>CM077600.1:52454991-53667491 GCA_039654915.1 Aquilaria yunnanensis
AAAACAGGCTCAAAGCTGAGTAAAAATAGCATCATAGCCAAAGTCATCTTTTACCTTGCTTCTATCAAGGAGTATAAAGCAAAGCTACGCCAAAATCTCGTGAGAATTCTAGCTCTAGTAGATTTGATCAAGAGCAGGAACGCATGTAAAAAGAACGCACTCTTTGAAATTTTTAGGCTTTTATCAGATCCAAGAAACTAGTGTTGTGTACTTGCATCTGAGTTAGTGTCATTACTGATGGATTGGTTGAAAGACTAAGAAAGAGAGGAGTTATTTATAAATTCTCTTACAGTCTTAGCTGCACTAGTCAAGAGAGTGGATGAGACGGTTGCCATTTTGCACCGCCAAGGAGATCTGGAAGTGTTCATGAAGATTTTGGAAATTTAATTGTTTTATTTTAAAGTCTTGACGGAGACTATTGACTTGGGTGAAGGATGAAACAGAAAGGATGAATTCAAGAAAAAACTGGAAGTGCCATGAATTGAGACGAATTCAGGTGAACCCCTGTTCTTCATGCCGAGGGAGGAATGAGAAGAGAAAAAATGTGATTTTATCTCTATGTCTCAAGTACCAATGATTTTGTGTTTGTGAAACCTTTTCGTAAAGCTTTTATTTTTTGCAATTAAGTCCACTTATATGTGCCAACTAAGCAAGAATTAACAGCGTCAAGTGTCATATAGGATTTTCCATTAGCTCCATCCAATATAGGACTAATGTTGTTATCGTTTTCAAACATATAGGACTTGAATAGAAACTCATGTAATTATAGGACTAAAATAGAAAAACTACCAAAGTTGTAGGACTCATTTTAACCTTCCCCCGAGTTAATTATTTAGACCTGCAGGTTATCAAAATTCAAAGGCACCCTTGTGTTGAATGCTCATAAGTTTTTAACAGCAAAGCACCTTGCTAGTGATTCATTCAGACAAGATTGAGAGGTTCTCCAATCTCCATTGCTATTAATGTTTTTATGTATGTATGTATCCCTCTTATAGACATGGGGAGAAAATGATAATCTAATTGATCAAAGAGACTCTGCAAACTGGGAGGCGTCCAAGTCTAGCTCTTGCCTCATGGCACAAGTTATCAACCATTCGCTGTTGAATGTTCTTATTCCTTGCTTTGCCGCTCTTAGTGCTTCCTCCATGTCTTCCACACAAGTGATGGCTATTGTTTTCGACACATCAGTTACTTCATCAACTCTGCAGATAATCTGAAACAGAAGACACCAGACAAACATGAAGCACTAAACAGGATCAATTACAGGTTGATCAATTGGAAGGCTGCAGATTAGGATTAGTTAAATGCTCCACACTGCCTTAAGCAACAATCATCTTTGCAAATGAAACTAACTCCGAAAGTGCATGCCATTTGTGGATTCAAAGGTGAAAGCTTCATTTATATATTTTTACTATATTATTTTGTTATTAGTGTCATTTTATAGACAACTAGTAAAATTATCATTAATGAAAGAATCGGCAAGAAATTATGATGTTCTTATTGGGTGGAAAAATTTCAAAGATTCCTTAGGTGGGAAATAGAAAGTATCACTCATCAAGGAGGCCGTAGTAGAATACGGTTTTTTTTTTAACTTTCAATAAGCAGCGCAATAGTTGAGAAAAACCCTTTATAGAATGAGAAGCCCCATAAACTTCTATGCTTGATTCTTATAACCATCCAGTAGGTCTTGTGTTGAATTTCAACTGATCTTTCCACATCTCAAAATTTCACACAATTTCTTCAAGTAGTTCCTGGTTCAAGGACTATTGTCGTGCACACATGTTTGCACCACTACTTTACTATATCCATCCAAAATCGAATGGCATATTGTGAAATCTTCCAAGTGCTACAATAAATAAAATAGACATAAGCATAAATGTATAACACAACTATATTCCACTCCTGCTCCATCTACTACTTGCCACCTAGTTTTGAATTAAGGATCACAAACATTAACTAAAACAAGTCTGCCTTGCTTTAGATGCACATATACGCAAACCTAGTTAGCAAATAGCATGTAAAATTTCTGAAGAAACCAAGAGAAGTTTCAGACTGCTGAAAAAACTCTTTCATCAATGAACTGAACTCCTTGAATGTAGACAACTTTTTAATGGCTGGTATATTTTTAGTTAAAATCCATACACTTATAGCAGAGGTAGAAATCAGGAGTTAAACGTAATTATTTTAAGGAGAGAAAATTTTCATCACTTGAGGTTGAAGCATCTTAACAAATGATCAAGAAAGAGAGTTAGGAATCACCTTTCCACCAGCCGACCAGATGATGGCAGAGAGAGTTGCAACAGGGGGTTGAACATTAGCTGTTACCCAAAAGTTGTACCCTCTGAGCAAAGCTCCAGCTCTCTCTTTTGCTCTAAGAACCACAGCTCTCAACTCAGTTCTATATTTTGGCTCATAGTCTTCATCATTTAATATGTAAGGCAGTTCATCTGCTTGTCCGGAGGAGAATAAAAAGACATTAGAGTCCTTGAAAAGTTTTTTTTTCCCCAAAGTCCTTGAAAAAGTTTACTAGTGCTTAAAGTTCATATATGTCTTTGAACTTACCAACAAAATGTCCTTGCCTAAAGCTTTCCTTTAACCAACTAGGAGAGATTATCCAGGCACTGCATTACACCAAATGCAACATCTGAAGACTATTTCATATGAAACATATGCTTGCAAATTTGTAAAATGCACATATACACGCCTAAATCATACTGTGCAGAACAGAAAACGGAAGCCTAATCAAGAGAAACATAGGGAGAAAAGGGAAACAGCCATTAGAACTAGGGTGCTAAAAAAAAGTGGCAACCGTAATTCACCTACAAAGCAATAGTTTCTTTTAAAGCACTTGTGTTTTTCATTAAAAAGGAGCCAGAGGACTTGCAAGTTGCATGAGATCTGATCAACCTTAATGGTTCCTTTGATTTGTTTATGAAGTGGCAGCATCTCTGCACGGTTATTTTGTTTTGAGCTTCAAAATGCGTCCAGGAATTGGAATGTTGTTTATATTTTTCTTGGAAGAGTCATACCCCAGATTTAAGCTTAGTTTAACCAAAAATCAAAATTTCGGATCAGACAGAAGAAACAACAATATCAATAACACATAACCATCTAAATAGGGAAAAGAATATTTATGGGTTTTGGCAAAACAGAATTAAAAGGAATGTTCTCAGCATTTTAGAATGTACAGTTTACTTGAATGTCAACATGGAACAGCAAGCTAGAACAAACAAAACTACGGATGACAAAAAATAAATAAAGAAATATTCTTGACAAAAGGAACAAATGTTTTGAAAATTTCAATTCAGAAAAATATCTAGAAATAGCCTTATTGCTCAATGCCTTATCAGTGAAGCAGCCTCAGAGGTAATCAGTCATCTATTAGAAACAATTAGGCATTAATTTAGCTTGAAGAAATATTTTGAAAGAGCCATCAACATAGTTTAGTTATCAATTATTCTCCTTGACAATCTTACAGGACTCATTATGTTACAGCTGAAATGAAGAATATTAGGGGAAGAATGGCAGAATCCCAAAGCATACAGAATGATACTACCACTAACTACTAAATCAATACCTATGATATAATGCACTACATTTCACTAATATTAGCTCAGCGAATTTAAGTCAGCAGCTCATTGTTGCATCTATGAAATGGCTTACCCAGAACAGAGAGCAGTGCAGAAATTTAGAGTCTTTCTTGCCTTTCCAGTGACAACATGCGTGCTAAGCCTTCCATCAGAGGCAAGAGAACCGCCAAGGTTGTCAATCACCTATATTAAATGCAGGTCCCGTAAAAATGATGACACTGGAATAGTGAAGCTCTTGAATAGGTCAACCATGCTATAAAATATTCTAAGCAATTCAAGCAACAGAGGATTAACAATATACCAATAGCCACTGTTACACACTTGTGTAAGCTTCGTACAACAGAAAATAAGTTGGCGGGGTTGTACTTTGCAATCAACAACCAACTCGAACAAGACATATAATATACCTTTGTGAGAAGTGCTTTCTTTGTTTCATCAGCAATATTCATCAACATGACTCTAAAGTTACCAATGTGAGACATCACTTTCTGGCTGTTTGAAGTGTCTGTAGCTGAACAGCCTGTTTTAGCTTCCTGAATATTATTTTCGAAGCAATTATCAGATAATGAAGCTTCAGGAGTAACTTCCTGCAGTAATTTATCTTTTGAAGTTCCTGAGTTGAATCTATCGAAGCAAGAGCAGTATCTATCACTTTCTGATCGTTTACATAGACTGGGATCTGTGTGGCAATCATTTTGATGGCTTCCTTTGACCTTTTTTGTCTTCAATGAGGATAATGAGGATTCCCACAGTTTCCTTTTTGCACCTTGTGAACAAGTGCAGTGCTTTTGCACTTCGTCAGCAATTTTTTGGAATGGGGACTTATCACAGGCCTTTAGTGGGAAACATGATCTTAGAGATCCTGCAGTAGCTGATGCTTCGTTTTTGAGGTGAGAAACCATAAGGGTGGACCCACCAGGAATGCTTAGTGATTTGCGAATATTTTTCTTAACAGGAAGCCGATGAGCCCTGCCCTTTCCATCAACTTCTGCTAGTGATATAAATCCCTGCATGAATGACTCAACAATGAACTCACTAAACACATAAGTAAACTCTTCAGTGAAAGACTTGCTGATGTGCAACAACTAATGCTAAACACTAGAACTGACCAGAAAGAAAGAGACATCTGTGCAGAAACTACACATTTGACATGTATTAACAGTTGAATATGACCTCACTGCTCCATCTCTTCCATGGAGAACATTGCAACACTATATCTCAAGGTACACTAGTTTCAGATAGGAACATATGACATCTTACATTCAAGCAATGTAGCAAGCAGATAAGCACCTATGCTGGATAGTGCCTGGTTGAGAAATTACCTGTTTAACCCAAAAGCCTTCAGATTGCTTGTCACCCCAACAAAATATTGACTGGATGCCCACATCTTGTAGTCTCTTTTTTAATACCATGTACAGGTAGCTACCAAGACCCTGAAATTCATCCACTCATTTAGTGTGTTGCAACCATATTACTGACATGAATAGACCAAACTAATGCACATATACCAGGGTTAATTTCAACTGGTACTCGTTAATTTGTTGGATAAAATCACATCTTTATTTTGTAACAGACTGTTGAGAACTATAGATGAACTGAAATCACTATTATTCGCAATCGCATATTTGTTGGTTTCAGGAAATGTTATAAAAAAAATCCTCACTGAACGTTTTCCCATATAAACCTCAAGCGAAATAATGACTTGTTTCCATTTGCACAATAAGTAACAAAATTTAGTTGGCAATATATTTCGAAAGAAGCTAAAAACCTTATGCTGATAAGCTGAACTAACAGCGGCAACAGGTATCTCAGCATACTGTGTGTCAGCAGGAACAATTTGATAGGTGATTGCAGCTAAAACCTTCAAACAGAAAACACAGGAAATAATTACCAAGTAGATGATAAATATGACAAACCAGCATTGTATCTTAAACAGGTCCAAACATGTCAACTGCAAGAGATGCTGAAAAGCTGGACATCTTCAGAATTATTTAGCGGTGCTCTTGGATGTTAGAAGAATCTCATGTCCCATTGAAAGGTAAAAGAGATAGTAAAATAGACCTATTTGAGGTAGGGTGGAAAAATGAAGAAACAGTATCTTATAGAAGAGGGTACATTGTTGAATGAAACTGCAAGATAGTGAATAAGGGTTGAGTTTAAATATATAGCAAAAAGATTCCTATTTCTGTCCCTTTTCCCATCTACCAGTGGAGCATAGACGCACTTTGTCAAGGAAAAATATTATTACCAGTCTGCAGATGCATCTGAAACAGTTGACTCTATGAATTCCAGCTAAGTTATATATGGCCTACCTCCTCAGAATCTGTAGTAATCGGGGATCTCAAAAGCAATGTACAGTACTTCCTGCAGAATTAATTAAAAAAAATTAAAATGCTTCTTCAACACAACTCAGGTCCCAGGATGACTACATTCAACAATTTATCAGTGCTTTAGTATATTCAGAGACTGATTCTGCAATTCAACCGACTGATAGATCATCAAGATAAAAGAAGCATCAAGCCCAAAGGAAAATAGAAATCCTTCTATACCCGTTTGATACGCATGTTTCAAGAAACTTTGACCGCTTTCCTGTATTTGCAGCATAATTCATTGTGGGTAACTCCCTTGTGTATAAGGTAAGTACTTCCTGCATAATCCATTCACTCATAAGTCAGCACACAGAGAAAGACAGAAATAAATGTCAGGATATCTAAGCCAGAGGATTGACTAGAACTTCACAATCTTCATGTTCTTCCTTAACTCTTCTGCAAACATACCATGACAAAAACATACCTGGAGATAAGATTTAGTACAGCTTTCAGTATGTTTAGGATTAAGAAGCAGGATCAAGTATTCATTGCCAATAACTGAAGCTTTTTCGCCATCACCTGATTAATTAACCCATCAAGAAACCGGAAGGCCATCAACAAGGTTGGGGGTCTCCAGTAATCAACAAAACAGAAAACAGTCCAGGAAACATATGCTCACCGTTTTCTTTAGAATTTGAGTGCTTCACATTGTTGAACGTTGAACTCGTCTCCTTCCTCACTGTTCAATAGCAGATTAAAGATACAGGAAGGGATTAATAGGTAAGTCATAAAGCTCCATTCTGGAACTAGAGTTGTGAACAACAAAGATATGCTCTCTGCCATGTTCCTACCAGGCAAACCAGCGTGGCTACACTAATCCTCAAAATCAATCCTAGTAAAAACTGCGTATTCCTGGATCCAACAGTAACAGAAGAAGCTGTACCTGAGATTTTGATTTTCGTTTTGTTGGATATGGAGATCTGTAGGCTATCTTCATCAGATTTACTGCAAGTGAAATTGTCAGCTTCAATCAAAATCTCACAATTACCTGAAAATGGGGGGAAATCCCTAAATTAAACTTTGTTAAAAACACTAAACGAGCAATTGCAGGATGAATTGAGATAAGAAAATTGAGCTTCTTAGTACCGATTGGAATCGGAGACGGAGGAGGAGAGACCTTGGGTCGCACCATTTCCTATTACGTCGATTTTCAAGTTTCAGCCCCGAAGAACAAAGACGGGAAGAACCACGCTTAAGTCGTTAACCAGGACTGAAAAGGTTACTGATTGTGATTTGAGAGATATTAGCGGCATGGTTTTGGCGCCAGAAGTTTGCCATTCTCCCGCTATTTTTATCAACCCCTACTTAAAAATGGCGAAATCAGGGGCCCATACGTCAAACCAAGAAGTCTGGGTACCAGGAAATGAAATCACAACTTCTGAGGGACCAAAGCACGCAGTCAACAAAACCCACATGGCCACAAAAGGCCAAAAACTGAAACGACGTCGCCCAGCTATTGTTCAATGAACGCCCGAGCTACGCTCTTCAGTAACATAGCAGAGAATTCTCTCCCCGTTGCTTTGTCTTTCAAGCTTTTCTTAGAACTTTTTTCATTTCACTGAAACATTTTATTTACTCCACTTGCAAAAGAAAGAGCGGATCTTCATTTTCTTTCTCATGTTCAAGAAATAATGGTATTTGAAACGTTTTTTTTGTTTGTGTTGTACCAAAAAAGAAAGAAAAAAAGCTTTGTAAAATTTTCTATTTTTCTTTTTGAGTCAACTTATAATCTCTTGCTTAAGATGTTTGAATCTGTGATGGATGCTCTTTTGAGAGCGGTGTTTCCTACTTATTGTTTATCTTCTACAAAAAAGTGTTGCTTTTTATACTTCCTATTCTTCTAACACAAAGTTGCAGTTTTTGTGGTATTTATTTTGAGGTACCATTTTCCTATGAGGAAGTCCTTTTTATCGTGTTTGCACTATATTTCGTTTCTAATTTCTCTTTTATAAAAAACTTAGTTTTTTAAGTTCATTTGTGTTGTTTGTTTTCTTTCTCTTATGAGGAGGGCAAGTTCTACCCCTCAACCTCTTCATAATGTCCTCAAGACCTTAGCCATTGAGCCAAAACTGTGAGAACGAGTCTCAATCTGTTATATAGTGCATCTTATGTTAAGAAATGTGTTTTTTTTTTTTGTGTTGTTACTGCCATGTAAGGTATTGGTATTTTCATTTGTTCAATGATTAATAGGTAGATGATTGGAGATGGCAAGTGGGTAAGTCGATTGGATTTGGGTCATGCAATTCTTGTTTGGGTTTAATCAGATTAATATAAATTTGGGTTTGGGTTGGGTTCAAGTTGGGTTATTTGAGTTCATGTGTGATTTCAAGTTGAATAGATTTTACATTTGAGTTGGGTTAGGTCGGGTTTATTTAGGCTCGGATTTAATATAGGTCGGGTCAATTTCAGTATCGGATAATTTTAAATCAGGTCATTTGGGACTTGGGCTAGATTTAGGTTTAGCGTTTAGATTTAGGGTTACTGGCAAATATTATGCTAGGATTACGGTCAGGGTTAGCATTGGGGTTTAGATTTTAGATTTGGGCATAGGGTTTATAGTTAGGAATGTTGAGGGTTTATGGTTAAGGTTGAGGTTAGGGTTAGGGTTTTAAGGCTAATAAGTATACACTAGACACAAATAGAAATAATCAAATAAAATATTTGACTACATTAACTGTATTAAATATTAAAGACATATAATTGAAAATAGATATTACATTTGTTGCTAATTATAATATAATTAAGAAAAATAACATAATCAAATGAACATTTATCTCCAATAATTGAATTCAAAATCAAAGATAAATCACAATTTTTTTAAAAAAATCATTGGCAATCATATATTTTACTTTGATTTGGATTAAAATCAGTCTTGTCGAGTTTAGTTATTAGGTTATCTTGGGTTTATGGAAAATCAATCTCGAGTTTGGGTCATTTCAGGTTTAGATATGGATCATTTGGGTTTGAGTTTTCTCAAATTTTACTTCAATTTGGTTCGAATCATTGACTTTTTTGGTAAATCAGGTCATGTCAACTTGAGCTCAGATGAGTCGGGCCAAGCTGTCAGATTGAGTTAAATTTTGCCATCCTATAGGTGATTGGCTATTTTTTAGCTTTACATTCCAAAAACTCTCACAACACTATTAATTCATGTTGTAGTTGGTATTTCTTATAGTTAATTTCTGTTGTATAATTCATTTTCATTCTCTTGTTTTTGTGGTATTTATTTTGGATGTATTGGCTATTAGTTCAATTATTGGTTTAACATTATAGGGATTTCCATCAAAGGGATGTGCTAGTGGAAGTTTGCGCTAATGAACTTGGACCTTCCATGTGATTTATGCCATCAAATTTGGATAAGGTCAATTTCATGTTCAAATGCCTCAACAATATGCCCAATATGAACTTGTTGGTTTACTATTATGAAAATGTTAATCGACATCCATTGTTTTATAGTCAGTACCATACTATTTAATTAAATAGAAAAAAATATATAATGATAAAAAGTTTGAGTTAGTGACTTTTTTTCGCACTATCTATTCTCTTGCAACTGTAAACCTTCATCTGAGTGTGGCATCTAAAAGCACATATTTGCTCACCCCAAATGAGGTTGAGGAGGTTGTCACAAATATACTATTCTTTGAAGGTGAGTAGTTATTTGGACCACAACAAGTTCTTTGTGAAACAATTTAGCAGCAGCAAAAGAATGCACTTTGGTCGAGATTGGCTAGTTTTATTAACAGTGATAACGGTGAGTTCTTTGGATGGAAATTGATGGAGTAGGTGCTACATCCGAACTACCACCCACCTTGAGCAGCAAATATCTTGGCTTCTCCATGAAGGTTGCTTCATGTGGTGCATGCTATAAGGCAGTTGCTAAAGTGCATCCCGTAGATGAGGTTGAGCAATTTAATAAAGCACTTGATTATGTGCTCAATAACCCATAAATGTTTTAACACATGATTGATCAGAGGGCATCATGATGGAAATCCCAGTAAAAAATTTGGTAATTTATGTTGACAATTTATGTTTATTTGGGTTATGTTTGACTTGTTTTTTACTAAAATTCTTATGTAATCATAGAATTTCAGCTAATATTTACATCTTCCTTATTACTGTTACTTTTAGTATTTTCATCATTGTTAGTGTTTTGTTGCCACTGTCGACTGATACTCCTCTTTATCTTTTTGGGTTTTAGGACAGAAGTTTTATAAATAGAGGTTATAGTGAGGGGGAAGCCACAATAGGTAGTAGCAACAAAACATTAACAACGATGAAAAATACTAGAAGTAATTGTAATAGGAAAAATGAAAATATTAGCTGAAGTTTCAAATTTGCATAAAAATTCTAATAAAATACATGTTAAGCATAGCCCAAATAAACATAAAATTGTCAATGTAAATTATCAAATGTTTTACTGGGATTTATACCACGATGTCCTATGATCAATCATGTATTAAAACATTTATAAGTTAGCAAGCACATAATCAAGTACTTCATTAAATTGCTTAAACTCATCTATAGGATGTGCTTTGGCAATTCCCTATAACGTGCACTATCACACACTACATGAAGCAACCTCCATGAAGAAGCCAATATATTCGTTGCTCGAGGTGGTGGTAGTTAGGATGCAACACATACTCCCTCAATTTTCATCCGAGGTATTCACCATTATCAATGTTAGTGAAAAATGAGTCAATATTGACCAAATACATTCGTCTGTTTCTGTTGAATTATTGCGCAAAGAACTCATTGTGGCCCAAATGCCCACTTACCTTGAAAGAGTAGTATATCTGCTATAACCTTCTCAGCCTTATTTGAGGTGAGTAAATATGTGCCTTTAGTTGCCACACCTTGATAAAGGATTGTGGCTGCAAGAGAATAGGTAATACTAAAAAAAATCACCAACACAAAATTTTTGTCATTATATATTTTTTTATTTAGTTAAATAATATGGTATTGACTGTAAAACAATGGATGTTGATTAACGTGTTCATAATAGTAAACCAACAAGTCATATTTAGGTCTGTGGTCAAGGCATTTGAACATGAAATTGGCCTTATCCAAATTCAATAACATATATCGCATGGAAGGTCCAATTTCATCATTATAAACTCCCATTAGCATATCCTTTTGATGGAAATTCTTATAATGTTAAACCAATAATTGAACCAGTAGCCAATACATCAGGAATAAAAATGCCAAAGAAACAAGAAAATAAAGTATACAACAGAAATTAACTGTGGGAAAACACCAAATATGACATGAATTAATAGTGTTGAGAGAGTTTTTGAGAATGTAGAGCTAAAAAATAACCAATCACTAATAGGGATAGCAAAATTTGACTCAATCTAATCTGATTTGACAAAAAAGTTAACAACTCAAACTAATTGAAGTGAAACCCGATAAAATCCAAACCTAAATGACTTGAGACCAAAATGACCTAAACTCAAAATTGACCTAACTTGAACTAAATATAATCCAATAACTAAACCCGATAATACTCGACTTTAACACAAACCAATGTAAAATATATAACTAACAATGATTTTTAAAAAACTGTGATTTATCTTTGATTTTGAATTCAATTATTGCAGACAAATATTTATTTAATTTTTTATTTATCTTAATTGTATTCCAATTAACAACAAATATAATATTTGTTTTCAATTATTTGTCACTAGTATTGAATATAGTTAATGTAGTCAAATATTTTATTTGACTGTTTCTATTTGTTTATAATGTATACTTATTAACTTTAAATCCTAACTCTAACATTAACTATAAGCTTTTAATCATCCTAATAGTAAACCCCATGTCTAAATCTAAACTCTAAACTCTAACATAAACCTTAATGTTAACCCTAACCTTAATCTTAGCATAACATTTACCATAGATTCTAAATCTAAACTCTAAAGCTAAATTTGGATCGAATCCTGAATAACCCAAGTTGAAATTACTCAAGATTGAAACTGACCCGACATATATTGAATTTGAGCCCAAATAAACCGGACCTAACTTAATCCGAACAAAAAATCAATTCAACTTGAAACTCAACCTAAACTCAAATAATCCAACTTGAACATAAACCAAACCCAAATTCATACTAACCCGATTAAACCCAAACAAGAATTACATGACCCAAATTTGACTGACCCACCCAATTGTTACCCCTGATCACCTACCTATTAATCATTGAACCAATGAAAATATCAATACCTTAGGTAAGAGTAACAACACAAGAAAACCATTTCTTGACGTAAGATGCATTATATAATAGATTGAAACTCATCCCCACAGCTTTTGGCCCAATGACTAAGGTTTTAGAGTTATAATGAAAACATTCAGGGCTCGAACTTGACCTCTTCATCTTTTGTCTAAAAATTTCATACAAAGATAGTTCGATTGCTCTTCAGGGTCTTGGAAAAAACTGATATTTCCCTCCCTTTACTTAAACTGGAAGTGAAATATAGTGCAAGCACAATAAAAAAGCTTTCCTCGTATGAAAATGGTACCCACAAGAAATGCCACAAAAATCGCAACTGTTTGTTCAGAATAAAAGAACAATAAGTAAATAAACAATACAACCAACATTAAAAAGCAAAATTTTTTGCGGAAGATAAATTATAAGCAGAAAACACCACTCTCGAAAAAGCACCCATCACAAATTCAAACATCTTAAACAATAGATTTTAAGTTAACTAAAAAATAAAAGCAAAAAATTTTATGAAGCTATTTTCTTTTCTTTTTGCTACAACATGAACGAAAATGTTTCAAATGCCATTATTGCTTAAACATGAGAAAGAAAATGAAGATATACTCACATTTGAAAGGCAAAGCTTGCTCCAAGATGACTCTTTTCTATCGTCTGCAAATAAAGTAAATAAAATGCTTGAGTGAAATGAGAAAATTTCTAAGAAAAATGTGAAATAGAATAGATCAAGTTTCTCTGTTTCTCTGAAAGCGAA
The DNA here is from genome assembly GCA_039654915.1 of Aquilaria yunnanensis. Taxonomy (NCBI): domain Eukaryota; kingdom Viridiplantae; phylum Streptophyta; class Magnoliopsida; order Malvales; family Thymelaeaceae; genus Aquilaria; species Aquilaria yunnanensis. Next base: position 52,467,919 of record CM077600.1, read on the forward strand.
TAAGAGGGAAGAGAGGAATGAGGAATGGGGAGAGAATTACACTATATTTCTAAAGATGAACAAAAGCACTATAGATGAATAGTGTAAAAGTATAGTGAAAATGCATAATTCATCAACCGTGTCGTGGCCTTTTTTTTTTTTTTTCTTTTCTTTTCCCTGGACTAAATTGACTGTTTTTTAAGTTAAGTCCACTTTTTGGCAGGTGTACAGCATCCTGAAGGCTAATATTGCAATTTTTTCAGTTTAAGTCTGTTTCATTTTTTCCAGAAAATTTCTAATATTTGCCATATAAGTCACTAATTTTGACTTGTGTTACATTTTGGTCCCTAAACTTAATAATTAGTTAATATTCTTTTTATTTGCTCTTTTACTCCCCAATTTTTTTTATGTACAATTTTCTAAAGCAAAATAAATTAAATACAATTTTTCTACTTCTGTCATATATTTTCATTATTGATAATTGAGTTTTTTAGTATGAGTTATTTAATTCAAAATCTTTATGGTTTAATAGAGTAATTTGGTCCATAATTGTTAAAATTGAAAGTGAACTTTCCTAAATAAATTTTCCACCAATATTAAAAATTATAATTTTAGTTGATTAGAGAGAATTTTTTAGTTAATTATTTTTTAATAAGAAAAAAATATCCATCACTTTTAAATATGTACAATGCTACTTTTCGATCATGACCAATTAAAAGTACATTGAAAATGCACTATTCATCAATAGTGTCGCTGTCTTTTTTTTTTTTTTCTTTTTCCTAGACTAGATTGATTGTTTTTTAAGTTAAGTCCACTTTTCGGCAGGTGTATGGCATCCTGAGGGCCAGTGTTGCAATTTTTCAGTTTAAGCCTATTTCAGTTTTGGTTGCGGTTAAATACGTTTTCCATCCCAAAAAATTTCTAACATTTGCCATATAAATCACTAATTTCGACCCATGTTACGTTTTGTCCCCAAACTTAATAATTAGTTAATATTCTTTCTATTTGCTCTCTTACTACCCATTTTTTTATATTTTTTTATGTACAATTTTCTAAAGCAAAATAAATTAAACACAAATTTTCTATTTCCATCATATACTTTCATTATTGATAATTGAGTTTTGTAGCATGAGTTAATTAATTCAAAATCTTTATGGTCTAATAGAGTAATTTGGTCCATAATTGTTAAATTTGAAAGTGAACTTTTCTAAATAAATTTTCCACCAATATTAAAAATTATAATTTTAGTTTATTAGAGAAATTTTTAGTTAATTATTTTTTAACAAGAAAAAATATCCATCACTTTTAAATATGTACAATGCTACTTTTTGATCATAACCAATCATTTTAATAATAAGAACATAATATAAAGAAAACTCAACTCAAAATTAAAATAAAGTAAAATTTTAATTAAAATTTATTTTAATGGTAAATTTAGCTAGTAAAAAAAAAAACCTAGTTCTCTACAATATTATTGGAGCGCAGCTCGGTCGTTCACTGAACAATAGGTAAAATCCAAATTTGGTCCCTTAACTATTTGGTTTGTCCTAAAATGATCCTGTAATTCTAAAAATGACTATTGAGTTCCCTTAACTCAAGCAATGCATTCAATTTGAGTCCCGTTTGTAATTTTTAGTGTTATTTCTAACGACGAATGTGTATTTAGCATTTAATATCTCTGCTTGGTCTCACAAATGTCACTTAACATGACAATAAGTAGGGGTGAGCATGGGTTGGGTAAACCCGAAACCGAAACCGAACCACCCCCATTGGGTTGGGTTGGGTTGGGTAAAAATTGATCATAGTTCTCGGGTTGGTTCCACATATAGGAGAACCGACGGTTTTTGGGTTGATTCTGGTTCCATATGGAACCAACCCGAGGTGGAACCGAACCCGAAATATATATATAATTATATAATAAAAATTATAGTATTACTAATATATATATACACACACACACACACACACACACATTTCTTTGAAGTATTATGATGGTTATTTTGTGTTTTTATATTAAACTCTTAAACTGATGTTCCAAATTGAAACAGTATGGAAGTTGTGGGATCATTTACAAAATTTCTCCATATTTACTTAAATTACTTTGCTTTATAGACCCATCACTCCTAAGTCATTTTGCTTTTGATCTTTCATTCCAGACTACTCTTTACGACACAATTATGATATTTTTTTCATTTAAGTCATGTAAAATTAAAAATTTATGACATCAACATATTTTAGGTTTTGATACTGAAGAAGATGGTCTTAAAGGCTCAATTTTCCATATTGAATGTCATACCAATATTGGAATTACTGGAATGAAGTAAACTAGTTGAGATAAAAGATACCTCACAAGTAACTCTTTTAAACCATTTTTGTAAGAACAACATTTTAAACTCTTTTGAATGTATCTAAGTACATATATTTAAATATTAATTTAATTGTATATTATGTTGAATATGTTATAAAACTGATTATGGATGTAGATTTATTGAATTTTGGTATTGTTATAGGTATATGGTATAAACCGAAAAACCCGAGAACTAGAACCGAGAAACCCAGAACCATGGTTCTGGTTCTGTTCGGTTCTCGGTTCTTGGTTGGGTAGAAAAATTTTGGAACCGAGGCCATTTCGGGTTGGTTTGGTTCCACCATAAAACCGAACAAACCCGACCCATGCTCATCCCTAACAATAAGTGATGAGATTGGGAGAATAATAAATCTTAAACTCGAGTTGACAAAAAATATAATTTTAGGTACTTAAAAAAAATTAAATAACTCAATCTTCCTCAATTCCAACCCAAAGCTCCCGATCTGCCTTCTTCTCCAGGCGACGAGCATGATCGGCCTTCTGGTCTGACAGCGTTTGTCTGACTGGCAGCAAGGTGCTTTGGACACTAAGCAAACTAGCGACTAGCTGGAGACAGTAAATGGAGACGGTGATGGATGGGATAGAGGTGGACAACAGGAGGAGGAAGAAAAGTAAAGACAGAGGCAAAAACCAATGGAGGAGCAAATCAACAGAAATCAACGAAGACGAATGGATAGAAATTGACGGAAATTGAAGGAAATCGACAAGTCATCTTGCTGCTGCCCAACAAAATTAAAGGAGAAACCAAGGCGGGTTCGAGCGAAAGGTATAACCGCGTTCATCGACAATTCTAGCAGCGGGTTAAGGATTTGAGCGGCGATTCGATGGTAGGGGAGGCTGCAGTGATTTCTTCCACCCTTCCATTGATTTTCGTCACCTTTCAATGCATTCGATCTCTATTGGTTTCCGTCTTGAATCGGCAGCTAGAATCCCTCCTCCATCATCAATCTCCGTCATTTTTTGTCCCTATTGATTTCCTCCTCTGTATTCAATCTCCTCCTCTAGTCGTCCTTCTCCGCCAACATATCAATTCATTCGTCTTCAGCTCCGTTCACCATCTCCAGTCATTCGCCTCTGCCATATGCTTTTGACAATTGAGGTTTATCTATATTTTAGGTCCCATGATTTCATGTTTGTGTTAATCTGTGTTTACATTTTATTATCTGTACAAAATGATCACCTATTTTAGTTAAAGGGAAAGCCACGTGGCATTATGGGTGCCACGTAGGCAAGTTCCATCTAAATAACGGTTTAATTGACGGATGAGACTTGAATTGAATGCACTGCTTGAGTTAGGGAACTTTAATAGTCATTTTTAGAGTTAGGGGACCATTTTAGGACAAACTAAATAATTAAGGGACTAAATTTAGATTTTACTCACTGAACGATAGCTGGACGACCCACGTCGTTTCAGTTTTTCTCCTTTTTCGGCTATGGTTGAGTGTGTACTTTGGTCCCTCAGAAGAGTTGATTTCATTTCCTGGTACCTAGACTTCTTGGTTTGTCATCTGGGCCCCTGATTTTTAAGTAGGGGTTGATAAAAATAGCGGAAGAATGGCAAACTTCTGGCGCCAAAAGCATGCCGCTAGTATCTCTTAATTTACAATCAGTAACCTTTTCAGTCTTGCTTAACGACTTAAGCGTGGTTCTTCCCGTCTTCGTTCTTCGGGGCCGAAACTTGAAAATCGACGTAATAGGAAATGGTACGCAAGGTCTCTCCTCCTCCGTCTTAGATTCCAATCGGTACTAAGGAGCCCAATTTTCTTATCTCAATTCATCCTGCAATTGCTCGTAGTGTTTTTAACAAAGTTTAATTTAGGGATTTCCCCCATTTTCAGGTAATTGCGAGATTTTGATTGAAGCGGACAATTTCAGTTGCAGTAAATCTGATGAAGGTAGCCTACAGATCTCCATATCCAACAAAACGAAAATAAAAATCTCAGGTACAGCTTCGTCTGTTACTGTTGGATCCAGGAATACGCGGTTTTTACTAGGGTTGATTTTGAGGATTATTGTAGCCATGCTGGTTTGCCTGTGATGGAAGGCTTAGCAAGCATGTTGTCACTGGAAAGGCGAGAAGGACTCTAAATTTCTGCACTGCTCTCTGTTCGCTGAGCTGCAACAATGAGCTGCTGACTTAAATTCGCTGAGCTAATATTAATGAAATGTAGTGCATTATTTCATAGGTATTGATTTAGTAGTTAGTAGTAGTATCATTGTGTATGCTTTGGGGTCCTTCCATTCTTCCCCTAATATTCTTCATTTCAGTTGTAACATAATGAGTCCTGTAAGATTGTCAAGGAGAATAATTGATAACTAAACTATGTTGATGGCTCTTTCAAAATATTTCTTCAAGCTAAATTAATGCCTAATTGCTCTCTAATAGATGACTGATTACCTCTGAGGCTGCTTCATTGATAAGGCATTGAGCAATAAGGCTATTTCTAGATATTTTTCTGAGTTGAAATTTTCAAAACATTTGTTCCTTTTGTCAAGAATATTTCTTTATTTATTTTTTGTCATCCGTAGTTTTGTTTGCTCTAGCTTGCTGTTCCATGTCGACATTCAAGTAAACTGTACATTCTAAAATGCTGAGAACATTCCTTTTAATTCTGTTTTACCAAAACACAGGAATATTCTTTTCCCTATTTAGATGGTTAAGTGTTATTGATATTGGTGTTTTTTCTGTCTGATCCGATATTTTGGTTTTTGGTTGAACTAAGCTTAAACCTGGGGTATGACTCTCTCAAGAAAGATGTAAACAGCGTTCCAGTTCCTGTACACATTTTGAAGCTCAAAACAAAAATAACCGTGCAGAGATGCTGCCAGTTCACAAGCAAATCAATGGAACCTTTAAGATTGATCAGATCTCATGCAACTTGCAAGTTCTCTGGTTCCTTTTTAATGAAAGACACAAGTGTTTTAAAAGAAACTATTGCTTTATAGGTGAATTGCGGCTGCCTCTATTTTTTAGATCTAGTTCTAATGGCTGTTTCCCTTTTCTTCCCATGTTTCTCTTGATTAGGCTCCTGTTTTCTGTTCTGCATAGTATGATTTAGGCATGTCTTTGTGCATTTTACAAATATGCAAGCATATGTTTCATATGAAATAGTCTTCAGATGTTGTGTTTGCTAAAGACACATGAACTTTAAGCACTAGTAAAATTTTCAAGGACTTTGGGAAAAAAAACTTTTCAAGGACTCTAATGTCTTTTTATTCTCCTCTGGACAAGCAGATGAACTGCCTTACATATTAAATGATGAAGACTATGAGCCAGAATATAGAACTGAGTTGAGAGCTGTGGTTCTTAGAGCAAAAGAGGGAGCTGGAGCTTCGCTCAAAGGGTACAACTTTTGGGTAACAGCTAATGTTCAACCCCCTGTTGCAACTCTCTCTGCCATCATCTGGTTGGCTGGTGGAAAGGTGATTCCTAACTTTCTTTCTCGATCATTTGTTAGGATGCTTCAACCTCAAGTGATGAAAATTTTTCTCTCCTTACAATAATTTCGTTTAACAGTAATTGAATAAGAAAGATAGCGCTAAGTTATCCCCTGAAACAACCATTAAATAACCAAAAATGCAAAATATCATGCTCTTGGAATTGTAATTATAGACCAAAGATGAAGGGAGGGTTTACCATTCCTTCCAGGCGCCTTCTGGCATCCTCAATCTTTGTCTGTGAAAGCAAATACTTGAAAGATAACCAGCAAAAGAAATGCCAAACGAGATGGAGGAAATGAATCTAACTACAGCAGTCAAAAAATAAAGACATAATGTAATGGAAGTAAAAAATAAAAAAAGGTAGTGATCCCAACTTCATATCTTCCCGCGTATTGTCTGAAAGTGCTTGGGCTCTCAAATGTAGCGGCTGCATAGCAAATAGAGATGGTGAGATGAACGGCAAGAAACAAACTCAAATATCAGAATGCAATGAGGTTTGCAACGCCATGGTTTATACAAACTACAGGGCAATGACTGCTAATGAGGTGACAGACAAGACAGTGTAACAAAAGAACGCAATCTTTTTAAAATGAATGGCATCCCCAATTTGATACCACTTGCCTACTTTCTCTATCATGTGCCAACTGAACATACACAAGAAATGGTCGAGTATATACATCAAAGAGAAAATGCATATATAGATCTGCCTTGTAGAAACATAAAATTCAACTCATCAAGTATGTCAGCTCCCAAAATGCCCTTAGCCATCATTGAGAATTATTACTAATGGGAGCCATCTAATCCAACCTAATCTTGTGCTAAAATAAACAATCACACCTTCAAGAACAGTTGTAGTACTATCTAATTCTCTATCAAGCACCAAACAAGCGTTCCAAAAGTTGAAAACTAGGAGCAGGGAAATGCACATTGTTGGCCCAAATGCAACCAAGAAGGAGGGTGAATTGGTTGAATCCAAAAAATCACCGAAAATGAGCTTTTAATCTCTTGAATCAAAATGCAATTCAATAAGATCAAATAAATTTATTCTATCCAGAAAATACTACCACAATGATCCTAAATTTTGCTTTGAAAACTTGCTTTGAAGTGTTTTTGAAAGTAAACAACTTCAACCAATGAATGAAGACAAATTATCAAGCAATAATTAAGCAAGTAGAGGGAGAGAAGCTTGCACACAAGGATTTATAGAGGTTCGGTCTCTCCTCTTGAGAGCCTACTCCTCTCCTCAAGTTCACAACTTGAGAGTTTTCTTCTTCACTATAAATCATAAGAGTGCACACTCCTTTGGTAGTTTTCTCTACCACAACCACTCACTAGTTTTTCTAAATGCTAACTAGAAACCTCACCAACGCCCTTTCCCTCACTAGTTTTCCTAGAGGCTAACTAGAAATCTCACCAACTCAATCTCACCAAATGGTATTTATAAGGTTACAAAGTGGTAAGAACAATAGAAGCTCTCAAAGCTAGATAAACAAGTGAAGGCACAAGTTCTTGGCAAATATCAAGTTTGAGCTCTTTGATGATGGATTCTCTTTTCTAGTTGCCAAGAGAGTTTTCCTTGACGATTCTTGATATTTTTATACTCCAATGGATGCCCAAGAGATGTTGAAGACCGTTGGAATGATCAGAAAAAGGCCCCTTGAAATCTGGTGAAAGTTGCTGTCAATTTGACAGAAATTCACGTCTGTTGCCAGTTTCACCCAGGTGAAATATTTTCACTCGGTTGAAAATTATGTCTGATAACGCAATTCAATGTTTGACTTCCAACGGCTATATTTGTAATTAATGAGCTGTCAGCACTTTATACACGTGGAAATATGACGTGACATGAATTTATATTTATTTTTCAAAGATTTTTTGAACCGGAAACTCGCGCGCAGGTTTGGAATCCAAGTTTCACCCGGTTGAAAATTTTTCATTTGAATGATTTTCTTGTCCAGAAATAAAATATGATTTTCTTGTCCAGAAATAAAATGCTCTCGGGTTCAAAAACTGACTCCAGTTTCACCCGGTTGAAAAAATTTCACTCGAATGATTTTCTTGTCCAGAGAGGAAATTCTTTCGGGTTCGAAAATTGACTTCAGTTTCACCCAGTTGAAAGAATTTCACTCGAATAATTTTCTTGTCCAGAAATAAAATTCTCTCGGGTTCGAAAACTGACTCCAGTTTCAACACGTTGAAAATGTTTCACCTTGTTGAAACTGTAGTTCCAGGATTTTTTTCATTTCCAAACTTCCAAACTTTAATGAATTTTTCTCCAAAATGATTTCTTCCTTCACAAGCAATGCTTGAATCAATATAAATACTTCAAATATACTTATGAACTAATTTTTCTTCCAAAGATCAAAACTTTATCAATAAAAGATCAATATATAAATCTTTAGGTAAAGCTTTGAAACACATAAAACAAATATGCTTTGTTATCATCAAAATCAAATAAATGTGAGCCATGGATGGAACAAATCTAACACACAAATGTTCTTAGATGTCAATTTCTTACTAATTCAAAAAGATTGAGTAAAAGAAGTAACTCGGCTAGAGCCTTCTTACTCATTCAAAACGTGGAAGCTAGCATACCTGTATGAATATAAGTCCCATTACATCTTATGCACAGATGTGGAGTTTTGATTCTACAACCCAATCATTTAGATTAATTATTGAATAGTAAATATTGCAAAGAACTTTGGATGGGGGTGTAACTATTATCAAATAAATTTAGATTATCAATAATTTCCATAACTAATGAACAATTTAAATCATCACTATTTTCTCTTTGTAAATCATGATCCTTTTGGTATGCATGCACTCATATGGGCAACTTCTATCTAGATTAACAAATTATATTATATAAAGGACAAATTGGAATGCTTTAAAATATTTTGCAACAAAAAAAAAAAAGAATAATGGCTAGATTGGAGATGAAAATGAAATGTAAATTAAAAATTAGAAACCCATACAAAGTTTAACAGCCCTATTTGATTCTAAATATTAAAAACACCTTTTGAAATCCTAATTTAAGTTCTTTAATTAGTAATCCCTCAACAATAGTGCACTCAGATGATTAGTTGGGCTATTAGCCAGCTGCTGTTGTGCTTTATTTCTTAGGATTCCCATGGCCTTACTGAATTTTGATTCCAAGCCTTGTGGTGATTCAAGAGCAGAACCTCTGTTCGGTCCATCTTAAGAAGCATGCTCGTTACTTTTGCTGCACTCTTATGCTCCAACAGGTGCGCAAATGGATACAAGAACTCCACAAAGTAGCTAAGCAAAATTCATCATGAGTAGAGGCAATAAAATTGCTGTTTGCAAATGGTGACAAGCTCATTGAAAATGGCGGAAGAATACTAGATTCATAACCATGTAGACACACTAAAAAGACCACAACTTATAGCCTTCTGTTGTTCAGTCAACGCATTAGCTAGAGCACTAGCAAGTTGCTTGGCATTCATAGGCTGTAAAGGTTTGGTATTCATAGTTGCCTGAGATGGACCTTCAGACATGTCCCTGAGTATAATAATGGATATGTCCTCCGGGTAGCAGCTGAATTTGAGCATTATGGGGAAGAAAGACCAATTCTTAAAATCAATAATCATTGAAATGTATCTGAACATAGAATTGTAAAAGGATGATAAATAGTAGATTCCAAGCATTTGTTTGCACTAATGTGTGGCCATATTAGGGAAGGTGGTTGGCTAGCCATGATGTACTTGTGCAACTCAAGAATGTTGACCCAGTTGTTTATGAGGCTGTTGGCTTGGCTGAACCATTGGCATAGAAAAATTTGGCATCTACCCAGGAAAAATTGCTGTTTGTAGCCAAAAGTATATTGATATAAGTTACCAAAAAGGGTCCAATTGCCACAAAAAATCCAGTAACCCATAAAGAAATTGTGACTAGAAACAGAAACTTAAAGGGTTAGCTATAGTCATCTTTTTCTAACTTGGTAACAATCCATGGAATCAAGCAATGGAACAAAATTAGCACCTGAACAAACTTACCCCAAAGGTTATTTTACAAAAGAATCAATTGGATAATAGACATTTTTTACAGACAATGCCGTCAGAGATATTCACCCTATGAAGCTGAGAATAAAAGAGGTTACAGAAAAATGAATTGCGGGCCAAGTGCCAAAACACATTACATGAGGTGGAAGCATTGCAGGCGGACTCTGACCATAGAAAAACAAAGATGCAAGACCTGAAGTTGTAGGAGAATAAATTAACTGAGGGATGACCATTAGAAGCCATCATCCAAGGAGGGAACTGAGAAAATTATGCCTATTCATGAAAAAAAATAAGATATAGACAATCATTTATTAACCAAACACTAATGAGCAAGTTAATTAGCTAATAGAGGTTCTGTAATAAATTGGCATACCAATAAACAAAGACCTACTAGGAGCTTCACTCCCCCTCTTCTATTCGCTGAGCAAGAGCAACATAAAGTGGTTTTCCAATTACCATTTTACCATTCATCTCCACAAGCTGCAAGAAATTATAAAATAAAGCAAGGTATGAACTGCAGAAGCAAATTAAACTTGGACGGGGCAAAGATGTTACAGCTTGTGATGCTTCCTCAGCAATAGAAGGCAATGAGTCCTGATTTCTTACTCATGCCATTAGGCTTTTGTTGGTATTTTACCAATGGTCTAATCTGTTGGAAAATACCAACCAAGTTGGACTGTTGGTATTTTACCAACTGTCTAAACTGTTGGTATTTATTAATGGTTACGAGTTGGAAAAATCTTTGCCCATTGAAAAACTGGTATAGTTTTTGACCGTTGGTAATTATCAATATCTTTATGTAGGAAATTACCAACGGTTCAAATTTTGACCGTTGGTAACATGGTTTCCAATGATCAATTTATCATTGGGTTGCTTTCAATAACTATGCATTGGTAATTTTGAATTTTTCAACGCGTGCCGTTGGTAAATGTCATAATTTGGTAGTGAGCTTGGGTGCGACTTGATGATTTGATAGGCTCAAAACTCTACTTGAGGTTTGATCTTAATCTTAGGTCAATTCGATATTCGAGCTTGATTCAAAGAGTGTATTATGATTTTTTGGGTAAGATCATTTTTATAATTGTATGATAATTATATTATAATATTATATTGCTTTTTAGGCAAAAGGGGAAAATTTATTATTAAACTATAGGGATAAAGTAGTTTTGTCATTGAACTTTTTTCACTCGCAAATTTACCATTAATCTTTTCAAAATATACAAATTTGTTATCAATATTTTGAGTTGAGAGCAAATTTGCCACTAGCCACTGTAATTACTTATTGTGGCAAACTTGAAAAAATGAGAAAAATATAAGTTTTAATTCTAAGATTTCTTCACCTAACACTTTGGCCCCATAAGTTTTTGAATCTATCATTTTTACCATTATCTTCATTCTATCAAACCCCTACACCCTTCAACACTTTCACACATCCTAAAAACGTTCTTTAGAACAAACCCTGATCAAACAAGGTTTGACCAATGCAGGCGAAACTAAATATAGAGACACTATAGTTCTAGAATAAAAAATCGATGACAGCAGATGTGGAGAGTTACTTGGTGAAAATGAGGAAGGTAAAAATAGGAAAGCTTAACAATGAGGGATGTGGTCAAATATAGGGTTTTGACTCATTTAAGTGTTATAAAAAGTTTGAGTAGCTAGGGGTTAAGGTGAAAACTTTTAGAGACTAATTTAAGAGTTGTGTCATGGGATATTCTCCGAACAAATGAAACATTCCTATCATTTAACGACAAATAGCAAAATTGCCCACAATGAAAACATTAATGATCAATTTACCTGTAAAAAATGCTTAGTGGTAAAATTATTCTACCTGCTATAGTTTAGTGGCAAATTTCCCCTTTTGCCTTACATTTTATATTCAACTTTTGCTGTGAAATTGCAACAAAATATAACTTTAGTTCACTATTACACTATTAGTGACTAAACTGTAAAATTTAAACATTTTGGTGAAAATGTAAAGATTTGAGAATTTTAGGGACCCATGTTATAATTATTACGTTATGAGTGACTAAAGTGAAAATTCTCAAAATTTAAGTACCTTATTGCACTATACTTAAAAGGTTATGGACCAATGTTATAATTTTGACAATTGCCTACCAAGATTATCAATCTTACTAAATATGGAAGTTACTTATTTTAGAAGAATCAGAATATGGAATTTATTAAATATAGAAATCTTCAAATATGAAACTTATTAAATATGAATGTTCCAAAAAAAATGAAAATTACTAATAAATTTAGAAGTCCCCAAATATTACACTTATTAAACATAAAAAGTAATAAAAGAACAAACTTAATGTTTAGGGTAAGGGTTAGGATTAGGTTGTTAAGGTTTAGGATAAAGATTATGAATAAGATTAAGTGTTAAGGTCTAAGTAAGGGATAGACATAAGACTAAGTGTTAAGGTTTAGGGTTTTAAGGTTAGGGTTTAGGAGTTTAGATTAAGATTGAGGATTTATGATTAAGGTTAGAGTTTAGGTTTATGTTAAAAATTAAGGTTTCAATTAGGGTTAGGGTTTTGGATTTAGGGTTTAGGTTTAGGTATATGGTTTACACTTAGGATTGTTAGGGTAAATGTTTAGATTTAAGGTTTAGAGTTTAGAGTTTAGAATTTATAATTTCGAATTTAGGATTTAGAGTTTAGGGTTTATGGTTTAGGATTTATCATTGCCATTAAAACAAGGCGGTAATGTTAGTAATATAGGTAGGGCGGGAATATTAATATCAGTGAAAGAAAAAATTATTAAAAAATTAATTTCACTAAATATAAAAGGAGCTTAATTCAAAACATTTGAATTTATTGAATCAAATTTCAAACAAAGAACTGAAGAATATTAGTTAAATCAAATTTAAAATACCCTGATTTAATGCAATGAACTATATTAAATGACAAAAAAAAATAATAAATTAATATTGTGCGGCAACTTGAAATTTAAAAGCAAATAACCGAAAAAGAAAAACAATTGTTGCGGGATAACAATTCAACAGACAACAATTTTTCGCGGGATGATCGAAAAAACAAAAAGGTTGTGCGGCAAATGAAAAGTGAAAGTGAAAAGTGAAACCCTAAACCAAATTTGAGAAAGTCGCCAATTCGGCAATTTGCCTTTCAACAAAACAAATTGCAAAACAGAGCGTGAGCGCTCGGCGGGTATCCTCGGGCTCGGACCTCCATCTCGGCGGGCATCCTCGGACCTACTACCTCTCGGCTCTCGCCGTTTCACTGATCGGTCGGCCCCTCGGGTTCCCTCTCTCAATCGCCGGTCTCGCAGCTTAGAAATTACGCCACAGAACAGAACAAACGGAAGAAGCCAGTCCCTCCGCAGTCCGCGCACCGCCACGGCGCCAGCGGCCTTACCCGTTCCCACCGTCATAGGCCATCGTTTTCGTTTCTTCAGTCAATCGGCACTCGGTAGCCACGATTCCAGGTCGGAACTCCTTTCATTTGCATCGTCTTTTTCTCTGCTTGAATTTGCATTAAGACACCTATTGTATAGTTGTCTTGGTCAATTTCTTCTTCTCACGCTAAGAGGAGCTATTTTGAAAATTGGCCATCCCACTTCATTCCTTGTGGTTAATATGTGAGATGTACTTATGCAGGTAGCTTTGGCAGAATGATCAGGAGTAAAAGATGTTTGAAAGATGGCATTTTTTTTAAGTAGATTAAGCTTGTTCTCTTTAATCAAAAGAGGTTATTAAGATTTGAGAATTGAGAACTTATTGTTTACATTAAAATAATTGCTAATACAGTGATATTGCAAAATAGTAATCGATTTGTGACTTAGCGGAAATGCTGAACAAAATGTTTGCAACTTTACCATTGTTAATGTTAAATTGTGAAGTTTAATGACAGTTGCATTTGTATTCATTTAGAATTTTTTAGTATCGCTAAGATTCATGCATGCATAGCATTTGCATTTAGAAATGCTTAACATAGTATTTGTATTCATTAATTTATAAGACTATTATGTAAAACATATTATTTTATTAATTTATTCTTCAAAGACCCCTAAATAAAAAATACTTTCATAGCATTTTAAAGTTTCTTAAATTTTATGGTCATAATTGATGTCTAATTTAGGTAAATAAGCAATATATAAAAAACACAAAATTTTACATCTTTGCTGATTATTTATTTATGATGATTTGGGCTAAAATCAGGTCCTGTTGAGTCTAGTCATAGGGTCATTTTAGGTTTTGGTCATTTTGGATTCAGTCCAAATTGGGTTCAAGTCATTTTGGGTTTGTGTCATTTGCATTTGCGTTTCCTCGGGCCTTGTTTCAATCGGTTCGGGTTTAAGTCAGGTTGGGTACATGCATGTTCGGGTTATTGACTTTTTTATCAAATTAGGTTAAGTCAGACTTGGGTTCGGATGGATCGAGACAAATTATCAAATCAGGTCAATTTTGCCATGCTTATCTAGAAGTGATTCATTACTATCGTACATTAGAAGTAACAATATAAAGTTGAATTCAATAGAAAGTGTCCAATTAGCACATTTAAAAACATGAGTGTTATATTTTAGCTGCAAAAAACAATAGCAATAGATTTCAGATTTGGTACGTGACACAAACCATTGTGTGTGTGTGTGTGTGTGTGTTTTTTTTTTTTTGTGATTTTTTCCACACGATTATTGTCTCGTGAGAAAACTTGCAAGGTATTTATTTTCTTTTACCTCTTTCTAATTGTCACACCCCGAAACAAATCTAGGTTATGTTTGATTTAATTCTGTTTCACCCTTTCCCTTAATTCCCTTGTGGCTAGTGATTTCTTTAATTTGGCCTTTAGTTTAATCTTGAGTATAATAACTCTGCGAACATGGGTTTCCCCCCCATGAAGATTGCTTAAGGTTAAATATTTATGGTTGTTTCTGGTTGATTATTTCAGATTCCGAGTATTTGAGTAGCTCAACAAGATGACTTTTGATTCCAGTGCAATGCAACGTCCTGGGTGGATTAAGCCACAAGAAAGTGAGAATGACTTAAGCCATTTTGTTGCATATGGTGATAGGTTCAGCAGTCTTCACAAGTCCCTAGCTTACCGCATTCTCAGTTTTCTTATCACAAGTCCCTAGCTTACTGCATTCTCAGTTTTCTTAATCTATATAATCTTGGTCGGCTGATGTTGGTGTTGAAAAGATGTTACTGGTTATGTTTTACTGCCACTAGCTTGACAGTTTACAACAAGAGTTACATGCATGATCAGAGTTCTTGATCTTGCTTCAACCATTGTGTAGAAACTTACTTCAACCATTGCTGTGGTGTTTTTCATGGGAAGATGCTTCTCACAAAGATTGAACAATTGAGTGGTCTTTTCTTCATGAGTGAAACAGTTATGGTAGGAAACGCAAAAGACATGGCCATTATAGCAATGAACTGGATTTGATATGGGCATGTTTGGATAAATGCATGCGTGTTGTCCTCATTGAGCGTGTGCAGTTTGGTATCATCTCAAGAGAGGATGAGCATTCTTGAATTCCCTTCTGGTTACTTGCCTATAGGGGCATGAAAGACTTTATTGTCTATATGAACAATTCATGTCTTTCAGTTCCAAAAAATTTAGGGTGCTACTTGAACATTGAGAAGCTTAGTTTTCAATTAGTTTGAATTTGTTGCAAGTCTTTGAGCAGCTTTATCTCAATGTGCTTGCCTAAACTCAAGGTACTATCTTTATGAGTATCGTGGTGTGAGTTGTCTTTATATTAACAACAAATCTATTAAGCATGTTGAGATCATCAATGAGAAGTCTAATGACCTTTGCTCTCTTCAGTTGGTAACTAGGGGACTCAAAACCTTGTATTTGACATGGTTTTCTTCAACCAATAGGTTTGACCTTCAATTGTTTGCCCATGAATTGCAGTAATTTGTATAGAAGGGATTTTCAGTCATATTTTACAGCATTGTATTTGACTATTTAAGGAATGTCATTATTTGTGTTAGCCTGTCCATTGAGATGAGTCTCGATGATTGTTCTAAATCCTAATTTCATTGGGTTTCTAGAAGTATAAAGAGGTCAGCTTCTATACATGTGCATGCCAAGACAATGGGAAGAATCAAGAGAAATATTTACCTCTGTCAATTTTCAGGGACCTATTAGTATAAGGTGAAAAAATTTAGTAGTATAAGGTGCCTAAAAAAGGACCAAAGTTACAACAAACAAGACCTGTCTAGTATAAGGTGCCTGAAAATTTGAGAAAAGGAAATATTTCTCTTGATTACCTCCACTGTCTTGGCATGCAGGTGTATAGAGGCTGACCTCTCTATAACTTTAAAAACTAAATGAAAATAGCACTTGGAAGAATCATCAAGACTTATTCCAATGGGCAGGCTGAAATAAATAGTGGCATTCCTTAGATGGTCAAAATGTGGAGTAATAAACTTGATTGGAAATCCAATCCATACAAATTGTTGCAGTTCAGGGGCATCTAATTCAAGGTCAGACCTACTGGCTGAAGAAGGAAAACATGTCAAAGATAGGGTTTTGAGGTTCCTAGTTAGCAAGTGAAGAGAGCAAAGTTCATTATGCCTCTCAGATGATCTCCACATGCTCAATAGATTCATTGTCAATATCAAGACAACTCACACCACTACAATCATAAAGTTTCAGCACCTTGAGTTTAAACAGGTACACTAAGATAAGGTAGGCCAAAGAGTTGCAACAGATTTGAACTGATTGAAAACTAAGCTTCTCAAGGTTTGAGTAACAACATAAATTATTTGGAAATAAAAAACATGAATTATTCATGCAGACCATAAATTCTTTCATTATTGGACATGCAAGTAATAAGAAATGAATTTGAGAAGGCTTGTCCTTTCTCGAGATGAAATTGAGCTATACACACTCAAAGAGGACAACATCCACGCATTTATTCAAGTATGTCCATATCAGATCATATTGGCCTTGCCTCTTGTGTTTTTTGCCATAACCACTTCACTCATGAAGAAAATGTCAAGTTACACTCAGTTGTTCAATCTTTGTGGGAAGCGTCTTCTCGTGAACTACACCATAGTGATAGATGCAGTAGGTTTCCACATAGTAGTTGAAGTGAGACCTATAACTCTGATCATGCATGTAACTTTTGTCAATCGTCAAGCTAGTGGCAATAAAACATAATTGGTAACATCTTTTCAACACTAACATCAACTAACCAAGATCATATAGACTTTTTGATTTCCAAATTTTTGACAGTTTCAGAATTCAAACTTCATCTTTGTTAGCTACTGTTGGAAATTCAATGAAAGAATAAAGCCTCGCCGGCATTTTCCCTCGCCAAGCAAACCGTAAGGATCTAACTCTTATGTCAATTAAATGCAAGAATGAAGGATATCTTAGCCAATTGAATTTAAATCACCAAATAATCTAGTGAAAACATGTAAATTGTATGGTACTCGCTCCTTCTTCTTCCTTCGCTTTGATCCTAGGTCGAGCCCTTTTGAAGTGACCTTGCTGAAATAGAGGCAAAACGCTAACTGCCGCCGCTGTGCGTATCACAGCCATCGTCAGTTTTAGGTTAATCGAATAGTGAAGGAATTTCCTGCTACAAATCAGTAACAAAGCAACAACGGGGTTTTTTTGGGTTCAAACTAAAATCTACGCATCGAAGAAGAACAACATGAGATAAAACAAAATATCAAGAAAAAAGGATGAACAGATTGCGGAGATGGTGCCTGGTTCACACCGTTAATTGCGCTATTATGGAGATCATGGAGTATGGTGGTTGCAAAGAATATCGAACATGGGAAGTGTTGAACATGGTCGTGCGCCATTTTTTTTTCTTAAAAAAAAAGCAAAAAAGAAAAGAAAATCAGTGAAAAATTCATTGAAATTTAATATAGTGTTCACATGTGTCCAATCATAAGGGCAAATGTGGAAATTGGCAGATCAGTTTTTAATAATTTTAGAAGTACATGTGTCATAGTGAGAAAAATTTTTGAAATTTTTACAATTGTTAAAAGACAATAATGTCAAAGATTCTACTTTTATTTCTATTTAATCGCTAAGCACTGAACACAGGTCTAGGAGTTTTTATAGCATATTTAACATTAAGTTTTGACTCCAATGACAATGACAATATCTAAAAGAGGCAAACAAAATGGGAGTAGGTTATGCAATGATGACAGATCGTGTACGAGACATAATAAGCAATAATTGGCCGGTAATAATATGAAGGCCTTCTTTTTGTGATTTGGTTCTTTTTTTTCATTAATTGAATTGCTCCTATGATTCTGCAGATTTTGTATAACCAATTGAAGCAAGGTATGGTTATGCCATTTTATTGGACGGATTGGAGACCATTTATGTAGATTATTGTTGCCTAACTGTTGAGTAAGTGTCTGCAATTGCATATTGTTTGAAGATAATGCGTGATTTGAAGAACGTAGATGTGACATCGACTAAGGTAAATTTGTTTTGGCAACCTCGTCTCTTGTAGTCGACATTTTTTCCTAGCTAATAGCATTCTTGTTTTATTCTTTTAAAATGTTTTTTTTTCCCCTTTTTTGGGTCTGGTGGCCTATGGATTATTATATTTAATTAATGTGTTTGAGGGCAACAAGACATGCTCCATGGAGGCATCTGGGTTTAAGATGGAGTATTGGGAGGGCCAGGGCCTAGAATTTGTCCCTCAATTAAAGACAGCTACAGTAGAGATGGTCAGAGAAGGGCAAGGGAACAATGCAGCAGAACTAGTCAAGTAGTTGGCCAAGCATGGAGAACATTTAGAAAGCTTAAAAATAATATGCCCACCTTCCATGGCCTCAGTTGCTTCTAGGCTAGCGGATGCCTACAAAAGGGCATCTACTGGTGTGCATGTTAGCTCCGAGTGAGAGTTATTGCTCCTGTGTTTAAGTGGGTCTCCTTGGAGGCATCTATCTAGGAATACTTTTAACTCTTTTGATGCATTAGGATACAACACAATTCCAGTTACAATACATGCTTATTTAAGTCAGTTATGCTACAATGTATTTGATTTAAGGGTCGGTTTGTTTGCTCGGTTGTTTAATACAAGTGTGTGCGTACAGATAAATGGAATCCAAGTCTGTCAACAAAAAGTAGTACTATTTACCATTCCCTCTCTGTTGGACAAGAAGCACAAGAGTTTCTCTTAACCAAAAACAGCAGAAGAAAAATAGCATGTTATTTATTTTCATTCAGTTTAATGCAAGAAAATCCATTCTCGAACTCTCTCACAGAGTCCTCAACAAAGACCTCGAAAATGATATCCCTAAACCCCTGGACTACTGCCTAAGATCCACAGCTGATATAGAAGCGGGATCATACTGCAGAATTCTATTACAAACCAGATTTCAGTAAACTAAATCTTTTTTTTATTATCATATACTCTTTCATCTCTGCAGGAAATAAGATGAAACAACGCCATTTAAAAAACAGTTGATGGAAAATCAAGAAAACTGCATATATAAACAATATATAACCCCATCTACAAGGACTGAGGTGACAAGGATAGTTTCTGAAGAGCACATTCCCACAACGGGATAACATGTAGCCAGCATGGACCACCTTAAATAGATCCCTTAAAGTCCCAAAGATAAAGTTTACAACACATAAAAGTTTTTCTCACATGTTACCCCCTAGCACAATAAAAATCTGACATTACAAACTAGAGTGCTTCTGGGAAGGCCTCACCTGAAAACCACAGGGCAGTAATCATTTTGTTTGAACTTAGAGGACTGGAGAGAGAGAGAGAGAGAGAGAGAGAGAGAGAGAGAGAGAGAGAGGTGACTGCTAATGAGGTGACAACTAGAAAGTGTAAACAAAAGAAGAATGCAATCTTTTTAAAACAGAAGGATATCTCAATTTGGCACCACTTGCCTACTTTCTCTCTATTATGTGCCAATACAAATGGCTGAATATGTACATCGAAGTGAAAATGCATATATCCGCCTTGTAGAAACATACAATTCAACTCATCAAACATGTCAGCTCCCAAAATGTCCTTAGCCATCACTGCGAATTATTACTAATGGAAGCCATCCAATCCAACCTAATCTTGTGCTGAAATAAGGAATCACACCTTCAAGAACAGTTGTGTACTATCTAATTCTCTATCAGGCACCAGACAAGCGTTCTAAAAGATGAACATTGGGAGCGGGCTAATGCATAAATCTCCTTAGATGTCAATTTCTTAGCAGTTCAAAAAGATGGAGCAAAAAAAAGTAGTCGACCCATCTTACTCATTCAAAACGTGCAAGCTAGCAGACATGTATGAATATAAGCTCCATTACATCTTATGCACGGATTTGGAGTTCTGAATTCTGATTCTACAACCCAATCAGCTTAAGTTCAAGGAATTCCAACACCAACATCCTCTTCATGGGAACCGCAACACCTGAGCCTTTGCAGGACACTTCCTAAAAATTGATAGCTTACCCTCAGCTAGCATGCCATCAGAATTAGAAAGGAAGACAGATAAAGCTAGAAATCAACATAGAAAAGTCTCCTGTCTTGCTCGTTTTGCACTTCTTGGTGTGTTGGTGATTCGTGATGCTTTACTTGCTAGGGAGGAAATGCTAAATTCAGTCACTTTACCAGATGCTTTTGCCAACCATCTCGTGGCATTTCTATAATCCCGCAATAGTGGTGAAAGGAGGAGCCGAGTTAAACTCGAATATCCCACTATCGAAACTCAACTCATTAATGATTAACTCGGTTCAAGTAAACGAGGTTTGAAAGAGCTCAGGGTCAATTCGGTAGTTTGATAAACTCAAAATTTTATTTGAGATTTGAGCTTGATCCAAGATCAATTCAATATTCGAGCTCGATTGGAAAACTGTACAATTATATAATTATATAATTATTATGTTATAATAATATATTATTTTTTTATATTAAGCTCATTAGGGTTAATAAGAATTAGAGCAGGACATTACATGCTTGAAAGTCAGCTATTAAACATTTGAATCTTGGATGAATGCAGTTGGACTTTGAGCTTGAGACTTATTAGGTTCGGTTTAATAATAAAATGAATTGAGTTTGAGCTCAAAATCTTCAATAATATACTCAACTCGTTTCCATCCTATCCTATATACGGATACAACAGTGCTACTATACCTCATAAAAATGAATTTGGCAATAGAGCCCGGACAAATAGCTTAACAGCTATAAAAATCAATGGGGAAGAGAAGGAAGACCCTGTGCTTATCAAGGAGGAAGTGGTTAAGTTCTTTGAAAAACACTTTGCAAAGGAAGAGGGTCTATTACTAAATTTACCAGAGGGTTGTTTAAGGAGGATCAGCAGTGGACAAGCAGGATCTTTGGAGTCAGAATTCTCAGAGGAAGAGTTCAAGGAAGCAATATGGGGCTGTGACGGGGATGAAGCACCAGGACCGGATGGGTTCAATTTCAGATTTTTCAAAGAAAATTGGCTGGTACTAAAGGAAGACATCATGGCTTTTATGAGGGATTTTTATGAGAGTGGCAAGCTTCCAAGGACAGCAAACGCCTCATTTATTGCCCTAATCCCCAAGAAGGCTTGCCCAGAATCTCTAAGGGATTTTAGACCAATAACGTTGGTCAATAGTATTTACAAAATTTTGGCAAAAATACTAGCAGTACGTTTGAAGGAAGTGATGAAGGATGTCATGGGAGAATCACAATTCGCTTTCACCAAAGGAAAACATATATTAGATTGTGCCTTGATAGCCAATGAAGCTGTGCATAGCTTGAAGACTACAAAGAAGAAAGGCCTTGTGCTGAAAATTGATTTTGAGAAGGCATATGATTCAATCCACTGGAAGTATTTGGACACCGTACTGCAGGAAATGGGATTTGGGCAGCGTTGGAGGGAGTGGATGATGGAGTGCATAAGTACGGTGGACCTGTCGGTGCTTGTTAATGGGTCACCCTCAAAACAATTTAGAATGGAGAGAGGACTAAGGCAGGGCGACCCAATCTCTCCGTTCCTTTTCAACTTAGCAAGTGAAGGGCTCAACGTGCTAATGAAGAAAGCAATTTCCTTGGGCTTAATTCAGGGAGCTGAAGTTGGGATCATATAAAAAATGAGGATAACCCACTTACAGTTTGCTGATGACACATTGTTATTCTGCGATGGGAATTTGGCAAGCCTTAAAAATCTGAAAAGGGTGCTGAGATGCTTTCAACTGTGCTCGGGTTTAAAGATCAACATGGCCAAGAGCATGCTGTATGGAGTGAATATGGAGGAGGAAGTCGTAAAGTGGTGGGGAACGGAAATTGGATGTTCTCATGGAACCTTTCCTTTTGTATATCTAGGACTACCAATTGGCGACAATCCTCACTCAATAAAAATGTGGGAACCAGTCATAGAGAGGGTGAGAGCTAGACTAAGTTTGTGGAAAACAAGATTCATATCGAGAGCAGGGAGGGTTACACTGATAAAGTCTGTTTTGAATAGCTTACCCATATATTATTTCTCTTTGTTTCCTGTTCCTACAGGGGTTATTAAGGAGCTGGAAAAATTGCAAAGGAACTTCTTCTGGGGGAGCGACGAAGGAGCAAGGAGATTGACCCCAGTTGGATGGCAAATTATTAGAAGACCAAAACAGGAAGGAGGGCTCGGAATTGGAGATTTGAGAAGAAAGAATAAAGCGATGCTAACAAAGTGGATATGGAGATATGGCAACGAGCCCACAGCGACATGGAGACAGATAATCACCGCAAAGTATGGAGGTGAAGAGGACGATTTAAAGCCTTTAACCAACAGGAGGAAGAAATTTTCAAATATTTGGAAGGCAATAACAGGGCATGGGGCGAAGGATAACAATGGTACAGCTTCCACAGAGTCGGGTTTCATGTCTATGATTGGGGATGGGGGAAGGACGTCTTTTTGGCATGATCATTGGATAAACGGAGTAATATTGAAGATCAAGTTCCCAAGAATTTTTGCACTGGCGTCTAACAAGGAAGGGAAGGTTAAAGAGTTTGGATACTGGAGCGGTGGACTATGGAAATGGGAAGTGAAGCTGAGAAGACCAGTGTTCGACTGGGAAAGAAATATTTGGTCCGACTTCTTAGTAACATTAGGGAAGAAAGTCTTGTGCGCAGAAGAAAAAGATAGATTAATTTGGATACATGAAAGATCTGGGCAGTACTCGGTGGCATCTTACGTGAACCAAGGAGGGTACATATCAGATCAAAACTGTAAGATGACAGCAGCTACTTGGCAGTTTTGGTCACCACCGAAAGTTGGAGTCTTCGTTTGGCAATTAATCCATGGAAAGTTACCAACGAGAGACATGCTTCTGGAAAGGAAGATTCTGAGTAGTCAAGAAGCTTCATGTCCTCTGTGCAAAGGCGAAATGGAGACAATCTCCCACGTATTTATGCTCTGTAAGTTGGTGTGGAAAGTGTGGTCCTTGATACTAAAGGACTGGAAATTGCAGTGGTCAGAGCCAAGCACGATCCACCAACTCTTTAGTCAGTGGAGGGCACAGGCAGGACACGTTAAGTCAGCGGAAGTGTGGATGTTGTTCTTCTACGCTACGGTGTGGACGATTTGGCAAGTGAGGAATGACAAGATTTTTAGAGGGAAAGAGATGCAAGTCCTTATTACATATGATATGGTCAAATTGAGGGTCGGACAATGGATTACGGCAAAGTGGCAGCAGAGCAACATCACAGTCCTGGATGTTATACTCGATCCAGCAAATGTGGGAATCGAAAAGGGGAAGGCAAGGGGCAAAAACTCAGCAAGTTGGGAAGCGCCATCTCCCGAAAGTCTGAAATTCAACGTGGATGCAGCAGTAAATCCAAGGCGACACAAAGCTGCTATTGGGGGTATCCTCAGGGATAGCGAGGGTAGAACGCTATGCATCTTCTCCAGGCCTATGAAGTGGGGCGAAGTCGCTGACCTGGAACTGGAAGCAATCCTGGAGGCGCTTAGGATGATGAACCGAAGGAGGGATATGGCGAAAGACAGACTAGTAGTGGAAACAGATTCAAAACTGGCCTAATCTTGGATCAACAAAACTGAAAGAAGACCGTGGAGCGCAACAGACAGCCTAAGACAAATCGAAGGCCTAAAGAAACTTATCCAGAACTGCAGCATTGCTTTTGTTCCAAGGGAGGCTAACGACAAATCAGATTCACTAGCTAAACTCGGATTGCAAAGAGTACTACCTCTTCAGCTTTGGTTTGATTAAGGAGCTTCTGGTTCCAGTAGCTTTCTTCCTTTTTTATGCTGAAGACCTGATTGGAACTCTGGATTAGCAAGGGTTGGGCGCCTGCGAGTGTGTGGTGTCATTCCTGCAAATATATTTGTGGTAGAAGCAACATTGATGTTCACAAAAAAAAAAAAAAAAGCTGTTGGTGGCTTAGGTGTTGGTGATATGAGAAGGAGGAATGATGCGCTGCTGGCTAAATGGATATGGAGCTATGGGAACGAGGCTGAGTCAACATGGAGGAAAGTAATCTGTGCAAATATGGTGGGGAACCTGAAGACTGATGGCCGGAAATCAAGAAAGGGAGAAACCTATCTTTTGTTTGGGAAAGGATGACAGGAATGTTGGGCGATGAAAGCAGGAACAATGCCATCTTGAGAAAAGGCTTTTATCACTAGTTGGTGATGGTAGTTGTATGAGTCCCTGGCATGATCACTGGATTGAAGGAATAATTCTTAAGGAGAAGTTTCCAAGAATCTTTGCTTCGGCCGCAAATAAGAATGGGAAGTTCAAAGATTATGGATGCTGGAGTCATGGTACATGGAAGTGGGGGGTGAATCTGAGAAGGAATGTGTTTGATTAAGGATTTGTCAGATGGACTGATTTTAAAGCCACTATAGAAAGTAAGTTCTAAGCGCAGGTGATAAAGACAAACTTATCTGGACATTTGAATCTTCCGGTACATTCTCGGTTAACTCCTTTGTGAAGGAATCTGGTCCCATTGCTGATACAATGAATGGAGAAGCTGCTTCTGTTTGGACGTTTCGGGCACCCCGAAAGTTACAATTTTCATGTGGCAGCTGCTGCAGAATAAACTTCCCATGAGAAGTTTGCTCTGGGAGAGGAAAATAGCAGAGTTTCATGAAGCTGGTTGTCCAGTGGTGGTGCAGAAATTGATTATGGTGATCACTTTTTTTTACATTGCTATTTTGCATGGAGATTGCGGTGTCTGATCCTGAAAGATTGGGCGTTGTTATGGCCAGTGCCGAGTTCTATACAGCAGCTATACAAGCAACGGAAGGATTACACAATTCAGACATGGTCAAAAGAAGTATGGTTGCTAGCTTTCTGCGCTGCGGTTCGGGCTATATGGCAGTCAAGGAATGACAAGGTGTTTAGAGGAAAGGATTCTGACGTGCTAATCGTTTATGATTTGGTGAAAGGTAGAGCTGGTTAGTGGGTAATGGCTAAGCGGCCTGGTGCCAAAACATCTATTCTGGAGGTGATGATTCAACCTGCAACGAAATAGAGCTACTGCCATTGGAGGGTTACTAAGAGATAGCGATGGGAATCTGATTTGCAGATGTGGAAGCTGATACACTAGCAAAACAAGGATTGGGAAGGAATTCTCCCTTGATGTTGTGGGTTACTGGGTGACATTGTATTTACCGACGCACCTTTTATTCATCAATAAAGTTTGCTGTTCAAAAAAAAAAAAAATGAATTCTGAAAGTGATTCATTATTGTCACACATTTAAAGCAATAATTAAAAGTTAAATTTAACAAACAATAGCCAAGTTGGCCTATTTAAAAACATGAGTGATATATTTAAACTGAGAAAAAAACAAGACAATAGTGACAGATTTGGGACGAAAAATGAACAATAGTATTTCTTTTGCGATTTTTGCCATTCCACTATCGTTTTTTTTTTTCTGTTCCTAGCTGTCTCTAATTGTTCACGGCCAGAAACTACCACACCCCAAAATCCACCTTAAGAGTTTCAAGACGATGACACGCCGCACACTTGAGAAAATAAAATTTCCTTAAACACGTAAGGCTATAAATATTCTAAATAAATCCAAATAACCATTACTTATAATCCAAATTTATTACTTGACATTTGGCATCGAGTGACAGAACAACTACAACTTAAAATCTTATACAAAATATCTCTAACATAAAAGTGTACATTAAATCTCATTTTAATGTTATCTTAAACCTTGAGCTCTTGTAATCAACCCCTAACTAGCTAGCTAGCTTTGTGTTTCTTGCAATCTACGTGAGTGGGAAAAATGGGCTAAGCACAAATGTCTAGTGAGCGGCGGGATATCCACAATTCCATAAAATATAAAAACAGTTCATAAAATATATATAACATAGGGATCGAGTAGAAAAAAAATCTTGTTGGAAAGATCATAAATTCAATATAAATCAGAAAATATAAAAAAAATATAAATAAGTTAAAATACTCATTTTGTAGAAAAGTCATAATCATAAAAAATACTCATTTTGTAGAAAAGTCATAATCATAAAAATAAAAAAAGTCATTTAAGTATAAGAAATGAATATAATTAACTTTATTATAAAACATGACAAAATAGACGCAAAATTCATACCTGAAATCATTAGTCAAAATAGAGCAGTTTAAAACAGATACTAAAACATGGTATTTCTTAACATAGTAAGTGGGGCGATTATTATGATTACACTTTAACTGTTATAGTACATCATGTCATGATAATTGCACTTAACCGCTGTAGTATATCATATTAGAATAGCTACACTTAACCGCCGTAATACGTCATGTTATAATAACTATACTTAACTGTTGTACCACATTGTGTCATAATAACTATACTTAACTGCTGTAGCACATTGTGTCATAATAACTACACTTAACTGTTGTAGTACGTTATAGACCGACTAAGAATTACCATAGTTGAAGCGCCCAGAAAGACTAGTATTGAATAGTGCACTATAAATTATACTTACATAATACCCTATAAAAAGGGGCATAAACTACACTTTCCCAATGGTTGGACACCAGTGGGCCAGCCTGGCACAGCTGAGCTTGGGTTGGGAATTCTGAGCTCGAGCATGCCACGCCTCTAGGCCAGTGGGGCCTAGGCTGGGCCGGGGTGGGTTTATGCTAAGGTGAGTTTTCTAGATTGTAAGAAAAAGATTCCGAAAGATGGTTTCAAACATTATTCAAGTGTAGTTTGAATAAATATGTTTTATTTGAGGAAAAATATCATTGTCAGTGTAAATTTTATTAATGAAAAAGCTAAATGGCACTTATATAATTTGGAACGTGACTTACATTTGAAAGTGGTGAAATGTTCCAGGAAAAAAAATGAAAAGTAAAACTTAAGATATGTGTTGCCGACACCCTTACCCTTGTTGGAGTTCTTTCCTCATGAAGTTATGAGTGATAGAAAATAATTGTAAATGGAGAAAAGATTAGGAGGAGACTAGGAGGGGATTTAGAAAATATGAGTGAATGATTAAAAAAATTGAAGAGACTTAGTAGAGAGAATGAGAGAATATTGTATATGGAGATTGGGTAAGAGAGATTTGGTGTTAAGAAGTGTCAGGGGGAGGCTACCTATTTATAGTAGAGGAAAAAAAGATGATTTTACCCAAAAAGCTCTTAAAACGTTGTAACGGTCTGCTGGAAACAGTCAACCTCGACTGGCCGAGTTCTGAGCCGGGCAGGGCCTAGCTGTGTTAACCATGCTTGTGGGCCAGGCCGAGTTGATTTGGGCTTTCATCCTTTTCTTGACACATATTTGCCTCGCCACATGTCGAGTCCACTCCATGCTAGGCCTAGCCTGGGTTTGACCGATTTGGGTCAAGTTTGATTGGAGTCAGGTGTGGGAAGGACCCGAGTCAACCCGGCCCAGTGGCCACCTCTATACAAAACTAACACTTGCTAAAACAAAGTGAAAACATTCATATTAACATTCGTATTCATGAACTTTCATAATTTAAATATCCAAAATAATTATAAAATCATATAGCCGTAAAAATATAAGTAAAACATGCTTGATCTCATAATCATTAAAAACACAACTTACATGGTTAGAAACATAAATAATGCATATATAATTATTTTTAATATATTTAAACAACAAAATTTTAGAATAAACTTTCAAATAACAAAGGTAAAATCAAGAGAAAAAGTTCAAAGATCAAATTATTAATACTTTAAAACCAAAGCTTCATAGAACTAGAATTAAATATAATTCAATACATTAAAATCAATAAAACGGATATCAAAATAATAATTTAAATTTAGAATGATGGACAGTCACTTACCTCAAAATACAATTTTCTAACTCCTAAAATAATTGTGCAAAAGCCTATATCAAAATCTACCCAATTTAAGAAATAACCTCAAAATTATTCTTTGCCAATGGCCTGAACGAATCTCTTTTTCAGCCTATCAACTTATAGTGATCAACATGTAATATTCTAAACTTTCGGACATCGAGTAAACCCGCCTCCAAGAACTAGGGACCTAGTTTGTCATTAAACTAAAATTTGCCCAGAAGTCCAGAACCTCAAGTCCTCTGTCGCTATCTTACCCTCAGCAACATGCGATTCTCCCCACTACAAAAACTTCTACAAATTTGTTTTTCTTTCATTCTAAATAATCCTAATAATTAATTATCTCTTCTAATATCTAAAACGTACCAAAATTTCACCCAAATTAGTTTTATTTTTTTTAAATGACATGAACATTTTTTATATAGATATACCATAAAATTCTAAAATAGAACTCACTAATATTATTCTTTTTGAAGGATATAATTCTAAACTTAATCTTGATCTTCAATCCTTACTTCTCATCATTCTTCAAAAGAACCACAATGGCTCAAGAATAAAAAATTAAATCCTATTTTTTGCGCAAAGGTGTATATATATTAACAACACTACAACAAAATGATATATAGGTGACATTGCTTTTCCAGCATTGTTGGGCAAATGTCAGGAAAGACCAAATCATTGTTGGCATGTTTAAATAACTGCAGGTAAAGATATATTTAAGCCGACTAATTTTACAAAATGCAGCTAGAACCATTGAAGCCTGGCAACTTTAACAAAATGTAGCAAAAGATCCCTCTAAGTATGACTTGTTTAGAAAAATGCAACTCAAAGCTCTACTAATTTCTAAAAATGCAATTGAATTATCCCTTAAATTTGGCTCTTTTGTAAAAATGCTGCTGAATCCTTAAGCCCAAGAACAAAGCCTCATCAATAACACAACTACTTCTGCATAACAAAAACAAAAATAAAAAATAAAAGCAGAAGAACCCTTTAAACAAAATCCCTCTTTGTTCTTTTCCGTATTCGCTCATCCCTCCCTCTTCTACGAGCTGTTCTATCTGAAGTTGAAGTCTTAATCGCTATTGCCCCTCTCTCTTTGCTCTTCTATCTAAAATTGAAGTTTTAACTGCGAGCATCGCTCAGCCGTCAGTTGCTGTTGCTCGTCGATTAGCGGAGCCAAGATTTTAAGTTAGAAAGGGCCGGACTTCATTTTAATAATACTAAAAAATTAAGGGGGGTCATAGTAAAAATAATGAGGTATTTTAGCTTTATTTTTACATATATACATAGATAATATATATAACTGTCTCCGCCACTAACTATGAACGTCGTCACTCTTCCTTGGTGATTGCTGACTATGAACGCCGTTGCTCATCCTTGCTATCGATCGCTGACTATGAATATCGTCGGCTACTATTGGTCTACTGATTATGAACATCTGGCAACTCAAATCCTTCATAGAATTGAGAGGCTGGAAAAGGTGAGGTCTCGGGTTCTAATTTAACTTCCTAGAATTGAATGTTGTTTTTCAGTAGCATGAGTGGTTTTATCTTGCTTATGATTTAGTAGTTGAGGGCTAAGAAGCAAGGAAGCCAAGTTTGGTAACTGTTTCCCCATTGAAACCTGAGAAGAACATTAAGGTAAACAAAAATTATTGGCAAAATTCTTGAACCTTCTAGTGATAGCAAGCGAAATTGCTCTAGTACTTTGCTGTAGTCAGTTTTTTAGTTTCACCTATCACTATCAGTTGTTTCTTCTTGTTTAAATTTTAAGCGATAGGCATGTATATAAAGGTTTAAAGCCATTAATATATTATTAAGGAGTAATGGAGATAGTGAAGAATAAATTGATTAAAATGGAAGTGTACACGAAGAAGATTGAAATTCTAGAAAGTCCTTAATAATGAAGAATAAGTAGTACGCAATATCCTGGCATGTACTAAGGGATATGCTTTTGTCAATTTTACTGCTGCTGATTTGAATATTTATTGAAAATAAAAGGAGAAATTAAATAGCAAAAGAGTTGATTACACAAACTATAGCGCTCCTCATGTTTTGGATTTTAGCTATATGGAATCATGGACCAAACAATTAAAGTCTTATCCTTACATTGAATTGAACTACATTACCAGTGGCATCCATTTTTATGACTTTCTTTTTCTCAAGAGAAAAAAATATGAAAAGAAATTCGAGCCTTATTTTTTTGCTCCTAGTCAATATTCCCTCACACAGTTTTGCAATAGAAATTTTGGAAATAAAAGAAAATGAAATGTTAAGAGTATTACTTAACGATTTGCTTATATCATTGTATGATTTTTTATTTTGCTTTAGATGTACTAACTAGACTGAAAATGTTAAATTCTTTAGTTTTCATTTTACCTAAAAACACAACATGCCTCAGAGCAGGAACTAATCTGTGAACGGCCATATTGTGAGTTCTTTTAATATGTTCCCCTTGCTGGTGCAGCATGTCACGTGCCTTTGTAGCATTCTCCTTGATGTTCTGGGCAATTCTCAAGCAATTATGACACCCTTTGTTTTTTTTCTTCAGCTTTGTACATAGCATAGTTTTCTAAGTCTTATGTGGTCTGGGCTTGTAATCCTCCTTAGTCATGAAAGTCATTTTTGTACCTATCTTTTCCCTACGGTAGTCTGGCAGATATCCTTTTCACACCATGATCATCTAGAGCCGTAGACACAAGTGCTGGATCTGAAGCTGTTCTCCTTGAAGATGTAAGATTTCCAAGTTCTTTTGAACCGGTTGAGTTTGAACAAGGAGGTGGTTTATCCGCTAGCTTCTTTTTGCTCATAAACCCAAATATTTTGGTGACGAAAATCTATTTGTTTATCTCTTTGAAACAAAAAATGCAAGCAAAAATATTAGAAACCTGTATTACGTGTTCTTATAGGAGTGCTGGATTCTTATAGGAGTAATGCTCTGGTAGTTTTAAATACTAAAGATGCTCTGGTAGTTTTTGTTTTTCTACTGGATTGATAAATCCTGGTTTATTTTGCGGTAAAAGGTGATTCAAAATTTTGTTCATGCACAGTTTGAATGTTAGCTGTAGGTTAATGTTCGAGCACAATTTCTTCAAATTTTGATGTATCCATCTTCAAAATTTCAGGCTTTCTATCATGATTTATTCGTCAATGTAGAAGAAAGAAGAGAGACAAGACACTTTGCTCTCTTTTCTTAAAGGTTAGCTACTTCCTTGAAAAAATTTAAAGATAAGGTGCAAAATTAAGAAAACACATATCTAAGTAATGTTCAATTTTATATTTGATATTTTGTGGCATTATTTTCATGGATGCCTCTGAAAATTATTGGTTAGGGTGCCTAAAAATTAGAAATATAAATGGGATTAATCTAGGGATTTTTTGTCCTTTTACTAATGCATTACCTAAGTGAGAATCTTCATATTTTTTAAGTTGGATAGACTGAACAACTTCAGATTTTAGCAGTATGAACAGTAACATCCTTCATCAAATTAGGGTCCCCTCTAAGTTGAATAATGTTTGTGATTTTTTTGGGATTGAGAGCTGCTAGTCTTTTTTTCTATTTCACAACTTTTGGAATTATGACTCCTGTTGCTACTTGTCTGATTGTTGGGGCTGAGAACAAAAATTATGTTTTGCATTTTAGGTAAAATTTTTCTATAATTAAGCTAGCAAAGCATCTTTTACAGAGAGCAATAAGTGTGAAGCAAAACAGGCATCAATTTCTTAACTCAGCGAGCATTATTATTGTTGATGAGTAGATGTCAAGTAGGAGGCTTCAAGGTAAATCATTTTTCCCTTAAATGCATGATTAACATATCATTGTTTGCTCAATATGGTTGCCTTTGGTAGTTGCTGGGGAGCTTCGGTTTGTGGAAGTACATTGTTCTTTTTGCTGTCACTGCTGCTCTTAGTATGGATGGTAGTCTTGTCTGATTTCTTTGTATAATATTTCTTTATTTGCCTGCTATTTTTCTGAGTATGCTGTCTGTAATATTGCCCTTGTTCTTGTGGGCTTCTGACTTTTTGTAACTTTTAGCTTGTTCTCGGTTTATATGTGCTTGTTTGGGAACTTGTAGCTTTATGTTAGAGCTAATAGAAAGCTGATATTTTTAATGTTCTTGTTCCAATTTTTCTGTAGGATGATGTGTTCTTTTGTTAACTTATTTTTCTGCAATTTTTATTGATATTTGTTTAGCAGCCTCCATCATTATTTGCTTTTATCTATTTGCCTAACTTTTCTCAATATTTTCTGTAGATTTTGGGCATTGATGCAATAGGAATTGATGATAATAATATAGTATTTTGGTCTTCTATTAAGAAACAGTCAGACAACAATATACCAGAAGGTAAAAGCATTCTCCTATTATGTATCTAACTCTCTTTTTCTATTTTCTCCCTTTTTTTCCATTCTTTTTCTATTCTTATTCTACACGTTTTCTCCTTTTGTTTTCTCTTAATTTTCTTTTATTTCCTTCCTTGTCTCTTTTTTTTTTTTATAATTATTTTCCACAGCCTGATAAAAAACCAATAAATTAACCCTAAAAATAATACACACACACACAAAAGCTGTCACTTTTTTTCCCTCTAATTTCAAATCTAGGTTATATTTGATTTAATTTTCTTATGGCTAGCGATTTATTTAATTTAGCCCTTAGTTTAATCCAGGGTTGTGAGTATGATAACTTTGCGAACATGAGTTTCATCCTGAAGATTGCTTCGATTGATTAATGAAATTTGGGTTAAATATTTATGATATTTTACTTTCCGTAGTGCCGTATCGGTTGTTTATTTGTGTTATCTTTGTTTCTGGTGATTATTCTGTTATTATTTTAGATTATGGGTATTTGAGTAACTTAATAAGATAGTTTTTAATTCCAATACAATCCAACTTCTTGGGTGGATTAAGCCACTACAAAGTGAGAATGACTTAAGTTGTTTTGCTGCAGATGGTGACAGGTATAGCAGTCTTCACATGTGCCTAGCTTGCCGCATTCTCAGTTTTCTTAATCTATATGATCTTGGCCGGCTGAGGTTGGTGTTGAAAAAATGTTACCGATTATGTTTTACTTCCATATGTTGGGCCTCTGGTAGAACTTTGCCTGAGTGATATCTATAGCACTTGAAGAATGTGGGTTAGGAGCTCCCTAGAATATTTCTGAGGAAGGGATCTCCAACGCCCAAATCAGAATGTAGCTGGAGAAATGGCTAGAAGTAGAGAGCAGAAAGAGAGTGTCTCGTGTGTATTACCTGGGAGCCTCATGTGTATTTATAGAAGGCCCTTGAGAGAAGGCCGTTTTCCCTAGTCAAGCAGATCAGGACACGTGGTCGGTTAGATTTGCTCACGTTCAATTTGTGCCTCAGGGTGTGGTGTGACCAGTTGTTCTTAGGCAGTTACACCTAGGTTGGAGGTTAGGAGCGTGTGGAGGCTACCAGTCAATGGTCCTACTAGCTGTAGATTTGTCATCTTCCTTTATAAGACTTCAAAAGTCTGTAAGCCCCTTCAAAGACCAAGCTCATCTCTGAGGGTGTTAGAGCGAAATGTGACATTGGTTAATAATCCGGGGGTAGTGTTAACCCTTTTCTGAGGTTAGTCATGTCCCTTACCGAGGGTGGTGTTAGGCTCTTTCCCAAGGTCGATCATGTTTTCTCCCGAGGGTGGTGTCAGGACCACCAACTAGAAGGTAATACGGGCGATAGCCCTTTGGCTATCACTTGCCCTCTCCAGAAGAACCAAAGTTGTATCTTCAGTTCTTGTCATTTTGTTTAATCAATCGAGAACATGTTCCAAAAATTGTACCCTTGAAAAGTCGGGGCTACCCTTGGTCTAAGAACTCTCTATCACCAAGGTTGCATCTTCGACATTACTCCTTTTCTTATGGTCAAGCTATGTCTTTAGCCAAGTTAGGCTGTATGAGTCTGAGATCCGTTCTTTTATCAACGTTGTACTCTCGGCATACTTTTGGGCTTTTTTTCTTTTGTGTTACTTCAAGATGTTAAACCCTTGGTAAGCCCTCTTATGGCTTTTATTCCTGTCGTCTGCAAATAGATCATCTTACCTTCATGGGCGGGGTAAACGTGTCACCTTGATTTACATATTACATAGATTTAATAGCTCAAGAGGCATGTTCTCATTTCTCGCGTTGCATGACATGTGTCACCAGATCAATGGTCATGTGTTATGTCCGTTGCATCAGTTACATCTTTTCATTTGTAGAGGGTCATTATGACGTTCTTTCACCTGCCCTTTTCAGGCTATATAAACTCATTTCTTCTTAGAGGTTCCTCATTTCTTTACTTTCTGCTCTCTTTCACTTTCTAGCTCTTCTCTTCTTTTATGGCGGCTCTCCTTTGGCAGAATGATTTCCGATTACCTTTCAAGGAGGTTTTCTAGTGTCATTGGAGGCCGAATAGGTTGGTGTTTCCTGAAGCTGGTTTTCCTTTCTCCTTTTTTTCCTTAGTGAATCTGAGGTTAGGGTCCTAGATCCCGAAGAAGTCCATCCCAAATGTCGAGGTTTGTCCTATTCCAGAGAGTTGGAGCTCACTTAACTTACACCTGAGCTGTGTCACTTCGAAAAAGTTAAATAAATGAACGCCGAAGTTCTTTTTACACTTTTATGCCAAGACCAGGCTTTTTGGACGTGGCAAACAAAGCTACTTCCCTTAGGATAACGAGGTTACCGTTTTTAGGGCACAGTTAAAGACTCGTCTTCGGTATCCCCTCCCCCATCCCCTGGAAGATGGTAACCGACTTTTGCCAATTTCATGGCATAGCCATTAACCAAATGCCGCTGAACTCATATTCTTACTTCACTGCCTTTTTTTTTCATGTATAGGGTCTTCAAGGTAGTCACTTACTTCATTTTTTTCATGCAATATTACAAACTTCATTCCATCCCGAATGGGGGATTCTACTTTTTGCTCCCTTAGGGATTTGGGGGCAAGAAATTCACTTTCACCTTCGGTGCCAAGGATAGCTAGTGAAGGTGGCAAAAGAAATATTTTTTCATGGAGATAGATGGGAAATGGAACGATCTACCTATGAAGTGGGCCTCTCGGACTCTGGCTATCGACGTGATTAATCCATCAAAGTTATTTACCCTTGAATTAAAGTCCCAATTTAAGGAGTTCGACAATCATATTCAGGCCATAGCTGACTGGACAGGTCAGGCATCTTCGCATTCACTCTATCCTTTGTTCATTAGATGGAACTTTATGATCGAAAAGGTCCTTTGAGAGCTGGGAGTCATCCAAGAGCACCTTACGGACGCAGATATGCCCAAACCAGTAGTAAATGGGAAAAAGTTCTCACTGGTTTTGGTCCTTCAGCACGAACTCTCTTACTTTGCCATTGTAGAAAGTAATCAAATTTTCAACTTGACTTTCTTTGAATTTGTGGCACTTTTTGCAGCAGTACAACCTTTAGCTTGAGTTTTATCATATATTTAGTTTTTTATTCAAATAAAAAAATTAGTTATCAAATTTTTTAAAATACTAATTCAAAATTTTAAGTTTTACAAAATATTTAGTTGTGCAAACTTTAGAATAAGTTTTACATTTAAGTATTTTATTATATACTTTTTATACCTAAAATTATTTTTTATTGTGCAATAGTTATAGATTTTCATGTAAAACTTTTGCATGAGTTTTACCACATAATAAAATGGGAAAAAGTTCTCACCGGTTTTGGTCCTTCAGCACGAACTCTCTTACTTTGCCATTGTAGAAAGTAATCAAATTTTCAACTTGACTTTCTTTGAATTTGTGGCACTTACATTGATATTTTTCTTTTTTGCAGAAATGGGTGAAAAATCCACAACCTTCTATAAGAACTTATTCCTCAGTCAAGCCGAAAAGGGGGAGCAAAAAAGAAAAACTCCAAAAAAGAGGAAAAGGCAGGTTGGGCAATCCTTAGGGGTGCCGAAGTCAAAGAAAGCAAAAGAGGACATCCTTCCTCTGCCCCCCCGAATATGTGATCAAGGCCGCGGATCCTTCTTCCGAAGCTACGGATCCTGCCTTGGAGGCGGCCATTTTATCACTTTTACTCAGCCCCGAGGCCGCTGTCGAAACCTTGGGGACTTTCTTAGGAGTGCTCTCAGCCGAGGCGGCCTAGGTTAAACAAAAAAAAAAAAAGGGAAGGAAGTCCCCATTGAGGTCTTTTACCTCAGTGACTCTAAGGCTGGTAATGCCAAAGTCCCTCTGTTACCAGGTTCGTCCTTTAACCTTTCGTCTATAAGTTTTGGATTTTTTGAGGCTTTGGACCTTATAGATGAATGGTTGAGGGATGATGTGATAAGAGAACTTCGTCATGAATTTGCAAAGGATCTCCCCAAAATCGAGTGGATGATGGATCATACTCAGAAGTGGGTTGTTTAGGATGCGAAGATGCCCAATGACAGTCTCAAGGGAGCCCCTCTAGACTTTCATCGGAGACATGGACTTGTTTTCGGATGACAACCAAAAGATGGTTCCGTAGATGGTGAGGTGCATTATTAAAAACGATACCTTCTAATCTCTGATGGACAATTGTTTGAATGAGGAGATTCTTGCTGCTTGAATTTTCGAGCATGCTGCTTGGGTATTTATTTTGTCGTTAATACTTAGAAAAATTTTGGTGCCTGAGTATTTGCATCCCGTTTAGTGCCTTTTCATTTTGCAACTGCTCGCCTATGGGGGCTATCTCCGGGCCTAGGTATCCAAAAAATCCATGATCCAAAGTCAATCGGAGGAGAATTTGGCCAAGGCCAAAGAGATGTTTGCAAGCTCTTATCTCAAGTTTGGCAAGCTCAACAAGATCGCCAAAGAGGATTTGGTTAAGCTTCACCAAGAGGTGCTGGAGAATCAGAAGATGCTTCTTGAAAAGTGTTCTTCAAAGAGTTTTGACCTCAGCGCGAAGTTAGCTGAGCAAAATTCCTTGGTTGATCTAACCAAGGCCTTCAAAAGGAGAAATGGGAGGCCATTATTGATCTAACCAAGGCCTTGGGGCTTAATGCTGATCTTGTAGCCGAGGTTGATCAGCTAAAGAAATGGAAGAAGAAGAATAATAATAAGAAGGAAAAAATGTCGGAGTCGTTGAAGAAAAAACTCGAAGATTTGAAGGCGGAGAAAACCAAGGCAGATAAGGCGATGAAGTCTTCATTTCAAGATAATTTTTGCCTTGCTCGCCATCAAATTCTTTCACATTTTCCCGACCTCTATATCTTATTCGTCAAAGCCCTCGACATTCACGAGGGACCTTTTTCAGAGTGGTCAAAGAGGGAGTTTCTTAACCTTCTAGAGCATCCTCATTCGGCCAAAGATTTTGATGATAATGATGACGAGAATGATGCTGAGAACGCTGCAGCCAAAAAGCCTAAAGATGGACAGAACGACCTATAAGGCCTTTTTTTTTTTTTCCTTCTTCCTCTGCACTTGTCTTTTTTAACGGAATACTTTTTTTTATTTCAAAATTTTGGCTAAGTCCACGAGCAATATGATACTTGAAGCTATTTTAGCAACCTTAGGCATATCAATTACTTTAGCTAGCCTTATTTGCTCACAAAGCCTTTTTCATCATTTCAGAGAAATGACTAATTCTTTTTAATTTTTTACTCAACTTATTCACCTCCTTCAGTTGAATTGCTGTCTTTGGTAGAAAGGTTATCAAGAAATAAACAATTTAGCCTATTTGGTGAATTTTGAGTGGCATTTTCGGCTATTGTGCTTCTTTCGGTGGAATTGATACGAGGTATCATGTGGTACTATATTCGTCAGATTTTGAAAGTGATATCTTATCGTCTTTGGAAAACATGAGTAATAAAAAATTGTCCTAAGTGTTTTGAATGAATTCCTGGCATTCATACAATATTTTCGGAAGACTTGGTATGTTTAGAACACTTGGCTAACTTTGGTGAATTTCCTTCGGAATGCTTCCCTACAAGTAGACTAATTTTTTCAAAATTTCCAAGTCCACGGAATTTTTAAGTGTAGAATTTTTTCAAAGAGTCTGAAAGTCATGTATTCTTAAATTCTTCTCCTTTAGTAGTTCTAAGTTTATAGACTCCTAGCCGAACTTCATCTAGGACCAAATAAGGTCCTTCCCAATTTGCCCGAAGTATACCATGAGATAGTCTTCGAAGTTCCAATTCAGCCTTTCGGAGGATGAGGTTTCCATTTTTTTTTATCCCTTTAGGTTTGATATGCAAGTTCATTGCGATGGCTGCCCTTTGTTGGAAAATTTTTCTTTTGAGTTCGGCTATCTCCCTATATTCGTTAAGCATGTCAAGTTTGGTTTTTAAACTGAGGTTGTTCTTTTCCTTGTCGAACACCTGTACTCTGAGGGAAGGTTGTACAATTTCAACAGGGATAAGAGCGTCAGTAGTGAACATGAGTGAAAAAGGTGTTTTACCAGTAGCTTTTCTAGGGGTTGTTCAGTAACTCCGTAATACACTTGGGAGTTCTCCAAGCCATTTTCCCTTTGCCTCTTTCAATCTTTTCTTTAATCCACCTTTTAATGTTCTGTTGGATACTTTAACTTGTCTATTAATCTGTGGGTGAGCTGCAGGAGCGAAGTATAATTTCACCCTGAGATTAGTTATAAATTCCTGGAACCTTTTGTCAATGAATTGGGAACCATTATCCATCACTATCACCCTCAGACAATCAAATCTGTATATGATATTTCTCAAGACGAACTTCTAAATGTCTTTTACTAAAATTGTTGCCAAAGGCTCTGCCTTAATCCATTTTGTGAAATAATCTACTGTAATGACGTAGAACTTCACTCCTCTAGGGGCTATTGGGAGAGGACCAATGAGATCAATTCCTCATACTGCGTAAGGGCAAGGATAATTAGTCGAAGTGATTGTTTCTGTAGGTGCTCTTTAGCTAGCTGTGTGCCGTTGGCACTTTTCACATTTTTTGGTGAACTGCTGGGTGTCCTTTCTTATAGTAGGCCAAAAGTATCCTTGCTGAAATAAGACTGCGGCCAAGCCGTCTGCCCCAATGTAGGACCCATAGACTCCCTCATGAACTTCTTTCAGGACTATTTCAACATCCTCTTCACTGATATACCTTTGGAGGGGATTTGGGTACCCTTGTCGGTACAACTTTTCCCCAATTATAAAGTACTTTCCTGGGCACCTTCGTACCTTCAAAGCTTCCCGTAGGTCCTTGGATAAGGGTGAACTAATCAGATATTCCTTTGCAGAATCTTTCCACCTTTTGTTCAATGTTGCGAGTGCCATTATGGATATGCTCGGATAATCAAGTACTTCAATGGACTGTTTTGACTTAGCTAATATGTCTGCTTCTATGTTCTTTTTCTGAGGTACCTTTTCTATCTGTACCTTATCAAATTCTTGGATTAGTTTTTTTACGAGGTCATGGTATTTTGCCAAGCTAGGATCCTTGGCACTATATTCCTCCATCGTCTACCGAACCACCAATTGTGAGTCATTGTAATCCTTCATATTCTTCACACCAACTTTTTTTGCCAATCATAATCCTGCTATTAGGGCTTCGTACTCGGTGATGTTGTTGGTGACTTGGAATCCGAACTTGATAGCCTTCGACACTTCCAATCCTTCAGGGCCTCGAAGTATTGCTTCGAATCTTTGATGTTTTGATCCTGAAGCACCATTTACAAACAATGCCTATTCGGGTTCCTCATCTCCAAGATCATCAGTGGTATCCTCGATCTTGGGAAATTCAATAATAAAATCTGCTAAAGCCTGGCCTTTTATTGCCTCTCTCACTTTGTACGTGATGTCGTGCTCTCTAAGCTCGATACACCATTTTGACAGCCAGCTCAAGTGGTCCACCTTCTTCATGACATTCCAAAGAGGCAGGTCACTTTGGACCATAATAGAATGTCCTTGGAAATAGGGCTGGAGTCTCCTTCTTGCCATAACTAAGGCATAGATAGCTTTTTGTAGTGGTAGGTACCTAACTTCAGCACCGTGTAAAGACTTGCTGACATAGTATACCATCCATTATTTTCCTCTTTCTTCCCTCACCAATACCAAACTTATTGTTTTCTTGGTGATTGTGAGGTAAAGAATGAGAGGTTCTCCCTCCCTGGGTTGTCAAAGTGCGGCAAGTGGGTTAAGTAGTTTTGGAGTTCATCCCAAACATTTTGGCAATCTTCATTCCAAGGGTGTTCCTCGGAATTGAGGTTGCCTTCATTTTTTGCTGTTTTAGTGAACATTTTAAAGAATGGTCAACATCGATTTCTGTATCTAGAGATGAATCTACTAAGGGCTGTTATTCTCCTTGTAAGCCTTTGTACATCCTTGGTAATTGTGAGAGTTCGGAATCCAAATAAGGTTTTAACCTTATCTGAATTGGCATCTATACCTCTTTTAGATATCATAAACCCGAGGAATTTGCCTGCCATTACCCCCAAACACGCACTTTTTGGGTTAAGATGAATTCCAAATTTCAGAAGTTATTAGAAGGTTTCTAGTAAGTCTGTGATATGGTTACTAGATACTTTGTTTTTGACAATCATATCGTTGACGTACACTTCCATGTTTTTCCTATTTTAGGAGTCAAACACCTTGTTCATCAGTCTTTGATATGTGGCTCTTGCATTCTTGAGGCTGAAGGGCATTCCGATGTAGCAGTACGTCCTAACTTCAGTGATGAAAGCAGTTTTTTCCTCATCTTTGGGGTTCATCCGAATTTGGTAGTACCCGCTGAAGGCATCGAGGAAGCTAAGTAGCCCATACTCGGCAATGGAGTCTACCAATTGATCTATTAAAGGCAGTGGATATGAGTCTTTAGGACAAGTGTTATTGATATTTCTAAAGTCAATGCACGTTCGAAGTTTGTCACTCCTTTCCTTGGTAGCAACAACAATGTTGCTAAGCCAATGTGGGTACTTGACTTCTCTTATTATACCTGGTTCTGTTAATTGCTGGACTTCTGTTTTGACGAAGTTGTTTTTATGCACTGAAAGATTACGTTTTTTCTGCCGAACAGGCCTTGCCTCGGGGCGTACCTTAAGATTATGCTGAACTATATTGGAATTTATTATGGGCATGTCCTTCAGGGGAGTAAGTAAAAAGATTTTTGTTCATTAATAAAAAGGATACAGGTTTTTCTTTTTCCCCTTCAGCCAGTTTTTTCCCAATTCGGGTCCTTTAGCCAGGGACCAACTCTATGTCCTCAGTTTCCATTTTTTTAACATCATTCTTTTCCCTTTCCATACCATATTTGGCAAGTACGCCCTTCTGCCCTATGGTCTGCATATGGATTTTAGGAGAATTCTGCCGTGTTCTGATGAACACCTTTCTGACTTCAGCTTGGTCTATAAGTATCTCTATGTCACCTTTCTTTGCCTCGAACATGACCATTAGGTACTTCACATTTGTTCAGAGATGAAGGTTGCCCTGTGTCTGCCTTCAGAGGATGGCATTGAATAAGGATGGAACACTTATGATGATGAACCTTGCCATAGTGGAGGCAAAAAGATCCTCCTTTGTCTTGACCGAGCTACCCTTCAGCATTAACAGCAGATCAATCCAGCATAGCACTGGGAGTTCTAAAGGACCGACTCTGAAAGTAGGTGAACTCACTGGCTTAAGCACACATTCAGAAATACCCAAGCTTGGCAATAGGAGAGTAAACAAAACATCCGCATTTGATCTGTCATCTGGGAGCACCCTCTTCACATCCCAATTTCCAATCCTTGCCGTGATTAGAAGAGGATCGTTATAAGGGAACTTCACACTCGACCCATCATTTCGGGTAAGTTTGTTCATCAGGTTATCAAACTTTATCATCTGGACCTCTCTCACCTTCCTTTTCTTTTCAGCCGAAGGTAGTCCCGTGGTTATGGTTTGGATTATCCCGACCGAAGGTGGGGTTGCTTTCTAGGACTTCAATTGGTTCGACACCTATTGAAGTTGTACTCTTCATCTTCTTCTTTCCTTTCATCATCTGTTTTTTTCTTAGGCTTTAGGCGACGGCATCCGCAAGTAGCAACGAAGTTGTCCTTGTTTAATTAAGGACTTAATGTACTTCCTCAATTGGAAGCAATCCTCAGTATTGTGCCCATGGTCTTGGTGAAATTAGTAGTACTTTTTCATGTTCTTTCTGTTATCCGAGGTCATGGCCTTCGGCAGTTTAATTAAAGTTCCCTACCTTTCCAAGTCCATGAGGATGTTTGTCCTTATAGTTTTCAGGGGGTGAATGTCACTGGCTTTCTCCCCTTAGGTTTGCAAGGTCTGCCTTCTCCCTCCTCGTGATACTGAGGTTGGTGACTATGATCACCGGATTGATGATGCTTGGGCTTCAGCCTTCCCATTCTCAGTTCCTCGACTGTCATGTGTTATTCTGCCCTTTGGTAGAATTCACCAAGGGTGTCTAGGGGATCTTTTAAGAATTCGTAAAAGAGCTGCGAATCCCTCCTCAGCCCTCTGATCATTGCGAGGATTTGGATCTCGGGGCAAAAGTCTGGAACACTGAGTGCCTCTTGGTTGAACCTCTCGACATAATCCCAAATGGTCTCCCCATTCTTTTGGGTTATGTTGAACATCTGAATTGACATATTTGCCGTCAGCCTGCTCCTTATGAACTGCTGGGTGAAGGTAGTGGACAACTTCTAGAAGCCCATGATGGGTCTCAGTGCCAAGGAGTTGTATCAAGTAGTTGTTAGTCTAGAAAAGGTAACCTTGAATCACTTACAGAGAGTGGTATCATCGGCCCCATGCATAACCATGCTCATTTTGTATTTTGTTAAGTGGACCTGGGGGTCACTTCACCTGTCATAAGTTTCCAAGCATGGTACTTCGAAATCACCGGGCATTGGTGCTTCCACTATCGCCCTGATGAAGGGGGACTCTTTTTTGGTGAAGGTCTCCAATAACCTCGACCAGACGGGCTTTTGAAATACCTGTTTTTCCATCTTGCCCAGCTGTTCTAAGATTCTCTCCATTAGGACGATAGTACCGTCTTGTCCCCGTTGTTTGGGAGCCGAAGGCAAAGAAGAATGATGTCTTTTTCTTGTCGAGTAACTTTGGCGGCAAGGGGATAGGGACTTCTCTTATGGGGAAGGGCTCCAGCGCTAGGAGGTCCGTGGCTCTTTTGATTTGGACCTCACCGTGTACTGACCAAGGGATGGGGGGTTATTCGTTGAAGACTCCCCATCGAAGCTCCTATTTGGGGAACTCCAGCAAGATGACCGACGCCCCCTCTCCAGATAGACCTCTGGGGAAGGGGTCAGTGCATGAGACCGTGCATACAACCATTTTTTGTTGAGTTGCTGTGTCATTTCT
This sequence comes from Aquilaria yunnanensis, assembly GCA_039654915.1. Lineage (NCBI taxonomy): Eukaryota > Viridiplantae > Streptophyta > Magnoliopsida > Malvales > Thymelaeaceae > Aquilaria > Aquilaria yunnanensis. The sequence continues at coordinate 52,511,214 of CM077600.1, forward strand.
GCCATTATGGAGCACTGGAAGTCGTGCAGGAAGCCCATAGTGACCGTTAGAGGACGTTCATCCTCTGGCAGGGAAGGCTTCGAGGGTGTTTGGTCATTTGCCGCTGAAGCTTCAGGCGCGAACTGGGACTTTGGAATCTGATTGTCCTTAGAACGCCAAGTCTCCACGACGGCGACCTAGGAGTGAGTTCCTATAGAAGGCGCCAAATGATGCTCTAGCATATCTTCAATGTAAGACATGTTGGACCTTCGGTAGAACTTTGCCTTAGTAATATCTGGAATAGTTGAAGAATGTGAGTTAGGAGCTCATTGGAGTGTTTTTTGGGGGAGGAATCTCCGACGCCCAAGTCATAAAGTAGTTGGAGAAGTGGCTAGAAGTAAAGAGCAGAAAGAAAGTGTCCCATGCATATTACCTAGGAGCCTCCTGGGTATTTATATGAGGTCTTTGGGAGAAGGCCGTTTTCCCTAATCAAGCAGATCAGGACACGTAGTCGGTCAGATATGTTCACATTCGGTCCATACCTTGAAGTGAGGTGTGACCAATTGTTCTTAGGCGATTACGCCTATGTTGGAGGTTAGGAGTGTGTGGAGGCTACCTATTAGTGGTCTTGCTAGTCATATGCTTGTCGTTTTCATTTATAAGATTTTGGAAATTTGTAAGCCCCTTCCGAGACCAAGCTCATCTTTGAGAGTATTGGAGGATTCTGAAAGGTGTCATTGGTTAATAATCTGAGGTTAGTGCTAACCCTTTTCTAAGGTTAGTCATGTTCCTCACCGAGGGTGGTGTCAGGCCTTTTCCCAAGGTCGATCATGTTCTCTCATAAGGGTGGTGTCAAGACCACCAACCCGAAGGTAATGTAGGTGATAGCCTTTCTTCTATCAACTAGCTTGACAATTGACAATAAAAGTTACATGCATGATCAGAGTTCTCGGTCTCACTTCAACCGCTGTGTGGAAACCTACTTCAACCATCGCTATGGTGTTCTTCACAGAAAGACACTTCCCATAAATATTGAACAACTGAGTGTTGTTTGGTGTTTTCTTCATTAAAAAGGTGGCTATGGCAGAAAACGCAAGAGACAAGGCCATTGTGACAATGAACAAGATTTGATATGGACATGTTTTAATAAATGGGTGGATGTTGTCCTCTTTGAGCGTGTGCAATTTAGTATCATCTTGAGATAGGACAAGGCTTCTCGAATTCCTTTCTGGATACTTGCATGTCTGACCATGAAAAAATTTATGGTCTGCATGAACAACTCATGCCTTTTATTACCAGATAATTTATGTTGTTACTCAAACCTTGAGAAGCTCGGTTTTCAATCAATTTGAATCTGTCACAACTCTTTGAGCCACCTTATCTTGGTGTACCTGCCTAAACTCAAGGTGCTGAAACTTTATTATTGCAATGGTGTGAGTTTTCTTGATATTGACAATAAATCTATTGAGCATGTGGAGATCATCAATGAGAAGCCCAGTGACCTTTGCTCTCTTCACTTTCTAACTGGCAACTTCAAAACCCTGTCTTTGACATGATTTCCTTCTTCAGCCAGTAGGTCTGACATTGAATTGCATGCCCCTGAACTACAGCAATTTGTATGGAACGGATTTCCAATCAAATTTATTGCTCCATTTTTTGTGCTCCATTTTTTGTTCATCTAAAAAATACCGCTATTTATCTCAGCCTGCCCACTAAGGTGATGATTCTTCCAAGTGCTATTTTCATTGGGTTTTTAAAGTTATAAATAGGTCAGCTTTTGTACATCTGCATGCCAAGATAGTCGAGGTAATCAAGAGAAATATTTCCTTCTCTCAAATTTTTAGGCACCTAGTACTAGTCAGGTCATGTTTGTTGTAACTTTGGTCCTTTTTTCATTAACTGAAACTTTTCACTCCTATTATATATACTGTAGATCTTATATAACTGACTGAAGCAAGGTAATGTTAGGTCCTTTTTATTGGACGGATTGGAGACCCTTTATGTAGATTATTGTTGCTTAACTAATGAGGAAGTGCCTGGAATTGCATATTGTTTGAAGAGACTGTGTGATTTGAAGAACATATATGTGACATCGACTAAAGTAAGTTTATATTTCTCTATCTGGCGTCCCGTCTCTCGTAGTTGACATTTTTTCCTAGTTAATAGCGTTCTTGTTTTATCTTTTTTAAAATGTTTTTTTTCCCTTTTTTGGTCTGATGGCCTATGGATTATTTATATTTAATTAATGTGTTTGAAGGCAACAAGACATGCTCCACTGGAGGCATCTGAGTTTAAGATGGAGTATTGGGAGGCCCAGGACCTAGAATTTGTCCCTCAATTAAAGACAGCTACACTGGAGATGGTCAGAGAAGGGCAAGGGAACAATGCAGCAGAACTAGTCAAGTAGTTGGCCAAGCATGGAGAACATTTGGAAAGCTTAAAAATAATATGCCCACCTTCCATGGCCTCAATTGCTTCTGGACTGGTGGATGCTTACAAAAGGGCATCTACTGATGTGCATGTTAGACCCGAGTGAGAATTATTGTTCTTGTGCTTAAGTGGGTCTCTTCGGAGGCATTTATGTTAAGGACTGCGTCTACCCGCAGCGTTAATGGGCAGATTGTTTTACAAACAGCAGAAGATTGAGCATAAGAACATGATCTGAAAGTGTGGCAGTGAAGGATCCCATCCTAGTGATGCTCCCCAAACTCGGCTAGGAAGTTGAAGCTTTAAAAGAAGCAACAAACTTCTAAAGTCAAAACAATCTCGGAAGCTTAGATTTTGCCATAACTTCTTTGAAACTATATATATATATATTCCAACCAAAAATCCTCTGTTCTTGATGACTATCTGCTCTTTTCGTGACACCTATTTGTTCTTTTATACCTATAATCCATTTTTTTCTTGATGCATCCGTTTGTTCGTCTTTACTGTCAACCTATTATTTTTACGTTATAAATGTGTTGTTCTTTCTTATTTTAGGATTGTGCTCTTTTATTGTTGTAAATTTGTTCTTTTAGTGTTGTGAATTTGTTCATTTAAAATGATCATTAGTTTACAGCTCAATGTACGTTCACATGGTGTCAAACGATTTTTCATTCATTTTCTATAGCTTATTAATTAACAACCCTCTCAATGCACAAGAGAATTCCCCCGCTGAATTGTTGCTTTCTGAGCATAACAAGTTTTCAACATAACATTGAGCACCCTTTGGTCATATTTAAATGTGGTAAATATGCAATATAAATTTTCGAAATTGTTACTTTTATACTGAAAATCTATTCTTTCCATTATAGTAATCTGTTCTTTTCATGATATACCCATTTATTCTTTTGTCTGACAATTTATTCTTTTCATGTCATGAATGCGTTCTTTTTATTTTACGAACTTATTCTTTTAGTGTTGTGATTTAAAATGATCATTCTTTTATAGCTCAATGTATGTCCATTTAGTGTTAAACGATTTTTTAAGTTTATTTTCAAACTGTTGATTATCTTTAAATGGGATAAATTGCATGATTAAACTCTAACCCTTAATTATTGTTTCAGTTTTAACCTCAACCTTTAATTTGCACGTTTGACTCTCTGAACTCGTTAAAACGTTTCATTTTGAACATTTGGGTAATGAAACTCATTAATTTAGATGAAAAATGTTACATCAAAATAAAATTATTGGGAAAAATACTAACTTTAACACTTGAAAGTTTTTTCCTTTAACAAAGAATATTTTAAAACATTAAAATCTAGCAAAACACTCACCTCCTCATCTCCGCCTCCCACTTGGCGTCCCTCTCCAGATAGCCTCTCCTCTGTCCGCCTCCTTCACCTACCGCCACTCTACCCTGCCATCTCCGCCATCACAAAACAATGAATCACAAAACAACACAGTCAATTGGTGAATCAAATACACATATACGAGAATTGATTGGTGGCCCAATTGGTTCACAAGACAAAAGGCACTCAATGGCCACTCCAATTTGCGCCCAGTGGCTTGTTTTGGGGACTCTGATGGTGGGTGACGAGGCAGTGGGCAGGGGCGCTTCAAATGGTGGCGTCGACCTGGGTGATTCGGATGGTAAATCGCGTTGGCGGAGATGGGGAACTGGGGAAGGGGAATCGTGATGGTGAACTGGTATTGCGACAGGAATCGTGATGGGAACGAATGTCGCAACTTGAATAAGGGAAGGGGAATCGGAAGGGGTATCGCGATGGCAGCGGGAAGAGGGAATCGGAGGAGATGGTGAGCGAATGAAGTACAAGGTTGTCGAAGGAGAGGGAGGCGGATCGAGGTGCTGTGGCGAATCGGGTGAGGCCCAGAGGGAGGGAAGGGAGAGCAATGGCGGCGGGGAAAGGAAAGGAGGCTGAGAGGGAAGGAAAGGAAAGTGACGGCGACGATGGGAGGAAGGCCGGGGAGGGACGGCAGTGAGAGGAAGGCCAAAGAGGGAGGTTGAGATAAGGAGGGGACTTTGATGTTAAATTTCAGTGTTCTAAAAATTATTTGTTAAAGCCAAAAAATTTCAAGGGTTAAAGATAGAATTTGCCCCTACAATACTAAGTTAATATGGCATTTTCTGTTTAAACTAATGAATTCCGTCATACAAAAAGTTCAAAATGAAATGTTTTAACGAGGTTAGAAGGCCTAAACATGCAAGTTGAAGATTGAGGTTAAAACTGAAACAATAATTAAATATTAGGGTCTAATTATGCAATATGCCCCCTTTAAATGTGTAACAAAAAACTTATGATACTGTTATTTTTATACTGCAAATCTATTGTTTTAATGATGCTCATTTAAGTTCTTTAATAACGGCAATTTGCTCTTTTATGATGCCATTCGTCCTTTATACTGAAAATTTATTCTTTTTAGGCTAAAATAGTAAATTTCCCACCAATGTTTTGGCTTGAGAGCGGATATGTTATTATAGTTTTTTTTTTGTCCAATCTCTCAATAATGTTTTAAAATGGGCCGGATATGCCACTGAAATTTCAAATTAAAAGTGAATATGGCACTAACCTTTAAAAATCTAATTGAAAACATTAAAAAACTAACAAAATATATTAAAAATACTAAGTTTTGAAATTTTATTGTGATAATGTAAGTTTTAATAAACTTCAAAAAAATTTTATAATTAGACTCTTTTTCTCCATCTTGATTGCTAGTAAGGAGATTAGACAATAAAGACAAAGGGACGGCAATGATGGAGCTGGCTCTGGTGATGGAAATAGCGACAAGGCTAAAGCGTTGATGACAAGAATCAAATCATCTTTTTGCAAAAATTTCAAATGTCCTAATATTATTTTGTAGATGTATAACAACCCCAAGATTTTAAAACCTATTATTTTTACCATTTTCTGTTATTTTCTAACCAACAGTGACATATTTGGCTCATTTTAAAATATTAGTAGGATATTAGATAAAAAAATTATAGTGGCATATCTGCTTCCTAACTAAAATATTAGTAACAAATTTGATATTTTTACCTTCTTTTTATACTTTTTTTCCTTTACTTTAGAAGTTTATTCTTTTAGTGTTATCAATTTTTCTTTACCAACAAATTTTAAGAAGGGGCTTTGGAATGTGAATATAGCCTTTCATTTTGTGATTTCTTATTCTACGAATTTGTTCTATTCACTCTATAAATATGTTCTTTTTATGTTATGAGTCTATCGTTTTAGTGTTTTGAATTTTTTATTTGAACAAACAAATTTTTTGTTAGGAACGGAGTATATTAATTTAATAAGATAATAAAAAAGATTAAATAAAAAGGACAACATAATATTTGTGAGTGCGTGTGTGCGCTTTGGGGGGGTGGGTGGGGTGGTGTTTGAATTGAAGACGGGAAATTCAATTAAAGCGTAAAAGAATTGGACTGGACATGAGGAAAAAAGATGATCCTATTTGTGGCAACGTTGAGTTTTTGGGAGTCGCCACCAGTCAGTTTACCTAGGTCGATTGGATACCTTAAAATTGGTCTGCGAGAGTTTGGGGATCGAGAGTACGGTTACGCTAAAACAACTTTGTTATAGCGCCCTAAATTGGCACCTTAATTAATTTTAATTTTATTTTACTTTGCTTTTAAATAATTTTCAGTTAATTTTTTAAAATTAGAAATTTTAACTGAATTATTTAGTCGGATGTGGATTTTTGGTAATTAATTTGGATAAAATTTTATACTTCCGAACCATGGACTCTGCCGAGTCACCCGGACACGAAAGATTTAATTCCGAACCATGGACTCTGCCGAGTCACCCGGACACGGAATTTGACAAAATTTTAATCCATATTGTAAATATGGATTTTTGTCTTTGTATTTATTTAATTTTTTACTCAATTAATTTAAAAAAAGACACTTTCCAAACCGTAGATCCTGCCGGATCATCCGGATATGGAAATTATTTTAATTTATAGTTAATTATTTTTTTATGAAATTAATTGTTAGTTTAATTACTAATTTATAAGTTTTTATTTATGAAATTTTAGATTTTTGTCAATGATTTTTAATGTTAACCTAAAAACTTTGTTTTGTTTATTTTTTTTATATTTTTACTTTTATTTTACTTTCTTTCTTTCTTTTCTTTTACTTTTATTTTACTTTCTTTCTTTCTTTCTTTTCTTTCTTTTAGTTTTCTTTTTATTTTCTTGTTTAATGAAAGATATTTATTATTTATTTAAGGAACCAAAATAATTTCTTATTTATCTAACATCAAGATTCTTTATTAAAAGAACAAAGAGTTATATGACTAAAAAATACTTTTACTTTTTACTTCTTTCTTTTTTTATTTATTTATTTATTTTATTATAAAAAAGTAATTATTTAGTTATTTAATACCAGGATTTTATTTATTTACCAAAGAAAACAAAAGAGTTAAAAATAAAATCTTGATATTCATGTATTTGATTGATTTCTTTTTGTTTCATAAAAGATAAACCAAAAATTAATTATCCAATAAAATAATAAAGAAAATATTTATATAAAAAGTCTTGATATTTATATTTCATTTTTTTTATAAGAGATTAACCAAAAATGATTATTTAATAAAGAAATCAAGGATTTATATGTATATTTTAAAAATAGAGAAAAGTCATAATATTTATATATTTTATTTTTTGATAAAAGATTAACCAAGAGTAATTTTTATAAAGAAATTAAAAATTTATATGTATATCTTTAAATAAAAGTAAAGTTTTATTTCTGGATAAAAATTAACCAAAAAGTTATTATTTAATTAAGATTTTTTTTTTTGTATATTTAATAAAGAAACCTGTTGCAACGTCGTGGTCTTCTGGAGTCGCCACCAATCGGTTTACCTAGGTCGATTGGACACCTTAAAATTGGTCTGCGAGAGTTCGGGGATCGGGAGTACGGTTACGCTAAAACAACTTTGTTATAGCGCCCAAAATTGGCACCTTAGTTGATTTTAATTTTGTTTTGCTTTGCTTTTAGAAAATATTCAGTTAATTTTCAAACTAGAAATTTTAACTGAATTAATCGGATGCGGATTTTTAAATTAATTTATATAAAATTTGATACTTCCGAACCATGGACTCTGCCGAGTCATTTGGACACGGAAGATTTCGATTCCGAACCATGGACTCTGCCGAGTCATTTGGACACGGAATTTGGTGAAATTTTAAACAATTTTATCCATATTGTAAAAATATGGATTTTTATCTTTTTATTTAATTTATTTATTTTAAAAAGTTTGATATTTTCCAAACCGTAGATCCTGCCGGATCATCCGGATATGGAAATTGATTTATCGTAATTATTTAATTCTTATTATTATGAAATTAATTTTTAAATGGTAATTCTTTTTGTTTATGAATGATTTTTAATACTAACTAAAAAATTTATCTTTATATTTTTACTTCTTTTTTTACTTTCTTTCTTTTTCTTCTTTTTTACTTATTTTTACTTTTTTTTAATTTTCTTTTAATTTCTTTTCTTTTCTTTCTTTCTTTTCTTTTTCTTTTTCTTTCTTTTATCTTTCTTTTCTTTTTCTTATCTTTCCTTTCTTTTCTTTATCTTATCTTTCTTTTATTTTTCTTTCTTATCTTTCTTTTATTTTTCTTATCTTTCTTTTTTTTTTTGATTTTTTTCTTGTTTAATGAAGGATATTTATTATTTAAATAATTACTTAATTTATAAAAGAATTCAAAAGTAATTAATTTTTTTATAAGAAAGTTAATTAATTAATCTTGAGATTTATTTTATGTTTATTCAAAAAAAGAAATAAATTAATTAAGAAAGATTTATATTTTATGTTATGTTTGTTCTTTTTATTTAATAAAAGATAAACAAAAAAAAAATTATTAAATCAAGATCTTATTTATTCAGTAAAGAAACCAAAAATTATATGTATATTTTAAAATAATAAAAGTCTTAATATTTTATTTTGTTTTATTTTGTTTTGATAAAAGATTAACCAAAAGTAATTGTTTAATTAAGAAAATAAAAAATTTATATGTATATTTTAAACAAAAGAAGAAAAGTTTTGATATTTATTTAATTTGTTTTGGAATAAAAGATTATTTAACCAAAAATTTATATGTATTTTAAAACAAAAGTTTTGATATTTATATTTTTCTGTATATTCTTTTTTGTTTAATGAAAGATTTTTGTAATTTTAATTTATATCTCTGAAAATATATAAGTCTAAAATATCTAAGAGAAAATTTAAATTTTTATTATTTATTTTTATTATTTTCGAAATCATTTGACTAAGATTTTTATAAAGGAAACAAAAATTTATATCTTTTCATTATTTTAAAAAGAAATAAGTAAAAATATTACTGAATAAAATATTAGTCCAAAATTTTTATTCTTTTTATTAATAAAGAAAAAAAACTAAAAAGTTAGATTTTATTATTTTAATAAATAATTAATATATTAGTCCAAAGTTTTTTTATTTTTAATAAAGAAAAATTTATTTATATATTTTATTTAAAAATATTTCCAAGCCATGGATCCTGGCGGATCATTTGGTCATGGATTTTTAATTTTTGTTAAATTTTAATTATTTAATTAATTACTAATTTTAATTATAATTTTATTGGATTTTTCTTAAATTTTTAATTTTAAAGATATGTTTAAAAAGAATTGATTTGTATATTTTTTTAAAATTATTTAATTATTTCTATTTATTAGTTTTAAGAAAAAGGAATAAAAAGTCAACTTTGTTATTTTTAAAGAAATAATAGAAAATAAAAATAATTGGCTTTTAAAAATGATTTTTTATTAGCCTTAATAATTAGTTACAAAATAACCTTCTTTTAATTTTCATTTATTTATTTATTAGTAAAGGGTAAAGGTGAATTAAATAAAATAAAGTGGGGCTTTTTGGCCATCCACTTTAAAAATAAATAATAATAAAGGTTAGCAAAGTTGATTAAATTAATTAACAACAATAATAAAAATTAGCCAAGTTTAATTAATTGTTAACAACAATAATAAAAAGTTAGTCAAGTTAATTAATTAACAACAATAATAAAAAGTTAGCCAAGTTAATTAATTAATAACAATAATAAAAGTTAGCCAAATTAATTAATTGTTAATTAACCAAATTAATTAAATTAATTAATTAACAACAATAATAAAAAGTTAGACAATTTAATTAATTATTAACAACAATAATAATAAAGGTTAGTAAAAATTAGCAAGTTAGTTGTTAGTTGTTAATAACAACAAAAAAAGAAAAAAGGTTAGTAATAATAACAATAATAAACAAATAAATAAACAAGTAAAAAAAATAAAAGAGTTAATTAATTAATTTTCTGCAAAGACAAAATAAAAACGTTAGTGACTTAATAGAAAGAAATTGAAAAGATGATGGGTGAAACAGGGGTTTACCCTTTTGAATTAAAATTTTGAGTTCATGGGAAACGAAAACAGAGCACACGCGAGGGAGGAAGGGGGGGGCGACGGAGCGCGGCGACGGCATGACGAGACGACGACGGCGGAGTGGGGAGGCGACGGGCGACGGCGTGATGGCAGCGACGGAGCAAAAGAGAGGAGAGACAGCGAGTGAAACGGAAGAGAGAGAAAGGAAGAAGATGGTCTGATCGTAAAAAAACAAAGTTTGGGACTTTCTGGGCAGAGGGAGGATAAGCTAGGGAATAAGGCTGTAATTTTATCTTTTTTTAAAACGGTGCTCTAAGCTTTTTCTCTATTTTTTTTCTGTCTTCAGCACTAAACTTGAAGGCCTATTTATAGAGGAAGTTTGGCCGAACTGTTGATGGATAAATTAATAAAAAATTTCAAACTTATCTTTTAAATTGGTAAAATGATAATTTCAGTCCTTTACGTCTCTCAGCCTCTTGATAAGTTCCTGAAGCTTCTGATTTTGACAATTTTGTCGTTTTCTGTCAATTTGGGCCAGAAACGTCGGTCGACCCAAAAATTCATGTGACAAACTACCAAATGCTCCTGAAACTTTCAGAATTTGTCAATTTTTCCCGAAACTTCTTAATTTTGTCATTTTTACCTCAAACTTTTAAATTTTGCCATTTTTTTTGGAGTTTTCTTTTTTTCTTTCAAATACACACATATATCATTTTAAATCAAATCTTCACAAAACAAAAATGTATTTTAAACTAATTAAAATTTTTAGTAATAATAATAATAATAATAATAATAATTTTTTAATTTCTTTTATTTAATTTCTTTTAAAAAAAATTTTTTATGGTCGGACGAAATTGGGTGTCAAGAGCTGCCTTCCTTTGCATGCTTCATGGGACATGATGTATGCAAAGTTAGTTACCAAATTTCGTCCGGCTTAGCTAGGCATTGAAAACCTTTTCGCCGCCTAAATCCTGAGGTTAAGGAACTCTCCTTAGAACCCCGGCGATAGGAGCTCTCCTATCGTTGAAGGAAAATTGATTGTTTCTGAGGCAAAGGTTCCATCCTTAAAACTTCGGATTGATTGATTGATTTCGAAGCAAAGGTTCCATCCTTAAAACCTCGAATTGATTGATTGATTTTGAGGCAAAGGTTCCATCCTTAAAACCTTGAATTGATTGATTGATCTCGAGGCAAAGATTGCATCCTTAAAACCTCAAATTGATTGATTGATTTCGAGGCAAAGGTTCCATCCTTAAAACCTCGGATTGATTGATTGATGTCGAGGCAAAGGTTCCATCCTTAAAGCCTCGAATTGATTGATTGATGTCGAGGCAAAGGTTCCATCCTTAAAACCTCGGATTTATTGATTGATTTCGAGGCAAAGGTTCCATCCTTAAAACCTCGGATTGATTGATTGATGTCGAGGTAAAGGTTCCATCCTTAAAACCTCGAATTGATTGATTGATCTCGAGGCAAAGGTTTCATCCTTAAAACCTCGGATTGATTGACTGATTTCGAGGCAAAGGTTCCATCCTTAAAACCTCGGATTGATTGACTGATTTCGAGGCAAAGGTTCCATCCTTAAAACCTCGGATTGATTGATTGATGTCGAGGTAAAGGTTCCATCCTTAAAACCTCGAATTGATTGATTGATCTCGCGGCAAAGGTTCCATCCTTAAAACCTCGGATTGATTGATTGATTTCGAGGCAAAGGTTCCATCCTTAAAACCCCGATGATGAAAATTGATTGTTTTTGAGGCAAAGGTTCCATCCTTAAAACCTCGGATTGATTGATTGATGTCGAGGTAAAGGTTCCATCCTTAAAACCTCGAATTGATTGATTGATCTCGCGGCAAAGGTTCCATCCTTAAAACCTCGGATTGATTGATTGATTTCGAGGCAAAGGTTCCATCCTTAAAACCCCGATGATGAAAATTGATTGTTTTCTAGACAAAGGTTCCATCCTTAAAATCCCGACGATAGGAGCAGTCTTACCGTTGATTGTTCTCGAGACAAAGGTTCCATCCTTAAAATCCCGACGATAGGAGCAGTCCTACCGTTGATTGTTTTCGAGACAAAGGTTCCATCCTTAAAATCCCGACGATGAAAATTGATTATTTTCGAGGCAAAGGTTCCATCCTTAAAACCCCGATGATGAAAATTGATTATTTTTTAGGCAAAGGTTCCATCCTTAAAACCCTGATGATGAAAATTGATTATTTTCGAGGCAAAGGTTCCATCCTTAAAACCCCGATGATGAAAATTGATTGTTTTTTAGGCAAATGTTCCATCCTTAAAACCCCGATGATGAAAATTGATTATTTTCGAGGCAAAGGTTCCATCCTTAAAACCCCAATGATGAAAATTGATTTTTTTCGAGGCAAAGGTTCCATCCTTAAAACCCCGATGGTGAAAATTGATTATTTTCGAGGCAAAGGTTCCATCCTTAAAACCCCGATTATGAAAATTGATTGTTTTCGAGGCAAAGGTTCCATCCTTACAACCCCGATGAAAATTTATTATTTTCGAGACAAAGGTTCCATCCTTACAACCCCGATGAAAATTGATTGTTTTCGAGGCAAAGGTTCCATCCTTAAAATCCCGATGATGAAAATTGATTTTGAGGCTAAGGAGCTTTCCTTAAGACCTCGAGCGAAATTTATATGAAAGCAATTGAAATTGAAATAATTTTCTTCGAAAGTGTGAATTTTCATAATAGGCGAGCGCAAAGAATTAGGCTTCGATAAAACGAGTGAATCTTAATGATGACAATAACCCTAACAAATTATGTAAAGGGAACGGATGTTTGGAATCAATATTCAAGGTTCATCTAATATTTTCTTCAGTAAATATAGATTCCCTTGTGAGATATGTCATCCAAATAAGGTTAAAGCTTAACTACCCCAAAATGTTATGCCTAGTAGACCTAATAGGATGCGTCTCAAGAGTAATAAAAATTACTCTTTACTCAGCCATTCCATCCTAAAGGCGTTGTCCTATGGTTTTAATATCAGCATGGACGAAGCTATATTATAAAAAAAGAAATTCCCTGAAAAGAAAAACTGAAACGCGAAAGAAAATGCTGATAATAAAACTAAAGGACAAGAAAAACGGATCAGATCGCTTCTTTCTTCCACAATACTTCAACAGGGTGAGTAGAGGACCATTATGGGAGTGAACTGGTCAGGAAAGACTGTCGTGTCCAGTCTATCTGAATTATTGCTGGATCTGGTTCAGGAACAAAAGCTTATATTTTATCTAGCAATTCTTCAGCAGTTGTTGCGGATATTATGATTCGCCGTGCCACTCTTGATATGAAATTCTTCTGCATAGCATAATCCATAAAAGCTATCAGACCTGTAAAGAAATTGTTAACATTTAAAAGCCCAATGGGTTTCTTATGCAAATTAAGTTGGGCCATGGAAGCAATTTGAAAGACTTCTCCCAATGTGCCAAAACCACCTGGTAGAGCGATAAAAGCATCAGCATTTAAAAGCATTTGTAACACACGCTCTTGCAAATTTTTAACCACTAATTCTTCTCCAATCGTGCCCCCAGAAATAAATTTCAGAGGTCCAGGGATAATGCCCAGAACTTGACTTCCTCCTAGAGATGCTGCTGATGCTACACCTCCCATTAATCCGACAGTACCTCCTCCATAAACTAAATGTATTTTTCGCTCAGCTAATACTCTACCCAAATGGTTGGCTGCTTTTAAATACTCTTCATCTTTTCCAGGAAAAGCCCCAGAAAATATACAAATACTTCGGGATTTACGAGTTGGGGTTTTCTCCATTCCTATCCTTACCCTTGTGAGAAAAGAGGATATATTTATAGAGATGAAGAGATAAGGCAATAATTTTATTTTCAAGAATGGATACATTATTGCCAGCTATTCACAGTAGTCACGAGTATGACTCTGGTCAGGTATGGGTACACTATCGTTAAAAGAGGAGGAAAATTTTCAAAATAGCTGCTAGCATGTACAGTAGTCACTACTGTAGCTTACGTCAGGAGTAGATACGTGATTGTTAGAAGAGAAGGAAAATTTTAAAAAGTGGCAGCTATATACAGTAATCATAACTGTATCTCATGTCAGGAGTGGATACATTATCGCCAAAGGAGAAGGAAAATTTCAAAAGCGACAGCTAGCATGTACAGTATCGTGACTATGGCTCATGTCAGGAGTGGATACATTATTGCCGAAAGGGGAGGAAAATTTCAAAAGCGACAGCTAGCACGTACAGTAATCGTAACTTTGATTCATGTCAGGAGTGGATACATTATTACCAAAAGGGGAGGAAATTTTTAAAAGCGACAGCTAGCACGTACATTAATCGTGACTTTGGTTCACGTCAGGAGTGGATACATTATTACCAAAAGGGGAGGAAAATTTCAAAAGCGACAGCTAGCACGTACAGTAATCGTGACTTTGATCCTCGTCTGCCACTGGCTTTGCGTCCAGTAATGGCTTCAATGCTTTCTATGAATCGGTGATTTGCATCTCATCTAGCTTTCTCACAAACTGGCAAACAGGGTCGTTTAGGGTCAGATTTCCAAGACTGTAACGATCTCGTTCTTTTTGGAAAATTATCCATAATCCAACAACCTCAAATTGCACTATTCCGCAAGAATGCGCTTCAAGAACCTCTCGAATATCTTCTAGAGATTCCTTACGCAAGCCATTCTTAATGAATCTTATTCTATCATTACGATTTCTGGTGATCACTCCTGGAGAACGACATTTATTGCCGCAAATTCACCATCCACAATTATGACAAACGCCTAGCCTCTTTGCTCTTCTTTTTTTGGCATAAGCGCTTTTACCAAAGCCGGGCATACGGGGAAAGAACGCTTCTGGAACTTCACCAGCTGAACGAACCTTAGCTTCAATTAGCCACCGCACATTATCAGGAATGCCTTTGTGCATAAATACTCTGAATCGTTCACATCTAGCTTGATAAATCTTTTTAAGAACATTTATTGGGAAGGAAGGAAAATAATTTCGTAGGGCGGAAAGAGAAGACTCCATTGATGAAGGAGGCAAAGAAAGAAATTAGTGATTGTAGGAAACGAAAATAACTAACACATATTTATAGTGATGAAAGGGATAATACGTTAATTACACTTGCAGAAGCAAGTACATTATTATCAAAAGAAAAGACAAATGACAGCTTATATGTACAACAATCATGACTGTGGCTCTCATCTTCCACTGATTTATGTCCAGTAATGGCTTCAATGCCTTCTATAAGTCGGGGATTTGCTTCCCATCCAGTTTTCTTACAAACTGACAAACAGGGTCGTTTAAAGTCACATTCCCAAGACTGTAACGGTTTCATTCTTTATGGTAAGTCCTCCATAAACCGATAATTTCACCTTGCACTTTTCCACAAGAATGCGTTTCAAGAGTCTCTCGGATATCTTCCAGAGATTTCTTACGCAGGCCATTCTTAATGAATTTTCTTTTATCTTCACGATTTATGGAGATGTATCCTAAAGAGCGACATTTAGTATTACAATTCCATCGCCCACATTTATAACACACGCCTAGTCTCTTTGCTCTTTGCCTTTTGGCATAACGACTTTTACCTAAACCGGGCATGCGGGGCATAAATGCATCTGGAACTTCACCCGCCAAACGGACCTTAGCTTCAATTATCCACTGCACATTATCGGGAATGCCTTTGCGTGTAAAAACTCTGATTCTTTCACATCTAGCAAGGTAGATCTTTTTAAGGACTTTTATTGGAAGGGAAGGAAAGTATTTTCGCAGTGCAGAAAGAGTAGAATCCATTGATGAGAGAAGAATTTGAGAGAAGAGGGAAATGAATCAGTTATTGTAGGAGACTGGAATAACCGACTTTAGAAGTCACGGGGTATCTTATCCGCTGGTTAATCAGAAGGAAGAACACGCATTTATAGTGATAAAAGGGATAACGTGTCGATTACACTTAGGGGAGCATGTACATCTGTCAAAAGAAAATGTAAACTTTTCCAAATATAACAAACTGTATGTACAGTAATTGTGACTGTGGCTCACATCTTCCACTGGTTTTACGTCCAGTAATGGCATTAACGGCTTCTATGAGTCGAGGATTTGCTTCCCATCCAGTTTTCTTACAAGCTGGCAAACAGGGTCGTTTACAGTCAGATTCCCAGGACTGTATCATTTTCGTTCTTCATGAAAAATGCTCCATAAACCAAGAAGTTCGCGTTGCATTGATCCACAAGAATGCGTCTCAAGAGTCAATTGGATATCATCCAATGAGTCCTTACTCAGGCCATTCTTGATGAATCGTATTTTATCTTCTCGATTATCGGAGATCATTCCTAAAGAACGACATTTAGTATTACAAGTCCACCGTCCACATTTGTGGCAGACTCGTAACCTTTTCGCTCTTCGCTTTTTGCCATAAGAGCTTCTGCCTATACCAGGCATGTGAGACACAAATGCCTCTGGGATTTCACCTGCCAGACGAACCTTAGCTTCGATTAACCATCGTACATCTTCAGGGATTCCGTTGTGCATCAAAACTCTTAATCGTTCACAGCGAACTCGGTAAATCTTTTTGAAAATGTTCATTGGGAGAGAAGGAAAATATTTTCGTAAGATAGAAAGAGTAGGATCCATTTTCTAGAGGGAAGTAAAAGAAAGAAGAGAGGAAAGAATCAGTTATTATGGGCAACTGAGAGAACCGACTTGAGAGTCACGGAGTACCGTATTCGCCGTTTAACCGGAAAAGTGGATCCTACTTCATTTTGATATGATAGATATTTTTTATCTTTGATATTCCATCCAGCTGACGTCGATCGAGTCCTTGATTATTGAATCTTTTGTCCGCTTTTGACAAAGTTTCAACGACAATATTTCTTGATGTCTGTTGACAACCAATTTCGTCCGACCATAAAAAAATTTTAAAAGAAATTAAATAAAAAAAAATTATTATTTTTATTATTATTATTATTACTAAAAATTTTAATTAGCTTAAAATACATTTTTGTTTTGTGAATATTTGATTTAAAATGATATATGTGTGTATTTGAAAGAAAAAAAGAAAACTCCAAAAAATGGCAAAATTTAAAAGTTTGAGGTAAAAATGACAAAATTAAGAAGTTTCGGGAAAAATTGACAAATTCTGAAAGTTCCAGGAGCATTTGGTAGTTTGTCACATGAATTTTTGGGTCGACCGACGTTTCTGGCCCAAATTGACAGAAAACGACAAAATTGTCAAAATCAGAAGCTTCAGGAACTTATCCAGAGGTTGAGAGACGTAAAGGACTAAAATTGTCATTTTACCAATTTAAAAGATAAGTTTGAAATTTTTTATTAATTTATCCATCAACATTTCGGCCAAAATTCCTCTATAAATAGGCCTCCAAATTTAGTTCTGAATACATAAAAAAATAGAAAGAAAGCTTAGAGCTCCGTTTTAGAAAAAAAGAAAAATTACAGCCTTAGTCCCTGGCCCTCCTTACGTTCCCCAGAAAATCCCAAATGTTTCTATTCTGACATATTGGCTACCTTCCTCCTCCTTTTTCCTCCTCCGGCCTCGGTCTCCTCTTCCTCTCCCCCTTTCCCTCCGCCTGGCCTTGCGCCCACCGTCGCCCTACGCCGTCGCCGCCGTCGCCCCAGGCCGCCCCTACCCTTCCTTCCTCCTTCTTTCCCCTTGCCGTGCCGTCGTCGCCGTTCCCGACGCGTCGTCCCCTGTTTCGCGTATTCTGCCAAATTCAAAACTTATTTTATTAGGGTAAAACTCCACTTTAATCCCTTATCTTTTCATATTTATTCCCTTTGGTTATTAACCTTTTGCTTTTATTTCTGCAGAATTAACTAATCACTAACTTTCTTTTACATTTTATTTGTTTATTATTTTTATTATTACTAACTCTTGTTATTATTATAATTAATTATTAACTTCACCAACTTGTGTTATTGTTCTTATTAATTATTAACAACTAATCTAACTTTATTTGTTAACAATTATTAACTATTAACCTACTAACTTTATTACTTGTTAACTTTATTATTATTATTGTTACTAACTTACTAACTTTATTATTATTATTGTTACTAACTTACTAACTTTATTACTTTTTTTATTATTGTTACTAACTTACTAACTTTATTATTATTATTGTCACTAACTTACTAACCTTTTATTATTGTTATAATTACTAACCTTTTATTATTGTTATAATTGTTACTAACTTACTAACTTTTATTTTTATTGTTGTTATTATTGTTAACGATTAAATCAATTAACATCATTAACTTTTATTATTGTTATTATTAATTTTAACCATTAACTTTACTAACTTTTGATAATTTTTATCATTGTTGTTAACAACTAATTTTTTTTATTTTATTATTATAATTATTGTGGATGGCCAAAAAAGCCCCATTTTATTATTAATTGTCTCTTTTAGGTGTTTAAATTTAGTTATTATAAAAAAAAAAGAATTTTATGTGAATAATTATTAAGGCTAATAAAAATTTAAAAGCCAATTATTTTTTTCTTTTGGAATACATGTTTTTTATTATTTCTTTAAAGATAACAAAGTTAACTTTTTATCCTTTTTGTTAAAATTAATAAACAAACATGATTAAATAATTCTAAAAAATACAAAAATCAATTTTTTTTAACTTTTCTAAAATAATGATATTTAAAATTTAAAATTCAAGAAAAATCCAATAAAATTATAATTAAAATTAATAATTAATTAAATAATTAAAATTAAATTCCATGACCAAATGATCCGCTAGGATCCATGGCTTGGAAATATTATTTTTAAATAAAGTATATAAATAAATTTTTATTAAAAATAAAAACTTTGGACGACTATATTAATTATTTATTAAAATAATAAAATATAACTTTTTAGTTTTCTTTATTAATAAAAAGAATAAAAAGAGTAAAATTTTTGGGCTAATATTTTATTCAGTAATATTTTACTTATTTCTTTTAAAATAATGGAAAGATATAACTTTTTGTTTCCTTTATAAAAAATCTTAGCCAAATGATTTCAAAAATAAATTAAATAAATAAAAAAAGTAAATAAAAATTAAATTTCTCTTAAATATTTTTGGACTTATTAATTAGATGTATTTTATTTTAGACTTATAAATTAAATAATCACTTTTTGATTAATTTTCAAACAAAAAGTTAAAATATATAAGCATCAAGACTTTACTTTTATTTTAAAATATTTTTATTAATTTTTAGTTTCTTTATTAAATAATCACTTTTATCAGAAATAAATCAAATGAATATCAAAACTCTTCTTTTATGTTTAAAATATACATATAAATTTTTAGTTTCTTTGTTAAATAATCATTTTTATAAAAAATAAATCAAATAATTACCAAAACTTTTCTTTTATGTTTAAAATATACATATAAGTTTTTAATTTCTTCATTAAATAAACACTTTTTGGTTAATCCTTTATTAAAATAAATTATATAAATATAAAAAAAACTTTTCTTTTATGTTCAAAATATATATACAAATCTTTGGTTTTCTTAATTAATTAATCATTTTTTTTTGTTAATCTTTTATCAAAAATAAAAAAAATAAATATTAAGACTCTTCTTTTATTTTTGAAATATACATAAAATTTTTTTTTTATTGAATAAATAAGATCTTGATTAAATAATTTCTTTTTTTTGGTTTATCTTCTATTAAATAAAAAAAAACAGAATAAACATAACATAAAAATATAATTCCTTCCGTTATAAAACCTTGATTAAATTTTTTTTTGGAATGAACATAAAATAAATATCAGGATTTTTTTTAACTCTTTAATTTCTTTAAAGTAACTTTTTATTAAATAAAAATAAAAAATTACTTTTTAATTCTTTTATAAATTAAGTAATTATTTAAATAATAAATATCCTTCATTAAACAAGAAAAATTAAAAATAAAAGGAAAGATAAGAAAAAGAAAAGAAAGAAAAGAAGAAAAATATAAGAAAAAAAATAAACAAAATAATTTTTTAGATCATTAACAAAAAACCTAAAATTTCATAAACAAAAGAATTAAAAAAATAATCATTAAACTAATAATTAATTCTATAATAAATAAGAATTAAATAATTAATTAACATTAAATAATTTCCATATCCGGATGATCCGGTAGGATCTACGGTTTGGAAAATATCAAATTTTTTTAATTAAATAAATACAAAAGATAAAAATTCATATTTTACGATATGGATTAAATTATTTAAAATATCATCAACATTCCGTGTCCGGGTGACTCGGCAGAGTCCATGGTTCGGAATCAAAATCTTCCGTGTCCAAATGACTCGGCAGAGTCCATGGTTCAGAAGTATAAAATTCTATACAAATTAATTACCAAAAATCCACATCCGATTAATTCAGTTAAAAATTCTAGATTGAAAATTAACTGAAACTTTTCTAAAAGCAAAGCAAAATAAAATTAAAATCAACTAAGGTGCCAATTTTGGGCGCTATAACAAAGTTGTTTTAGCGTAACCGTACTCCCGATCCCCGAACTCTCGCAGACCAATTTTAAGGTGTCCAATCGACCTAGGTAAACCAATTGGTGGCGACTCCAGAAAACCCGACGTTGCCACAGCTTGGCGACTCCACTGGGGACTCCACGTTAGTGAGTCGAGCCCAAAGTTGATTTGTTTTGATTTACTTTGCTTATTATGTGGATTTATATGTTATATTTACTTATTCTAAACATGCATAATGCATTCACAATATGAAGCTCTATACCCGAGCTTTCTCAAATCGAACACAATTCTTTCTAAGCGGAATTGGTGTTGTTGTCCTTGTGAGGCCATGGTCTCCAAGCCTTCACCGGTTTCAAAGTAGCAAAGTAGTGTATTGCCTCCTGAGACGGTTAGTCTCTGTATGGGCCCACGAAAAGCTACGACTCGAATTAATCCATTCCTTACATAAACCCTAGAGGGTAAGGAATTGGGCCGTCACTATAATTTAGTGATGGGATTCGGGAACTATCCTTGACCTTTTGATAAACCACCTTTTGCATATAGAACTCCCCACTTAACCATAGAACTGACCATAGTATTCCTCCTATTTACCAACGCCATAAGCATATCCTTGTTATGCTGTGTTGTTGCTCTACACTTTTATTTTCGTATTTATGGTTTTAACTCATTTTTCCATAATAATTCATGAGTTGTTAATTGCTATTTAAGTTATTAATAAACTTATCTTTCTTTTGTTATACTTCTGTTTTGTGCAAATATTCTTCATGCATCAAAACCACGCATCAAACTATGCTAACTTTTTGGTCTTTTTAATAACAACTAAAAGTCTTGAAGTTCCACGATAGTGGATAATCAAATTCACCCATTGCATACATCCATTATATTAATCACGTGCATATAAAGTCTGATAAAAACATAATCTCATTGCATACATCCATTACATTAATCACGTGCATATAAAGTCTGATAAAAACATAATCTCATTGCATACATCCATTACATTAATCACGTGCATATAAAGTCTGATAAAAACATAATCTCATTGCATACATCCATTACATTAATCACGTGCATATAAAGTCTGATAAAAACATAATCTCATTGCATACATCCATTACATCAATCACGTGTATACAAAGTCTGATAAAAACATAATCTCATTTTGCCTACATGCATCCATTGCATCAATCACATACACATAGGATCTAATAAAATATATCTTACTTTTAAAAGGATAAAATTGGACCTCGACACCGATATTCAACTCGGCTCCAAATAAGATTAATGGCAGAACAAATCGAAGGACGTCTCATAAAGATAGAGTCCAAGATAGAAAGTATGGCCGAACAAATGAGACAATTGATCGAGCTAATCAAGGCGAAAGCAATTCAAGAAGCACAAGTTCAACCACCCATGACAGAAAGAGAAATGGTCACTTTGTTTGTCCAGACACTGAAGTACCTATATTATGACGAACTCATTGGCAATTCGGCAACTAATTTTTCTAACATTGTCATGTCTGGAGAAAGAATCGAGCATGAGATTAGGACTGGGAATATTGCTGAATCCTTTAATAATCCTATGAAAAGAGGAGGACCATCCAGAAGAAAAGATGACGAAGTACAACAAATAGGACGCGGAAGAAGGATTCCCCTCGTGGATACTGTGGCTATCGGACCTCGCCTATCCTATTTTGCCAATAGGCCCAATAATTATCCTCCAAATAGGCCCAATGATTATCCTTCCAATAGGCCCAACAATTATCCTTTTAACAGACCTAATCAGTCATGGCCACCTGCTCCTACTCCTCCAGTACCTGCACCAAGACCAAGAGAAGTTTTCACACCAATTTCCATGACTTATACTGAGTTGTACCCAAAACTCATCGAAAGACAATTTATCCGTCCAATTCCTACAAAGCCATTCAAACCCCCATATCCAAGGTGGTATGACCCTAACATTACCTGCCCATATCATGATGGCGTTCCAGGCCATGGCTTGGAAAACTGCATGGCATTGAAGCGTATAGTTCAACAATTAATCGAGTCAAAGTGGTTGGACTTTTCCGATGAGCCAAATGTTACCCACAATCCATTGCCGCCTCATCAAGCAAAACCAAGTCCAAGTTGCTGGGCCCGATGTGATTGATAATTGAAAGTGAAGATTTTGAGCTAGAACTACATTGACTTTGGAAGGCCTCCAAGTCAGATCTGACCTAACAGTTCGCACACATTTTTGAATGACAAGGAATCCTTTGAATAAACTTGTATCTTTGATAGCTTGCCAAAGTAATCTAATAGTAAAAATCTCCTAGATTTAGTCCAGAATCTAGGGTGTAGTCTTTGTCAAATGGGCACCTGGTATTCTTTTTCTTGGTACAACAAAAAGATGTAATCTGTGCATTCTACCACTTTTTACTAAAATTCCATTTTTACATCCACATATTCTACCACTTTCTACCAAAAATTTTATTTTTCTTACATCTATCTCTCACTCTTTGCCATTATACTATCCATTATTACCATCACACTTTACTTTGTAAACAATACTACTCGTGGGTGAAAATAAAAGTTAAGGGAGATTTGATAGTAATGATCTTCAAAGTGCTACCAAATCTAGTAAGAAGGATTTCAAATGTTGCACCTCAACCCTAAAAAAGAATTCACAGTGGTTATCGACATCCTTGCAAGAAGTCTGAGTTAGCTTCCAAAGAAGGTAGCTCTCATATTAAATGGCTTTAATGACCTCCCAAACCCTTCTTAATGCTCAACATAAGAAAAGGTTCTCGGTTCTCCGCAACACAAACTCCAAAAAGAAGAGAAGTTCATCCCTTCCATAAAAAAAAAAAGCAACAAGGGAAAATTCAAAACCAAAAAGAGACTGAGAACAAGCACGAGCATGCAAGGTCACTTAAGTCATCTTACTTCAAGAGAGTTATCAAGTATGCCATCATCATAGCTCACACAAAAAAAGAAAAAAAAACAAAAAAAAAGAAAAAAAAAAAAGAGATCAGGATAAAGCCAAAGAAAGAAAAGATAGAAAAAGTGAGCTATGGATTCTAGACTGAAAACTTGCAAAGGCGGTTTAGAAAACAAAAGTAACCCTCAAACCAAGTGTACATAAAGATTACGATAGTTGGGGGGCAACAGATGAGGTCTAACTTTCTGGAAAATGTGGCAAGTTTGAAGTCATCACTATTGAGTTTTTCACCATAATCAAATCTTCTCACGAGTAGTATTAAAAGACCCTTCTTTCACACCATTAAAACTTAACTTCCTTCAGACTTAATATCCTCATTCAGCTAAAAGACTATCATTGTGAATTATTTTTCTACCTTATTTAATACTGCTCACGAGTAGTATTAAAATACTCTTCTTTCACGCCACTCAAACTTAACTTTCCTCAGACCTAAAATTTACCTCTTGATATCATCCTCATTCAGCTAAAAGACTATCATTGTGAATCATGTTTCTACCTTATTACCCTGCACAGTCTATGTCTTCGAGTTGAAAAGGGGAAGAATGAAAGGATATTTTAATTAAAAACAAAGACCGTAAGTTACTTGGTCAAGCTTTGCAAATCGATGAAAGTTTTTCTTTAAGGCTAAACCATTATTCATTAATGTGTGTAGACTTAAAAGTGAGGAGATAACTTGAGACTTTCTTTAAGAGGACGTGGTTCTTGTAAGAGAAATTCATGATCAAGAACCATCACAAAGGTCTAGAAATCCTCGACCTTCTGTTAAATCAAAGGCGAGATGATATCTCTTTCCACATAAACACCATATTCAGGGGGGGCAAAGTAGTCTCTACGAAGCGTAAGAGGAGTATTGCCAACAAAGAAGTTCAATAGACAAGGGGGCAAGTCTTACGGATCAAAACATGAGTTCAAGGAAGAGCAATCATTCAGATTATAACATGAGGATAAGTAAGTGTCGGCACGGTCACAAGAAAATGGGCAAAGCAGACATTGAAAGTAAAGCCTTTGATGGTATCAAATCCATGACAATGGATGAGTACCCGAAAGAGATATAAATTATGAGGCAGGCCAACTTTAAAGAAATTGAGGCCAAAATTCAAGAACAAGTCAAAGAAAGGGGATTTTGAAAAGAGTTGGGCTTTTGAGGCAGCGAACAAAAGCTGGAAAGCATAAAGAGATTCAATGATAGTCCAAGAAGGCCATCACAAAGAGGATCCAGTAAAACAAAGACATAAAGAACTAGATCCATACAAAAAAAAAAAAAAAGCCATTAGTTACACATGCTCTGCATTCATGCATTTCATATCATGCATACATAGCCTTTACATAACAAGGACCAAACGGGAATCACATTCACAGCACAGTTACAGCAGTATAAGTTGAGATCTCAATGTCATCAGCTCTTACCAATCTATCACTGGATACACAGCTAATATGCGGGACCAACCCACATCAGGAATTCAAGGATAAGGTAGACAATATGTCAAAAGCCTGAAAATCGATTCAATAATCGAGACTACACCTGGAAGGACAGGATTGACGTCAGCTAGTAGTATCCAAGATAAGAGATAGCTATAGCCAAGGATAAGGCAGATATCGAAAAATATAAAGTAGACAATATTGTCAAAAGCCTGGCAATTGATTCAATAATCGAGGCTACACCTGGAAGGATAAGATTGATGCCAGCTTAGCAGCATCCAAGATAAGAGATTGCTGTGGTCAAAGATAAGGCAGACATCAAGAAATATTGTCGTTGAAACTTTGTCAAAAGCGGACAATGGATTCAATAATCAAGGACTGGATCAATGTCATGCCTGATGAGATATCAAAGATAAGAAATATCTATGATACTAAAATAAAGTAGGATCCACTTTTCCGGTTAAACGGTGGATACGGTACTCCGTGACTCTCAAGTCAGTTCTCTCAGTTGCCCATAATAACTGATTCCTTCACCCCTTCTTTCTTTTACTTCCTCCTAGAAAATGGATCCTACTTTTTCCGCCTTGCGAAAGTATTTCCCTTCTCTCCCAATGAACATCCTAAAAAAAAAAGATCTACCGAGTTCGCTGTGAACGATTAAGAGCTCTGATGCACAAAGGAATACCTGAAGATGTACGGTGGTTAATCGAAGCCAAGGTTCGTCTGGCAGGTGAAATCCCAGAGACATTTGCATCTTACATGCCTGGTGTTGGCAAAATTTCTTATGCCAGAAAAAGAAGAGCAAAAAGATTACAAGTCTGCCATAAATGTGGCAGGTGGACTTGTAAGACTAGGTGTCGTTCTTTAGGAATGATCTCCAATAATCGAGAAGATAAAATACGGTTCATCAAGAATGGCTTGAGTAAGGACTCATTGGATGATATCCAATTGACTCTTGAGACGCATTCTTGTGGATCTGTGCAACGTGAAATTCTTGATTTATGGAGTATTTTTCATGAAGAACGAGACCGTTACAGTCCCGGGAATCTGACTTTAAACGACCCTGTTTGCCGGCTTGTAAGAAAGCTGGATGGGAAGCAGATCCTCGACTCATAGAAGCCGTTAATGCCGTTACTGGACGTAAAACCAGTGGAAGATGTGAGCCACAGTCACAATTACTGTACATACAGTTTGTTATATTTGCAAAAATTTACATTTTCTTTTGACAGATGTACATGCTCCCCTAAGTGTAATCGACACGTTATCCCTTTTCATCACTATAAATGCGTGTTCTTCCTTCTGATTAAACAGCAGATAAGATACCCCGTGACTTCTAAAGTCGGTTATTCCAGTTTCCTGCAATAACTGATTCATTTCCCTCTTCTCTCAAATTCTTCTCTCATCAATGGATTCTACTCTTTTTGTACTGCGAAAATACTTTCCTTCCCTCCCACTAAAAGTTCTTAAAAAGATCTACCTTGCTAGATGTGAAAGAATCAGAGTTTTTACACGCAAAGGCATTCCCGACAATGTGCAGTGGATAATTGAAGCTAAGGTCCGTTTGGCTGGTGAAGTTCCAGATGCATTTAAGCCTCGCATGCCCGGCCTAGGTAAGAGCGCTTATGCCAAAAAGCGAAGAGCAAAGAGGCTAGATGTCTGTTATAAATGCGGACGATGGAATTGTAATACTAAATGCCGCTCTTTAGGATACATCTCCAGAAATCGTGAAGATAAAAGAAAATTCATTAAGAATGGCCTGCGTAAGGAATCTCTGGAGGATATACGAGGGACTCTTGAAACGCATTCTTGTGGAATAGTACAACGCGAAATAGTCAGTTTATGGAGAACTTACCATAAAGAACGAGACCGTTACAGTCCCCAAAATCTAATTGTAAATGATCCTGTTTGCCAGCTTGTAAGAAAACTAGATGGGAAGTAAATCCCCCACTTATGAAGGCATTAAAGCCATTACTGTACATAAACTAGTGGAAGATGAAAGCCACAGACATTATTGCTGTGCATATAAGCTGTCATTTGTCTTTTCTATTGATAATAATGTACTTGCCTCTGTAAGCGTAATAAACACGTTATCCTTTCACCGTATAAATGTGTGTTCTTCTTTCTGGATACGGTACCCTGTGACTCCCAAAGTCAGTTATTTTCGTTTCCTACAATCACTAATTTCTTTCTTTTTCTCTTAAATGCCTCCTTCATCAATGGAGCCTTCCCTTTCTGCTCTACGAAAATATTTCCCTTCTTTCCCAATAAATGTTCTTAAAAAGATTTATCAAGCCAGATGTGAACGATTCAGAGTATTTATGCACAAAGGCATTCCTGATAATGTGCGGTGGCTAATTGAAGCTAAGGTTCGTTCAGCTGGTGAAGTTCCAGAAGCGTTCTTTCCCCGTATGCCCGGCTTTGGTAAAAGCGCTTATGCCAAAAAGTGAAGAGCAGAGAGGCTAGGTGTCTGTCATAAATGTGGACGATGGAATTGCGATACTAAATGTCGTTCTTTAGGGATGATCACCAGAAATCATGAAGATAAAAGAAAATTCATCAAGAATGGCCTGCGTAAGGAATCTCTGGAAGATATCCGAGAGACTCTTGAAACGCATTCTTGTGGAAAAGTGCAAGGTCAAATTGTCAAATTGTGGAGCATTTACCATAAAGAACGAAACCGTTACAGTCTTGGGAATGTGACTTTAAACGACCCTGTTTGTCAGTTTGTAAGGAAACTGGATGGGAAGTAAATCCCCGACTTATAGAAGGCATTGAAACCGTTACTGGACGTAAAACTAGTGGAAGATGTGAGCCACAGTCATAATTACTGTACATACGATTTGTCATATTTGAAAAATTTACATTACCTTTGGACAATAATGTACTTGTTCCTGTAAGCGTAATTAACACGTTATCCTTTCATCGCTATAAATGCGTGTTCTTCTTTCCGGTTAAGTAGCGGATGCAATACTATCTGACTCTCATAATCGGTTATTTCAGTTTCCTACAATAACTGATTTCTTCATCTCTTCTCTCAAATTCTTCTTTTATCAATGGATTCTACTCTTTCCGCCATGCGAAAATACTTTCCTTCCATCCCAATAAATGTTCTTAAAATGATTTACCAAGCTAGATGTGAAAGGATTAGAGTCTTTATACACAAAGGCATTCCTGACAATGTGCGGTGCTTAATTGAAGCTAAGGTCCGCTCAGCTGGTGAAGTTTCAGACTCATTTGTGCCCCGTATGCCCGGCTTAGGTAAAAGCGCTTATGCCAAAAAGCGAAGAGCAAAGAGGCTAGGTGTCTGTCATAAATGTGGACGATGGAATTGCGATGCTAAATGTCATTCTTTAGGGATGATCACCAGAAATCGTGAAGATAAAAGAAAATTCATCAAGAATGGTCTGCGTAAGGAATCTTTGGATAATATCCTATTAACTTTTGAAACATATTCTTGTGAAATAGTGCAATGGGAAATTATGGATTTATGGTGGACTTTCCGTAAAGAACAGGATCGTTACAGTCTTGGAAATCTGACTTTTAATGACCCAGTTTGCCAGTTTGTGAGAAAACTGGATGGGATGCAAATCGCCGATTCATAGAAGGCATTGAAGCCGTTACTGGATGCAAAATCAGTGGAAGACGTGAACTAAAGTCACGATTACTGTACGTGCTAGCTGTCGCTTTTGAAATTTTCCTCCCCTTTCGGCGATAATGTATCCACTCCTGACGTGAACCAAAGTCACGATTACTGTACGTGCTAGCTGTCGCTTTTGAAATGTTCCTCCCCTTTCGGCGATAATGTATCCACTCCTGACATGAGCCATAGTCACGATTACTGTACGTGCTAGCTCTCGCTTTTGAAAT
The DNA here is from genome assembly GCA_039654915.1 of Aquilaria yunnanensis. Taxonomy (NCBI): domain Eukaryota; kingdom Viridiplantae; phylum Streptophyta; class Magnoliopsida; order Malvales; family Thymelaeaceae; genus Aquilaria; species Aquilaria yunnanensis. The sequence goes on from CM077600.1 coordinate 52,539,784, forward strand.
TTTCCTCCCCTTTCGGCGATAATGTACCCACTCCTGACATGAGATACAGTTATGATTACTGTATATAGCTGCCACTTTTTAAAATTTTTCCTTCTCTTCCAACAATCACGTACCTACTCCTGACATAAGCTACAGTAGTGACTACTGTACATGCTAGCAGCTATTTTGAAAATTTTCCTCCTCTTTTAACGATAGTGTACCCATACCTGACCAGAGTCATACTCGTGACTACTGTGAATAGCTGGCAATAATGTATCCATTCTTGAAAATAAAATTATTGCCTTATCTCTTCATCTCTATAAATATATCCTCTTTTCTCACAAGGGTAAGGATAGGAATGGAGAAAACCCCAACTCGTAAATCCCGAAGTATTTGTGTATTTTCTGGGGCTTTTCCTGGAAAAGATAAAGAGTATTTAAAGGCAGCCAACCATTTGGGTAGAGTATTAGCTGAGCGAAAAATACATTTAGTTTATGGAGGAGGTAGTGTCGGATTAATGGGAGGTGTAGCATCAGCAGCATCTTTAGGAGGAAGCCAAGTTCTGGGCATTATCCCTCGACCTTTGAAATTTGTTTCTGGGGGCACGATTGGAGAAGAATTAGTGGTTAAAAATTTGCAAGAGCGTGTTTTACAAATGCTTTTAAATGCTGATGCTTTTATCGCTTTACCAGGTGGTTTTGGCACATTGGGAGAAGTCTTTCAAATTGCTTCCATGGCCCAACTTAATTTGCATAAGAAACCCATTGGGCTTTTAAATGTTAACAATTTCTTTACAGGTCTGATAGCTTTTATGGATTATGCTATGCAGAAGAATTTCATATCAAGAGTGGCACGGCGAATCATAATATCCGCAACAACTGCTGAAGAATTTCTAGATAAAATACAAGCTTTTGTTCCTGAACCAGATCCAGCAATGATTCAGATAGACTGGACACGACAGTCTTTCCCGACCAGTTCACTCCCATAATGGTCCTCTACTCACCCTGTTGAAGTATTGTGGAAGAAAGAAGCGATCTGATCCGTTTTTCTTGTTCTTTAGTTTTATTATCAGCATTTTCTTTCGCGTTTCAGTTTTTCTTTTCAGGGAATTTTTTTTTTTATAAGATAGTTTCGTCCATGCTGATATTAAAACCATAGGACAATGCCTTTAGGTTGGAATGGCTGAGTAAAGAGTAATTTTTGTTACTCTTGAGACGCATCCTATTAGGTCTACTAGGCATAACATTTTGGGGTAGTTAAGCTTTAACCTTATTCGGATGACATATCTCACAAGGGAATCTATATTTACTGAAGAAAATATTAGATGAACCTTGGATATTGATTCCAAACATCCGTTCCCTTTACATAATTTGTCAGTGTTATTGTCATCATCAAGATTCACTCGTTTTATCGAAGCCTAATTCTTTGTGCTCGCCTATTATGAAAATTCACATTTTCGAAGAAAATTATTCCAATTTTAATTGCTTTCATATAAATTTCGCTCGAGGTCCTAAGGAAAGCTCCTTAGCATCGAAAACAATCAATTTTCATCATCGGGGTTTTAAGGATGGAACCTTTGCCTCGAAAATAATCAATTTTCATCATCGGGGTTTTAAGGATGAAACCTTTGCCTCGAAAATAATCAATTTTCATCATCGGGGTTTTAAGGATGGAACCTTTGCCTCAAAAACAATCAATTTTCATCATCGGGGTTTTAAGGATGGAACCTTTGCATCGAAAATAATCAATTTTCATCATTGGGGTTTTAAGGATGGAACCTTTTCCTCGAAAACAATCAATTTTCATCATCGGGGTTTTAAGGATGGAACCTTTGCCTCGAAAACAATCAATTTTCATCATCGGGGTTTTAAGGATGGAACCTTTGCCTCGAAAACAATCAATTTTCATCATCGGGGTTTTAAGGATGGAACCTTTGCCTCGAAAATAATCAATTTTCATCATCGGGGTTTTAAGGATGGAACCTTTGCCTCGAAAATAATCAATTTTCATCATCGGGGTCTTAAGGATGGAACCTTTGCCTCGAAAATAATCAATTTTCATCATCGGGGTTTTAAGGATGGAACCTTTGCCTCGAAAACAATCAATTTTCATCATCGGGGTTTTAAGGATGGAACATTTGCCTCGAAAATAATCAATTTTCATCGTCGGGATTTTAAGGATGGAACCTTTGTCTCGAAAACAATCAACGGTAGGACTGCTCCTATCGTCGAGGTTTTAAGGATGGAGCCTTTGCCTCGAAAATAATCAATTTCCTATCGTCGAGGTTTTAAGGATGGAACCTTTGCCTCGAAAACAATCAATTTTCATCATCGGGGTTTTAAGGATGGAACCTTTGCCTCGAAATCAATCAATCAATCCGAGGTTTTAAGGATGGAACCTTTGCCTCGAGATCAATCAATCAATTCGAGATTTTAAGGATGGAACCTTTACCTCGACATCAATCAATCAATCCGAGGTTTTAAGGATGGAACCTTTGCCTCGAAATCAATCAATCAATCCGAGGTTTTAAGGATGGAACCTTTGCCTCGAGATCAATCAATCAATTCGAGTTTTTAAGGATGGAACCTTTACCTCGACATCAATCAATCAATCCGAGGTTTTAAGGATGGAATCTTTGCCTCGAAATCAATCAATCAATCCGAGGTTTTAAGGATGGAACCTTTGCCTCGAGATCAATCAATCAATTCGAGGTTTTAAGGATGGAACCTTTACCTCGACATCAATCAATCAATCCGAGGTTTTAAGGATGGAACCTTTGTCTCGACATCAATCAATCAATTCGAGGCTTTAAGGATGAAACCTTTACCTCGACATCAATCAATCAATCCGAGGTTTTAAGGATGGAACCTTTGCCTCGAAATCAACCAATCAATCTGAGGTTTTAAGGATGAAACCTTTGCCTCGAAATCAATCAATCAATCTGAGGTTTTAAGGATGGAACCTTTGCCTCGAAATCAATCAATCAATTCGAGGTTTTAAGGATGGAACCTTTGCTTCGAAATCAATCAATCAATCCGAGGTTTTAAGGATGGAACCTTTGCCTCAGAAACAATCAATTTTCCTTCAACGATAGGAGAGCTCCTATCGCCGGGGTTCTAAGGAGAGTTCCTTAACCTCAGGATTTAGGCGGCGAGAAGGTTTTCAATGCCTAGCTAAGCCGGACGAAATTAGGTAACTAACTTTGCATACATCATGTCCCATGAAGCATGCAAAGGGGGGCAGCTGTTGACACCCAATTTCGTCCGACCATAAAAAAATTTTAAAAGAAATTAAATAAAAAAAGAAATTATTATTTTTATTATTATTATTATTACTAAAAATTTTAATTAGCTTAAAATACATTTTTGTTTTGTGAATATTTGATTTAAAATGATATATGTGTGTATTTGAAAGAAAAAAAGAAAACTCCAAAAAATGGCAAAATTTAAAAGTTTGAGGTAAAAATGACAAAATTAAGATGTTTCGGGAAAAATTGACAAATTCTGAAAGTTCGAGGAGCATTTGGTAGTTTGTCACATGAATTTTTTGGTCGACCGACGTTTCTGGCCCAAATTGACAGAAAACGACAAAATTGTCAAAATCAGAAGCTTCAGGAACTTATCCAGAGGCTGAGAGACGTAAAGGACTGAAATTGTCATTTTACCAATTTAAAAGATAAGTTTGAAATTTTTTATTAATTTATCCATCAACAGTTCGGCCAAACTTCCTCTATAAATAGGCCTCCAAATTTAGTGCTGAATACAGAAAAAAATAGAAAGAAAGCTTAGAGCTCCGTTTTAGAAAAAAAAAAAAATTACAGCCTTAGTCCCTGGCCCTCCTTACGTTCCCCAGAAAATCCCAAATGTTTCTATTCTGACATATTGGCTACCTTCCTCCTCCTTTTTCCTCCTCCGGCCTCGGTCTCCTCTTCCTCTCCCCCTTTCCCTCCGCCTGGCCTTGCGCCCACCGTCGCCCTACGCCGTCGCCGCCGTCGCCCCAGGCCGCCCCTACCCTTCCTTCCTCCTTCTTTCCCCTTGCCGTGCCATCGTCGCCGTTCCCGACGCGTCGTCCCCTGTTTCGCGTATTCTGCCAAATTCAAAACTTATTTTATTAGGGTAAAACTCCACTTTAACTTTTATCAATTTGCAAAGCTTGACAAAGTAATTTACGGTCTTTGTTTTTAATTAAAATATCCTGCCATTCTTCCTTTTCCAACTCGAAGACATAAACTGTGCAAGGCAATAAGGTAGAAACATGATTCACAATGATAGTCTTTTAACTGAATGAGGATGTTCGGTCTGAGGAAAGTTAAGTTTAAGTGGTGTGGAAGAAGGGTTTTTTAATACTACTCGTGAGCAAATTTGATTATGGTGAAAAATTCAATAGTGATGACCTCAAACTTGCCACTCTTTCCAGGAAGTTAGACCTCAACTGTTGCCCCCCAACTATCGTGGTTTTTGTATGCGCTTGGTTTGAGGGTCGCTCTTGTCTTCTAAACCGCCTTTGCAGGTTTTCAGTCTAGAATCCATAGCTCACTTTTTCTTTGTTTTCTTTCTTTTGCTCTAATTGAGGCCCTTTTTTTTTTGTTTTTTTTTTTTTATTTCCCTTTCTTTTTTTTTTTGTGTGAGCTATGGTGATAACATACTTGATAACTCTATTGAAATGAGATGACTCAAGTGGCTTTGCTTGCTCGTGCTTGCTCTCAGTCTTTTTTTTTTTTGTTTTGAATTTTCCCTTGTTGCCTTTTGATGGAAGGGATGAACTTCTCTTTCTCTTTGGAGTTTGTGTTATAGAGAACCGAGATTATAGCCCTCTTGAAGTGAGATGACTCAAGTAGCTTTACATGCTCGTGCTTGCTTTCAGTTTTTTTTTTTTTTTTGGTTTTGAATTTTCCCTTTAATGGCTTTTGATGGAAGGGAAAAGCTTCTTTCCTTTTTGGAGTTTGTATTGCGGAGAACAGAGAACCTTTTTCTTTTTTTTTTTTTGTGTTGAGCATTTGTGAGAATTGGGAGGCCACTGAAGTCATTTAATATGAGAGCTACCTTCTTTGGAAGCTAACCCGAGACCTCTTGCAAGAATGTTGATAACCACTGTGAATTCTTTTTTTTAGAGTTGAGGTGCAACATTTGAAATCCTTCTTACTAGATTTGGCAGCACTTTCAAGGTCACTACTATTAAATCTCCCTTAACTTTCATTTTTACCCACGAGTAGTATCTTTTACAAAGTAAAATGTGATGGCAATAATGGGTAGTGTAATGGCAAATAGTGAGAGATAGATGTAAAAATGGAATTTTTGGTAAAGAGTGGTAGAATGTGTGGATGTAAAAATGGAATTTTAAGTAAAAAGTGGTAGAATGCACACATTACATTTTTTTGTTGTACCAGAAAAAAGAATACCAGGTGTCCATCTAACAAAGACTACACCCTAGATTCTGGACTAAATCTAGGAGATTTTTACTATTAAATTACTTTGGCAAGCTATCAAAGATGCAAGTTTAGTAAAAGGATTCCCTGTCATTCAAAAGTGTGTGCGGACTGTTAGGTCGGATCTGCCTTAGAGTCCTTCCAAAATCAATGTAATTCTAGCTCGAAATCTTCACTTTCAATTAGCAATCACATTTTGGCCTAGGAACTTGGACTCGGCCAACTGTTGGACCTTGAGTTTCAGTACCACAAAATTTTCAGTTACATTTGGGATTTGGGTCACACCAACTTGGAAAAGGAGGCCATTTGATCTTTGCTACCGTTGGTATGGATGATAGCAAAATGTCTTCACCAGCAAAGACTGTGATTAACTTTCCTTCAAAAATAAATTTCATTTTTTGGTGTAATGAGGAGGGAATTGCTCCGGCCATATGAATCCATGGTCTTCCCAACAGACAAGTATAAGAAAGATTAATGTCCATAACTTGGAATGTGATATGAAAGACACAAGGGCCGATCTCTATTGGCAGCTCTATTTTTCCAACGACATTTCTATTCGTCCCGTCAAATGCATGAATAGTGATATGACTGTAGTCGAGGTATGATGAGTCTATACCAAACTTGTGTAAGGTCTCAATTGGCATTATGTTTAGAGCTGACCCATTATCAACAATAACTCTAGTCATAGTTCGATCTTTGTATTTAACCGAAATATATAGAGCCTTAGAGTGACCCCTTCCTTCTGCTGGTATCTCATCGTCAGTGAATGTGATGAGATTCTGTGCAGTGATGTTGTTGATGAGGTGGTCAAAATTATTCACTGAAATATTTGGCTCAACATAGGCCTTATTCAAGACTTTGATGAGGGTTTCTCGATGAGCATCAGAGCTTATGAGTAGTGAAAGTATGGAGATCTTTGTTGGCAGGTGGTTTAACTGCTCCACGGCGCTGTACTCACTTTGCTTCATGAGTTTGAGAAACTCAGTAGTTTGTTCATCTGTCACCTCTTGAGACATCTTTTGCTCTTTGGATATATCTGTATCTAGAGGCTCACTTGTTGGGTCTGTGACGTTCTTATCTTGTCGAAGCTTGTACATTTGTTCTGGAGAGTAACATGGACCACTTCTAGTCATACTCCTAACTTCTAACGGAGTTGATGTGATGTTGGAAGTGTAATCATGGCTCCATGGAACAACCTTGTCTGATTTGTAGAGGAATGACCTCGGGACTCGAGTTCTTAAAGGCTTGACAATAGATTTTGAAATTGGTATAACTAGTGGTTTTGGCGTAGCATTGACTTCACGTTCTTTAGTGATCACATTTACATCATCATCTTTATCCGACGTAGAAATGATGAGTTGGGATGAATCCATGAGCCTTTGTAGACTTTCACGGAATTCTGAGCATTCTTGGATAGAATGACTTTTACTGTCATGAAAGTCACACCAGTCCTCATCTTTGACTTCTTCATGTTTAAAAGAAGACTTCCGGATGATAACCCCTTCTTTCAGAAGGCATGAATATACATGCTTAAGAGGGGTTATGATATCGTTGACTGACTTCTTTATCGGCCGGTGTTCTTCTATTACATTGACTGGTTTTGATTGATAAGGCGGCAATGGATTATGAGCGATGTTTGGTTCATCGGAAAAGTCCAACCATTTTGACTCGATTAATTGTTGGACTGTACGTTTCAATGCTATGCAATTTTTCAGGCCATGGCCTGTAACGCCATCATGATATGGGTAAGTTATGTTGGGGTCATACCACCTTGGATATGGGGGTTTGAATGGCTTTGTAGGAATTGGACAGATGAATTGTCTTTTAATGAGTTTTGGATACAACTCAGTGTAAGTCATAAGAATTGGCGCAAAGACTTCTCTTTGTCTTTGTGTAGGTACTGGAGGGGTCAGAACAGGTGGCTGTAATTGATTAGGCCTGTGGACAGGATAATTGTTGGGCCAATTGGTAGAATAGGATAGGCGAGGCCCGGTAGCCACAGTACCTATGAGGGGAATCTCTCTTCCGCGTCCTATTTGTTGTACTTCGTCCTCCTTTCTTCTAGATGGTCCTTCTCTTTTCATAGGATCATTAAAGGACTCGGTAATCTTCCCGGTCCTAATCCCATGCTCGATCCTTTCTCCAGACATGACGACGTCAGAGAAATTAGCTGCTGAATTGCCAATGAGTTTGTCATAATATGGGTGTTTCAGTGTCTGAACAAATAAAGTAAGCATTTCTCTTTCTGTCATGGGTGGCTGAACTTGTGCTTCTTTGATGGGAACTTGAATTGTTTTCCCCTTGATTAGCTCCATCAATTGTCTTATTTGTTCGGCCATACCTTCTATCTTGGACTCTATCTGTATGAGACGTCGTTCGATTTGTTCTGCCATTAATCTTGTTTGGAGCAGAGTTGAATATCGGTGTTGAGGTCCAATTTTATCCTTTTAAAAGTAAGATTTATTTTATTAGACTCTATACGTATGTGATTTATGCAATGGATGCCTGCATGCAAAATAAGATTATGTTTTTATCAGACTTTGTATGTACGTGATTGATGTAATGGATGTATGCAATGAGATTATGTTTTTATCAGACTTTATATGCACGTGATTAATGTAATGCATGCGATGAGTGAGTTTGATTATTCACTATCGTGGGATTTCAAGACTTTTAGTTGTTATTATAAAGATCAAAAGGTTAGCATAATTTGATGCGTGGTTTTGATGCATGAAGAATAATTGCACAAGAAAGATAAGGTTATTAATAAGTTAAATAACAATTAACAACTCATGAAGTATTATGGATAAACAAGTTAAAACCATACGAAGAAAAGTGTAGAGTAACAACACAGCATAACAAGGATATGCTTATGGCGTTGATAAAATGGTAGAAATTCTATGGTCAGTTCTATGGTTAAGTGGGGAGTTCTATATGCATAAGGTGGCTTATCAAAAAGGCAAGGGATAGTTCCCGAATCCCGTCACTAAATTATAGTGACAGCCCGATTCCTTACCCTCTAGGGTTTATGTAAGGAATGGATTAATTCGAGTCGTAGCTTTTCGTGGGCCCATGCAAAGACTAACCGTCTCAGAAAGCAATACACTACTTTGCTACTTTGAAACCGGTGAAGGCTTGGAGACCATGGCCTCTCAAGGACAACAACACCAATTCCGCTTAGAAAGAACGTGTTCGCTTTGAAGAAGCTCGGGTATAGAGCTTCATATTGTGAATGCATAATGCATGTTTACCTAAGTAAATATAACATATAAATCCACATAAATATAAGCAAAGCAAATCAAAACAAATCAACTTGTAGGCTCGACTCACTAACGTAGGAGTCCCCAGTGGAGTCGCCAAGCTGTGGCAACGTCGAGTTTTCGGGAGTCGCCACCAATCAGTTTACCTAGGTCGATTGGATACCTTAAAATTGGTTTACGAGAGTTCGGGGATCGGGAGTACGGTTACGCTAAAACAACTTTGTTATAGCGCCCTAAATTGGCACCTTAATTGATTTTAATTTTGTTTTGCTTTGCTTTTAAATAATTTTCAGTTAATTTTTTAAAATTAGAAATTTTAACTGAATTATTTAGTCGGATGTGGATTTTTGGTAATTAATTTGGATAAAATTTTATACTTCCGAACCATGGACTCTGCCGAGTCACCCGGACACGAAAGATTTAATTCCGAACCATGGACTCTGCCGAGTCACCCGGACACGGAATTTGACAAAATTTTAATCCATATCGTAAATATGGATTTTTGTCTTTGTATTTATTTAATTTTTTACTCAATTAATTTAAAAAAAGACACTTTCCAAACCGTAGATCCTGCCGGATCATCCGGATATGGATATTATTTTAATTTATAGTTAATTATTTTTTTATGAAATTAATTGTTAGTTTAATTACTAATTTATAAGTTTTTATTTATGAAATTTTAGATTTTTGTCAATGATTTTTAATGTTAACCTAAAAATTTTGTTTTGTTTATTTTTTTTTATATTTTTACTTTTATTTTACTTTCTTTCTTTCTTTCTTTTCTTTCTTTTATTTTTCTTTTTATTTTCTTGTTTAATGAAAGATATTTATTATTTATTTAAGGAACCAAAATAATTTCTTATTTATCTAACATCAAGATTCTTTATTAAAAGAACAAAGAGTTATATGACTAAAAAATACTTTTACTTTTTACTTCTTTCTTTTTTTATTTATTTATTTTTTTTATTATAAAAAAGTAATTATTTAGTTATTTAATACCAGGATTTTATTTATTTACCAAAGAAAACAAAAGAGTTAAAAATAAAATCTTGATATTCATGTATTTGATTGATTTTTTTTTGTTTGATAAAAGATAAACCAAAAATTAATTATCCAATAAAATAATAAAGAAAAGATTTATATAAAAAGTCTTGATATTTATATTTCATTTTTTTTATAAGAGATTAACCAAAAATGATTATTTCATAAAGAAATCAAGGATTTATATGTATATTTCAAAAATATAGAAAAGTCATAATATTTATATATTTTATTTTTTGATAAAAGATTAACCAAGAGTAATTTTTATAAAGAAATTAAAAATTTATATGTATATCTTTAAATAAAAGTAAAGTTTTATTTCTGGATAAAAATTAACCAAAAAGTTATTATTTAATTAAGATTTTTTTTTTTGTATATTTAATAAAGAAACCACAAATTTATATATTAAAAGAAATAAATAAAATACAAAGTTTTAATTTCTCATATACTTCTTTTATTAAAGAAAGATTTTGTTTTTTTTTATTTTTTATTATTTATTATTTTGCTAGATTAAAGTAATTATAAAATTAATTTTTTATTTTAAAAATATTTTTATTCTCCAAACCATTGGATCCTGGCGGATCATTTGGACATGGAATTTAATTTTTATTAAATTTTTATTTTTAATTAATTAATTAATTATTAATTTTAATCATAATTTTATTATTATTTTCCTTGAATTTTTAAATTTTTAATACCATTATTTTAAAGATATGTTTAAAAAAAGTATTATTTTGTATATTTTTAGAATTATTTAATTATGTTTGTTTATTAATTTTTAACAAAAGGAATAAAAAGTTAACTTTTTGTTATCTTTAAAGAAATAATAAAAACATGTGTTCCAAAATAAAAGATAATTGGCTTTTAAAAATGATTTTTTATCAGCCTTAATAATTATTCACATAAAATTCTTTTTTTATAATAATTTTTTATTATTTTTTTTATAATAATTAAAAGTGAAATAAATTTAACCAAAAAAAAAAAACAATTAATAATAACAAAGTGGGGCTTTTTGGTCATCCACTTTAATAACACAATAATGATAACAGCAATAATAAAAGTTAGCAAAGTCAGATGTTAACAACAATAAAAATAAAAGTTAGTAAAGTTAGATGAATTAGTTGTTAATAACAATAAATATAAAAGTTAGTAAAGTTAGATTTTAATAACGATAAATATAAAAGTTAGTAAAGTTAGATTAGATGTTAATAACAATAAATATAAAAGTTAGTAAAGTTAGATTAGTTGTTAATAACAAAAAAAGGGTAGTAACAATAAACAAATAAATAAACAAGTAAGAATTAAAAGAGTTAGTAATTAATTCTGCAAGAACAAAATAAAATGTTAGTGACCAAAGTGAAAGAAATTGAAAAGATGAAGGATTAAATGAGAGTTGTACCCTTCAAATTAAAATTTGAATTTCTGGAAAGAGGAAAACGACGCGTGCGAGGGGCAGGGGGTTGGGCTGGCGGCGCTGGCGCGGGGCGGCGAGGCGGAGGGGGTACGGCGGCGCGGGACGGCCGGAGCGACGGCAGCGTGACGGCCGAGGCGGTGGACGGCGCGAGGCGAGGAGAAAGGAGGAGGAAAAAAGAAAAAGGACGGCGACGGCGGTGGACGACGGCGGCGCGGGACGGCCGGTGCAACGGCAGGGAAGTGACGGCGACGGCGGGGCGTGGGCTGGCGGTGGCGGGACGGCGACGGAGGAAGGAAGCAGAAGAGAGAGGGAAGGGTGCGCGGGAGGAGAGAGAGAGAGAGAGCAAACGGGAATAGGGGCTAAAACGAAGAGAAAGAGAAGTTCTTAGGCTTCTGGGAAGAGAGAAAGAGGTCAGGGACTGTGGCTGTAATTTTTGCTCTTTCTTAAAACAGAGCTCTAAGCTTGATTTCTATTTTTTTCTCTGCCTTCTTCACATATTTTGGACCCTTATTTATAGGGGAAGGGGTGCTGGACTGTTCAAAATTAAAAATTAATTAAATTCAAACTTATCTATTAATTTGGTAAAATGACAGTTTCAGTCCTTTACGTCTCTCAGACTCTGGATAAGCTTCAGAAGCATCTGATTTTGATAATTTTGTCGTTTTCTGTTAATTTGGGCCAGAAACGTTAGTCTGGCCCAAAATTGATGCGAAAAATTACCAAATGCTCCTGGAACTTTCAGAATTTATCAATTTTTCTCAAAACTTCTCAATTTTGTCATTTTTACCCCAAACTTTTTAATTTTTTCATTTTTATGGAGTTTTCCTTTTTATTACATACATACATTTATACACATATATCATTTTTAATTAAATCCTCACAAAACAAAAAAATGTATTTTAAACTAATTAAAAAAATTTTAGTAATAATAATAACAATAATAATAATAATTTTTTTTTTAATTAATTTTTTATTTACTTTTTTTTAAAATTATTTTAATGGCCGGACGAAATTGGGTGTCAACACTATTCGACTATGAGAAACGGTAAAGAAAAAAGCGGATTGAGCTTCAGTAATTGAAAGAAGTTGTTGGGTTGAAAAACAAAACCAATATAGCCGAAGTAACTGTGTTAAAAATAAGAAACTGGGGGTAAAGAGAACTTCGAGTTCTCTCACGTGCACCTGTAAAATATTTACATAACACTGCAACAGTAAGCCTCACGCAATTCACAAAAAAAAAAAAAAATATTAGTCAACTTAATTTAAAATAGATTATTTTTATTTTTTTGTTATAAACTAATTTCATTTGAAAGTTTATATTATGTAGATATAATATGTTTAAAAGTAAATTTTTATGATTTTATTTAATTTTAATATTTTTTTCTATTTTTATGCATAAAAAAATCATAAAAATTGAATAAGATTATAGAAATTAAATTTTCAATTGATTATTACACCTATATAATATTAATTCTAAAATGAAACTAGTTTTGGATAAAAAAAATATAAAAATAAAAACAAGTTATTTTAAATGTAGTTAACTTAAGTTACAACAAATTGACTTTCACCAAGTACCTATAAAAGTACATTTTAAATGTGCCGCAATTCCTAATTTAAGTTGTAACAAATTTTTATTACGAGGTAACAAGTTAACAACAATTAGGGTGTAACAATCCTCACTATGGTTTTTATAATATAAGGGGGGACTCATTACAACTTGATTGCAACAAAATTACAATGTTCAATCAGGTCAGCTCATTACACATAACAAACACGCAAATATTAATAATTAACCAGAAAATTTCTTTAAAAAATGATGCTTTTAGTCAAAATTATGGGCTTCACTTTAAATTGATCACTCTTCTAATTAATGTTGCAGCCTCCGTACCCAAACCCAATTATGCCATCTTGCACATTGTGAAGCATTCGCAGATCACGCTGCTGATTATTCCCAATAATGATCATGTCGCTCGGATCCTCATTTGCTGCAAACGCCAAACAGATCTTTGACCCTTCCTCTTGCCTCACTACACTCGACGCACCCAAAGTCACATCCACCGGACCCCCAAAATGGAGCCTCATGCTCGGCAACAGCACACGTTTCTCTCCACCGAGGTCGTAGCACACGTCCAGCAGCGGCGGGGATGGCTCCGCGGACCTATAACTCGACATCAGCAGCCGGAACTCTGCCACGAGAGCTGAATACACCGACCGGGGAAGGCGAGAAATGACCGTTCCGGAATCTATGATGGTGCGAGAACCCGTCGGGATGTCTAGCCTCTTTTGGCCAATTGTGATGCCGACGAAATCAAGGAAGAACTGGCCCGGCCTCTCAGGGTTTTTCGTGAAGGGTACCAACTGAGTTGTGTCGCAGGATTCAAGTGCTTGCAAACCGAAAACGAAGAACCCGGTGGAGCCTTCCGTTCCTGGCAAGCAATAGCAGAAGATTTGCACGGGCGCGATCTGAGAGACGAGGGATTTGTCTCCTAAACCAAGTCCTAGGACTCCGGCTGCGGTGCCAAAGTCGTCGCTGTTGTCTTGGCCGCAGCCGAAGACGAAATTGGGGTACTGCTCGGAGTCGGAGAGTGTGAGCGTGTCCTGAGCGAAGTAACCGTTGGAGTAAGATTTGTCGAGGTAGTAGCTGTGGTAGTCGCAGGTGGGAGAAGAGCAAGTGGCTTTAACGAAGGTGGAGGAGTTGGAGGGGTTGAAGATCGGATCTTGCTGCTGGTAGCACTTGCGGGAGCAGGGCTGGCACTGGATCCAGGATATGTCGCTGCCGGTGTCCATGATCAGCCAATAGTCTTGCTTCGGCGTGCCTAGTCCTACCTTTACTACGTAGTTTCCAGCGCCTATGGAGCTCCACCCGACCGCTACCCTGGTTCCTTCGCCCAGGTTTTCAGTTACGGAGTTAAGATGTCGGACTCTGGATTGGTCAGAATGGAGGACTTGTCGGCGACGGCGTCTGGAAGAGGAAGGCCCTTCCCATAGCGGGGAGCAAGGTCCATACCTGTCAGCTATTCGTAGCCCACGCCAAGAACCTTTGGCAGAAGGGGAGTCTAAGCAGGTGGAGGGAGGGATAAGGGATTTCATATCAACGACATGGTGAGTGGCTCTGGCAGCTGCTGCTGTTGGAATAAACACCGAACGACTTGAGAAAGCTAGAGAAAAGTGGAAGCCAAGGAGAAGGAGAAGGAGAAGGAGAAGGAGAAGGGCCTGGGGAGATGGAAAATCGGCCATTCTCTTAATTCGACACACCTAGCAAAGAGTTTGAATCGCTAGAATCAGCGAATGGCTTGCAATGAAGATATATAGCAAGAACTTATAAATTCATGCCAGCCCTAATTATTGAATTTTTGCTAAATGCATTAAAGTTTATGAAATATTACTGGCTACTTTTTGCTTAGGAAAATGACAAAGACCTTGACCCATCACGTCTAAGGTCTTGGTGGTCCCCAATGCCAAAGGTGAAAGACCAAAACAACGGTAGCTGTACGACGTTATTTAAATTGGCAAAGACCTGGAAAAAAGAGCATGTGAAAAGCCTCAAATTTTTTGGTACACGTACGCGGAAAAGTCTCTAAGCATCTCCAATAGCTTCCCTAAAATTTCTATAAGATGAGGAAGTAAAAAGTAAAATCTCTATAATTTTTTTGCTCAAATTCCAACAGCTTCCCTATTTTATAGAATTTTTTATTTATTACATAGCAATTAAATATTATGAATTTAAAGCAAATTCAAATTAATGACTAGATTAATTATTGTATAATTAAATATTATTAAAAATGTAAAAAAATTACTTCTTTCATTTTACAAAGAATGACTCTTTTACCTTTTTTACTAAAATTTGACTTAAATATATTTATATTAATTTATATTATAAAAAATTTTAAAAATTATGTTTATAAAATAGTCTTTAGGTTCAATTTTCATTAAAAAAAATTATAATTCTATAAAAAATTTTGAAAAAAAAATGAAATAATTGTTGATAATTAAATATTGTGCAAAATATAAAAATTTACTACCTTTGTTTCACAAAAAATGACTATTTTGACTTTTTTAACTAAAGTCTGACTTAAAAATATTCATATTAATTTGTACTATAATTTTTTTAAAAAAAATAAATTTATAAAATAGAGTCTTTAAGATACCATTTTCATATAAAAAGTTTATATTTCTATTAGAAATTTTGAAGAAAATAAAATTATGAATTAATTGTTGTGAATAATAAATGGGATAACCTTTACGAAAAAGGGAGAATGTTATTTTTCATTCCCCAAAAATTTTTGGAGTTTCTGCAAAAATAGAGAATGAGATCTTCTCTTTCATCTCATTCCCCATTTTAGAGAATAGGATGGGGAAACTGTTGGAATGAAAAATGGCTTCATATTCTCCTAAACGGAGAAAAACTGTAAAATGGAGAAGCTGTTGGAGATGCTCTAAGATATGATATAGGACTACTGGTTAACTGTTTCGTGTGTTCTCTGGCACCAACCCGGTAACCGACCCCGGTTAAGTTAATAACATATATCGAAGTGTACTTGGGGAGCTTGAAAATCAACATGCTCCTCAATTTCCTGAGCACGCTTTACAGGGCTGGCCTACCACCGTACACGGCCACGACATGGCTACTGACTGGAGAAAGTAAATGACAGGCCCACAAAGCAATAATATATGAAAACCGATTCTTGGGCCTAATCTATTGTATGATTATGAAGGAGACGTGGGAGACCTAATTGAAATTAGGGATTTAATTGATAGTTTAATTGGATGTCATCTCAAACATTAGCCAAGGAGAAAGAAGAGCTGAAAGAGATGGAAAATTAGCCATTTTTCTGACGCACCTAGCAATTTCCAAGGCGAGTTTGAATCGTTAGAATCAGCTAATGACATGCAATGAAGATTGCAGGAAACTTCTTCTTACAAATCTTAATTTCCTAATGCGGATAGTTTTGAATCTTATTTACCTTACAGGGGTTATTCTAGTGTCACTCAGCCATTATTAACAGGAAAAGTTGATAAAATTTTAACTAAAGTTCAAAACTTATGGTAAAATGTCACATAAATCACATTTTTTTTAATAAAATCATTAAAAGAGTATAAACATTTCAATATATGTATTAATGGCTACTTTTTGCTTTGGAAAATGCCGAAGTCCTTGACCCGTTAAAGTCTACGGTCTCCGTGGTCCCAATTGCCGAATGTGAAAGACCTAAAAAAGGGTAAGCTTTACGTTGTTTTGATTTGCAAAGGCCTGGGAGAAAAGATCGAGTGAAAACGACTTTTATAGGACGCCCAAATGTTTGGTGCATGTAAACTTCGTGTAGTACGCGGAGAAGTCTTTAAGTTACAGGGCTTCAATTGTATGGGCTCCACCTAGTGGTGGGCACTGGGACGGGCTGTATGGGCTTCAATATAGCTGTGTCACACATATTATCTGGCCTAAAACATCACATAGTCTTCTTTTTTATAATAATAAATGACTCCACACATATTATTTGACCTAAAATATCACGTAGTCTCCTCTTTTATAATAATAAATAACTATACTAGAAATACAAGAAATTTCAAGTTACAATTAACACAAACATATAATTATAAGACCTTAAAACATAAGTTAGCCTAAATCTCTTTTCTTCCCCAAAATCCTCTCTGTTAAAAATCATCTTGTGCGTCTATCAAACTCGCCTTCTTCTAAGTCTTTGTTCTTCTCCTCACTTTCACTCGGTGACCAACTTTTTCCCTCATTTCTCAGGCATCTTTTAATCAAGGTGTTAAATACCGTTACCGCAAGGTATACGCAAGGTATACCGCACCCTGAATTTTTAAGGTATATTGCATGGTATACCGTGCTACATATTATTACCATTTTCACAAAAAAAAAATTAGAATATTATTTTAAGATGACATAATTTGTTTAATAATTTATTTTTACACATTTTATATGTATTCTAATTTTTCTCATCATAATTTGTCAAATATAAATAAAATATATATAATAGAATAGATTTTTTTAATACAAAAAACATAAAAAAATGTTATATATGGAGCAAAATAAATAATACTAAAAAAACTAATTTATTGATATACTATAAATATAAATAATATCATCCATTAATTTTTTATATTAATTAAGAAAAGTAACAAAAAAAATTAAAAGTAAATGTTTATTTTATGATATGTGTATATTTATGAATTTATGTGTATATTATAAGTAATATGTGTATTATTTTTATTTTAATATTTTATATATTTATAATATTTTGATGTAAAATAAAAAAAATTAAAAAAAAGGCTTGAAAAATTAAATACTGTGGTACGTACCATACGGTATTTACGGTATACTGTATTTTTTTGATAAAATACATACAAAAGATACGCATTATGCGGTATACTATGAAATAATGCGGTATACCACACGATAAAATGATAAAACGTAAAAATATTTATATTTCATATCATGAGTATGCAATAAGTGGTATACCGCGGTGTACTACGTTATTTAATTCAGTACTTCTAATTCTTAATATGGAAAAATAATACTATTAAAAAATTGAAAAATCGGAGAACTGAAAAAAAAAAAAAAACCTTCAAATTCTCCGATCCCGACCCATTCTGGGGCGAAAATGAAGCCGGGGAAAAAAAAACTGAAAAAAAAAATTAGATTGACAATTGAAACCCGATAATTATGTCGAAGATGGTGACCATGGATCCCGAAGGGATCAGCAGAGCTCATATCATATGAGTTGGAACATTTGGCCAAACACGAAAGTGGAAGCGAGCTTGGTGCGTGATCGCACACATGCGGTACCTCAATCTCATTAATTCGCCACAACACGGACATCCCTGCACTTCCCAACGCGCCGCGTCCCTACAAGAACTGCTACTCTGCGCTGCTCTAGCTTTTTCTTTTTGGGACTTTATGCCACGTTCTTGTACTGGTGTTTCCGGCTACAAAAACTGCTGGTTGATTGGTCAACCATAAGGATCTATCTTGTTCAAAAGTTAATTAGCTTTTTTTTATAGATTTCCTTTTTTATTTGCTTCTTTTAAGAAATCGGGATCTTGACTCAGATGGTAAATTGTTGATTATTAGTGGAAAATCTGACAATCGGGTTCTTGAATTAGGCTGTGAATCGAGTCATGGTTCAAGAATCGATTTTAGGATAGAAGAATTGGTGAAAAACATGAAGTTGGAGCTAATTTATGTTTTAAGCCTGTAAGATTATCAGCTTCTGTCAATTTTATCTTTTTTATTCTTTTAGTATAATCATTTATTATTTTGACAAATAAAGCTATGTGGTATTCAAAGATGTTAGATCACTTAAGAAAAAGAAACTTGGATGGAATGCACTGCACATTATGAGGCAGGAAACTTTATAACGATATAAATTTGAGGAAATTAACCAATTTAAGATGAGTGTTAAAGATAGGTAATCACAAACATGATTTTACCCGCAAATTATATGAATAACGCAGCAGCCAGCATGTCCACACTGCAGCAGCCAGTAGTTGTCACAAGAAGTGTCTACATCACTGCAGCTCTGAGATTCAGCGCATTAATTTGCACTTTCAGTTTTGAAGCGTGACAAACTCTCACTTTGATGATTATGAAAGCGTCCAGATACAAAATTCTATCTGTAACACGAATTCTCTTTCATTTTTGGCATGCTAATTTATTTACCCAAGTCCTGAGAGCCGAAGTCTAAACCCTTAAAAGGAAACCAAATCTGTTCGGCACGAGTTCTGAAAATTTTATCCTTTCTTTGACCTGTGTCTTCACTTAAGGAAAGAATAATAAATGCTTTCCAGATAAATTTCTTTTTACAGCTGGAAATTAATAGCATAATTTAATTTATTAAGCTGAAGCTGGTAGCATATATTACCCTATTAATTAAGGACAGTGACAACAACCACAGGGCAGAAGGAAATGTTGAAGGTACCTAAGGGCATCCGGAATAGGCACAAATCTGAAACTCATCTCCCCCAAAACCCCGAACGTAATCCTCTCATTATCCTCTTTCGCACTCATCATCCCCAAACTCACTCTCTCCACCACTTTTGTTGTATAGCTATCCACCCAAATCTTCATATCCGCCGCCATCCGGGGCCCCGCAGCCCCGTAGCACCCGCATGCCGGCGCCGGAAGCTTGCATGACAACCAGCTCTCCGGGGCTGGTAAGATCCGGCCCCCGCGGTTCAGCATCATCGTGAAAACCGACTTCACCCCGTCCAGCACTATGTTCCACGTCAGCCTCATGTCATCCGTCAGCACGGCCATCGGCTCCACTTCCGCCTGAAAGGTAAAGAACCCGAAGTGGTTGAACTCGTCGGCTCGTTTGGTGAAGCTGAGAGAGGCCTTGGGGGCGCCCACGGGGCGCAAGTCGACGGCCATGATGATGTTGTGGAGGGAAATGCGAGGTGGGACGGGGAGCTTATCAGGGTAGCGTTTGTGGGCGGCGAAGCCAAGGCCGTAGAGGTGGCGGTAGGTGGCGGAGGGGAAGCTGGATTTGAGGGCGGAGGCAGCGATGAATTGGTTGATGCAGAGAGGCTCCCAAATGAGGTCGGACGAGAGGGTGAAGGACCACTGCTTGGAGACGCAGGAGGCTATGGCTATGTTTTTGGGCTCAAGGTAGTTAGCTACAAGAGCTAGCGCTAATGGCCATCGCGGTTCCGGTGGAGCCTCCATATCGCAGGCTTTATATTTCTCAGCTTCATTCGGGCATGCACAAGAGTGGGCTGGTTTATATCGAGGAACAATACTGGCGTTTTGTGTTCCTTCAGATCAGCAGATGGCATCGTGCATGGCTTGTGATCGACAGGTGGATTAAATGATCAAATGTAAATTGATGACTCTGGACCGGAATACCTCTTAAAACTGCAGAATACAAGGCCTTATCTTTAGTAATTTACCTAAATAATTTAGTAATTAATACTAAAAACTTTTATCTTTAATTAAAAATTATTTATTTTCGTTTTAGGGTATTAAAGGCAATAATAATATATTGATGAATAGGAACAAAAAAATAAAACCTTTTATTGTAATAGTAAATAGATAGTATATTTTAATTTGAACAAACGGTGTAATTAATGCATAGCTATGTCTGGAAACAACGAGGAAATTAAATCGGCATAGAATTCCAACTGTATTTCACCGGCTGGTAGATATCTGAGATGGATGGCGTATAATATTAGTAATATATATGTGTAACACGTGCGCTATGGACGGATAGAACAATACGAAGGAGTACACGACTCTAGATCTTTTACATAAGTTCACATAAACATATCAACAATTGAGTAGACTTTTTCAAAATAAATAGTAAGCCATAGTGGCTGCAGCTAGATGGCATGAATTCATGTTTCTACAATGCCAAAAAACCAAAAATTTATCTGAAAGGGATAATTTATGAATTTTAGGTGGATATGTATAATAAATATAATTTTAGGTTGTCCTAATTAATGTAGAATATTAAGGATGTCTTAATTTGCACCCAAACTTGAGGTAGTCCCATTAAAATCCCTTAATTCATAGTCTACGCCCGATTGAATCATTTTTATCAATTTTAACATTAAATTGGATGAGAAAAGTTGACATGACATTAATTAAGATTAAAAAAAAATAAAAATAACACTTCATACTCTCTAACTTTCCTCAATAATAGTTCTAAACTTTAAACTTTTAAATCTATTATTCACACTCTATCTTTGGACCAGTGGCCCTTTTAAAATCACCTCTTTTGCGATTCATGGTGACTTCACTGATGATGCAATCACTGTCACATGATAATGGAAGTTAAGAGATTTTACTCTTCATAGGCCACTAATCATCATCAAACCACTCCCACTGAGCAATTTCATGTTAACAATCTCCAATTTCAAAAATTATAGTTAGAGTTCTTGAAGAATTTTGAAAAATCAAAGTTGATTCAAACCAAAATTGACCAAACCATTTGAAATTGCTCCATCAAACCATAGGGCTATTGGTCTCCAATTTGCACCTTATAGAACCAAGCCATTCACCAGTGACTTTCCGAACCATGTTGGCCGAAGAGCGGCGAAAGCAGATTGGCCTCCATAGGTTTAATCTCCTTGAATTGAATCTGCGTGTTTGTAGCTTCCAAATGCCACCATTTGAAATACGCAACCACGTCAAAATAGAGACAATCAAGTAAACACCTCTATGCAACCTTAAAACAAATTTTCATCATCAGACAAATTTTTATCATTAGATTTTCAATTTCAACAACAGCGCTGTTGATGAATACCTTATTGTTGGTGTCCATCTTGCCCATAACGACTTAGAGCCTAGTAGCATTGTCAAGGTTGACCAATACATAGTTGATGGTGGTGAGGCAACTGGCGACATGGTGGGCCTTGTGCAGGCGAACCCATGTCAAACGCTACGTGTTCTTCCCTCATGCCTTGTTACGAGGCCAGCCGAAAGTGAGAAAATCATCCTCTGATGGACCTCTAGGTCCAAAATGAATCCAACTCAGGTTCTCATCTTCACTACTGCAATGTGACCAAGAAGATGAGAAGAAGCAACTTACCAAAAACACATGATCTTAATTAGGGTGTAAATGATATATTTTGAAGTTTAAAGTTTATCATTATTGATTGAAAAAGTTTTGAGGACCAAAATTATTATTTTAAACTTTTTTTAATATTAATAAATATATCAACATTTTCCATCTAATTGGAAATTGAAGAAAAGAACCCAATCGGGACGCATAATATGAACTAAGAACACGAACTACGAGATTCTGATAGAACAACTTTAAACTTGAGTACCAATTTAGGATATAAAAATAAATACGTTCGCATGAAGACTGATATGGAGCAAGTGAATCCCCACTCATCTAAGAATATAGTTATTAACTAGCGAAATCAGATTCAATCCGCTAATTAGCACCAACTCCGGGATAGAACCGGACTGGAGCAGTTGGTCCGAGGCTCGGAGCCCCTTCTGCTTACAAAGCCAAAGGGAACTTCCCATGAAACAGAAAACACCACCACAAGCAGCTGGGGGGCATTCAACAAAGTTCAGCAACTCCACAGGATAAACAGAGATAGTTAATTACAACGAGACCATTGATTCACCAGTCACCAGACACAGCGATAAGTAATGTATGACCCAGTAATATCACCACTGTAGACAATCTTAACCACTTGTCCCTTTTCAAGGCCATAGTACCTTGCAACTGCATCTGTCTTCAACAGTCGAGGGAGCTGAAAAAAATCACAAACATTCAGATGAATATGTGAAATCACCTGCGCAAATAGAGATGTTACAAATACAACCTTCTTATGTAATATTCCGAATGCAAAACAGTCAAATTCTATAGGCTCCATTTGGCACTAGCATTTAATATTAGAGTCAGAGTTAAGTATAACTTATAAACAATGGAGATCATATATCCGAACCTCTAAAGCTAAAAATGCACCAATGGATACCATTTCCCTACTACCTGATGCTAACCACTAATATTGCTGCCAAATATACTCATAGACTACCAACCACTTTAGCAAACACATGATGCACCGATGGCAATCATACAGAAAAATAAAAGAACGATGATATATAAGAACCAAAGTGGAGTATACAAGCTTTGATCTTAACATGGCAACAACATTATCACAGGTAAGCAGAATTGTGCAGAATATGTCCAATCCCAACAGGCAGAGCATCAAACATGGGTAGGAGAAAGGCTTTGAGCAACTGCTGTTCTTTTGGTTTGAAGTCTAACCTGTTTTTCATCTAAACTGAACTTCTTCAGCAGTCTCTCCTTCTCTTGGTCAGTCAGTACCCGATGCTTTGGCTTCAAAACATGCTTTGTGATATTGACAAGCAAGTCGGTTATCTGTCACCAAAGACAATACAGGCGAATGAAGGCCACCAACGGCATAAATCAAGGTAAAAAAATATGAATAGGCCATGACACAGAAAAAGATCATAAACCCTACATCAACCACAGGGCAAAAAAACAGTTAAAAGAACAGATAGAACAAACAACTCCTCACCTGTCCCTCCTAAGCCAATTATATGGCATTCAGATCAAGTGACGAATTCTTTTCCTTTATTTGTTTAATTGAAAAAAAAAAAGTTCAGGATGGAAATCAACACATACAGCATCAATTTTCTGACGTTAGTAAGCCATGACAGTAGGAAAACCTTAGTTACCAACACCAAATACAAAAATGGGTCCATAAGAAGAATAACAAACATCAAGAAGTGCCAACACTATCTATTATACAGCAAGAAAATTCTAAAATTTCCATGACATCCCTGAATTTCTTTTCTCTGGAAAGCATGCACTTCCCCTTACCAAAGGGCAAAGTATGTTAAGCCATAGTTCTTGAATAATGGCCACAATGCCTCGCATTTACCCATAAATGAAAGCTGAAAAACAAAGAGATATTAAAATGAAGGCACAAGAGGAAGGAAAAAAACAAAATGATAGAATAGAGCCTCTTTTAATTATTAAGTCAATCAGTGACAAAATCACCATCCTCATATGTCCTGTTGACAATCCACATGTGGATTACTCTAATTTCGTATAAGAATGACAATGAAAAAGCCTAAAATTAGTCCAACTCTTCTGAAGAAATAAGCTGTGTAATATCAGGTACCTTTTGTACTTAAGACAAAAAAAAAAGCTTTGCAATACCAACTCAGAAATCATAAAACAAAGATTGTTAATTCACAAGTTAACGGAAAGGTAGATGATGAGTTTCATAGTAGAATTATACCCGGAATATCTCAACCTTGAATGAGAAAAGATCCAAAGCTTTCAAAGCTGGGCTTGTAATATGGCTTTGCACAATCAAGATCAGACCAGTCAAACTGTCTTTGTTGACAATTTGATAAGCAATACCCTTGATTGCATTAACTTTGACAGGACCAGGCCCAAAAAAGAAGACGAGGATCTGTCATACGGAGTTTCATTGCAAACAAACAGCAATTGTAAACATTTTGAAACAAGTAACATGGTATAAAATTTATAAGGATTTTCACTCCAAGCATATTGGGAGTTACGAATAAATATAAATACAATATGTTCAAAAGAAGCAATAAACTGGTGAAGAAACACGCACAAGGGCAATGGCTATGCAGCCCCTACAGATGTTTCTAGGGGCAAGACAATCTAGCAACTTTTGAAGGGCTCTTGTATCAGTTCTTTCTAATAACGGAAACGGATGCTGCTCAGATAGTTGTAGCAATAAACAAACACTAGAAACTCCAGAACAATAGAAAACACTAAAACCCAAGAAACCTCAAACCTCAAAATTCTCCAAAGCCCAATGTTGTTACAAAAAATCACAGCCGCAATCATGTATTCACATACAATGGAAATAAAACAAGCACAGGACTTTTTGAACCAGGTTGAAGTAAAAACCATTAGAAATTAATTTAAGTTGTCCTGTTCGAGCACCTGATTGGAAAAAAGGAAGCACAAACCCAGTTCAAAGAATCTAAACCGAAAAGAAATTTAAAAAGCAAGGACTCATCACAATAGTCACTGTAACTCTGCTCGCTTCTCTCAGAAAGCAACATTGCATTCATCAAAGAAATGAAACAATAAACCTAAATTTTCACGTCAATTAAACAAAACCCCAGAGCGAATGCAAAAAGAAAAAAAAAGGGGGGGGGGGGGGTGTTGGAGGGAGGGGGCGAGGAAGACACATCTCACATCGAAATCATCGGCCCATAAACTGGAAGAAGAATACCCGCTTAGAGGGGTCGAATTTATTAGTGACGGAGAGTTTTAGGCGCTCAACATCAGGTTCCTGGCCGTACATCTCCCGAAATTCCTGAAGAGAAAGGTTGATTTCGGAGATGGCAACGGAATAGCCCCTGTCCCTCAGCATCTCCAGCACGGTTCTGCGCGACAGGAAGTAACGGTGACTCTCCGTGCTTCCGTCCTCCACAAAGCTGCTCAAGCATCTTCCTAGCGGTGCTCGTGCTTCTCCGTTTTCTGGAGGCCTGTTAGCGGCGGCGCTTCCATTTCCATTGTCCATGCCAATGCCGTTGCCGTCGGCCTCCATCGCCTTGGTCGAACCCACCCTAGGAGTGAGGACTGCCGAGTCCCAAGAGGTCAAAACTTGAAAATAAACTTACAGAAAAGAATTGTCGAGTGAAAATTAGACCACATATTATTTATTTTGTACCGTTGAGTCCTCATGTTCCTAAAAGTTATTACTTACATGCCTAAAATAACAAATAGTCAAAATGGACATTGGACAATGCTGAACGTAGTGGCTAGGTAGGTGAGAAGACGAGGTTAAGGGTCTTTTGCCCTTAGTGGCTAGTGTCTTTTAGAAATTGAGAAAATTACTAAAACCTTCCCTGAGATTTGCTCGAACCTACAGCTTTGTACTCCCAATTTAAAATACCTACACTTACCCCCTAAAAAATTAACTTTGTTAATAACCTTTGTCACAAAAATGAGAAAATGCCATATTTTACCATCCTAACCTTCTTCCTTTAAAACATTACCCCCAACTACTAAAACTCGTTCAAATCAAACCAATAGTCTAAAAAACAAAAAAAAAAAGCACAAGCAACAAATCTAAACTAGAAATAATCGAGTTTGTCATTAAATGTTAGTGCAAACCCTAGCCACCTTCTTTGCCATTTCCAGCAAGATTCGAACCGATGTTTGGATATAGCTGGTTTTCTTTCAATTTTTTATTGTTTAACTGGCTTTATTTGATATTATCTATCGGATTTCAAGATATATGCAATATCCTTCAAATCTTTATATTTAACAATGATTCAAGACTCTTACAGAATAAATCTTCAATTTAAGACAAGAAATGAGGATCTAGGTTTCTCTTACGTTCACTAAAATCTCAGTTCTATTGGGATGTCCACACGCTTGGCAATAGATATGTATGTGATTACATACAATAAAGTCAAACTTTATTTTTTTAGGTTTTATTGATAATTTTTTTTATTTTTTATTTTTATAGTTTTGGTCAGACTTTTGATGTTTGATTTGTTCATGCACTGCTTAGTTATTATTAGTTTGGTTTGGGCTTTGTTTTATTTATTCATGAGTTTTGTACTCCAGATTCATTCTAACTTACCTGAAATATTAGACTTGGTCTGATTCTCTTCTTTTCATTCTGTGCCATAGAAACAGACCGTTTTTTTTATTTTCAGTTTTATGTTCATGTTATTCCATAAAGTCTTATGTCATCTTTAATTTGTAAGATACTGTTTTGCTCACTTTTAATTGAAATGAATCATCTTTTGTTAAAAAAAAATTAAACTAGAAATAAAACTTTTATACGCTCTCCCATGCTCTCCCATTTCAAACACAAAAAGAATGGCAGAACATTCATCACTACACATCATAAAGAAACCAAACAATATATTTGATTGACGGCACAAAATCAAGCACATAATCAACTCAGGCAACACAATGAAATCAGAAGAAGTAATTAATCTAAAAAAAATCAAGTAGGATCGACGAAACTAAAACTCAAATTCGATATTCAAAATCTAGAAACCAGAAATTATGCAAAAAATTTAAAAAGAAAATTATAAAATCGACGACTGAACCTTCTGCTCAAGCTTTGATTTGTTGATTATCGGTCTGGCAAGAACCTCGCTTGCCAGAGAAGCTGACTGTCGACGGTCGTGTAGATAGACCAAACTGGTTGACAATTGGGCGACGTGGTCGACGATTGGGAGAATTGGGCAAATTGGGTGATGATCGGGCGAACTGGACAAAATGGGTGACGAATCGGAGCAGGCAAACAGAACGAAGAAAGGCCATCAGTTTCGCCATCGGCCAAATTGATCCCTTAGTTTGTTCCTCCACCGATCACTCAGATGCCCAGGAAATTGAAGATTGTTGTGAATCGGGGCTGCAAAGGGTGGACCCGAATGCGTCAGATCGGGGAGCGCGAGGAGACAAGAAGTGCTGGCCATGATTGAGCGGAGAGAAGGAAACTATAGCCCTAAGGTCTTCGATTTCTCACTTGAGCTCCTCCTCCGTCTCGCTTGCCTCCTCGTAACACTCTTTGCAGGTTTCAGCCTCGACGGCGCCGTATTCCTCCTTACACGATATGCATCTCATCATCTCCGAATCCGAATTGCTTACCATACCACGCATTCGTACCTGGGGAATTATTGAAAGAGATGATCTGGGAGAAGGCGGAGGAAGCCGGTTTGGGCGGATCGGTGATTGGAGTTTGAAATCAGAGAAAGGGATGATCTGGGAAATGGAGGAGGTGGAAGCATATGTGATTGGATTCAGAGGCTTTCTAGATTCTATGAGAAAGGGTTGAAAATTTGTTGTTAAGTTTTTTAAGATTAATTGGTTTGATTGGAAAGGGTTTTGGTAGTTGAGGGCAAAGTTTTAGGAAGGGGATGAGTTTAGGTTTTTCTTAAAGTTGAGATAAATTGTTAGATGTAAAAGCTGAGGGTAAATTTTTTATAAAAGAAGGTCAGAGGGGCTAAGTCAGGTATTTTTTTCTTTTTTTCTTTTTATGATAACAGTCTTTAACGGTGTTAAGCTCTCAAGGGATAAATGTAGGTATTTGAAAATATGGGATAAAAGTGTAGGTTTGAGAAAACTTCATGGTGGTTTTAGTAATTTTCCTTTAGAAATTTAGAAGTTCAAGATAATTAATGGTAAAGCTAATCTCTTCAAGAAAAAGTTAGCCTGATCTTTGTTCATTAGTTACTTTAAATAGTTTAAATATCTAGTATTGTCATCTTGTCTTCCCTAGTAGAATAACAAAAGGAGTATTCAAAGAGGGTGAAGTCAAGAGTTTGACTCCCGTTTCACTTATACTACAACTTCTCTCAAATTTTTACATATTTGTAATAGGGCATCTATGTACCAACAGAAAGAAAAAACATTGTTATGAGATCGAAAAACTAAGAATAATAAAAACATAATAATTGATTATAAAATATTTGGTAAGAATGTTATTCAATGTGATTAATCCTTTTACATGTGAAATAAAACCGTGTTACTGTATATCTTGAGATCATATTCAACAATTTAAACCAAGTATGAACGTTTCTGTGAAAAATATATAGGAGATTCAAGCTAAAACATTTTCTTATGTGGTTAAAGGGAAAATAACACATAAGAAACCTTGTTATAGAAAATAATTTGCCTCTGGGGAAAGTAGTCATTATTTCCAATATAAATTCTCCACTTATTAAAATTTGGAGTACTTCTTAGGTTTTGAAAGAAAATAATAATATTAATAATAAATGAAAGAAAATAAATAGTATATAAATAAAAAGACTGTATATGAGTTTCTTTCCCTTTAAGAAATTTTAAACTACCTAGATTCTATACATCTAACTTATTAGCAGGCTATTTCAAATAAAGAATTCTTCAATTATAAGCTGAGACATTAAACTCATACACAACTATGTGATATGATGATTTTTATATCGAATGACAATAGTTCTATACGTAATTTTGGTCATAATAGTTATGAGTAAGACCTTGTATATATATTTCGGTAAAGTGATGACATTATGGTAATATATTTTTTCAGCCATAATCAATTCATAATATCTATTACTTCCTTTATTCCATTTTGTTTGAAACTTTTCCAAACGCACGAAGTTAAGACACTTCTTTGTCTTATAATGTCTTGGGCAAAATTATCATTGAAAAGCTTTGTGCAAACTTCAGTAAGTAGAAGAAAAACTGAGGATGAAATGGAAAAGATATTTCCACTTCTAGAAATATAGCCGCATTTCGGTGCATCCTTAAATTGATATTATTACCAACAAAGTGAGACATATTGAGTATCATAACTAAGATGGCATACACTTTATTTCCAAAAATAGGCATTTCTTGCTAGATACCACACGTCACATTTAATTATTGAATCAGGAAAAAAATATAAATGGAAAAAAAAAAAGAAAAAAATGGTAAACTATGACAAAAAAATGTTTGAATAGAAAAAATGGTCATAAAAGTTTTATAACTACCAATATGTTTTACTCCATCCATTTCATAAAAACTGACTATTTTACTATTTACAGCAGTGAGTTTATGATTTTATTTCTTTTAAAATTTATTATAAAAATATGAATATTTTATATGAAAATAAAACTTTAAAGATTATAATTTCTAAATATCATTTTTAAGATTTTTTTTCAATACATATTAATATAAAGGCAAAAGTATTAAAATTGCCACTAATGTTTAGGTCAGGGCTCAAATCTGCCACTATAGTTTTTTTTCTACCCAATCTCCCACTAATATAGGTAAGTCTAATTACCTATAACTCTTGTAGTGTTTTGAAAGTTACATTATTATCCTGAAATTTCAAAACTTCTTACTATTTACGTTTTTTGTTATTTTTTAACTACAATGGCATATTTGAGCCAATTTTGAAACATTAGTGCTAGATTCAGAAAAAAAAATTATGGTGGTAGATTCGAGCCCTGAGCTAAACATTAGTGACAAATTTGATACTTTTACCTTAATATAAATATGATCAAGTCCTACCCCTGAAAATAATGGAAGAATAGTGAACAGTGACGTAGGCGGTGAAGAAAATAGGAATCAAATTAGTAATTATTTCATCTAGCCTTAAGCAGATATTCTAATATGACTTAAATGCACCATTAGTCCTCTAGCTTTTGCAATTCACAAGATTTGGTCCATCTCCAGCTTTGCCTTGCTGCGACGTTGTTCCTCTCCTTCGAGCTCGCCCCCTAAACCAAAAATCTTGATTCCTCCACTGTTCGTGGGGCTCTTTCCCTCTACATTTCTTCTATACGTGTCAAGCCAGAAAAAACCACTTCAATGAAGTACTTTGTTTACTTCAATTGAACCAAACCAAAGTTCCAACATGTTCTCCCAACCTGATCGACTGGATGGCCAGGTCTAGCTCACATTTTGAGAGTCTTTACCCTTAATTTTTCGAATTAGAAACACCACTCATGAATTCAGCATCATGAACAAGATTGGTGAAGGCGGCTTGGAAAGTGTTCATAGAACTTCCATTTTCAATGGTGGTTAATAATCATTAAATACAACTGGCACCTTCTTCTATCATTTTGAATTTATTTTATTAATATCTACTTCCAAGTCTACATAGCTAGGATTGGTTCTTATGTCAGGTCATGGAGGAACATATGACTATGCTACTTTAGACTACATATATAGAGTGTTAGCAATATAGCCTTCGAACAATCACGAACCAACCAAACAAAAACCCGAGCCGTGTAAACCCTATGAATCAAAGTAGGGAGGCAAATTAGGCTCTCTCAATTGTTTTGACCCATTTTGTGCACACAAACCTATTACTTCTTTCTTTCTTTACCTAACCTATTTGGGCATGGTAATTTATAAAGCTTAAAAGTTCCCTTTGTCCAATTTATGTGGGACTTACCTTTTGAAATATTACACACAAGTGACGCAACATAGAGACCGGCCAAGTGAACTTAGCCACTCTCAAGTAGCCAGCAACATATGTACCAAAACGGGACCAGCTTTTTTTTAGCACACAAGAACCTTTGACGATATCATTTGTACACCAAAAAGCAAAAAGGGAGTTAAGATTCAGAACATCAGTGGTCAATAGTAAGCCCATGTGCAATAGAGCCAAAAGGATACAAGAAGCCAACTCCGTTGAGCAAAGGGCCAAAGGAATTAGAACAGGAAAAAAAAAAAGGAAGAGAGAGGGGGGGGGGGGGGGAAGAAAAGGCAGAATTGTAAGACTTGGACAGACAGATGAACCAGGATTTCTGTTCTGGGACCTTACTGAGATAAATACATCCCACCATGTTCTCTTTATTTATTTATTTATTTTCTTTTCTCCAGCTGCTGCTGAATCCTTTTTTCTGTAGCTCTAGTTTGCAGGCGTGGCAAGGAATATTATGCTGTGCGTGGTTACTGAACTGAATTATAGCAATGTGTACCAGTACCATTTGTAAGCTAATCTGCATCTGCTGTTGGTGCTTAAACAAGAAGCAAGCAAAGAAGAGACCAGTACGCAGCTCAAAGGGAACCTGGAACGTGTTCCTGCAGAAACTGTTACACAAATCTGCTGAGGTAGTCGGATCTAATGTGAGCTCTAAGCTTCTACATGTATCTTCTTGTGTACCAACAAAAGGTATACGGATGTAATAACATTAGTGAAGCTTATCAGCAATACCAGACCCTAATGTTTTCTGCAGTAAACTATTATATTTCAGTATATAATTAAGCCTTTGATTCTGTTGGCTCTTCAAACCAAGACTGATGAGGTGCCTCAATACCCAACAACCATCATTAACGTAAAAGCTTCAACCGGAATTGGAAGGGACCAGGCGAATGCAGGCCCCCTCTAACACAAATTAAGACCTTGGCTCTTCCTTTTGGGAAGACCATAGAAACAACACCCCTCTCAAGAGCAATGGAGGTCACTGCTCTAGGTCCCCTCTACCACAAATCGTCCGCTCTTTTTCCTTCCTTTTTTTTTAACCATACAAGTTTCGCATATATATTTCTATCATGAACTAAATACAGCAATGTGAGCTCGGTTGAAGGAACAAGAACAAAAGGAAAACAAGAAGACCTGGACAAAGCAGGTTGAATGATAAAAAAAAAATGACACTATTATGGGCAGATCTTGGAGACAGACAAGTGAATTTGAGAAACAACCTCGCCTTCCAAGATGAGAACGCATGCAGCACCTAGCAAGTCCTTGTAGCCCTCAACCACATGCCAGAATACGCAAAGAAAAACCTATCACCTGCTACAAGGAAATTCATCAGCATGAAAACTTCAACTTGGGTCTTGATGGGGCGATCCAAAGGATCACTCCCTCCAAAAATTGGCGTATGCCGCTTTAAGCAGCGAGCACACGGTATTCTTTAGTAAAAGGCGAAAGAATAGTTCGCTCTGTGCTCACTGCACAGCTACGCACCTTACACAGCCTCGTGTCCTTACTTTTATAGAGGATTGTAGTTTAGGATACTCTTGAAAAGCAGTGTGGGACTTTCTTGCTTCCAGTAGCCAATTCCCTGTCATTTCCAACGCCGTAAACCTCGGGTTCTCACCTCTTAGAGCCACAGGTTGAAACCGCCGTTGACAAGTAATTACAGGTCCACAATTCAACAGTGTTTGGGGATTTGGAACGTTAAACAAATAAAAAATGGGATTCAGAAAGCCCCGCTAGACATCTTATTGTCACCACTTCTCGAGTTTTCAACTCAAGAACCAGATGCCTCTTGTATCCAGTCTGATTGTGGCTAACCCAAGTTCTCTCTTTTTCAGTAGTTTTGATTATCACTGATTTCACTTGTTAGACTACTCCGTAAAACCCATCAAGAAATACATGAAGCTATGGCAAGTTACATACGCATAAAGCAAAAATGAGCTATGAATAAACCATTATAGCTTGTAATTCAAATAAAATACAGCTTTTAACTTCGAACTGTATCACGATGTTCTCATGTTGCCTGGGCAACTAATACGTTTCACTCATGAGCACCCGGCTCCTAAGCTGGGAAAAATGTAATGGAACGTGTTTGCAATGAACAATAGCTTTTGTTCTGAAGCATATACATACTTGTTATAATCACTATCATCTTATTGTGAAAGATCAAAATTGACCAGATTGCTTCCGATGACACATAACTGGGCACAACCTTAAAAAGGAAAAAGAGAAGTGCTCTGCAGCAAGACCACGTATTATTGAAATCCAGGAACACAGCTTGCAACAAAAGCACCATCATAAATATAAGCAACATCCATGTCCACAGACAATCAGTAGAGCGATTTAAGTCAAGACTACTAATACAAAGCCGAAAGAAAGCATAACTCTGAATAACATTGTGAACTCTAGAATCTGAACCATACGAAATATGTATATCCAAATAAAACCATACTCAACTTACAGGTTGCCACATTCTCGCGAGCCTGGTTGCTGCAAGATCAATCAACCAGCAACCTTTGCAACCAAAAGGGCTTCGACTGACATTTGCAGGGGCCGCGCGAACGCAGGCCCCCTCTATCACAAATTATGACGTTGGCTCTTCCTCTTGGGAAGACCATAGAACAGCACCCCTCCCAAGTGCAATGGAGGTCACTGTTCTAGACCATGGGCCTTCTTGATCACCCATTGACCCCGTCCAGGTAAGTATGTTGATATGAGAGCTTGGCTTTGCATTTGTATGCTTCTGCTCCAGATGCGACGAAGTGCTTTACTCATTTGGGATGAGAACAATTTTGCAAACTTCTGTTCACTCCTCCTTGTAATGTTTTCGTCCAAACTTCCACCCCTTCTAATTCCATTAATCTCGAGCGTAAGAATCCAAATGCAAGTGTTTTGACCATTAGGGTGTGATCTAATAATTCTAACTCTCTAATGGCCTTTGCAATTGAAACAATTACCCAGAATTTTGTGTTAGTATTAGCTTGGTCCACGCAGGATACACCAAGTTGGACGATGCAATAAAAGGTGTATTTTAAAGAAGAAAGATCGTACGACTCTCAATTATCAAATCAATCAATACCTGCATCATTGCATTCCGTCTCCATCCCCTTCTTTAAAATGTTTGTGTTCTATCTCTACCATTTTAAATATCAAAAGACGGTAGAAGATTCATAGCTACAAAACAATTGAGAGTTTGAACCTACTTGTAGCAATTTTATCCTACATTCCAGTAAGACATAAATACATACAAAATTTAATTATACCGAGTCTACGACAAATAACACTAGACACTACTAAAGATGAAATTAAATATCACTAAATATGAAATTAAACATGATTACATATGACATTAGACACTACTAATGTCATCTATAATGGTACCTATTTTCATCTTTAGTGGTGTCCAATGCCATTTGTAATAATGTCTTTCTAATGGTGTCTAAGTTCATTAGTATCGGTGCCTTACCGGAATGTAAGATTTAATTGCTACTGCTTGGTTAAAACCTTAAATTGTTTCGTACATACAAATCTTTATATCATCTTTTGGTATTTTAAATAGTAAAGATAGAACACACATACAAACTGTAAAGAAGGAGATGGCGATAGAATGGGATGATGCATGTATTTATTAACTCTGGATAATAGAGAGTCAATTAAATTAGAAAGACATGATTTTGAAAACAAGACGTTTTATCTCTATTAACACCATAAATCTTATTTCTTTCATAACTGCAGAAATTTATTTAAATTTGTAACATCCCTTTCATAATAACTACTTAACATCGTTTGCACTTTGCACCACTATTAATTCTGTACGTTCACCTATGTCGAGTTCACCACACAGCAGCGGCGGAGCTACGTTATGCTGGGAGAGGCCTGTTGCCCCCCCGGGAATTTAGAAAAAACGTAAATATGGGATAGTAATTTGGTGATTTTGTCAAAATTTAAGGATTGTGTGTGCATTTCCCCCCCCCCCCCCAATATTGTGAAAAAATATAAAGATGGGGGGGCAATAAGGTAGGCACTGAAGAAAGTAGGGACCCAGTGAGTAGTTATTCCCTCTACATTAAGGGAATATTCTAACATGGCCTAAATGCACTATTAGTCCTCAAACGTTTCCAACTCGTATGATTTGCTCCTTGAGCTTTGAATTAGTGTGAATTAGTCCCAATTTACAGCTTTACCTAACCGCAATGTCGTCTCTCTCCTCCGGGCTCTGCCGACTCTCCTCCAGGCTTGCCCCCCCGAACCAAAAATCCTAGTTCCGCCACTGCCACACAGTGAATACTCATGAAGAAAGGGAGAGTCAATTATAGGATTTTAGGTAACAAGACTAAGTGACAAGAGTTCGAGCAATGAGTTTTAGAAGATGAAAATAAAATAAATTTATTTAATAATAGCTTTTAGTACCATTAAAGGTTGGCCTAAAGCCCCTTTCCCATTGAACTTTTCTAACCCGAGCATTTTATCCATTGAACTTTGATTCAGATTCACTTGTCCTCAAACTTTGCAAATTAGCATCTTTATCTCTTACCAACTTAAATAAGACAGAAATAGCATTGGGTTATGTTTAGACCAAATCAAAGATAGAAGGAAAGATGAAAGGACAAATTAACTATTTGTATCAAATAAGGCTTTAGTTTTGTCATTTTGAATAGAAAATAAAATGTCATTCCACAATTATAACAGTTTTATTAGCCTCAAATCTACGACCTAAAAAAATTAACTTAAGTCATTTTACCACTAAATAAAATACATTTTTTTGTTTGTTTCATAGGCTACTTTGAGTTATATCAAACCTTAAAAAACCCATTTAATTAATGTTCATCACAAAAGATAGTTTCCAGGACTATAGCTAAGATTTAAAATATTACAACTGCTCTGCTCAAAATGAGACCTTTTGTTTTCTATTCAAAACGACAAACTATAGCTTTATGGGAGACAAATAGTCAATTCATCTTTATCTTTCCTTTTGTTTTCATTTTGGTCTTCATATAAATCAAAGAGTAATTTCTATTTCATTTATTTTAAGTGGGATAAGAAGATAAAAAGTACCAATTTGCAAAGTTAGAAGAGCAAGTGAACCCAAGTCCAATGGCAAAGCTAGGAATTTTATATAGGGTTAACCAACAATATAAAGAAAATATTTTTACTACAATATTATATTAAAATATTTTATAGCATAGAAAAGATAAATAATGTTTATAATTTAAATTGTGCACGATGCTCTTTGGCGTCAACAAAACTTGACAGAAAAAAATATTTCAATAAAACTATACAATTAATCTGAATACAACTAATTCAAGTTGCAATTCTATTTCTCTAGAAACTAAAGTAAGACACAATTTCTTAGTTTTGTTTTCATGTTCCCAACAACCAAAATGAACTTGGCATAATTCATGAAAAAATTTTAAGGATCAATTTCATACAGGAAGAAATTAATATGAGAGTAAAAGTGGAGCACCAGAGAAAATAGATATTTGATGAAGAACCCCATGATGAAATATTAAATGAGAAACCCGCAGAGATATGTACACAGAATATGAGACTTTTGATTTAATGTATAATGAGTTGAAGCACTAAAAACTAAAAAAGATTGATAAATAAAATAAGCTTCAATCAATTATATAAAAGTAAATAGGCCACTAAAACTTAACAAGAATCATAAAAAAATATGCCTAATTTTCTACATATAAAGTTTAATACTACATATATACATATAAATAGAAAAATGTGAAAATTTTAATATGGGTCATGGCCCACCCCACTAAATATACTCTTGTCACTACACAACTCAAAATTCAAAAGTAAAATATCCGAGTTGACAAAATTTGGGAAGAGAATATGGGCTTTAGTGTTTAGGCCTTAAAGGTTCAGAGTTATAATTTCTACCGATCCATAAATTAAACAAAAATACCAAAAACAGTGATGATAATCATAAATCGAAAAACCTAATTGCAAACACTGGGATTGCAGAAGTTAACAACCAAGCCACGGCAGGCCCTGCCGGGGGCTAATACTTGACAGTTAGAGAATAACAATAAAACTGAGAACTTCAATCACATTTTATAGTAATATACAGCTTACATACTGAAACTGAAGCAAACTTTCTGACGTTTCAGGGAGATCAAGAGTTATGATCCAACATTTCTCATGTTTCTACCTGCATATATTTAATCAGTGAGGATGATCATTCTCGAATGTGGGAATAAGGGCTGCTGAAATAAATACAGGAATCAAAGACGCAAACATACAAGAATTAGTGCAGCAAACAAGAGGAGAAAAGGACAGAAAAAAGGAAATTAGAAAAACAAGCAAGCAAGAGACGCACAGACAACAGAGAAGAGCCCTACCTTCGTTTCGGACCAATATTTCTTCTGCTAACATTTCTTCTAGCCCGATGGGGAACATTACCATTGCGATCCTTAATGACAGTTTTCTTGGCTTTAGATTTGGAGTCCCCTAGCAGTAGCGGCAAAAATTTATGATACTTGTGAGTTGTGTTTGATAAACTGAAATTATGATAATTTCCTTTTCAAATTGACATGTCTCCTATGATCAAGCACGCATAAAGGGTCTTTTGAAAAAGTGTGCACAAAGGCGCGAGGAAACTGAGCCAAAAAAAAGGGTCTGGTGTTGGATCTAGAAATGCTGAATTTACCTTTGACACAGACTTGTGGTGATTGGACTTCGGCATCACCTCCTTCTGGATCTGTTACTTCACTATAAGCAGCAGAAGATGCTTCCGACTCCACAAATTTTTTTTTTGAATCATTGTTTAGAAACTGGTGCATCCCTCCAGCAGTCCCATTGCTTTCTTCACTATCTGTAATATCATGCCTCAAGGTCAGATGCTGATCTACCCATCAGAAAATTCACGTCTGAATTAAAAGGAAAGGAAGAAAAACATTCCTGAGATGGTGCCAGGTGAAAATCATTAGGGAAAAGGTGATAATTGAAACAATATCCATGACACGGAATTGCAACAGACAAAATGGAGCGCCTAACTAATCAATCATCTGTCAGGCTGTTTATGAAATTATACTCGATCATGCTGTGCATACTGATTGTGAACTGAAATCATGGTACCTCATAGACATCGTTGTCACTAAGATTAAAGTGGCTAAAACCATTGATGAGACATTCTTCTCATCAATTCTCAACTCCAGGTTCACTGGACATGGGAACACATTTTCCCTCTGCATGATTTGGTGCAACAACGTCATAAGGAGACCAGGTCCAGTGAATTAATCTAAACACCGCTTGTTCCAATTCGATAGGAAAAAGCAGAATATGTATTTACTGACTGGTTTCAGGAAGTAGAAGTACACACACATGCACAAACTCAAACCCTATCAAACAGATTCGTGTGGGCTGAAGTTTGGAAATAGGAACATAGAAAAAACATTCCCGAATCCAAACAGCCAGCAAAGTTCATGGCTAAAATCGATAAAACGCTTAAATTTGGAAACAATAGTTAGTAAACCATAAACCAATCTTCATGAAAGCTAAAGCAACCTAGTCAACCCTAGAAAATGGTTTTAATAGACATTTGTCATCATAGAGCCACCATCACGCTTACTACAATACCAACATACGTCAATACTGATGACACCTGTAGGCAGAAATAAAATATTAATCTTGACGATTGCGTAAAAACGCCTTGGAAGCCAAGGCAAGAAGCTTTCATGGTTTAGGCATATTCTATGTGAGAATGTTTTAAGCAGTACACCAGTCATAACGAAGCTCCTTGTCCATTTGGTTTCCTACACAAAAATACCAAACAATAATTTTTCACAGAATATTCTACATTAAGAATGAACTGCTTCATGGTTTGTCCATGGCATCCAACACCGGCTGATTGAATGGTAAAGGAAACAAGAAGCACACAGTCCAGAAGACTGTGAGATCAAAACAGGAGCACACCAGTACATACCAATATCTAGTCAACTTCCAAGCATGAAGTTATGATGTCTCCTGGTTACATACCATAAATTCCTAAAATAAAAGTTCACACAGAAAGGACAGAGTGCATGTCGCGCTGTTAGACAAAAACCACAAGTTGCAGGTACCTTCAGGATTTTCCATACAAGTTAAAGCACAAGCATATGTAGTCAATTTTATCAGTGGAAACAAATGTATTTATAAAGCACTAAAGGGTGAATGCAGCTCCTGCATTGCTTTTGGATTATTTTTTCTTTTCTAAGTTCTGTCCTGTCAACAAGTTAATCAAACAGATACGTGGCAAGAATCTTGGTATCACTGCCATTTGAGTTCTCAGTTCTGGGAAGAAAGTTAATGTATTCCGTGTTACCCACATCAGGACAAGACTAAGGCATATGCAGCTGATGAACTAATATTAGTCGCAAGAGTTGGAACATAGCATGGTCACAAAACCCATAGAGCAATCAGAAGCTTGTTACTTGGAAGCAAAAGCTACAAATTAGATATTAAACAATAGCTTGAACCATGAAATTTAACCTTCAGACTCATCAGATTCTGTGTTTACTTCTCCACCACCTTTGGATAAAATTCCATCCAGGTTACTAACTTTCAGGCGATGAATTTCCGCATTTCTTGCAGTCACATCTTGCTCCTTTTTCTCCAAATGGATTTTATTAAGCTTCTCTTCAAATTCCTCAATGTAAACTTTAATCTCAGGCTTTGCAAACTTCTTCGCCTGTTTAAAACCAATGTAAGCAAAAATTACAGGAATATCATAAGTAGAGAAACAAACATATCCCTACCTTGTTGGCGATGATCCTAAAACTTTCCAATACAGAATCCTCAGAAAGGGCATGCTCAAAAGTCTTAAATGACTCTATAAGCTTTTTCATCCCTTTCTCAGTGTATGCCAACTGAGAAAGGCAATAGGAAATATATTCCCATTGTCTAACGTCTGCATCAAAACAGTAGCCCAAGTTAGGACAAAATTATGCTGTCAATAAAAGAAACTGCAATGATCAATTATATGTTGCAATTTCCTTAAAGCCCATTTTGGTAGCTTAAACATTTGATAGAATTGATTTATGAGTACAAAAACAGATCCAGAAGTCCAGCTATCTGGAAATTCATTGCATGCTGACATGACATATTCTCAACTGGTCAACAAAACTGAGTGAAACATGATATAACTGATGATTCCTGGAGAGTTCACCATCAGATTTAGCAAAAATGACTATAGAAATAATTTCAAAGAAAAAAAATCTTTAAATTGAAGGATTGGTTTCTTTATTCCAACAAGAACAAATGCATGATAAGAAAGAAAAATGAGAAGAAATCATGCCTGTGACTCCACTGAACCTATTGCAAAGCTTTTCAACGAGACCTTCCATTTGTTTTTCCTGGAAAAGTCAAATATATTTTGACTCAGTAAACTACCAATAACAGCATTAACTAACAAAGGTTTTGTACCTTCTTAATTGAACCAATCAAAAACTGCATAATGTTGCAGAAAGACTCCCTCCCCAAATCTTGGTTCGACAGTCTGCCCAGAATATCTGGGAGTAAATTGTATATTGGATTGCTTCCTACAGATATAAAAGGAAAAGAAAATGATAAAACATTTGACTTTTTGATCACTTCTATCACACCAATAAAATCTGAAGTTTACCTTTCTTCGATAATTCATGAAAGAAGAGTTTAGCCAGATTTGCAATCCTGTCATCATTGTCCTCCACCCGCATGGCCATTTCGTTTATGTAGCCTTTTACCTGACCAAGCAACCAAGAATCAGAACCCCCAAAATGAGTACTGAACAAAAAGAGCACGTAGCGGTCCATCTAGCACTGACCTTCATCATGTCATTTAGAATGAGATGAGAAAGCACCAATACAGCATTCTTCCTAACTGAATTTGAAGGATCCCGTAATCGAGCATACATGTTTTCAGTCCACGGTTCTAAGAGATTAGGAAAGCGAACCACCAGATCAGCAAGGGCAATAGTACAATTTGAGCGAACAATTTCTGACGGTGCATTCTCCACAACAGTGAAAAGGAGCTGGAGATTGGCATCACTGGGAAACAAATAAAAAGATTAAGCTTAGAGACTGTATAGGCTGTTTCACTGAATGTGATGAACACATGCCAGAGAGATAAGAGATAATACCAATAATGTCCATCAATTATCATAAATCGACATAAGGCAAGCATAGCAGATGCCTGTAGCTTTGGATACTGGAAAATGGAAATTTAGCTTATTAGAGAAGGCTGCAAGTGAATTTCAGAAAGTTAACCAGAGAAGAGGAATTATAGCCAAGAAAATGCATTACTTCGCTGAAGCCAAAATGAGTTTCTGTTTTACATTTCTAGGCAGGAGTTCAATTGTAGCATCATAGGTGGTATGCCAGTAAAAAAAGTGGAACATTCTCAGTTAACTCACGTAATTCCGTGATGCAGAGGACTTAAATACAGAAGTCATATAAGGTGCACTCACACCATTACCAGTGTGGAGGCAGAGGGGCACTCTTCTTCTTTCTTTTTTTCCCTCTTTTTTGGATGAAGGGGTGTACTCTTATAAGAGGAAACAAAGGAAGCAATAGATAGAGAGGGAACAGGAAGGTTATGACGGAGGGGAAAAGACACATACCTTCTGTAGTAAGGAAAAGTTTCTACAAAGCTTGGAAAGGAAAGGTGCAGACTCTCCAATCAAATTTTTATCATTAGAGAGACCAGAAACAATTTCTTTCTCAGCTCTTTCAGCAAGTGTGTCAATCAGAGCATCTTCAGAACCAGAAAGACCTAGCTCAGCGTTGATACCATTGTCCTGCAAGATAGTCAAAAGGGAACAGAGAATAACAGTGTATTCATCTTCTACAATAACAGAGACCTAGCACAACCCTCAAATTGCTAATCAGCAAAGTAACAGCAATAACGGTGTATTCATCTTCTACAATAAGAATTCCAAGATGCGAGCCTGTCCTCTCAGGAAAACATGTGAACTTACATTCGGTACATCAACAGTTTCCATAACATTAGCATCCATTTTGCTTTTGTAAGCCTTTTGTTTCCGGATCTTCTTAACACAGGTCTCAATGTAGACCAAATGTTTCAAGGCAATATGACTCGTAATGAATAAATATCTACTAAGCTTTGATACTTGAACTGTGGTAAGCATGTTGACAGTGCAATTGCTGATGCCATTCTGCAGCACATCTCCTCCAGCACCATCAAATACAGAATTGAGAGATTTCATAACAAGATCTGCGGCAAAGGTTTCAGGGGTCGGGTGGATCATGTATATCGCATCTATTGCTTTATCAGTGGCAGCATACCAAATGTTATCTGGAAGACCAAAACCGGTTACTAAACTTTCTAAAATACCAAATATCCGGTTTCCATTTGTAAGCAACAATCTTTTTCTCTCCTCTTCAGACATTCTCTGAATAGCTATACATGCAGTCCTGGCAAGCAATGGTTCAACTTTAGCCCAACGACCAAACCCTATATCAACAATATCTTGTAAATGTAACCCAAGAATTCCAGTAGAAGATTTTGCCGCCATGCAAAGGATAGACAAAGCACCACGACTTTGCTCAGCAGTCGTTCCATTAATATTAAAGCAAAAAAAGTCCCATAAAGATGATATCTGGAAAAGCAATCGTGATAAGATGTATAAGTCCTTGAAATTATGGGGGACACAAGGAACCATGGTTTTATCAAGAGATGCTTAAGTTGCAATACAAATGAAACAGTCAAACTCCATGCTAGTGTAATTCAGACTCGGCATTTTCTAAATCTAATAATTCGGTAATCATCAAACAGTTGAACCCAATATTCACTTATTGCAAATTTCTTTCATTCTTAAATTTCAATAATGGTCAAAGTGATGAATTCCAAATGTATTTGTTGACAAAATTCCCATATTCAAGTAATCTAAAACAGGAATTTATGATTGCAAGCAACTGATCTTGTCTCACTGCTTCTATAAAAATTCAAGTGCATCTACATACAATAAAGGAAACCCAAAAACCCACAAGGTAGCCTTTAATTCCTGTCCAGCATGCCAAATTATGAGCAGAGATGCAAAAGAGGCATATGTGAGACCAATATTAGAAGGAGATGGAAGCTTTTGATCTGATCTTAAGCTCAAAACTTAAGTTATGCATCTGAAAGGGTAACAACAAAGAACGCAACCGGGCGGAGAGAAAAAAATGTTGGCACAGCATCCAATTCACTAGTGTACTAAATCTCAATTTGCATGACCTGGCAACACTGGAAAGCACTATAAACATTTTAACATCAGTCCATGGTATAGATGTTTCCCAGATTATCTGTAGGTTCACAGTAATAACTGGCAGATTTGAACAGCAACTGAGTCTCACTAACGCACAAAACTGAACTTACCGCGCTACTAGTTATATCACCTTTGGACACCAAAGCATCAACTACAAACTCGAGGGCTGCTTGATCTCCTATATTTGACTCTATGGCAAGATTCAAAAGATTTTTTGCGGTTTCAACTGGGTTTTTCCCAACATATATGGTTAGAAAGGCACCCTCCACAGCTTCATATATAGATTTGTCCTGTGAGAATACCTGAGGCCAGAACAAAAGATATCTAATTCAGATCATTTATTGCTTGGTCCTTTTCTTAGAAAAGGCCCTTAAAAGGAAAAAAGAAACAAAAATAAAATAAACAAAACAAAGCGAAACAAAGCAAAACTGTCATAGTCATGAAGGTGGTTGAGCAAAGATATAAGATTACCAGAGGCAACATTTTTCTAAGACAGGCTTCTGCTCCATCAATTTGGAACTGCCTACACCTCATCAGCAGAAGAATGGTGTTTTCAACATCAGTAGCAGTAGAAGAAGCCATCAATTGAACAAGAGTTGGCATTGTGGAAGATATGCACTTTGAAAACATCAACCCTGCCTCAAGAGATGCAATCAAGGCTCTGGTCTGCTCCAAGCTGCCAATATCTGGCACAGAACTATGGCTCTTAAGGTGTCCTTCCGTTTCAGCAAAACTGTCAGCAAAACTCTCCAGGTGCTCATTCAATTCAGCGTTTTGATTGTCAACCTCACTGTCACTGTGGCATGAATCTTTATCTGATGGTAAACCATCTAGGACACTTTCTGAAGCATTTTCGGGCTCAAGTGCATTCAGTTTCTTCTTATACTGTTCCAGGGTTGCTTCAAATGATGATATTCTCAGCTGTGGGCCAAATGGGTTGTGTTGCAACATCATGATCAATAGACTCAATGAAGATTTTCTTACTACAGCACTCTTATCTTCTAACCTCCCTGCAGCAATAGATGCAACCTCATTCCACAAACCAAGTGGAATGGAGTGCTCTTCACAAAGTTCAGCCCAAACTTGAAGAACACGACTCCTTGTATACGCTGAAACATCTCTACAGCGTTCAAGTAGAATCTCCAACATGGCTTGCTTGGTCCGAAGACGAATTGACTTGGAACTCAATTCAGTTTCAACATCATTAAATGCTCTCGCAACTAGCTTACCCAGAACCGCAACAAGAGCATTCCTTATCTTATAGGATTCTCCTCCGAAGTGTGGGACCAACAATCCAATGTTGGTTGACGTCAACTTTGGCAACTGATCAGCAAGCTCAACCAGGAAACGACCAATATTTTCAG
The DNA here is from genome assembly GCA_039654915.1 of Aquilaria yunnanensis. Taxonomy (NCBI): domain Eukaryota; kingdom Viridiplantae; phylum Streptophyta; class Magnoliopsida; order Malvales; family Thymelaeaceae; genus Aquilaria; species Aquilaria yunnanensis. The sequence goes on from CM077600.1 coordinate 52,583,918, forward strand.
CTCCAGCAGTGTCCTTCACATAAGCTGTAGGGTTAGTCCTCCCTACCTCTCTAATAATAGAACTTGCAAGTGTTCCATCTGCATACTTCTTCTCAGCAGCAGCAACAGCATCAGCCATGTGTGTAACAACAAAATCATATTTATGAATTAGATGTATGATTGAAGCACATGACTGTGCTGTGTAGTGATACTTTACAGCACAAGCTCCGATTACGCGACACAGAGCATCTTTTGTGTCAGAATCCCTTAGAAGTGCTGCATTCTCAAACAAACCAAGTGCATTTCTGCAAAATAGAAATCAAATAGAACTTAGAGCAATTGCAGGATAAGAAATGAAATCATTGTTTGTTTGTTTTTAAAAATAAAAAAAAAAAAGAATCTTATCAAAAAAAATTTAGTGATCTCACTTTACAATGAAAGACAGATAATTCTCGTCAGGGTCCACTGAACCAAAGAGTAAAGTGAGGTTGATTTCCAGGGAATTAGCAATTAGGTTAAGTATTCGACCCCTCTGCGGCTCCCAATTCCATGAGTTCATGGGCTTTTTCTTACGAGCAGTGGCTGTCACCTGAGCTCAAGAGAAAACCAAAATCATCAATGTAGCATCGAAACAGCAATGACGTACTGAACCAGAAGACTCAGTCTAATCAGTACCTTTGTGCTGATAGCGGGACCTCTGTTGGATTCCTCAGCTAAAACAATATTCAGCAGAAAGAACGTATAAACTTTGAAGGCATTACGATAGGAAGCGATCTTATCCATGACTGGAGGTTCATCATCTTGGGTTTGAGAAACACGCGAGAGTGAATCAACATTTGGCAGGAGAACACTCAGATTAGAGCGAAGACTTTCAACAAGAATAGCTTTGCAAGATGGTTCGAGGGCTAAGAAGCCACGGACCAACGAGTACACTCGATCAAACACTTCTTGCTCTTCAATACAGAACAGCTCTTTGTCTGATAGATCAAAAGACACGCCTGCAAATATAGGATTCATACGCAGACTGTTAAACCCAATTTGCTCCCGGAAGCGAAAACCAATAAAGTTTCAATTAGGAGCTCAAATTAATATTTTCGAACAAGACCCGGAAACAAAAAATACATATAACTGTGATATCAGTGCATAATGTTAACGGGTGCTGGTCTTCTCCAACAGGGAGTGAACTAGTTACTGCCAATTTTCAGATTCAACATTATTAAGCCGAATCGCGTCCACCAAATTAGACAAATTATTGAAGCAATTTTCCAGAGAATTTTATGGGAAGCAAAGGGAAAAGAGAATTAACCTTTGACGAATTCTTCGAGTTCGGAGGGACGAAGCGACGTGAAGTCGGTAGGGTTCAGAGCAGAGAGACGATTGTCGTCATGTTCTTCTTCTAGAGCTCGCAGATTTTGGGGGAAAACGAAATGACGAGCCATTTCTGAGGGAGGCTAAGATCCAGAGTTCCTCGTACTGTCGCTCCGCTTCTGCCTCTTGAATTCTTGATACCAGTTTTCCGTGAGCCTGAAGTGCGCACAGTACGAATTTCAAAATGCCGGCTTACGAAATAAACGAGGCGGGAATATAATCGTTTGGAGTTCGGACGAATCGGCTCCCCCAAGTAATAATCAAACCCGGTTTGTTTCCCAAATTTTTTAAAAAGTTGATTATGGCAAGGATATATCTGGCACGAAAGGAACTTGTACGTTTAGGACTTCCAAATAAGATTTATGTATCCAACTCTAACTAGCTAAAGTTCAGTTCATTTTATGTTCCCGCATTTTAAAAACACGTGTACTTCAGTTAAAGGTATGGGTCAATGTTTAATTGAATTCTAAATGAGTAAGAATAACTTTGTGTTTTCATGAAATTACACCTTATGTCACTCCTCTTCTATTCATGTTTGCCAATTGCTTGGCTGAAGCTCAACTCGTGTCGCCGCCCCTCCCGCTGCCCTAAGCCTCAGTGATGACTGTCATAGGTATAGCATTACTCTGATGTTTCACCTACTCCTGCTCATGGTTCTAATTCGCCTGGGAAGTCCAGATCTGACGTTGATGATTCTTATCAAAATCCATTTACAAAGACGCAAATTTGGAATCAATTGGTTGAAAATCCGACGTTCTTAAGATCCGGCACTCTATCACTGCAAGGAATCCAAGCATTCTCACAATGAGGAATCGATTAGTGCTTTACCGCGATAAGGAATCTAGTGTCCTCGCAATCCGCTGACTTTAAGTCTATGGATGAAGGCATGAAATTCAAAACTTTGAAATTGAGTAAAGTTTGACGAGACAGTGCGAGAGGGGGGGTCAGAAATGAAATAGTGAAATGAATGTCATCTGATTAGCGGTGGGCCGACAGGATGGAGCGACGTAGTTTCAGTTCATTGCAAGTTTCGAGCGAGGGCGAGACGAGCGATGATGACAGGGGTTATTTGGAAATTTTGCAATGTCGAGTCTACAATGACCCACAAATCAACCCAATTCAACCCAGTTTTAATGCATTAACACACACCACTACATACAAAACGAACTAGACCTAAGATTAAGGCTAGTTGATTGATCAATTAAACATCATGTCACATAAACATTGTGTTTAATTATTATTACATTTAACTAAATTACACAATTATAACAAAAATTCATTGTAAATAAGTACATGAATTAATGAGCTATATAAAAATTCTATAAAAAAAACTTTATAATATGAAATGATGGTATTAATTTTTGTATCCAACAATTTCAATGATAATATCATTATAAAATTAACAATTCAAACTTTATGCAAGACCCAAAGCGATGAACAGTAGTTTACCATAAAACCTAATAACGAGCCCAATAATAACTCAGTTGGCCATAGAAGACCTGATGCATACTAAAGGTTGTGCCCAACTGTACACGCGTCCCTTGATCAAACGCGACGACCCTCTAAGGCAACACAACACACCACCTTCTGGACCTATATAACATTACTTACTTTCACTAAAATGGTATGTCACCACATATTCCTTGTACAACAAAAAAACGTTTCTTAACTCCTACTTGCTTGAGTGTCCGAGTGTCTTTTGTAGCAGGTAAACTGTCCCGTCCCTTTGAAATTGAAGCCCGTGTTCTCTCGGCCTCTGGCAGAGACAACTTGCGAGGTTTGTGCATCATCAAGGGCATTTTTATCTTTCTGTTGGAAAAATTCGGACCTTTCTGACACTTTGGAACCTTAAGAACGTGGTCACAGGCAAGCTCGCAATGAGAAATATCTTGTTCGGCCCTTTCGTGTTTCTTCTATCAGCCAAAAATAGAACTCAATAACTTTGCTTCGATACATGTGGAAATAATGAAGCAACAGCATTACCTTAGTAGGAAACATGAACAGTAAAAAATCACAACACCAACCCTACTAATTCAGGACAAGGAATGAAGTTTACAAGAATGTCCCATATTTGCGCTAAAACGGGGGAAGGTATGTTCAATAGGCAATCTTTCAGAGAGCCAGCTCCAAGGCCTAGTTTCGACATCACCTAGATGCCATATCTACTTTCTCAGAGCACATCTTACTGATCCCCTGCCCCACCCGCTACTCTTTTATGCTAACCCAGTAACCTGTATGCATCCTTGGCAGCTTAATTTAAGTCCTCATTGCTTTTTGGTGCATTACTTTCTATAGTACATTGAAATCTAAGACTTCAATTTTGGATCCCCTGGTCAGCTTCTTGGTGCAATAATTGATCTGTTCATAGGTGCTGTAGCCAAAGCAATGAGAAGTTCATAGGTTTTTAATCCTGAAGCCTACTTGGATGGATAATCTTCCTGCAACATGAAGAGCACTACTTAGAAAGGGTGTGGCTTTAGCTTCCATTGGAAAATGCATGAAAAATGAAATCATTATAATTACCATTGTGGTTTTTTCATCAAAATAGCCCACTGTTCATTTATTTCAAACCTGCACAACTCTCATGTTCACCGAGTCCATAGCTAGACGCTTCACCTTTCTTAGCTGCCTCAGAAAGAACCATTGGCTAAAGGAACTTAAATAATTAACCGAACATGTCATCATTGATTTGGGATTTCAATGTCAAAAATAGCTTAGCTACTGGCTAATCAATTTCCTGCAGAATTATCATCGTAAAACTTCAATAAGTGAAGTTGAACCATGCACAAATTTTATCCTACTAGAATGAACTATTTTTATCCCTTTTACTGGCACATTCACATGTACCATGATTTTTGCAGGTCTTCTGCATTTCCTGCATGCATATCTCCAAGCAACATGTGAAGTTCTAGAGAAGTCTGCTGCAATATCACAACTAATGGGGGCCAGACATATGTATTTAAGAACTATCAGAACAGATGTCAGCAGTCAACACTACAAAAGGGTAACTCAAATTCCAAAAATCACCTCAGTTAACTTGCATGCTCTTCTTTTGTAATTGGATTTTTTAACCAGCATTCTAAATTCTATTTTGCATTATTACTGCACTATCATCCATAAAAGCTCTTCTCTAAGCAAATTGGACATGACAGATTCCAACAAAATAACATCCATAATCCAAGTCTAAATAACCTAATAACATGACATTCATTAGGCTAACAACAGAGGCTCTGGTTTTCAGCAACCAAAGGAAGCATCATTCAGAAAGCTTCACTTTAGTGATTACCAATACTTTTTGTAGTCAAGCACAACAATTCAAAAGCCCCAATTCACAATTTTAGCGTACGTCCAGCTGTTGCTCAAACAAGAGAAGAAAGTACCAGAAAAAAGAGCATAACTATTACATGGTTGCAACAGCATAAAAAAATCAAAATGGAATTGGCTATTTCATCATCTCTTTTTCTTTCCTCTCCATTGTAAACCTCCAAAATCATATTCTTATTCTGATCCTAGTTCACATTATTTTGCCCCGTTTCTGGGCACGTATGAGCAAGGTCAAAAGGAAGAGGGGGCCACCAGGACTTTGAACCTTGGATCTGGTGATAACAACCATAAGTTTTAACTGTTAAGCTAAGCCTTGGTTGCAACAAATAATTCCATGGTGAACCAAAAATTGCTTAACGGAGAATGAACCCATGGTCTACCCAGCTTGCAATGACAATCAAGCATCTCATTTCTCAATAAAAGACATGGATCCAAATCATCTGACATGCATATCCGGTAATCAATCTTTCAAAAGTTTTCTCCATTCTATAATATCTGCAAAATTGAGAGGGGTTCATTCTCGTTTCCTGAGACCATCTTTAGGAATACTCCAAAAACATGAGATCATCTTTAACAGTATGACCTTGAAACTAAACACATTGCATGAGATGCACCAACTGCAACAGAAAGCACCTGATGTGACCCCAAACCATCATCATCCATCAGAAACTTCACTTCAACAGGACTTGATTGGACCTCTGGCAGCCCAGGAACACCCAGTTGCCCATCCCTTGAATTCCCCCACATATACAACTTTCCTTTGTCAGTTACAGCTGCAGAAGACGAACCTCCGCAAGCAACAAAAATTACATGCTCATCAGCTAAAGCATCAATCACAACAGGTATATTCTGGCTTTCAATGGAGCCATGACCCAACTGACCATGGCCACCATGACCCCATGAAAGTACTTTACCTTCATCAGTTAGTGCAAGAGAATGATATCCACCACTTGCTATCTGAATGATGCGAACACCTTCAAGGCTAGGAATTGGTTTAGGTCTCCAACCACCAACCCTGTCACCTCTTCCCAGTTCATAGTTGGCATTAGCCCCCCAATTCCAAAGTTGCCCTTCTGTTGTCAGCGCCATTGTGAAGAAACCACCACAATATACCGCAGCAATGGGACAAGACAATTCTTTAACTCTGGAAGGTATGCTCAGTCCACCTGCCTCATTAGGACCACGACCTGCACCAAGCCCCAGTCTACCATCCCCTTCATCTCGACCCCAAGTGTATAGTTCCCCTGATTCCGTAATGACAGCTGTATGTGTCCCGCTAGTAGAAATTTGGTGAACATTTCCTGTCCAAGGGCTCTCTACTAATCTGGGTGCAAGTTCTCTTGTATAAACAGAATGTCCAAGGGCACCAAAACCACCGTAACCCCAAGTGAAGACTTGGCCAGCTGAAGTAAGTGCCACAGAATGGACACCACCAAGGGCAAGAGATCTAACAGAGTCCAGAAAAGGGTTTAGAGTTGGGAGAAATGCTGGATTCTCATGGCCAAAGCCGAGGCGGCCACCATCCCCCTTGCCCCAAAGCCACAGCTTTCCATCCAGCACAAACCCTGAATGGAAGAGCCCACATGATATCCCAACTGAGTGTAAACTGTGTGTTTGGTCTGGCAGGAGAAGCCGACCTGAGATTGGGGAAAGTGAGAACGAGGTAGGTGGAAGAATGAGATTCACCACTGCCTCTGGGTATATCCTAGTTTCTTCAATGCCACCACCTAACTGTCCTGATGCACCTCTACCCCATGAAAGTACTTGCAATGCCACACTGCTGTCTTCTGTGATTTCTGGGCTCTTGTAAAGGATAGGCACTTTGCCTCTGCCAGTGGAGAAGCACCGACTTAGTGTTATGATGTTGCGATGCATGTTTATCTATTGTAGAATGCTTCAACTAGAATAATCTTATGGATGTTTGCAACAGTGAATGTTTGCAGTAGCTTTATTTCAAGAACTTTCAGCCTGGAGCTATATTCTTTGATTGTTGACTTCACTTAATAGCAATGACCCAAAATTATGAATGCAATGAAAGAATAAATGAGAAGACACCCTCCCCTGGATTCTCACAATCTTGGAATAAGTAATGCAAAAGTATCTGCAAAAAAATGCAACAGAATAAACCAAAAAATGCATAAAAAAGAGTTCAATAAGGACTCTACCAACTTCAAAGTTAATAATATCTTCAGAAAACAACTAACAACTAGAATAAACAAGCAGCAGCAAACAACAAGAACTACATATAAGAAAACGAACCTTGACAACTTCTGGATCAGCCAACATGGAATGGACCAATTTCCCCGGTCCTGAGAGAGTGGGCAACTTCATCAGCAACAGATAAGCAGGAACACACCCAACCGCTCAAAGCCGTCCATACCATCTTCGCCATCCACAGAGTTACCATCCATGGCAGTGCCATCTTATGTATCAATCGAATCTCTTGATGGGGTCCCCCCTTGGAAATAATGACCAATTAATGTGTCTGAGCCTTGAGGTTCAGGTGGGAAAACATAAGCCAAAGGAACTACGATCTTCACGTTTAAACGGGTATGAAATGAAAAAGTAAGGACACCATCTTGCTTAGTTCTATACCTCTCCCATTAGATTGCTTTAACGCAAGCAGGACCTGGGACCAATAAAATGTTACCACGTTCAAGTTGTAAATGTGAATGTTTCCCGTGAAGCAAACTAATAGCCATCTCATGATTAACAAATCAGCAGAAACCAATGAAGAAAAACAAGTACATGGATATCGCAAAGAACAGACAACAGCAGCTTGAACAAACTGAAAATGTATTACACAAGTTTCCATCCACATTACGTCTAAGATACCTGCAGCTGATAAGAACTACCGCTGAAGAAACTCCCGCCCAGAAGGAGAAGAGAATGAAACAGGAAAGTGAAGGGATTCACAAACCTGAGAGGGAAGGAGGGGATCAGAAATTCCGGAAGCATCTTTCTGGGCGATTGTCCAACCGAACGGTAGATGATGGACTGAAACCCTAGAACGGCGCAGCCATCGACAACAATTCAATGGCCAAAATCAAGCGAGATTGGCCGGAGAAGAAATTGGTTATTGGTCTGGTCGTTCTTTAGATGACCAGAGGAAGATGAAAGCTGAGCGGAAGGATTAGATAATCGACATTGAGACGCGCGTAGACGCCTCCAACTACCAAAGTCGCTGAAAAGGACCACGGGTCTGGTCCACAGCCCGGTTCAGTAAAAATTTGGAAAGTGTACAAAAACACTCATATAGTTATGGGCCTAAACCGATTTGGTCACTATAGCAGCATAACTTCGAGTGGTTTTAATTAGGTCAAAATGTACATATGGTCTTTCAATTTGACAAACTCGAGCGAGTTAGTCCTTTTGGTTTGACTCAGTGCGAGTTAGTCCTTTAACTTTACAAATTAAGCGTGTTAGTCCCTCAACTTCACTAAATTAAATGAATCAGTCCCACGTAAAAAAATTGTTCAGCCTGGGATTTTAACGCCGTCGTCATCTCTCCTCGCCATCTCTCCTCCCTCGTCGCTCGCCCGCCTCCCCCATCCCTCCTCATCCGCCGTCCTCGGCCGCCCTCCTCGTCTACAATCCTTGTCCACTGGCCATCACCCTCATCTCTCCTCGCCCTCTCCCCTCCCTCGTCGCCCACCTGCCTCCCCCATCCTTCTTCGTCCTCCGTCCTCGCTTGCCTTCCTTGTTTGCAATCCTCGTCCACCGGCCAGCTTCTCACCCAATGCCCATCCTCCTCGTCTGCAATCGTCGTCCGCCAGCCATCGTCTCACTAGATGCCCGCTGTCCTCCTCGCTCACCCACCGTCGTCTCACCCGATGCCCGCATTTTGGCCATTTCCATTTCCATCTCCGGACAATTTTGGACAATTAGGGTCGAGCTTTTCTAGGCAAGTGCCCATTGGGATCTGGCAGTGACGAGAAGAAGCTGGAGGAAGGAATTGGACAAGATATTGCAGATTCGGTCCTTGGCATTTGGCGAGAACCAGAGATGGCAAGGGGAAGAGAAACAACCGGCAGATGGTGGCAAGAGGAAGAAAGATGGAGTCGGTAGAGACGAGACAAGATTACGTGGAAAAAAAACTGATATGGCAGCATCAACTCAACATAGCTCCACGCCACGTCAACAACACATCTAACTCCGTTTACCCTTTCATCTAATTTGGACGAACTCGCTAAGTTTTGTAAAGTTGAGGGACTAACGCGTAGTGAGTCAAACACAAAGGACCAACTCGTTAGAGTTGGCCAAGTTGAGGGGCCAAATGCGCATTTTGGCCTTTTAATTATATCACTAAAGTTATAGTTTTGACTTTGGACCCAAATTGATTATTAATATTACAGTTTAATATCGAATATGTCACCAGCCATTAAAAACCTAACAAAAAAGGTGAGAAATTGTTGGTTTTGAAATTTTGGGATATTTACGTAACTTTTAAGAAACTTCAAGAACTATATATACTTTATCATTTTTATTTCTTTTGTGTGACAATCACCTCTATCCTTTAACGGATCTGCCATTGGTCCCTCCATAAATAATATTCAAATTAGTTATTACATGTTAATACTAAAGATAACCCGAACCTCGATCAAATGAAACTTATTCATCCAATATCAATGTATTTCTAATTATCTACTTTCCAGTATCACAATTTTTTTTGTTTACAAATAGTTATGTATTTCTAATTATTTCTAAAGCTACCTCCTCTGACATGACCTCCGTCACCAGTGATAGATTCAGCGGTGATCTACGTAGTAACTTGCACATAAAATAAATGAAAATGGTAAATTACACAAAAATTCTGAAGTTTATTAAAGTCACATTAGTACCCCATGATTTCAAATTTAACAACTTCCCACATTTACCGTTTGATTTTTAATGGCTAGTGGCATATTTGGTACCAAATTGTAACATTAGTGATTAATTTGGGCCCAAACTATGACTTTATGATCAAATCAATTTAGATTCCAAACTACAGTGAGTTTTTTTTATACGTTTGCCTAAAAATTTTCCTACTAGCGTTTCAGTTAAGGCAAAAGCGTCATCAAGCCAGGCATCTGCTTGTACTACATGAGAACATGTTCGTGCATTTTGGTAGGTAATGTAAATCGTAAGAGAGTCATGCAGTGAATAAATATTCATTATGAATGAATATGGATAGTAATGAGCCTATATATATGTTGTCTTTATCAACTATAATGAGACAACTCTCAGCCAACCAAAGTTGCATTTATGCAATCATTATTCTCTCGATTATTTGTTACCTGAGCATATTTCTAGCGAGAGTCTAACATGCTCCTTGGTGCAATTGCACCCAGTTAACAGGTGTTAGCATTCGTTTGTTTTTAATTCTTATAAGTCAAGTTGGGTTGTTAATGATAGGATCTTGGGCAATTAATTATAATTTGTTAATAATGGTAATTACCAATTAGAGTCACGTAATTGTAGTTCTTACTTGATTGACTTCATCTGTTTCGTGCTTTGATTTTTTTTTCTCTACCACGTCATCATTTTTGGCAGGCTACATCTTCTCTCATATTTTTCATATTTCAAAATAAGGAGAATAGTCTGTACACTTCTGTTCAAAACATTAAAAAAAAATACACATACATATTAGAATGACACATCAAACGCACAAAACTGTACACCTCTGTTTAAAATAGCACATATAATAATGCATTTAAAATTCAGAGAACTACATAAACAAATCATAATAGCTCAAAAAAATCCAAAACAAACATAAACACATTAGAATAATATATCGAACAAACAAAATAATACATCAAACAAATAGAATAATACATAAACACATAAGAATAATACATAAACATATTAAAATGGTACAAAAAAGTACATTAAGAATCCAGAACAATACATAAACACATTAGAATAATACATCAAATAAACAGAATAATACATAGACACATTAGAATAATACATAAACAGAATAATACATCTACAATCTTTACTTACTTTATATTACCAGAAATATACATGACTGCCTCAAGGTCACACAATAGAACTCCACAGTCACACAATTCAGTAATTAACACAACCAAATGCACAACTTAATCACAAAATGAAAAAATCACAGATTGATACAATTGTAATACAGAAACATACATTAGTCTTCCATACCCAGTGATTAAGTACACAATGCGAACCATACAATCCAATGACAGAAAAATACAAACAAACCAATCGCCAATTAACAAAACAAATACAAAAACCCCCAAAAGTTTGACCCCTATTCACTCATTTTTTCATCAATCAACAGAACCAATCAACATCAGAACTTATTCTTTCATTCTTCATGCATATACCTACAGACTAACACAATTACTAGCTGAAAACAACAACCCCATTCTTATTCATAGTTGAACGCACCTAGTTCTTCTTCGGTGAACCATCTCGCCTTCCATCCTCCTCTGATGACACTATTTCAACACGTTGCAGTGCTTCGTGTTCTTATTCATGCTTTTCAATACCTCCCCTAACTCTTCGTGACTTTGAACAAGATGAATTTTGTGTGTTTCTAGCAAGAATCCTCCACCTCTGGGTTTTCCACTCGCTAAACCGACGGCGAATGTGGGGTTTAGGTACCAAAAACACTTGATTTCATCTAGACCTAGGGTTGTGGGCTTTTGAAAGGTTTTTGTATGGTAAACGGATGCTTAAAGAGTAACTGTTGAGGTTTACCCCTTAATCTTCGCGTTTACCTCACTGATTTGAAAACGTGTTAACTGGTTAAAATCGTTAGTAACACTAATAGTGTTACTTAGTGTATTTACACCAAGGAGGACAGTCTCCAATCTCTATTTCCCTACACCAAAATAAAACTGAAAAGAGAAACATTAAGCATTTTAATTGGCACACAATGCAGCACTTGAGAAGTACAAGTTAAAGTGTTTTAATTTAAGTTAGTTTAAAATGACTTATTTTTATTTTTACATCTTTTTTGTCTCACTTTTATTTGAAAGTCAAATCATGAAGATGTAACAATCTATTTCAAAGTAAATTTTTAATATGTTATTAAGTTTTTTATGATTTTTTTTTATTTTATGAATTAAAAATAAAAATTCATAAAAATTAATATTGGATTTCAAATAAAATTAGTTTCAAGCAAAAAAAGTAAAGATAAAAATAAATCATTTTATATTAAGTTAACGTAAGTTAAAATGAATTAGCCCAATCTCTCATTCTCTACATCTCTGCCCATAACTGCAAGTATAGAATCAACTAAAAGAAGATAAAGTGTTTTGTTTTTTTTGCAATAATTATCCAGCTATATTATAGTTACAAGAATTAACATCATCCCTTAATACATAAAATGAAAGACTTGAAACCATAATTTCATTAATTATGTCATAACTTTCATCAAGTCAAACCATTATATTAGAGGAGCATGGTAGAACTCAAATGACTTATGCGTATCTACTATACAATACATTAGGAATTGAAGCATAAAAATATCGATATGTGTGAACCTGAGCATTATCCATAATAAAATCACAATTTACTTTAATAATTCACTAACCTTGTACAAATTTATTCATCAATTGAAAATTGACCATTGAACTAGCTCTAACCCAAGTTTCAATTTGCAAAGGTTGGATACTTAGATTTAAAGAAGTACAAAGATTGAGTAGTTAAGGCTTCCCTATTACAATTTTAGTTTCTTGTACAAAAATCCAACGAACCATGAGAGCCTGGTTGAATACTAAATCACAAAAATTTCAACCTCTTAAGTTCAAGACTAGGTAGGCTCACCTGTAACACAATTACTTTCTGAGCACTTATCTTACGACGGATTAATCTACAAAAGAAATGCAATTCCCTTACACCAAACTTAGTAATAAGGAGCACAATGCTTTTCAACAAAATATAAAAAAAGATTTTATGGCTATTCACATATGTAATCAACATAGAAAAAAGGGAAGTACTTGTAGAGCACTTTGCTGCCCTCATAGCTGATGTAGGTAGAGAAATTCACTTCCTATTTCCATTTTAATTTGGCATTGAAGAATGAAAAATAAGGCTTGTGAATGAACAAATATAGTCATTGTACTGTTGCCCCTCTATCACATTATTCTTATACCAATCAATATAGCACATCGGTAACATTTAATCTATATAGCAAAAAGATATGTAAACTATAAGCTGATTCTTACACATACTAAAACACAAATGCCTACTTATAAAGCAAAGGATTAAAACTCCGATCCCTGATATTCTAATCCTACCCACTGTTTTCAAAGTAATATTCCAATGATCCCTTATTTTCCTCATCCCACCAATGTGATCTAGCTCAAGTGTGATGTAATCACAATACTAACTTATCATAATGACAACCAAGCCACCATAGCAACCCAAGATTATTATGACAGCCAAAATATCTTCATTCCCTCTACACATACACTAATTACTAACAAACACCTTTTACTTAACAACAATGTCATATACCTATGCAAGGTGTCATATTTTCTTGCCTTTTCCTTTTCATTGCCATATTTTTCTTATCATACCTATGCAAGCCAAGTGTCTTACATTCAATGCCTTTTTACATGCAACTATTGCATCTAACATTCCACATTTGCACAGCTTCTCCCTTACACAACTAAATGTTGTCATGTGAACAAACATGAACCACTTGAAACATAAAACTAAACGTCTCACAACAAAACACTGTCATTTTTTCTAGGATAGATGGCACATCCTCAGCTTCCCTCACTCTCTTCATTGTATTCTATATAGATTCGCATATAAACTAAGTTGGTTGCTTATTAGGCCTTTTAGTTGGGCTACTAATAACTAATGACATTTATTAGATTAGGCATGAATTTTTTTTTGGTAAAGATAACCTATAGTTAGTGTATGTTATATGCTCATAGTTTTATATTATTTGTAATTTTACCACCGAGTCAGATTTATCTATTTTTTTCTCTATTCTACACCTAATAACCATTTACCTCAAAATTTTAATTTCATAATTAAGGAGGTGGCAAACAAAGGAGGGGACACACATTTTGATTTGTTTGTATGGGTATACAGAAACAAGGTGAAAATGATGCTTAGGTGCTGACATTATTTTCATATGTTGCTTATAGATGTTTGGTTAAAGCTTAATAGTCTTGCCCTATTTATTGAAACTCTTTCTTGCATACTCTACTTTTCACGCCTCTCTAAAAGGTGACGTTGCTATCTCAGTGCACCATAGTTCAACAACAGATGAGGTGATACTCATGCTTTTATTAAAATTTGTAGTCTCAATTTCTATTGGTTAGTAATCAAAATTTATATTTTCCTTATGGGCCTATAGATTTATTCACTTTTGTTATGTCTTTTCCTTTATTCGATTGGGTTAACAGCTGTAAATGTAGCATGATGTCAATCTTGATTAGTTTGGTCTTTTAGGATAGAGAAAGAAAGCGAGTAATTAGGATGCTAAAACTATTGGACAAAGGAATAATGGTAATTAGAGACATCTCTTAAAAAACATGTAGGCTATAGAAAGCAAATATGTGAAGAACCATGTCTTGGTAATAAAAAAATAATTGGGCCTGATTAAAAAAAAAAAAAGGTAATGACCCTTAGTCCTCCTGCCTTTGGTTGTGAAACTTGCTGATTCTAGTGTGCAAAATGGGTGACTTTCTCCTGCCATTCATAGTGAAACTTGTTAAATAACTTGACTAAAGACACACATTGACAATAAAAAGTAGAATAACCATTTCAATTATGAATTTTTTTATTGCAATTGTTCCTTGTTGGTGCAATTTTCTGCGTGAGGAGGAAATATGAATAAGATATGTTGTTGCCTTCCAAAAAATAAGAAATGATGGTGAATTTTACCAACTGTTATTTTTTGGTGTGTGCAAAATGAGTTGATGAATTTTACAAACTGTTACTTTATAGGCAATGCACCGCTGCTACTCGAGATGAGGCAGACCATCTGCTTCTTACTTCAAGTTAGTCGTTGCTTCTTACTTCAATCTTTAATGCATGGTATGCTTTTAGTGAGGAAATGAAAATGTGCAAAAGGAAAATGTAAATGGGTGGGTAATTTAAGTAATGGAGAAGTCAAGTAGTACGGGGTAGGGAATTTAATAACATTGACCAATATGGGTGGTAGGGGTGGGGCATTAAGATTAGAAATAAAAAATTTATAATTTATAAAAACAAACATAAAAAATAAAGGGTTGGTATAATGTGGATAAATGAATCTTCCTGTTGAAGATAAACAAAGTTTTTCCTAGAAAATAGAAAAATAACTATATCTGTTCCGTAAAAGATGTTTCATCTAAATTGTTTGAAAAACGAGGGTGAAAGAAAATGTCGACTAAACATACTTTTCAAAATAAAGCATAAGAAAAAGTGAGACAGGTGTCATTATACGAAAAGTTATGGCAAAATTGTAAATATCTGGGTGAAGTCAAACGATCAATAAGTAATAAAATAACACGTGTTATTTTGTAGGGGCATATATGGAAATTGCCAAGTGTCACTTCCTTGTGCATTCAGAATTACATGTGGCAGCATGTCAATTTTCTTCAAGTTTTTAAAAATTGTGAAATGACAATAAAACCAAGTGACCTACTTTCATATATATTTATAGATATAGATTATAGATATTGATATAATAAAAAAACAAAATCTTAATTTTGAATAACAATTAGAAAGTTATTATCTTTGAAAATAATGTTTATTTTAGGTAAATATTTTAATTATTGAATTTAAACATTTAGGTCAACACTTTTTGAAAATGACGGTAATTATTTTAATATTTTAAATGAAAAAATTATTTATTTTTGGGGTTTTGAATGATGATATTGTTAGATAATTGTTCAACCCTTTTTGATAAAAAGAAATCATTTTAGGTGAGATTACACTTTTTTTAAAAGTGTATTTATCTTAATTATGAATTTATTTAGATATAAATCTATTTTTTAATTATTAATTCAAGTTTTAAGGAAGTCAATAATTATGGGCTTGGCTGCCACATGTCATCACTATATTGCATTAGAAGGTTAGAGGCAGAGTCGGTAATCCATGTACAAAAGATAGTGGTTTATTTACTAAAAATGTAAAGTTTGCCATGTGTCACCTTTAAAGCATGTCTGTTATGAGAAATGTCCATAATGCCCTACTTAAATATACATATATATATATTAGATTCTTGCCTTCCTAATCCACCTTCGTTTTGCGTTCTGTTACTTGCTATTGGCTGATCCTTTCAAGCTTTCTTCCCCCCTCCCCCCGAATAAGCATCAAAAGTGACTTTCTTTGTTTTTTTCTTTTTCCCTTTGTGTGTGATAGGCATCTATGTTTTCTTGTTCTATCAAATTGTACTCAAGAACTACTTTCTCAAGTTAGCTGCTATGAACTTACCCAGTTTCATTAAGAGAAAACAACAATAAATAAAGAGAAAATTCACAATTAATAAATAATTTCATTAAGGATATTGTGATACTGATTGATTAACCTTTTGTTTGATTCTAAATATCTTTAGCATAAATAATCCATAATAAACTAAATTACATGTCAAATCATAATTCATGAAATAATTTTAAAGAACAAATGAACCTGGTTTATTAAATGTGACTTTTATAGGATACATATAACTTAACATTTTAGAGTGAATTTGTTTTGCAATAATTTTAATGTATTATTATGCATTATTTTTACATAAAGTGTTTATTTGTCAAAACTATCAATTTATTGAAATTTTATATTTTTGGAAGCCCAAAAAGTAATTTTAAGATATTTTGTAGGAAGTAAGTATTGTTTACTAATTTTTAACTTAACCAACCTGAGAAAATATTAATAAAAATAGTTGCTTTTCATTAAAAAAAAAGCATTATAAAATCATTTTTTTGCTTCTTAAAATGCAACGATTCAATAAATTGATAAAAAAATTTGTATAAATAATCACTTTATAAAAAGTATAATGCGCAATAATATATTAAAAATTATGTAAAATGAACTAAAGGATTATGTTAGGCTTAACTTGTTAAAACTTTATTCATGTTGTTTATAGACACACATGTGGCATTCTTGAGCCGTTTTTGCTCTTAACGTTTTTATAGATTTAACAACTTTGTGCTCTTGCTCCCACTTTGTGTAACCTAGTTCACTATACAAATTCCCAAATTTTTTTATTTCAACTATAGAAGTAAAAATGAAAAAATAATGTAAATTACACATATTTTAATCTCCATCTACAAAGAAATGTATAATGCAAAATGATATTGAGGAAGTAATACATTTTATGTTAAAATTAATGGGTAAAATTCATTTATGGTCCTTAACCTTTTGTGCATTGTCCTAAATGGGTCCATAACCTTTATTTTATCTTCTTAAAGCTCATAACTTCCATATTTTTGTCCAAATCGTAGTCATTTTGTCATTTTTAGAGTTAACTTTGATGGAACTCCTATGACAAATGTCAACATTGATATTACATTTTATTATTCTTATTCAAATGACTCGCAAACTAGTAAATTTATAACTACAACCATCATCTCCCTTACTCTCCCTCTCTTACCATCCCCAGGTGCAACCATCCCAACCTATTACTCTCTATGATCCTTCATCTCCTTCCCCCATCATTTTCCTTATCCTTTAGAGCTACAAAAAGAACCCATGTATCTCCCTAGCTCCCGTCATCACCAAGAGCAATAATGGTTGTATTAAGTTCCTCGTTCACATGAGCAGAAATAGTTCGAGGGGTACATTGAATCGGAAGTCTGAGTGACAATACAAAAATTTGATGTTCTTGATACAATATTTCCAACATTGTGGTGGAACAGGGCCCCAGTGCCCTAAATTACTAACACTGGTAGGCTTTTTGGGAATTATGATTTCACTTAGGTTACAATTAGCTAGTTATTACTTGTGAAGTATCTTAAATTTTTACATGTAATTAGTTACTTAGCCTACCATGCATAGGAAATATGCATGCATTGTTCTGGCTATACGATAACAATTAAATTAAAATATCATTGAAAATAGTGTCGCGGCAATTAACGAAAACATAATTCAAAACAAGCCAAGACATAAAACTTTAGTTGATTTAACTTCAAGTAACAACTATATGCATACTGTTGGGTTTTGGGAGCCAAACAGCGCAGCGGAATTTAACCGAAATCCTCCAGGATCCAAGTGAAACGGGGTAAACCGGGTGTTCGAAAATTTTCATACCTAATTTTTGGTTGAGATCTCTCACTCAACTGTAGAGTTGAATCACAAAACCTGAACAGTTGACGTGTTCAAGCTCTCTATGGTATCCACATGAGTCTCTCGGGATCACCACGCTTCCACCACATCCCGGCAGATGTGTTTCTCTTACGCTCGCAGTGCTAACTTGCATCCTCCAAGGAATTGCAAGAGAAAAGTGCAGCTGTCCTTTTTGGAGGCTAGGGCAAGAATATGAGAATTTCTCTCTAAAAGTTGTATTTATAGTGAGACTCAACTTCCAGGCCTAATATGTTTCAAAGCCCCAATCCAATTAGGCTTCAATTTCGGGCTTAATAATGGCTCAACTCTTGGGCCCATTATTAATACGAAATTATTGTGAAACCATAACCCAAATAATTAGCTCATGCACTCTAATGATCCAAATAGCTCTATGTGTGAGACCCAATAGGCTCTTATCACGTTGGCAATGATCATAAATCACATTTATGATCATAAGCAATGAGCGGTGTCTAGTAATACATCATTGCTACCCAACTGACAAGATTGTCGGTGATTCGACTAAACCTTTATGATCATCATCGATATATGCCATTGTCCCTTTGTCCAAGATATCAAGACTAAGCACGAGACATGGAATGTGTCACTCTTGTATAGCTCAATCTTTGGTTTCTTGATTACCGAGTAGACCAACTTAAACTAATGACATTGATATCATATATCAACCTATCTGAGCATGGCCATGCATTTTCTAAGTCTCACAAGGGGCCCGAAGATATCACTTCCGTTACATAGGAGGGACAAATCTCATCTTGATCATACAAATCACTTCGCATGATATGTGGCATACCCAATAACCTCCTTCAAGTTCACTCAATTATGAGCAACAAATGAAAGTATCAAAGTATGTGACTCACATATAGGGAACCTTGATGATCTTAGGTCAAATGACTATATATACCATGATCACTATGAGAATTACTTATGACACTCATATAATGATCCATGTAGTGTTCTCATGGTGGGTTGGTCCAGTACACAAGTTCTCCAACTTGTACCCATATGCAGACTACATATCTCATATTAGTCTCCACATATACTAGTCGTTATGTACTATTGCAACTCACTCCACAATAATACTATACTAGAGACATTTAAAAATATCATTATTCTAGGGTTACAATTATGTTTATTATGTTATACAGAAATAATATTGAGAATATTATGTTTGCTGGATTAATACCTTAATAAAATATCATGACTCAATATCAAAAAATATAATCATCTCATTATTGACTTTTGGGCACAACACTAACACATACACCTCAAACTTATATACACCCAAATGTAATTCTAGTGTTATACACACCAATAGACACTAGTAGAGACAATCTCTTGTATGAAAATACCATACATTTAGAAGAAGCAATTTATATCCACTAAGATTCATCCTTAGCTCTTCACCCAAGCAAGGTTTATGAGCCACACTTTCCTTGTACTCACTTAGCCTCAAACTGTAAAGCGAATACTTTGGTCGGTACTAGCTTATGCTATAAGTAACTTAGAAATGTAAAATTTCCTATTTAAAGAATACCTTTAAACCAATAAACTTAGCTTTAAAAACTGCTCCTTACCAATTGTTAAGCCCAACTAGCCCACTTAAACTTGCACAACAATTAAGGGATGAGTACTCTAAAGTACTCAGTAAGGGATTCGGTACCTGTAGGGGGAAAGATATACAAGCATACAAAACACAACAAGTATATTTATATAGCATACAAAACAAAACAAGCAACCAACTACACAACCAGAGTCAAGAATAAAAACAACAAACAATGCAAAAAATAGATGGATGGATGAATGAATGAAATATGTACATGTAAATACACTTAGGACTTCCTTACACCCGCAGGTGCTAGACTTGCCGTGAGTTCATACGGATGGGGTACTTGGATATTAGCCATCGTATCCTATACTAACACTTAACTAACCCCATGAAATCCTCTTACGGGTATCTTAGAGTAAGTCGTCACTTACTCAAACCTTGCCCACCTTGACGGGCTACTTAGAGTAAGTCACCTCTTACTCCCCATCTCTTCCCTTAACTTATTATGCAGGGTAGCTGTCTTATGTGGTTCAACTTACCAAGCTCTTCAAGCTTAGCTCAGGGCTCTTTAGTAGCTTACTTACCAAATCATAAAGTTAGGTTGGGATCCTCTTAGGTTTCATTTTCATTACCTGAAAGTTTATGACATTCCATTTGGCCAACAAAGAATTTGAAACCCACCTTAATCCTCTTAGTGTTCTCTTAGTAACTTAAGCACTTTAACCTGCTTAGCCACCATTACTTACCCTACCTTAACCACACCACTTAGCTACCACTTAAATAATGTATAATTCCCAACTTAGGAATGAGTTCTTGACCCAACCAAGGCTACAGAACATCTTAAATTAGCCTAGGGATGATAATCGAGAATTTCAGACATTCTTAGGATGCCCCGAGCTTGATGAGCTAATACTTTGGCGACACCGTTGGCGATGCGTCGCCAAAGGCATCAACGCTCTGGAATTCTGACATCTAACGGCAACGTGTCGCCAATGCATTACAGCATTGTGCGACAACATGCGAACTTGCACGAAACTTACTCAAACTTTCCCATCCCAATGCCAATTCACATGAGTCTTATTTTTAATTCATTCTTACACATAATACTACATTTTTATGCATTATTGGAGCTAAATTAACGTAAATCTCTTATCTCAAATCATCCTTAAAGCAGGAAAACAAGCAATGAGCGTATTTGAGCTCCATCAAGTTCCTTTGAGTTCCCAATTTGAATTCAACCAAATTGGACACCAAGGGGATGAATTTAAAACCATTTCTAACCATTTAACAAGCTTAGAACTAACCCACAATGATCAAAGTCGCTTACCTTTAGGTTTGAACAAAAAACTTACAAGAACAACTCCTAATGCACCAATTCCATAAAAAATGAGCTAAAGGCTTGTTAGGAGGGCCTTAGGATATTTGATTTTCATGGAAACTTAAGTGATTTATGAAGTTTAGAGGTGGAGAGTTGCGGAGGAGAGAGAGCCACGAAAATGACAAATGGGGGAGATGATGAATAATGTCATCTCTTCCACTTGTATAGCCAACCTTTTTTCCATTTGACACTTTGGCCCTCAAATTGAACTTTGAATTACTTAGGCCACTTAAACACTCCCCACACCATCACTTCTTGGTCCCAAAGAAAGGTTTTTCTTACTTAAACACTTTACCTTTAAGCCACTTAAGCCATTATAAGGCATAATAGTTTAATTTATCATTTAGTGCATTTTTCACCCTTAACTTTCATTTTGGTCCAAATGGTTATAAACACTTATGCTCTTAAATCAATTAGCTCAAAACACTTGCATGGACTTAATTTTACTAAAATTACAATAATGCCACTGACTTGGGTCAAAATTATTATTTTGCCCTCCTTGCCCCTTAGGTGTCAATTACAGTTTGGAACTCAATTTAACCTTACTTAGCTTGCCTTCCTTGCCTTAAAATTTGAGGGAAATAACTTGAGATTTACTTACCTCAACATTTAATGTAGAGGAAATAGTAGGACAGCCTTTCCAAACATGGTTTAAGGTAGCAAATTGGTTTGTTGTCTTGGATGTTGCGGCAAGAGTGTCTAAATTAACGGTATTTCCATTGGCAAATTGTTGCCATGAATTTGAGTTTAGAACATTCACATTTGGTGCTCCAATAGTTGGTTGACCACTGGAAAAATTTGAGTCTGGGCCATTCAATTCTTGAGCAACATGTTCCATAACAAAATGTCTAAATTGTAGGCAAGGCAAGGATCCTCCAATAGAATAACCCCCATAAGAAATAAGGGAAATCAATACCCAAAATTCCCATATCCCATATCCATTGAAGAACTAAAAGCAGCAGAAAATTCAGGAGCAAATGTAGGTTTTGATTTAGCTTTAAATCCACCCTTCATTTTTTTTGTCTAAATCCAAAGCCACGGATTACCAACAAAAAAAAAAAAAGAAATATAAACATTAAACCCAAGTGTGACCCAAAAAACAACCCATATATATCTAAGCAAAAAAAATCAGCCAAATTATAATAACAACCCTAAATCAACCCCTTTAAATGATTGAAATCTAAAAACTCGGTACCTCTTCTAATGAGTAAGAAAAATTGATCTTTTTCTGTCTTTATTGAATTGGATAGATCCAGTTTTGTAAGATTTAGATATGAGGATATGGGGATGTGATTTTCAGGTAGCGAACTTGCATAAATGGTTTATGGATCAAATTAAGAGGAATGAGGAAGAGATGTTCTTCTGAATCGATCAATGTGTGTACAAGACATTGTGGCAGTCTTAGCATGGAGATCTTTATCTCAGATGTTGGGCGGCATGGAATTATTAGGGATGAGCAAGTTGATGGTGAGCCTCATGTTTGTGCAGTCAAGCCGGCTGAGTTTCCGTAATTGGGAACGACAATAAATAAAAGAAAGTTACGCCAATTGAGACCATTGCTATTGTTGGAGAGGTTAAGTTAGAGGTAAAATGGAAGGGAAATGATGAGGGAAACGATATAAGGCGTCTAAGGGAATAACAGGCTGGGATGGTAGTTGCCAGGGATGTTGTGAAAGGGAAAATGGGATAGATGATGATTGTAGTTGTAAATTTACAAGCTTGAGGGTGATTTAAGTGAGAATAAGAAAATGTAGGACCAATGTTGGCACTTGCAATAGAAGTTCCGTTAAAGTTAACCCTGAAAACAATGAAAAGACCATGATTGAGATAAAAATAGAGAGATTATGGACTTTAAGAGGACAAAATGAAGGTTAGAGATTCATTTGGGATAATGTGAAAAGGTTAGAGACTATAAATGATTTTCACCCCAAAATTAATACAAAAGAAACTATAAGCAACACAGAAAAAGAAGAAAAGATAAAACTGCACTAACAAATGAAAACCACGCATCACAGGGAATAAGTTGAAAGGCAAAAATCTTAAATTTATCACTAATGTTTTGGGTTAGGCATAGATATGCCAATATAGTTTTTTTTGTCTCAATCTCCCACTAATATTTTAAAATAGGCTGAATATACCATTGAAGTTTTAACTTGGGAAATAGACATGTCATTGCCCGTTAAAAAACTAACAGCAAATGTTAAAAGTAACAAGTTTTGAAATTTTATAGTGATAATGCAAGTTTTAGTAAACTTCAAGGACCTTTTGTAATTAGACTGTCTTTCTCTCAAATGCTAGCAGGAGGATCGGTTGGGGGAGGTAGAGGGAAGGCAGGAACAGATGATAACAATTCTATTCGTTATGGCTGAAATGAGCATTTGGTCCTTTAACTTTGTTAACTCTAACAAGTTAGTTTTTTATCATTGACTCAGTGTGACTTAGTCATTTAACTTTGTAAAATTTAGTGAGTTGGTCCAAATTGGATGGAAGGGTAAATGGGGTTAGATGTATGGCAAATGTGGCATAGGGCTCATCTTGTGTGATGCAACCCTTTATGGTCATCGCCATTATCTTGGCTCAACCTCTGCCCCTACTGTCTTAGTTTCCACATCCACGACTTTTCCATCCTAAGCCTCACTTTCAACTTCCTTCACTCTGCGACTTGCTAGACATAGACAGGTGAAGCTTCTCTGAGCCAGCCCAATCCATCTCAGAATAATGGCTTTGCCATGAACTGTTGCAGTAATGTGGAGGATGGCAGTGGCGATTGTGGCGGTGGCGAGGGTAAGCAGAGGAAACGGGCATCAAAGGTAAAGTGGCACAACTTTTCACTGACCAGTTCAATCAAAAGCAAAAAATGAAAAAGGTTTTTCACAGATTGCTAAACAGGGCGACACTGATGGTTCGATGATCTGATTCAAGGTGTTCCAGTGGGAAAGCAAGCCTTTGATGACTTTGGTTTGACCTCATTTATCCCAATCTTCACTGATTTGATTTTGGCTTGAATGCTCGTCTTTGCCATGCTATCTTTTAAGAATTAGACAAGAATGCTAGAGCTTTTCTGAGCCATAACTTTTTGGGATTCAATTGGTTGTCTTTCTCTTCCGTCAGTTTCTCCAAGGCATCATCAGCCTTTTTTTCCTCCTCATTGTTAGCAACACATCGCTGGTATTCTCTTATTGGTTCCAGTTTCCTTGGCACCACTTTGCTTATCAATGTTGTCATTGTCACATGACAACACATGCGCGTTTTCTGTCAACCTACAGACTAATTCGTGTGGATTATCAAAGTTTGATGACTAACTTGAATAGTTTATCAAAGTTTGAGGACTAAGTCATTATGAGTCAAAATTGATGGACTAACTTGTGCGAGTTTGAAAAGTTGAGGGACCAACCATGTGTTTTGGCTCTTCTTTGTTTACGATCACATTTTTCTTCCAAAAAAAGACAAAGAAACTGATACAAAACATTACTTATTTTCTCCTGCTCCTTTTCTGCTATAGGCACATCCTTTAAGACTTATGCCACCAACCATTCTCCTATTCTCAAAGTAAAGTCTCCTGTCAATGACCACATTATTGGGGTTTGATTTTTCAAGCAAATTTTCTCTTTGTTGTGTTTTTCTATGCCTCCAAATTGTCTCATCAAGAGCAAGACACGTTGAGTGTTCATTTTTGACATTATTAAACTTGTTTGATTATTCACTTTTAGACTGATTTCACGTTGAAATTTTCTTTTATTTTCTGACCTATCATTTTTATTCCTGAATCCATCTTTGTCAAGCTACAAAATTTCCAGTCTCAACTTTGACAATCGGTTCAGTATAGAGTCAAATGATGGAGATGAATGTTAGAGATGGAGGGAGATCGAACGTCAGACACGGAAGGAGGGCGGCGATGAGGTTGGAGTGCTGGTGATGGGATTGGGGCGTTAATGGCGGAGATCAGACCCTTTTTAGGCAAAAGTCTCAAAGGTCTTGACATTTTTTTGAAAGATACTCCATTCGTCCCATAATAATTAAAAAATTTCTCTAGATATGGAGATTAAGGTGTATGTAATTTATGTTTTTTTTTTCAATTTTGCCCATGAAACTAAAATTAATATTTTTTTTTGGATTTTATATAGTGAGAGTTTAAATAATGATTAAAAAAGAAAAGATTCTTTTTTGAGATTTTGTGTAGTAAGAGTTTAAGTGAAGATTTAAAAAAGATTATTTATTGAGTTTTTTTTAGTGAGAGTTTAAATGAGAGTAGTAAGGTCAATTAGAAGTTGAAAATTTTCTAAAAAAGAAAATATTTCATTCTTTTTGGGGCAACAAAAAAAGGAATATATTTCATTATTTTTGGGGTAGAGGAGTAAATAATAACCCCAATATTTTAGAATCTACTATTTTTACCAATTTCATTTATTTTTTAATGGGTAGTAACATGTTTGAGTCATTTTTTAAACATTAGTGGGGGGTTGGGTAAAAGAAAAAAACTATAGTGGCAGATCTGCGCCCAACCCAAAAAATTAGTGGTTAATTTAAGATATTTTGCAAAGCTGAAAAGAAACTTGAGCGGGAAATAGATACTGAACTAATAAACGTAGGGCTTTTTCACTTCCCCAAATCCCCGTCGGGAAAATGGAACGCATCCATGTAACTGTACGCTCGAGGCCGCTCTCGGCGGAGGAAGCGAAGAACAGCCCGTGGAAAGTCTCCGGGAACTCCATTTTCACTTCCAACAACTCTTGCAAGTTCGAATTCGGTAATCTCTTTTTCTAGTTGTTTAATGGTTGTTTGACTTCGAGGTTCATCTTCTATTTTCTAAATTCTGGGAAAATTTGGTTTCAGATCAGATATTCGGGGAAAAATGCAAGACTCGAGAGGTCTACGAAGCTCGTACCCGAGAAATCGTTGCCGCTGCAGTTCGGGGATTCAATGGTAGCCCGAAATCTGTCTAATCTCTTCCTTCACTAAACTCCTTCGAGCCTTTTCTTTCCCGCTATATGAATTGCGACATGCCCATGAATTCTGTGGGGCTTTAATTCAGTGACCTTTTGCATGGTTCATTCAAATTGACATCGCATTTGATCATTTTTTCCCCACAACTGCTTTCTCTTCTTGAAGGTACTGTTTTTGCTTATGGACAAACTAACAGTGGAAAAACACACACAATGCGGGGCTCTGATTCTGAACCTGGAGTAATTCCACTAGCTGTTGCCGATTTATTTGACACTATACAACAGGTAGTCATGCTCTCTTGGTGCTTGTACAGCTTGTAGTGCAATCTTTATGCTATTCTCGTATGCATGCTATTTGATTATGTGAGTGAGTAGGATAGTTACTGTAGAAATTGAATGAAGGAAAACATTGAAAAGAAAATAATTTTCTGACTGAAGGAAAACATTGAAAAGAAAAACAAAATTTTGATATCATGTAAAAGGAGTAAAAGGAAACAATGTCTTAAAATTTTGGTAAGTGGCCGGAATGTGTGAGAGAAAATATAAGGAAATTTAGTGCGTATGTTTTGAGGTTCTCTCTGTCCCTGCACCCAAGAGAGCTATGTCTTTGTGAGAGATGGCCCTGTTGGTTCCATGATTTGGTGCCATTGTTGTGTGGCACCCTGAAGCTTGCATAGGAAGCCTGTGTAATTGTTGATGTGTATATAGAGCTCTAAGTTTGGGAACTAGAGAACCTAGCTCTTACTTTTTTCTAGAAAGATAGTCCATTTGGTGCAAGGATGTGTTCCTTGGGCCAACTCCCAACTTGGATTATGGCACATTTGGCTTTTCTTTCCATTATATACAGAAGTATGTGCCATGGATTGTTCTTCAAATTCTTGCCTAATGCCTTAAACTAGCAGTTCTTGGGCAAATTGTTCACTTTGCTTAAAACATGAAATGAAAATTTCATATATCCACTAAAAAGTGTTTGATCCGCTTATAATGGAATGCAAGTCAACGGAAATAACCAGTTTGAGTTATCAGGATTTTTAAAGTGTAAATTAGCCCTGTAGGACTTTTTGAACGACCTATTGTTTAGTGGTGGGTATTATCGTATTTGGCTCACCAAGGGAACGTCTGTTGTTTTTTCTTGAGATATGAGTGTTGTTTTCTTATTCCTGTGAGGTATGCTATTTCAGCTGTTTGTTCCCATTTGAAACTTCTGCTAACCGGAAGTCCAATTTGGAAAAAAGTTGCATCGTTTATGAATCTATTTTCATTTCGCATATAAATAACAACAAGTTGGTGTTTTATCCTATTTTAGTAAAGATGTTGGTGTTTTAGGTTAACCTAATTTAGTAATAATGTTAGAGCCTGATACTTGTTTTGGTCCTTGCCTAGCATTGAATTTGTCAAGTAGTCTACTTAGCTAATTTCTGAGGCTTTTTCCGGCCTCTCCCATTTGTTTGCCCTTGGTATTTATGAAATATATGAACCAAACGAAGAAATCTTCCCTGTTTATCTATCAATGTGTTCATCTCATAAATTATTGCTGTTGCCTTTAGGAAGTGGATAGAGAATTTCTTCTTCGCATGTCATACATGGAGATATATAATGAGGACATAAATGATCTGTTAGCTCCTGAACATCGGAAACTACAGATTCACGAAAGTGTAGAGGTATTGATATTCAATTAAATGACTTTCACACCTTATAATTTGTTTGTTTTCAATTAAAACTCAGTACAGGTCCTTTACTTATGTAGCGGGGAATATTTGTTGCTGGCTTACGAGAAGAAATTGTTGCATCTCCACAGCAAGTACTTGATCTAATGGCATTTGGCGAGTGTAAGTTCTTTTTTCAAGAGACCAAAGATAAAATGGTTCAAGGAAGGTGAATCAAAAGAGAGCCAATGAACTAAGCTGAACTTCCATCTTATTTTCTTGCATCTGTCTTGCATGTACATAGTGGATGTGCTCCTTATTGGTTAGTGATATTCTTTTTCTTTGTACATATTTCAGCTCATCGGCACACTGGTGAAACAAATATGAACTTGCATAGTAGTAGGTCTCACACCATTTTCCGCATGGTATGTTGCATTTTATCTCTTTCCAATTTTTTCTTTTATGGTAAGCTTGTATATAATCTAATTCTGTTGCTGACAGATAATTGAGAGTCGAGAGATGGCAGAAGATGAAGTTGGTAATTCATGTGATGCTGTACGAGTTTCGGTTTTGGTATGTTATTAGTTAAAGTATCTCTGCTCCTCATCCTTGTATCATTTTCATGTCAATTATTCAAGATGCAATATATTACAGAGATAAGCTAGCAATAACTAACATTTCTCCCCTTCTCATGTAACTAGGCCTATGCCTCAATAAGTAGAGTTAGTAGGCTACAAAATGAAGTTAATGAACATAAAAGAGTAGGTCCATGTGTTGAGACATAATTTGCAAAAGGTACATGTGACTACATGTTAAGTTTTTTTTTCTAAAGGACCATTAATGTTAGACATATCAAAATCAACAAGGTGGCTCTTAAATCATACAGGGTAAGAACCATGGTTGTTTAAACCTGTCCCAACCAGCTGGAGATTAGTGCTTTGCTATCCAAATATCAATTTTATTTCATTCTTCTGTTTATCATGGTTGTTTTTGCTATGAAAGTGTTCTATTTTCCCTAGAATTTGGTAGACCTTGCTGGTTCGGAACGTGCAGCCAAGACTGGGGCTGAAGGAGTTCGGTTAAAAGAGGGCTCCCACATCAATAAAAGCCTGATGACCCTCGGAACTGTGATAAAAAAGTTGAGCGAGGGTGTTGAAAGTCAAGGGTGAGTTCTTGCTTGTTTATTGAAAGTAGTAAAATAACATTCTTGACAAGGTGATGTTGATATTATTATTAATGCAGCGGACATGTGCCTTATCGTGATAGTAAACTAACGCGCATTTTGCAACCTGCCTTGGGTGGAAATGCAAACACAGCTATCATATGCAATATAACACTTGCACAGGTACCATTTATGCATTCTGTTGAAATTATGGTTTTTCTTTTTAATCTATAAAATACAGACAATCATAGATTGAACCTTCAAGAGCTAATAATCATGTTAAATGCATGAGATGCAAGTTTTTCCTTACTTGAGCAACTAGTTTTCTTTGGATGTTTTGTTCACCTCCGGATGAGCTAGATGTATGCTATAAGTTCAATTTGTTACAATGGGTTAGTCATCTTAAGATAGAGTTGAGTGCATAGAGAGTAACTCTTTTATATTTTAGCTGCTGCATTATTGGTGTTTTTAAGGTCACATACACCATTGTATATATACATATATATATAATGCTAATGCTAAAAGAATCCAGCTTGTTGTCTATTGGAAAATCCTAAGAATAAGAATTCAGTCACCTATTCTTAACTATTGAATATTTGCATAAAGTATCTAAACTTAATTCCTTGTATGTTGTAGCCTTTAAGGGATAATGGCATCTTTATTTCATTCTTCACTCCACTTAGGCGAGCGCACCTTGCGCCTAGGCAATACAAGGGTTATGCGCCTTTCACTTTTGACTTCTTTGGATGTATATTGAATTCGCGTGTGTCTGTTTCCCTACGAACTTGAGGAGTTTTGGTTTTCACACCCAACACAAAGAAGAACCTAGAGTTCCATACAAACATGCATATCAACAAGTTACATCATCCTTTATCAAATTACTAAAGATAATTTTTTGTTAAAGCATCCAACTTAAAACCAATTGGCCTATCAAATAGTTTCAAGGAATAAACTATAAGTGCTTATAAAAAAATTCTTAATGTTCGAGGTGTAAAATTACATGAAAAGAGGTACAAGTGAAACTGAATCCTTCACTATTCATTAGCCACCCAAATTACCATGTGATATGTACTCTTCTTCTCCACATTTAACAAAATATTGTTTTATCATTTGAGCAGTTTCTTGAGTGTTTCTGAACATTAATATTGAGCAGTCAGATGGTGTAAAACCTTTAAGGCTAAATCAGTTTCATCAGAGGTGTTTACTAAGAACTGAAGAGCATATCAGGTTGTTGCTTTGCTAAAAATTTTGTAGCTCAACACATGCACAAAAATTAACTCATATTGAGCATTATATATTTTGCCTTTGGGTCCAAGATTCTTGCTTATTAAAAGAGTTATGGTTGCTGTCCTAAGGATTACTGGTTTGATTGATGACAGATTCATGCTGATGAAACTAGAAGCAGCCTTCAGTTTGCAAGTAGAGCACTGCGTGTGACAAATTGTGCTCGTGTGAATGAGGTTTACTGCAAGTTTCTTACTGAATTCAATTGCCCAATTTCATCAGTTTTTTGTTCAAAAGTTTAATCTCTACTGGATTGTTTATGTTAGATTCTGACAGATGCTGCTCTGTTAAAGCGCCAAAAGAAAGAAATTGAAGAGCTCCGTGCCAAACTGCTGGTAGGTTCTTAGATCGCCTTAGTTGTGTATGTGTGTATTTGGTTCATAGCTTTTTAACTAGTTGCTTTCCTGTTGTAGGGCTCTCATTCAGAACACCTAGAAGAAGAGATTCTTAATTTGAGGAACACGTTGTTACAGGTATTGCTTTTCTGTTTTCCAGATTGATGGTTTACCTGTGGCCCAGGTAGCCTAATCAGGCTCTGTTTGTCTTCTAGTCTGAACTTGAAAGGGAGCGAATTGCACTGGAGTTGGAGGAGGAAAAGAAAGCTCAAGCCGAGCGTGAGAGAATGTTACAACAGCAAGCGAAGAAAATTGAAAACTTAAGCTCAATAGTTCTGCTTTCAAATAGGGATGAGAGTCGAGATTATCATAGAAAGGTGTGTTCACTCTTGCTCTTCTATTTTGTTCATACAGCTAAATCTGTTATATTACTGGACTAATGGACATAAGTTATATATTTGTGTTTTTTTTCCTCCCTTTTTCTGTCCTTTCTTTTTTGCTTACTGTTATTGTAGGAAGACAAATATCTGGTAATAAAGCTTTATTTTCTGATGCCAATACAAGGTGCAGATGGCTGCTTATAGTGAGAATTGAAATCTGGGAAAACTAATAATTGATTGGCCAATAATTTGGAATTCCCCTTTTGAACAAAGCTAAATGAACAAGTGTTCAACATAGAAAGGCCTATCCTTAATCAATCAATCAACTGTGCTTTAGTCCCAACTAGTTGGGGTTGTATACATGAATCCTGTCTTAAAGGCACCCTGAATATCAGATAAAATACTTCAGATTGAAAAGACTGATGTAAGCCTCATCTAAGGGTTGTGTTTGGAAATTCTAAACAATGTAGTTTGGGGTAAATTTAGAAATAGTGTTTGTTCCCCTGCACCTTAAGCATACCTTATTTTTAAGCATGCATCTCAATGCAGCCATAAGCCAGTTTTCCCACTATTTGCCTTTAAGACCCTGTTCAACCATAACTGCAAATATCCATTGTTTTTGTTTTGTGTTGACTTTCTTGGTTCTTGTATGTTTCCCATTGACTAATTCAAAAATAAAGCTCCCATTCCCTTCGAAACCCAAAGATCTGTGAACTAGCTCATGTTTGACTAGCCAAATAGGCATACATTCCTTTGTTCCATACTTAATTCGATTCTAGTCAATCTTGAGTATGTTGAATTATTGTTCATATGAAGTATGAATTGACTTTGATAAGGAATTGGCTGATGATGCTCGATCATTAGCAATATTATATGATAGTTAATACAATAAACAATAATCATAATAAAGTTAGCAATAAATTTAGGAACAACAGTAATAAGTTTTGTTGGGCCAAGACAACAACAATAATAAAGCAACAAATACATAATTGGTATACATATATTACTGTGTACCACTATTATTTTGGAGAAATTCAGTATTCTTTAGTTTATTATTATGATTTTTTTGGATTCTTTACAGTTTAACTACGTACTTAAGTTTGAACTGTTATTTTCTTAAATTTCTTAGCAAATAATAACATGTCCTACAGTTGCTTCAAACATGTTAATGATCTGTTCATTGCTGTGCTTCAATTGCTATGTTTCAACCACTTTATTCTCAGCCTCACGTCAACGCCGACCTATGCTGAAGGATTATACTTGAGTTTTATCTTCCCCTACAAATTTGTATGTTGGAATGCGATTCTGAGACCTAGTGATTTTTTTTAACAATTCTTGTCTCATCCTTCATCTTAGTGCATCATCCTTTTGGT
Organism: Aquilaria yunnanensis; assembly: GCA_039654915.1. Taxonomy (NCBI): domain Eukaryota; kingdom Viridiplantae; phylum Streptophyta; class Magnoliopsida; order Malvales; family Thymelaeaceae; genus Aquilaria; species Aquilaria yunnanensis. The sequence goes on from CM077600.1 coordinate 52,615,899, forward strand.
TCAACTATTGACACCTATGATTTTAGGTTTCTCTTTCATTGTTTTCTTTGTGCTAAACTTCGGAATGTTTAGGGGAAGAGGGGATTGAGCCTCGGACTATTGGTAACTACCTTTAAACATGGACTTACGGCTATTGACTTGTGTCAGAGTTATTTGATGTAATATAGAAATGCTTACCTGGACCAATTGCTGAGTATATTTTGCAGTTAAATTCTTTGAGCAAGTGCATTCTTTTTTCCTTGGTCAAAGTTTTAAATTTCCCTTTTTGGCCTCTATAGAAGAAGAGGCGAGATACATGGTGCTTTGGCAATATCCCTAGGGTGTCTCCCATGGAGGTAACTTTCTTCCCCCCTTCTTTTTCTTTGGCAAAACTCTCATGTTTTCCGTTTGAATCATCATTCTATTTGACTTTGGCTCCCCTTTTCCACTTTGTGTGTGTTTTCCCACTTTGTCTTAAAAGTTGCTTCAAGGCACCATGGTCAGGTTGAATTCCTATACTATTGTTCTCATGCATACTGAAGTTTCTTGATATGTGCTAAACCTAAATTGCATAGTTGGCTTGAGAGAGCTTGTGATTTATCATGGCAAAATAAAAGATTTTGCATGGTTAGCTTGAAAACCTTTTATTGTCTCCACCCATGTTTTGTTTATAATCCATTGCATAACATTAAAATATCAGTCTCCTTTCCTGTATTGGCTAATATTTTGCTTCTTCTGTTTGAAAAATTTAAATCTCCAGTCTAAGTCACCTGAAAGGAAAGCAGCCAGGCCTGAGCGTGATATGGGAGTTCTAGTTCCCTTTGAGGAGTTGGTAAATGGTACAGAAGACAGTAATGATTGCCATACGCAACAAGAAATCCATAGGACCACTGTGATGGAAGATTGCTTTCTACCTGATCCATGCACTTTGCTGCATGTTACAAACAGGAGAAAACTGCCACCAAAGCCGCCTATGAAGAAAATCTCTACCATGGTTTGTAACATTTTCTTTTCTATGGATGACCTTGCACTCAAATTTATCTAATAACAGGAATGGTTCAGGAAGGATGCGAGCAGGCAGAACTGCTGTCAGAATATGAGAACTTGCTTTTAGAGTTCGAAACTGAGGTTCTCATATCTTCCTTTTTTTTTATTTCATGTTTTGTTTTTGTTTTTTTTGTTTTCTGTTTCTTTTGCATATTATGTGACCATGATATTTCTCTCTCTACTGATTTCACCTTATTTACAGCGAACCATAAATGACATACATATTGATTACTTGACAACAAAGTTGGCTGAGGCTGCTGCATCTCCTGATGGCTTCAAATGTAATGTTCATTCTATCTATGATTGTGAAAAATTTAACGATTTTGAGGATAGGATGGTAGGTTTAAGGGAGTTGGAAGCCATCCAAATCATCAAGCAACTTCAGGAGAAGGTCTTTTTCATTTAATAGTTTTTCATTTTCCTTCTTAGTTTTGTCCAATTGTTGCTGCTCTGATTGTTCCAATCTTTGTCATGTTTTTTGAGAAATTTTATAATTAGGTGATTTTGAGACTTTTCCTCTTATTTAATGCATATATAGCTATCTTGCAGATTAATATATTGGAAATGGAGAAGTTCTCAAGCCAACAAAATCTGGACAGTCTTGTTGAGGGAATGACAACGACAGAGCAGAATATGTGTGGTAGAGAGAAATTAGAAGAGGTAATCACAGGTAGTTTTGTGCGTGCTTTATCTCTTATCTTGTAATCTAAATGGTTGGTAGTACTTTTTCTTCCTTAGTTGCTTTGCAAACATCTCGAGACTACTTCCCAATGCATAGGGGAACCTTTCTTTTTGTAGTTTTGCTTCTTCATCAAATAGTTAGACTGCATGCCTATTTGAGGAACCAACAGGTGGCCAACAACTGTTCTCCAAATGTTTGGCTGGCAGTCTAGGTGGTCTGCCCATGTGTCATTATGGGCCAACACAATTAAATTAGAGGCACCATTTAGGGGTCAGAGCAAGTTGCTCCAGATTGGATATGGAGGGGCCCTGCAGATTTGTTGGTCTCAACTGATTGTAGTCCACACATTTAACAAATGCTCCCTATGAAAGGATGCCAATTTGCTGATAATTTAAGGAGTTTGTGAGCGCCAGATGGTCGTAGGGGTGGTGCATATTGGTTCAGAAGCACAACTTCTTATACCATAATGTAGAACGTGTTATGGATGAGTACCTTGAGCGAGCTGAGCGACAAAAGGCCCAAATGGAAGACTCGGAAGTAATGACAACTTTGAATGGCCATAACTTTTGATTCACCCATTAGAATTGCTATTATATGATTTTTTTTAATAATGAATTTAGCCCCACAGGCGTCACTGGGAAAATTTGGCGATTGCATTTTTTGGAGTAAAAAAAACGTTGTTTAAGCAGTCTATGGGATTGACTTAGTTCTGTGATTTAGTGTGCCCTTTTGTTGAGATTTCCTTGCTGTTTCGGGCTAGGATTGACTTGTAACTCTATGAATACCTCTCTGTCTTTTGTTGTTTATGATCTTATAAATAATGTCAATCCCTTTTGCTCAGTTTGAGTGTTGTTTTGTGTGCGTTCTTTGAGGCTTTTACTGTTATCTAGCCTGTTATGCTAACTATCTGTGTCATGCTGTGATCCTTTTGTGGTGTTTGGTAGCTTAGAGGTCTCATGAGCTTACCTGTGATTCATCTTCTGGCATGCATGTAATCTGGCTTTTTCTCGGTTGGGTTCAAAGTATGCATTGTCTGTCACTTTCTGTTTTCAGAAATGTCAGATTGCGATGTACACACAGATACATACGTATGTATGCATTTACTTATTAGTTGTTATTACATGGAAGGTTTTCATAACATATTGACTTTATGCAGCTACATAAAGAGCTTCTAAGTGCCCGAGAGGTGGCTAGAACAGCTAGTGAACAGCTTGCTTTGTTTTGTTTGGCTTTTCTTTAACCATTTAAAATTTTCTCTTCCAAACAATTCTAGATATTTTTATATAATTTTGAGATGAAAGAGCATGTATAACTGTTACTAGTTTGTTGCCTTGTTTGTGTCATCATTCTTTCAAGGACTCTTACAGGGTGACAGTCTATCACAGTGACAAATGCACCACCCTTGGGCTTTCCTTCTTTGATATGAAACAGTTTTAGAATTTTTTCCCAATTTGATTTTTGTTCATTTCTTCTTTCCTGCCTCTATGATTATCTGTTCCCAACTAATTCTTTTTCTTCATCATGGAGGGTGACTCTGACTCTAGTATGGTACTAATAAAGGAGGTCAACGATTTAGTATCAGAAGCTGACAACTGCTCTGACACAGTACAGAGTGTATCATCACTCTTCGATGAGGTTATCCAGATCTTCACTTCATCTATTAGTGATTTTCATGTGAGTTATCCAATAATATTCCAGAAATTTCCTGTTCTTTTGTTTGAGAAGATACATGAGAGTGAATTGAGCATACCTTTATTCAGACCGGGGACATTTTTGTGTAGTGTATTTATTTATTTGGTAACTTATCTACTTATTTATATTTACTTGTATCCTAAACCTTTGTTGGTGCTCACTGTTCTTGAATATTACGCAGAACTTCAAGATTTTGATGAACCAGAATTGTGCTCAACAGAAATCAGTAGTTACTAAGTATGATAAGTTGCACCACTCCTTGAGTAGAAAGATTTCTGAAGTTGAGGATGAAAAGGTTGGATAATCAAACCATACTTGCAAGTCTCTTCTGGTCATTTTTTAATCCTGTTGTTGGAACTTGGAATCTAATTAAATGAAAAAATGCATCAATATGTACTTGAAGCATCTTTGGCACAGTAAAGTTACCGAGCTACAGAAGCAGGTACATGAACTAGGAGAAAATGCTCAGAATTACAAAGCATCCTTGGACGTAAGACTATTTAACTGTTGTGTTAATTTCTAGTTCTACTGCATTCCAAACCAAGAAATTGCTTATCTAACACATCTTTCATGTACAGACACTCTCTCAACAAAACCATTTGGAAATTTCTGAATATATTTCATATATTCAAGCTCTTGAAAAGGAGCTGTCATGTTCTTCATCTGCTTCATTGCTAAAAGAAAAAGAAAGTCTGATGAAAGATCTTGAGAAAACAAAGAAAAAGTTGAAGGACACTGAAGCGAAGCTTAAGAATGTAATCCAGGAGAAGACTAAACTCGAGGTCAAGTCCAAGATATACTTAGCTAGTCGTTTAATTCAATATAGTATTGATCTGATATTCTCTTTCTGCTGGCTCAAAGTCAATGCTATTTGCATTTCTAGGGTGAAAAAGTGTGTGCTGAAAGAGAGGTGAAGCGATTGCTTGGCCAGCAGACCCTTCTTGAGCGTGATATCAATAAACGTGATTCACTAGCTGCTACAAGGCGTGAGTCAATAATTGACAGGTCAAAGGTGTTTGATGCCAGAAAAGCAAAAGTTTTGGATCAGGTCATGAAGGTACTGATACAAGTAGATCATGAGAACCAATATACTAATGACTTGTGAAATAGTTAACTATTTCTGTCAATGAAGAAAAAGTTGTGTTTTATAGTCTTGCAAATAAATGCTGGAAAGCTACTGTTACCTGCATTCATGTACATTTTAGTATTCTATATATATTGCATTCATCTATTGCATCTATCTCTTTCCCTTTTCTTTTCATGGCTAGTCAGGATTAAGGATTAGTTAATATGTGTCTATGTGCCATTTTCAAATAACATGGTTCTTTTATGATGGCGTCTATGTCGATCTTTGAATGCCATTTAGTCATAGATATTAATCCATTTGTATCTCTTCAAGTTAAGGGAGACTAATCATGCTGGCCTTTGGACATTCATTTGTAGCCCAATATCGTCAGATCTTATAATTTCTGTGTTCTTCCCTTCATCTATCTTACCATATTTTGATGTGAGTTTATCATGTTACAAAAGCTCTAGATCAGTGCTTCCTTGCTTGTGCTGTAAGCCTGTTTTTGTGGTCCAAGCGGTGGATCCTTAGTTAATGTTGTTGAGTCTTTATGTGAGGGGGCATCTTATGTGCTGTAAATTTACTGTTGAGGGGTTTCTTGTAGCTTCATATTTTGAAAAAGCCTCTTTGCTCATTCAACAGTGGTGCTAAGTTGATTCCTTTAGTGGAGAACTGCGAAAGACATTTTTTAATGGGACAACTGGAGGTTGATCTATGACTTGGATGGCTAGTAGATGCTTAACCTTGTTAACAAAGGGGGATGAGGCCTGAATAGACTCAAGCTCACACACTCATGCTCTTGCTTACACACTCATGCTCTTTCAAGCTCACACACTAGCTTTGCACAAAGTTTATTACTTGTCTTTCTCACTTTAAATCAACAAACAGTTAACTAATGCATATATATCATACTAATCTAAGCTGGATTTCTATTTGCCATTTAAAGATATGTAGTTCTGGCTAGCAGTTTTTGGCTCCATGAGCATATCATCTTCTCTTGCAATGATTTGGTAGAAATCCTGCCTGTAGTAGTAAAGACATTTTATCTCACATGGTACAACTTGTTTCTTCGAATGTTCTTAGGAAGATTATCGAAAGCTGGAAGTTCTTGGTTTTGAAATGGAGACAACTATTGCTTCTCTTGAGATTAAATTAGCAGCAGTTGAAAGGGAAAAGGAAACAGTTATATCTGTGAATGAAAATCTGTCATCAGAACTGGAAGTCTTGACCAAAAAGTTTGATGCATCAAGCTCAGAATTGAATATGCTAGAAGAAGAGATCTCAGACCTTGTGAGTTTATTGTTGCTGCATCTATTTGTATTCATCTGGTTTCGTTATCTCAGTAGGTTTCTATTTGTATTCCATTAAAACACTTTTTCCTGGTCTGCAGAAACTTAAATTAGAGCAATCTAGTTCTAATCAGGTAGAAGCTGAAAGAACCATTAATAGATTGGTTGAAGAGAAGGAGGAGTTAGCGATGGTAGTGACTATATTCTTCTTTGTGTTTACTCTTACTGTGCATAATTGCTTGTATCATCTTTCTTATAATACCTTGTGTTGTAGCAATTATGCAATTCCCTTTTGGAAATGGAGGAAGAAAGGGCAATTTGGTGTAGTAAAGAGAAGGCCTATATTGAAGCCATTGGTGAGAAAGAAAAGCTTTACAGAGCTGAAATTAAGTCTTTATCACAAGGAATGTTAGAGGTTAGAGACTTGCTTGCAAGTTTATCAATTAATTTGAACTTCTGAACAGTGTTTTTCTATTTTTTGACCTATTCCCCCTAGTTCTAGGATACTGAGGTTTTTATTCTAGGTTGTACATTCTGACATGCTTTCATTTGAAACTAGTATATCTACAGCATAAGAATTTCTCGACTCTCTCCTCTCAAATTCCCAAATCACTGTCTTATACATGATTTCTGCCCTGAATTTGATCTCTGTGTTCTTTGAATTTTAACCAGTGTGTTTTTAAGATAGTTTATCTACCGATGCTTTGGATTAGAAGAAGTTCATATTAAGGAAATCTCTCATTTTTTTGCTTTACTTTATTCCTCCAAGCAAGGAAGTTTATGCGTCTCATTGTTTTTGGAAGACATTTAATAGTTAGATCCTTCCGTTTATAAATTCAGTTGTACTGCTAGTTTCTTTCTAAGCTGTTTTTTTTTTGACATTTCTAAAAATGTAATTCGATCGTAAGTTTTTTATATTAGAATTCGCAGTTGTTCTTAGTCTTTACCCCCAAGTTTCATTTTTGAAGGCACTCTTGTTATTCTGTCCAAGCTATTGTCTTAATATTCAAGATATTTGACGGGTGTTTTCTTCATTTAATTGTGGTAGAGTATGAGTAATGCTTTTAAGTTTATGTATGTTAATTTGATATGGAATCCATAACAATGCAAGGCGAGGGAAGAACTAGATTTTTGCAAAGAAGAGTGCAGAATGCTCAGGAAAAGGCTGGCTTCTTATGAGAATGATGCAAAGCAGGATGAGAAATACAGGTTTGCCTTAGCTCCTTCAAACTCTAGTTTCAGTTATGTTTTTGTTCATTCATTTTCATGAGGCCTAACTGAACTTTTTTAGTGAAAGAAAATAAGACATAAGTTGCAAACATAGTTCAGTAGCATTCTTGATGTGTTCATGTGCCATGGAATCATACATGGATGTCTACAGAATAACGAAGGCTTAATGAGAATTTTAAATGTTCTTGTAATGTTAGAAGCTCACAGGCTTTTTCAAAGTGGTCATAACTGATCCTTTCAGAAAAGAAATTTCATTGTTTGCATTACTGTTCTACTAATATTAGAACAAATTCATGCAGCATAGATAAGTCTTTGGTGCTGGACCAGATGAAAGATAAAGAAACAGCTGCTTCCGGAAGCAATAAAACTCAGGATGTGAGCATGTGTACATGTTACAAACTTTGTATCATAGTATTAGGAAGGCAATGCACAAGCTGAGTTGCTTTTGCTGCTTTAGGTGAATTTTGATTCGGGCATGCTTCCATTAGAGCCAGTCCAGGCTCAAGAAAAAATGGGCTCCCTTCAGCTGGAACTGGGCATCACCAAACGAGAAAGAGAAGATTTGATTTTCAAAATTAGAGAGCTGGAAGAACGGCCCAACTTATCAGCTGAAGTCCAGGTTTCAACAGCTATTCATGGCGTTGATTATATATTTGTTATGAAAGACAACTATTTTATCGGAGGGGAATATAGAACTACAAACCTAGATTGTCATCATCGTACTGCACCTTCATTCCAGCTATGCTAGGGTTGGGGGCATGAAATTTGTAATGTCAAATAACTGCTAAAAGTCATATTGACATTATAAATTCATGCAGAAGGAACAAAGTGGCAAGGTTTTAAGCCAGGCCCTTCCTAACTCATCTTTTTTCTGAAAGGAAACAAAAAATGAAATGCCAAAATCGTTGTCATCATCAAGATTTTTGCCACCTGAAAGGAAGTCTCATGAGATGATGTTGAATTGTGTTCGGCACTGTGGCAGTGTTTTGTTTGATATATTTTTTTGTCAACTTGTATAACACAACATGACCAAAATCTAGATTATCATATAGAAATTTTATTTTAAATTTGTTCAAAATCATCATATGAACCAAGAAAGTAGTCGGTTTCTTTTATTCATTGCTTACAGCATTTTCAGTTAATTGGTGGCCCTTACAATGTTATTTCAGAATCTAAGAGTAGAACTTCACCAACTCTCAAGAGAGAAGCAAGCATTATTGACTCAAATTGAAGAGCTGGAGCATCGTGAAGCTGAAACAGGTGTCAGAGAAAACAAAAATGCAGTATGTTCACCAAAATTTCTTTGTTGATGTGTAGTTGCTTAAGTAACTTCTAACGCTGTGGATTTACTGCCAGTTATTGGGAGCTAAGAGCCAAATTGATGAGTTGCAGGGGAGGCTAAACAGCACGGAAGTCAAGATGCACCAGGTGAGTTACTCTGCTTGCACATCCTTTAATTTTATCAAACCTAGCCCAGGTAAGAAATAAGGGAGTGGCAGGTGACGGCACCTATGACTTGGCTCAGAAAGGCGCAGAATTTCAGAGAGAGAGAGAGAGAGAGAGAGGGAAGAATTACTCATTTTATTATTTAGAAGATTGAACTTTGATTGCAATTTTTTTAGCTGAAGTTATGTTGTTTTCTGCCTAAAACTGATCTTCAGAAGTATCGTTATGCATATGCTCAGGTCGAAGTGAACAATGGGAAGCAAAAAGCAAAGCTTAGGATGAGGCTACGAGGTACCCAAGCCCAGTTGGATGCGTTCAAGTATAGGCACAAGCAAATGGTTGCGGAGTTGGAAATGATGAATGCTAAATTTGAGGAAGCTTCGGCCAACCTGAAGGAGATGTTGGCTTCAAAAGCTATTGAAGTTGTCAACTTGAAAAGGGAGCTTGCTGTATTTCAAGGGCGATAATAGATCCTGGAAATGTAATCCTTGTTCCATTTTGTAAATGTAAAATATTTCTTGTAGTGCTAATGATAAGGATATGTGTACCTGATGTAACTCATGCCTTAGATGGGCTGCTTGCATTACCATGTCATGTAATTGTCTGTAACGGTATATTAGCGATGTGAAATTGGAGATTTTATTGAATGGTGAACATATTGGCAGCTTAGGTTGTGCTTGCTATGCAGGATTCAAATAACATTCTAGAATTCCCACTGTTTGGTCTACATGTTTCACATTTGTCAGATAGAAATTTGAACCATAGCACTTTTCACACTTGGGATTTCTCGTTCAGTTCTTATATTCGCTGATATAAAGTGCGACCGACTTCATATGAACTATCTTTAGGCAGCTTGAATGTACCTTTCTTAAGAAGTTCGTAGTTATGAAATTCTTAGATTTATTTTTCGGGTGGTATTCTTTGGCCACAATCTACTTATAATAAGTTTTGTTTTAATACTCAATCATATTGCAACTAATTTCATATCACCAAAATAAATTTATATCCCCGGAAATAGCCGTACATTAAAAGCATAATTTGGTTTATTGATGTTCATACATTCAATTTCAGGAAACAACAAATTTTATCATCTACTTACTTTGGTTTTGGGAACTCAGCATCGAAGTTGCGGACAACAGCCGTAAACGTAAACAATAGACTTAACAACATGAAAATATACCTCGCCTCTGATTAACAAAACAAATACAACCGAGCCAAGTAAAGTTGGTCCGCAACCAAGTGAGACATTAAAGTGATTAGATGTTTGAAAAGTGAGGGAACAAAATTAAAAAAAAAGAACCAACTTCTGATGACAAATTTTAGTGTTTCAAGAACTATGTAAGTTTAGAAAAAAAAAATCATGCATGTAAATTAAAAAAATTATTTCAAGGGAATGAAAACTGATTACCTTAGGAGATGGAGAATTCATTATTGTTTAAATAGTACACATGCAAAATGACGTTAATCCTAGCGTAAAATCTGCATTATTTTATTTGTTTTCTGTACACAGAATTTTGATTGAATATCTAAAAATTACCATGATAACCGGAAGTGAATTAAAATAATTAGTTTTAGGAGAGGTATTACTAAATTGTGGAAAAAAAAAATTGGTGAATAAAAAACTAAAGGAAGACAGAATTTATGAATGAATCTAACAGTCAAAAGTAAAGGTGGTCCATCTAAGTAGTCAAGGAAAAAAAGTTGGTCCATTTAAATGATTTCTAAGCTGACACAAAGTATTTTGGTTCAGCCCACACATGCACGATGGTTGTTGTTATAAGCTGAAGGATTAGCTTGCCCCAAGTCCTACACTTGGCGTACTTGTAATAGTGTTGAGCTATCACTAAGCCCAACCAGCTTCGGAGATGCAAGAAAGCTATATAGAACAAGACATCACTAAATTAGCATCGATTCATGAACATGCACATAGATACAGGTAGGATAAATTTTATTTATGGTCTCTAACCTTATTGCATTATCATAAAAAGTCCTTAACCTTCATTTTATCCTATTAAAGTCTATAACCTCACTATTTGTATTCAATCGTAGTCCTTCCGTCATTTTCATGGTTAACTTTGACAAAATTTTTGTGACAAATGCCAACATTGGTATTATATTTTTTTATTCTTACTCAAATAATCCTTAAATTAATAAATTTATCACTACAACCACCATTTGTGCCACACCCACATGCGTTTTAGCCTTCTTCCCTATTTTTGGCCTCTGTTGCCGCCTGACCTGGCTTCCATCTCCACCTTTGCCTTCGGCCTTCGTTGTTGCCTGGCTCGGCTTCCATCTCTCCGCCCCTGCCTTTGGCCTTCGTCGCCGCCTGGCCCGACTTCCATCTCCGCCCTTGCCTTCGGCCTTTGTCGCCGCTTGGCCTAGTTTCCTTATCCGCTCGTGCCTTCGGCCTTCGTCGCAGCTTGGCCTGGCTTACATCTCCACCCGTGCTTTCGGCCTTCATCATCGCCTGCCTGGCTTCCATCTCGGCCTGTGCCTTCAGCCTTCGTCGCCGCCTGGCTTGGCTTCCATCTTTGCCCCTGCCTTCGGCCTTCGTTGCTACCTGGCCTGGCTTCCATCTCTGCCCTTGCCTTTGGCCTTTGTTGCCGCCTGGCCCGGCTTCCATCTCCGCTTGTGCCTTCGGCCTTCGTCGCCTCCTGGCCTGGCTTCCATCTCCGCCCGTGCCTTCGGCCTTTGTCGCCGCCTGGCCTGGCTTCCTTCTCTGCCCTTGTCTTCGACCTTCCTTTGCCGTTTGGCTTCCTTCTCTGCCTTTGTCTTCGACCTTCCTTCGCCGCCTAGCTTGGCTGTACCTGGCCTCGTCACCTTGTCTCCTCCGATTCACCTCGTCTCTGTTGCCTCCGTTCGTCGCCTCATCTTCTTCACCTCTGATTTGCCTCATCTCCATCCCCTCCGTTCGTCACCTTGATCTGCCAATGTTCTATAATCATGCACTAAATCCAACAACCAATCTCGGTCGCCTCTGATTCAACTCGCCTCTATCGCCTCCATCCGTCGTATCCGATTCGCCTCATCTCCATCGTCTTGATTTGCCGATTTGCTTGAATCAGTTGTCAATGTGCGGGGATGTGGTGGCTGGAGATGGTGAAGAAGGAAGAAAGGGGGAGATGATGGTTGTAGTGATAAATTTATTAGCTTAAGGGTTATTTGAATGAGAATAAAAAAATGTAAGACCAATGTTGGTATTTGTCACAAAAATTCTATCAAAGTTAACTATAAAAATGACGGAAGAACTACGATTGAGACACAAATATGGAGGTTGGGGACTTTAATAGGACAAAATGAAGATTAAGAACTTGTTTAGGACAACACGATAATGTTAGGGACCATAAATGGAATTTACCCCATATAGGTACCCTTGCTAACCTTTGTTACCACAATAAAGGAACCGTATATGCTCAAGTACCTACACAAGGTATACCTTCAAAAACTAAGTTCTCTCCCCCCCATGGTCTAGGCTCTGCCTTAGCCTACACTCTTAGGTTGGTGGCCTTTTTGGCACCTCTTTGGTACTTTTGGCACACTCCTCCCTCCCATGATGACATTCTACTCATATATATAAAAGTGAGTGATGGACAACCCCTATCACAACACCCAACCGCTTGGTAACCACTAGCTAGGTAGTGGACATATCCCACTATTGATAATATTACTCTAACTTGCCTTTCATGTGTCTCATGCTTTCTCCAACATGTATCACGTTGTGAAGTTGAGCTAGTAACCATCTCACACACCTCCCATGTGTGAGTATGACCAGAAGCCACAATTTAAGTCGCCGCTTTGTTGGCAGCCGTTCGCAACTGCCCCTCATGTGCTGCATATGCCACTACCACACATGAGATGGATATAGGCCCACCTTACCTTGCCCATGTTTCTGCCTCACAGCCCACCCAAAAAGGTGTAGTGCATTACCACAAAACTCATACAAAATCAGCCTAACTACAAAACCACAAACCCAATGAGGATGGCCCTCAGCCTTGGGCCACCTCCATGCATGAGCCCCAACACGCATATGTTGCCCAGCAACCATGTGCCGCCATAGACACATACCTCAACTTCACTTGCACGCCTCCTTGCGCCCACCGTGAGCACCTCACTTGCCCAGCGTGTCCTTTGTGCCACAAATCTGAGCCTGATGCACCTTGTCTGCCACTTGGACTCTAGCATGTGCGAGGTAACCTATACACTAGCCCTCATCACGCAACATCGACGCTTAGGATCATCATCATCATCATCATCTTCCATTTCCTCATTGCAGGCAAACTCACCAATTTCACTTTGTTCGAGGTGTTATGTTTTTCTCAGTTTCTTTCTAAATTTTTTTTCTCAAATCCAGTCACTCCACATAAAAATGAAAAACTTCCAAGAGAAATTAATTAAACACTTCCAAACGTTTCATCTAGGCCAAGCGTAAGGGATTGCCGTATAGTGAGTTGCACACATAGGAAAAGGCTATTATGGCAAAATTGAACATATTCTTGGAAATGGAGGCATAAAAATTCTGAAGAGGCTTCACTTTGGATTCTTGAATGTACAGCGTGATGATGTTTTCAGCCAGCATTACCGGAGAAAGGGACCGGACAGGGTTTCTCAAAGCACATCCCATATCTCTGACAAACCCTCGCATATCCTTGCGATGCAGAAGGCAGCACTCAGCGGGTAACCCGAAACTGAAATAACCAAAAATAGAACAATAAAGAATTACTAAGACTAAAACCAGTTTGCATAAAAATAAAGAAGATGACTATTGAACCAAATATGAACATCCTAAAGAAAATATGGGCCCACGGACAAAGAAGATGCAGGCTTACTTACTTGCTATTAAATCCTCTGTGTAATCAGTTTCTATTTTTCCATGGGCCATTGCACCAACCTAAGAATTCATAACAGAAAAAATCAAAGAGCGCCAGTTTGGGGGAAAGGCAATCCAATACGAAGCATAACTTTATTGGGAGGGAGGACATACCACAAAAACCAGGGTAGCATCATCAGCAATAGATTTGACGTACTTCTTTATTTTGACCAGCTTCTCAGAGCTATATGAGAATCCTGCTAACAGAGAAAACCTTAGTGAAACCCCGATGCTGGGTGAAAATTTGCCAGAAGGAGAAGTGCCAGGGCCTCAGCAACTGAACCTATTTTCCGGGAGTTGAGAGGTAAATACTGTGCAACAGGATTCTTGATTACACGCAAAAGTTTCTCACGCTTACCAACAGCTGTTATGGTGAGTTTTTGTAGCAGCTGCACTACATGTGAGAAAAATACAATCAGAAATAGCCCCCAATGTGTGTCAAAATGTCAAAATCTAAAAAGAATAAACTTACACATGATTCCAGAAAACCGTTTATAAGTCCTAGGAATCCGAACATGAGGCTTAACTTCAAAAAGAACACCCTTTTCAGTTCTAACATACACAGCTTGCACCCTCCCAGCCTTGTTAATTGGACTGTCCAGAATAGTGAGAAGAGCCTGCAAGGACGTATAATCAGGAACAAGTAAGATGCTTTGAACAGAAAGAGGCTGGAGATTTTGGGTATCTTTCTTTCTTAATTACACATCTGCCACGGACGAAGCATCAACAATCATCTATCACCTAGTGGATCAAATTTTTGGAAACAAATTTGGAGTTTATAAGGTTTACTATGACATACACACTTCAGGCAAAGGTTTGTAAACACAATAGGTGGTGGTTGTGGCCATGTATGCTTGCAATGGCATGGGACTATATATTGAAATACAATTATATGTCACTAACCGAACATGACAAGCACTTGAACATACTTATCAGGTCCAACTCTAGAATGCATACCCCTGCTCACGCATGAATCAATCACATAAAAAATGCATATAGCACGCGTAGCAGAAATGGATCTGAATTTAGTTTAAACGCTAAATCACTAACCTGATGGGCAATATCAGGCCTATAATCAGCCGGATTTTTGTTGTTTTTGCGCAAGAAATGAGCATGGTCATCAGAATTCAGAAGCTGGTAGCTCTGAGTGCCAAAAAAAAAAAGTCAGGATTTGATCAAAGCGCTTACTTTTCTTTTTAGAAAAAACAAAACAGACCTTAACGACAAAGAAACAATTATTCATCAGATAAGCAAGACTGCTACTATACCTTGCCCACTTTGGCGACTTCCAATGAAGCTTTCTCGAGAATAAAGATGGCCCCTGGTTTGTTGGTCTTTTGCTGGGTGGGAGCAATAGGGATTCCCTCAAGCTGTGCTTCTTCTTCATTCTCCTGCTCATCACCAACACTTCTTTTCTCCGTCATGGCTCGCTTCGGTGATGGCGTCTCCTCATTTGCTTCTATTTCCTTTTCTTCGACTTCTTCTCTGTCATACTTCTCTTCTCTATTCTTTCTCTTCTTCCCCTTTATCCCATATGGCCGCACCATCTTTGACCCAGAACAAACTTGTAGCAAGAAGAGAGAAGAAGAAGAGTAAAGCCCATAAGCTATGATCTATCAGAACATAAATAAACTCAGAAGCAGGAAATGAAGCAAGTGAAGAAGAGAGTACCAAGCAAGCTGATGGCAGCGGAGAAGGAAGCAAGGAAGGAGCAACGACTAGCAGCAGCGGGCGGACGACAGTTGCTTAGGTGGACAATTCCCCTTTCTAGGGTTTTTTCTGCGTTTTAACAAAATGTGTCATTTTAGACCCGTTTGTCATAAAAAATAGTCGATTTGACCCTTCAGTTACTTCACATATCGATTAAGTCCTCAAATCCTTGAGTCCTATCTCCTATGTCACTTTTGGCTTAAAACGAAGATTATTTAAATAACATCGTGAAATGTGTAAACTAATTTACTAAAGTAGATTATTTACAATGGCCAGAGCTTAAATGCACTTAGCTAAAGCTCTACTATTACATTTTACTATTATTTATAAGTTTGCAATCACACATTTTTCTCTCTACTCAATTATTGGCTGTCGTGTCTTTCATCTTTCTACACTGCACCTTTGCTCTTTAACGTTTTTTGATTATTCTCTATAAAATGTTTGTTTGAATATTTCCATTAAATTTTCCTCATATATTTGTCGTGTTTTTTTTCTGTACAACATATATATTTTTTTTTTCCAGAAACGGGGAAATATTATTTGTCTTTTCAATGATTGTTTTCCTATTTACTCACATACTCATTAAGATTTTTTTTTGTACAACCTATATTTTATCAAATGTGTTTATATATTTCATCAAGAAGTAAGAGAATAAGAGAAAAATTTTACATATTTTATTTTGAGAGATTATTGTACTGTTACATCAAGTAAAAAGTATTGTTCCATTCAATAAGAAATATTGTTTGTAAATTATGTTGTTTTTTTCAGTAAGTAGTGTTGTTCTATTTTAAACAAATGTGATGTTCAATAATATGTTGTTCATTTCGTAAGAAATATTATTCACAAAAGTATTGTTCTATACTATACCGTTCATTTCGTAATATGTATTATTTGTAAATAATGTTGTTTTGTTCAGTAAAAAGTGATGTTCTATTCAGATAATTGAGCTGCTCTGTAATATGTTGTTTTGTTTAATAAGACGTGTTGTTCATTTCATAGAAAGTGCTGCTAAGTGCAGTGACATTTTTGTAAATAATGTGCTGTTTTGTAATATGCTGCTCATTTCGTAAGATGCGTTGTTTGTAAATTTTGTAGTTCTTTCCAATAGAAAGTATTGTTTCGTTAACACAAATGTGCTATTCTGTGCATTGGTGTTCATATAGTAAGATGTGTTATTCCATTCACACAAATGTGTTGTTCGATCCATTCAAATGTGTTGTTCCATTTAGTAATAATTGTTGTTCCGTTTAGAATAATGTGTTGTTTTATAATATGTTATTCATTTCATAATATGTGCTGTCTATAATAGTATTTTGTTCAGTTACATGTGCTGTTCTGTCCTGTAATAAGTGTTATTCTGTTCATATGAATATACTGTTTTGTAATATGATGTAGATAATCTTACAATAATAGCGTGAATGTTTTGTAATGTCATGGTACAAATTAATGTTCAGCTTAATATAATGTGGTGTTTTTTTTTTCTAAAAGAATGTGTTATTCAATGTAATAGTGTTCATTTCATAAGATATATTGTTCAAGACATAGTGAATGTCTTGTAATAACGCGTTTACAATTTGAAAACATCGAGGTACAAATTAGTGTTCAACTTAGTATAATGTGGTGTTCTTTCTACCTAAAGATGTTGATGTAGTGGTGTTCATTTTGTAAGATATGTTATTCAAGATAAGTGGTGTTCATTTCTCTATTTCTGCTGTTCAAGATGTGGTTACAATTTTGTGTACACTATGAAAGTATTGGTGTAGTGCTTAAACTATGTTCATTGTATAGCTACTCATTTACAATATATTAGTTTGACTGATGATAAAATATTCCTGGATTAAGCGCTATACTCATACTTTTATGATATTTATGAAACTACCACCACGACTTGGACAACATATTTGTCTGAAGAGAATAACACTTTATAGAACAATACTTATCTAAAGAGAAGAGCACATTTGTCTGAAAAGAATAGCTCGTTTGTCTGAAAAGAATAATATATTTGTCTGATTCAAAACATATTATTTATGGACAATATTTCTTCTTAAATTAATATATTTTACAAAACACTAAATTGGTAAGAATGGAACAACAGAGGACATCATACTCCATCGACTTCTTCAATTACGTGGCCAATGATGAGTTTGAGTGAGTGTGAATGAAACACACCATAAGAATATGTCCAATAAAGAGAAGATTTAAGGAGACAATGCTGCAACAGAGCTTAGTGGTGGAGGTTGTTTCCAGTATGAGTTGGCTAAAGGACTATATTGGTAGTTGTGCTAAAGGACTTAGGTTTTATTTAGAGCCAAATATAGTTTTATTTTGTAGTGCTATTCTGTTCAGTGATACGTGATGTTTCATTCATACAATTGTGTTATTCTATAATATGTTGTTCATTTTGTATGATATGTTATTTATAATAAGTGTTGTTCCGTTCAATAATAAGTGTTGTTTCGTTTAATAATAAGTGTTGTTCCATTCATATAAATATGTCATTCTGTAATATGTTATTTATTTTGTAAGATATACTGTTCATAAAAAGTGTTGTTTCGTTTAGGAATAATTATTGTTTCGTTCAGTAATAAATATTGTTTCAATCATACAAATGTACTTGTTTATAATATGCTGTTCATTTTGTAAGATGTGCTATTCGTAATAAGTGTTATTCCCCTCAGTAATAAGTGTTGTTTCGTCCATACAAATGTGATGTTCGATAATATGTTATTTGTTTTATAAGATGTGCTATTTGTGATAAGTGTTGTTCCGTTCAGTAATAAGTGTTATTCGTTTTAGTCATAAACACTATTTCTTTTAGTCATAAGTGTTATTTGTTTTAATAAAAAGGTTATTTCACTCTTACAAATGTGGTGGTCTATAAACTATTGTTAAATTTTGAAAGAAATACTGTTTGTAAGTAATATTGTTCGATTCAGTAAGAAATGTTGTTTCATTCAGATAAATGTGTTGTTCTATAATATATTGTTCATGGGTAAAATTCATATTTAGTCTCCTAACTTTAAGGGTCATGCTAATATGGTCTCTTACCTTTAAAAGTAGCTATTAAAGTCTCTTAACTTAACCAACATGTCCTATTTTGGTCCCTACCATCAGTTCTGCCGTTATTTTGAATGAAAATTGCCTATGTGGTACATATATTGCCACTTGTATGTCCCTTTCATGATAGAAAGTGACTAAACTCAAAGAACAACAAATTTTAGACTAAGATGATGCAAATGCATAATAATAAAGTCCTAAGATATAGTTTTACCCACAATCTTCTTTCTCAAATCTTCACCGATTTCAATTGTCCAGCAACCCATTCTACCATCTCTACCATCCACACCGCTACGCACCTTCTCCTCTCCGTCGTTTTATCTCATTGTTTCTTTGTTCCCTTGTCTACTTGTCTTTGTCTACCCAATCACCGTTAGGCCCGTGATCTCTCTCTATGAAGAGCTTTTCTCTCTCGTTGCCGCCCTTCTCCAATTACGCTCACCGCTGCCCTTTGCGCCAATTACACCTATCATCAACCACGCCGATTACTATTGCTAACTCCACCTCACCAGCTCTAGCCTCTTGAACTTTGCTACTCTAGAGTTTGTGATGAAAACTGTTTGAACTTGTTTTGGAATCGTATAAATCTGATGCCTTTGTCTTCTGGGTTCTTGCTCGATTCTGATTCGAGATAAAAATTTGGTAGGTGTGTCTAATTCTAAGGGTAGCTATTGAAATAACGATGGTGAAGGGTGGCAGCAGGATTAGGGAAGATTGGGTTAACTAACATTTTAGGTTCCTAAAATTACTTTATGTGTCAATTTTAGCTTGAATTTTATTGTTCTCCCAAAGGCTACCATTTGGCAATATGCATGTCACGTAGGTAATTTTCATTCGAAATAACGGTAGAATTGATGGTAGGGACCAAAATAAGACATGATTTGAGTTAAGGAAATTTAATATTCACTTTTAGAGGTAAAAAGACCATACTAGGAAGACCCTTAAAGTTATGGAACTAAATATAAATTTTACTCTATTATTCATTTTGTAAAATATGCTGTTTATAAATGATGTTATTCCTTTCAATAAAAAATGTTGTTCCATTTTTATAAATATGGTGTTTTATAAAATATTGTTAATTTTGAAAGAAATGTTGTTCATAAATAATATTATTTAATTTAATAAAAAATGTTGTTCCCTTCAGATAAATGTGTTCTCTGAGATGTGGTGACATTTTTGTAAATAATGCAAAAGTAAGGGAGTAGCAAGCTGCATCAGGTGTACCTTGTAGCTACTCTATTGGTTTAACCTCCAATTCAACTCAAAAAATGCTATTTTTGTACTTTTGTCTATCTCATAATACCTTATCCTGAATCATTTTCTTAGTTTGAGATTACTTGTCCCTATACAAACTTGGAGAGAGCAGTGGCAAATTTTGCCATTGCAAATTCAGAAGACCAATTCTATTAGTATATGCCGGCTGTTTAATGGGAGAAACTTTCATATGGCTGATAAAAGATTCACAAGCTTGATAAGCTTCTACTCTGCTTAAGATAGATATTGGTTATCAAATAAGTGGTACTTCCAATCAGTTTCTCTTAAGCAAAAAAAAAGAAGAAAATGACAGTTTCTGCTTCTCCATTCAATTTAATGTAAGAAAAGATACTGTTCCAGTTCCATTCTCTGTTATATACAATTGAATTAAACCCATTTTACATTGAAAAGAAAAAAAAACCAAAAAACAATGAATACAACTCTTGCTACAGTTGAATTAAACTGGATGTATGAACATTTGGAATTTATCCCTCCCAAGCCTCAGGTGAAAAAATTATGTATAATCTTTCTCAACTCAAGTATCTTCAGCAAAAACCTTGAAAATGAAATCTTTGAAGCGCTTGGAGTACTGCCTCGGGTCCACAGCTGATATAGAAGTGGGATCATACTGGAAGGACTTGTAGGCATGCTCAAGCTTCTTGGTAATGTCATAGTCCTGAAGGATGTCTATTATGCCGAAGAACATTACTACTTCATAATACTCCCCGGTTGGCTCTCCTACAAGCTGCAACTCACACTCGTTTCTCCTCACCGTTCTCTCTACGCGGCCAGGCATGTTCGAGCCCAATCTAATGCTAGCCCACCTGCCATGAACTTGCACTGTTATTCCTGACCAAATCCTTGTGAGACATGATGCAGGAAATGGTTGTCAAAGTTTGTTGTTTTTATTACCTTGTGGGATCTACTAGAAGTTGATCCATGTCCGCTCTAGAAAGGCGGGGAGCTGATTCGTTCTCTTTTTCACCTGAAAACAATCACAATGGAACTTAATTAATTGGCATGTTCTAAGTAGAAATTAAGCACAACTAGTCTAACTCAATAGTTTTCATGAAGGGTGTAGAGTAGTTAACCATCCACAGCTTGTGCTCCACAAGGAATTAGCTCCCCATTAGGCGACACTTCTCTGAAATGGAGACCAACCAAAAGGCTGTAGTCCATAATTCTCTCTTGCTCAAGAAACTCACAGTCCCTATCTACTTGCCTGTGAGAAAGCAAGTGAACAAACAGATAGATGCATAACTCAAATTGATGCTGGGAAACCAGAAATGAGGTTGAAGCTTCATTTTGTTAATGTTTTATAAGCTCTGAATTTAAGCATATGGCATTGGAAAGATAAATAATATATTCTCTCATCAGGTTGAAGGTAGATAGAGATAGTATGTCACCTGCAAAACTCTTGAAACCATGCCTTCTGCAGTCTAAAAATGAAATTTAGGTCGAGATCTTTAAGTATAGTGTTAGAATCAATGTCAGACTCTGGCTTGTTCGTTATGCGTCCAAGTGAGGATCCTTTCAAGTCAAAGCGCCTATGAATTGCATATTCAGAACGAAAGAGATTCCCCATTATAATAAATCGCACCTAGATAATTAGCATATCAGTTGATTTCTTCTGGGATACACAATAAACATCAATATATGAGACAACTTGTAAATGTACAATCTACATTGCTTCCTAGATAAGTTACCTTCTTCTGAATTGGACCCTGCATTTTCACGCAATGCAGGCCATAATATTTGATCACCAAAGTGTTCTCGAAGGCTCGGACGTGGTTATAATAGGCTGAAAGCATTCTTATAAACACCTGCAACATAAACCCCAACAAGCCTTCATCATCCATTGCTGTTTTAAACAACTATTGTTTTCTGGCATGGATATAAAGAGACTAACTTTTGCTTCTGATTTCTTCATCGTCTTTATCATGTAACGATCATCATTGGTCAGATAAAAGAAGCTACCACTTTTACCGGGGGAGGATAGTTCCCGTAGAGCATCATTCCCACAAAGGGATAACATGTAGTCAGCAGGATCCACTTTGAACAGCTTCCTCAAAGCCCTAAAGATAAATTAAGTTTAAAACACATAAAAATTATTCTGACATATCAAACTAGTATAACATTTTAATTAATAAACAGAAGTAGCTTAAACATAAGTACTTCGAATGCTTGTGGGAAGGCCTCACCTGAAAACCACAGGGCAGTAATCTTTCCATCTGAACTCAGTTGACTGGTGGGGAGGAGTATACTTTGTCCCTTCGGGAGGAAACCTTGTCCATACCTTTTCCTTGGGATCGAAGGCAGAGGCTTTAAGATCAAGAGAGGTTGTTGGAGCAGGTCTTCCAACTGCATGCCTTTTTAGAGGAAGATTTTTGAACAAAGAAACGAATGAAAACAGAAGACTATAAAGCCATTATTTGTGCATTACCTGATCCCCAGCTGTAGATTGAGCATAAGCTCGTAGTTCTTATGACCTTTTGAGATGGTTTCCCCTTGTCTCTTCCCTGGCTTAGGTACTTTCAAAGGCAATGCAGAATTGAACTTGGGATTAGTATCATCATGAGTTAGTCCCAACAATTCCGCATCCATGTCCCTCCTTCCCTCAGATCCATCATACCCTACGTCCCCATCACTCTCCCACATACTCATCTTATCCATACATCTCTCCACACCGACACTAACCCTCCCATCAACCGATAACCTCCTAGGCTTATCGCCCGCCTTTGTGGAGTTCCACACTGCAAGCTTCTTCTGAGAGGGCAGAATAGGCACCCTCTCTCCCCGACAGATATTGGCATCTGCCAAATCCACATTATACAAGTTTTGAGCATCCCATTCCGCGGAAGAATCAGAAGAAGGGTAATAAGTCCCATTTTGCTCACTAGGGTCCTTGCTCCAAGTCCCCACATAGAAGCTCCCATCCTCCCACTTGTAAGTCCCACTGCCCTTCGGAAGGCCATCCTCCCAACTCCCATCGAACCTATTCCCATTCTTCCACACAAAACTGCCCTTCCCACAAATCACTCCATTCCTCCACTCCCCTACATAATAGTTCCCATTCTTCCATTGATACTTCCCTTGCCCTTCCTGCAAGCCACGCCGCCACTCGCCATCATAGCTATCCCCATTTGCATAGTTCTTAATCCCTTGTCCATGCTTCAAATTCATCACCCATTGGCCTTTATATATGTCCCCTTTTGTCCCCATATATGTCCCTGTCCCATCCATGTACCCACTCTTGAAATCCCCTTCATATGTGGCTCCTGAGGGCCAGCTGAATCTTCCCTTTCCCATGGTTTTTCCTCTGTACCACTCCCCGACATAGCAGCAGCCGTCGGTCCAGAGGTACTTGCCCTGTCCGTTGGGGAAGTTGTCGTACCATTGCCCGGTGTAGTAGTCGCCATTTGGTAAGATCTTCTCGGCATAGAAGGGCTCCCCGCTGTCACTGGCCACTGTGCGGTCGTCGTCGTCGCCGCCGGCAGCGTCATCATCGCCGCTAGGCGCCACGGACACCACCCCGAAGATGCTGTTGGCTCGCTTCTTCGCTGCCTGCGTCTTCCGCAGCGTCGCCTCCCACGCACGAAGGACGCCGCTCTGTTCCTTGTTCATCGTTAACACCTACTTCGTCCCCTGCTCCCTTACGTCACTAACATGTTCCTCGAATCAATTATTGAAACATTTCCCCAGATTGCCCTGTAATAAACTGATATAGAAAGGCAGAACAGAATCTTTCGCCGTCAAATGTCGTCGTCGGCGTCCTTCTGGGCGTGTTGATTCCTTCTAAAGATTCAAACTTTTTTTCCTTTCTTCCGAACCCCAAAAGGAAATTTGAAGTTCAAGTTGTTGCCGCCGGATTTTCCTTCTTCTTTCTGGTTGAATATTCCGGGAAAAACATGGATGCAATAATTCTAGGTTTGTAAGAGTTTGACGGTAAAGAGATCCAAAGGAACTGGAATGGGCGATGATTATGAGAGGAGCACATTGTTTCTCTCCTATCTTTCTTCTGAGCTGGATTCAAATGGTGGACTTTTTCATCTCCTATAATCTCTGAGCCCCCAGACATTTGGAGGGACAGGCGACCTCAACTTCCCCCGGCCATTTCTCTATTATTAGACTTCTCTTCAACCCTTGCCTGCCTATTCTCCACCACTTCTAGCCCTTTCTCTCCATGCATCACAGAGGGAGACACAGAACTTGGGTTTAATGAGTTCGCCATTCCTAACTTTTAATTATTATTTCGTTTTGGCCTCCAACCTTGAAACTTCCCTATTTTGCCAAGTGTCTTGATTAGAAACATGACCTTTCAAAAAGCTTGCTATACCACCTTCTCCACAAAAATCTGAAAGGGAAACTTTAACTGTGTTTGTAAAAAACATAAAATTGAAACATAAAAATAAATTAAATAAGGCCAAAATGGAATAAAAATATACCCATGGATATAGATATTATCTATACATACTGGCACACTAATTCAAGTAAGCAGTGGCGGAGCTACGCTTTGCTTGGGGGGGGGGGGTTCCCCCGGGGATTTTTAAAAAAACGTAAATATGGGGTAGTAATTTGATGATTTTGTCAAAAGTTAAGGATTGTATGTGCATTTTGCCCCCTAATATTGTGGAAAAATATAAAGATGGGGGCAATAAGGTAGGCACTGAAAAAAGTAGGGACCCAGTGAGTAGTTATTCCCTCTACATTAAAAGGATATTCTAACATGACCTAAATGCACTATTAGTCCTCAAACGTTTCCAACTCGTACGATTTGCTCCTTGAGCTTTGAATTAGTGTGAGTTAGTCCCAATTTACAGCTTTACCTAACCGCGATGTCGTCTCTCTCCTCCGGGCTCCGCCAACTCTCCTCCGGGCTTGCCCCCCCGAACCAAAAATCCTAGTTCCGCCACTGCAAGTAAGCCATTGGATCTCTTATGAACCCAGATAGTACATAGATATAGATGCACAAGACTTTTTTTTCTAACTAATCTTCTAATAGTTACTAATAATTTTTTAATGCAAAGGGATATAAAAATTACGTCTCATTCAGAAAAAAAAAGAAGAATATTATAAAAAACAATGTCATAAAACTAATGAAACTCCAAGCAAGTGATAATGCAAAAGGAGGTGTCTTTAAAATAAGCAAAAGATATTATTAAATAACAACTCGAGCTTGATCGGTTTGGAATTTATACATATTTATTTGAATTCAAACATGAACAAAATATTAAATTGAATAGATATCTCAAACAAAATATAACTAATCTACTATTTGACTTAGCTCCATTCATTTTCAGCCCTATCCATGAAAGGATTGATATGTACAATTTTTTAAACCATGGGGACAGTTGACCTTTTATGACTAAAATGTATACACTCCGAACCGAGGCTTTAATTTATTTTTTTATTTTTATTTCCAAACCCGAATTTTACACACAACTTAATTGGTATCCAAGTCATTTGATTTTGTTGCATAAATCGCCGTGATTACTCTTTTCTTCTTCTTCGTCTGGCATTTTTGTGTTGGGATCAAATCTTGTTGAGCTGTGCAAGGAGAAAGACAGTGGCGGAGGTGACAGCAGGAATAAAGAAATCATTGGGGATGGCCTTAGGTGCCACTTGTTGCTTGAGGAGCAAGGCAGTGGCGGGAACCCCGAAGATATAGAAAAGAATGTCCGTTGCCCCAATTCCCGAAAATCCCGTCTCTATGATCACCTCTTGCAGGATCTGTTGGAACTCCTCCTTTGTCAAGGGGCTTTCTCTCCCTTTGTGGTGTTTCTAATATAATGTATTAAAAACCATTAATTAATTAACTAGCATAGATATACATGAATTGCTTTTTATTTTAAATTTTTTGAATTTATTATATGTATTAGAATTTCTTAATTTGGAAACATAATGATACTGATTATATATTGTTGTAGCTAGGTTACCTCGTATGCCAGCTTGAGGGTTGTAGCCTTTGGCACTCGGAATTGTGTGCTGCCAAGCTTTTTGTTGATTTCTCTACACAATGCATAGAAGTAATTAATAAATGTAATTAAATATAGTTAGTTATGCTATTGGATGAATTTCGAGAGGATTATATATATATATAGCTAGTTCATGAATTAATTAAGCCAGAATAAAGGGGATTGATTAGCTAGCTTGCTAGGATTTATAATGATAAGATTGGATATGTACTCGATAGTTTCGCAGACTGCTCGATAGAAGTCAGCAGGAGTATACTCCTGATCTTGATCTGAGAAGTAGGAGTCATAACATGTTGCCATAATCGGACCAATCTCCTTGTCCATCTTCTCCTTGGTATTATTAGTTCCTGCATTAATATATAATTGGGCACAACATTAATTAATTACTAGTACTAGCTGTGTTTTTCAACCGCTTGGCTTGCCTTGATCTGGGATGGAATAAATATCTGCACCCAAATTAGGGATTTCTACCTTGTTATCATTTTCTCAACCCCAAAGCAATTTTTCAGTCATCAAATTTATCATTTTCATGTATAACCCATCATTAGTGTGGAGATGGAATGATCTCTTTTATTGTCTCTGTAAAGCTACTATGAATTAATAGTATCGTTGAGAATCATATAGTTGAGGACGTTAGCAACGAAACAATATAGCCGATGGAGTTGGCGTGCCAACAAATAATTAAGTACACAAGATTAGTAAATCTTTAAACATCCAAAATCTTTGTCCAGTGGTTAAAATTTTGTGGGTGTTATTAAGAGATCCAAGGTTCAATTTCTTATAACTCCTCCGGCCTATCCATGTAACAAAAAATTAATAAATTTTGGCAACTTCAATCATTATCTAATAGTGATCAGTGACGCTTCTGTCATGCTTTTTAAGACTTGATGAATATTGGCCACTCTTCAATTCCCCTAACTAGTTTGTCATTCTCCCAATGGAGAAACAAAAGATGAGACAATGTGAGGGGTGTGTGTGTGTCTATATATATATATAGAGAGAGAGAGAGAGAGAGAGAGAGAGAGAGAGGTGCGCACCAGAAGCCAAGGCTTGCCCCATATTAATCTTCAATGCTGTGGGAGAAGCGCTGATATGCAGGCAGCTTTATATATAGGTGTGAGAAATATGTTGACTTGAAAGCGGGGGAGGGTATATCGAATTCCCCATTTCCCAGCACTCCAAGCAAAGTTTTATTATTGCTATATATATATATATATATATCATGCTGATCTGTAGACTGCACTTTATTACAACCTTGTACAAGAAGACCCACGATGTCAAGTACTAGGCTAGCTTATTCTTGCAATGTAGTTTATCTAAATTCTATTACTACTATTTGATTAATGAAACGATTTGGGAAAGCCGTTCAAGTCAAATCTTATTCTCCACCGGAATCAAGGGTAAAACTTGGAAACGCAATTTCTCTACACATTAATTGTATTTAGGCCTAAAACATTAAATAGCCCTTGAACTTTGGTAACTCGTACAAATAGCCCCTTAGACCCTTCAACTTTAGTAACTGGGACCCCTTAGATGAGGCGTGTAATTTATTTCCGTTATAGAATTGTTGTAGTTGTTTGTACGATGACTGGAATGAAACAAATCTTCTGCAACCTTTTCTCTATCTCCCTTTATGTTTGAAAATTACAGAGTCAATCCAACTATCCTTTTCACTATGAAACAAGTAAGTAGCCTGAATGAGCAGAGGAAGATAAATTAAGGCCAATGTGATGGCTGTGACAAAGAGTGGATGCAACAATCAGGAAACGACTTGAATCAGCAGGGGAAACATCTTAACCAAGGTTTGACTGCTGCATTGGTTTCAAGCTAGAAGCCTTAGCTAAGTCATGTAGACAAGTTTTGTTATGTAATTCAAGACTGTCGTTCAAATTTAGATTACCAGCTAAGGATTCAGCTCTTGTTATGTTGCCCCAAGTATTTGTTTTGGCCTGAAAGTTCAGACTTTGGCCTTATTAATTTGCAATACGTGAAGTTAGTGCCTTAAGGCATTGTAAAGAAGGATCTATTATCTGGCAACTAAGAGCTACCCTTTGGTATGGAAACTCAGTAACTGAGTTGGTAAGAATGCACTGGAAATCTGGTTTTCAACAGAATTCTGCAGTAGAACAGTATAACGGTTGCAACATTTGACTTGAAGTTCGACTTTTTGATAGGGCCATTGTCTTGCTCTGGGATTTTGTGTGCAGCTTTGAGAACATATTTGAAACATGTTCAAACCTTTAAACTAGATTTATAAGCTCAAAATTGTATTTTAGCCCCTCAACCCAAATTCTTCAGGTTTTGAGTGTGTGAGTCGTGGGCTCGAGTGCAGCAGTGCTTGTTTTGCTGGTGAAGCTTGATTTATCTTGGCAAACATTCTTATTTTGACAAATTAGACTTGTTGTGATAGTTTTCAAGAGAGTTCCTGAGCCTTCCCGGTAAAACAGTTAGGAGCCCATGTTGTCTATACACACACAGTAGGTATCAAAGATAGTGTAGCTCTGGGTTGAGCAGGAATTAACCAACTTAGGAGTTAGCAAGCATAACTAGCTCATGTTCTATAAAGAGTGTGTATGTATGGCGGGGTGACAATCCTCCCCCAGTAAAAGTGATAACTTCTTTTATCTGACCAATGGTGATCATAACTTGATGAAGACAATGAAGAAATAAGAAGCAAAAGTTTATCCGCTACATTCATGCCATAGAGCACTTGTAGTTTGAAAGCAACAGAGGTTGTTGCAAGGCTCTTTTGGGTATATGTTGCAGAGGTTTGTAAGATTGCTTTCAGCCAATTATAACCATGTTTGAGTCTTTGAGATCACTTTGGTGATCAAATATTATGGTCTGCATTCTGTGAAAAATGCAGGTTAAGGTAATCTAGGAAGCAAAGTACCTTACAACTTATGAGCTATGTTGTATCCTTATTGTGTACCCTAGGAGAATCAACTGATTTATTATAATGGAGAATCTCTTTCATTCTGAGAATGCAATTCATATGCCCTTTTGACTTAAAAGGATCCTCACTTGGACACAAGGAACAAGCCTGAGTCTGACTCTAACACTACACTTGAAGATCTCAGAATGAGAGATGGTTTCAAGAGTTTTCTAGGTGAAATATTGTGTCTATGATCTTCTTCAATCTGACAAGATTTATATGGCTTTTCAATGCCAAAAGCTTGGACTCACAGCCTATATATCATTGACCAAATGATGCTTCAAAATCGTGTGTGGTTTCGCGCCATCAACCTGAGTTATGTATTTATCTGTTTTTTCCCCCTCTTTTTCTTTCTCATAGGTGGATATACAGGGTCTGAGTTTCTTCAGCAAGAAAACAATGACGGCCTACAGCCTTCTAGTTGGTCTCCTCCATTTTAGAGAAGTATCAACGAATGGGAAGGTAATTCCTTTTGGAGCACAAGCTGTGGATGGTTAATTAGTTAATTACTGTCCACCCTTCATGGAAACTCTGAGTTAAACAAGAGTTGTTTTCAGGTGAAGAGGAGAACGAATCAGCTCCCTGTCTCTTTGGAGTGGACATGGATCAACTTCTTGTAGATTCCACGAGGCAACAACACAACAATACAAGTTTGACGCCATTTTCTGGATCATTTGCAGCACGGATTTTGGATGGATTAAAACTTTAAGTTTATGGCGGGTTGGTTAGCATAAGAATGGGCTCAAACGTGCCTGGTTGCATGGAGAGAACTATGAGGAAAAACAGTGTGAGTTGCAGCTTCTAGGAGTGAACTGGGGAGTGTTACGTACATCGTTTAGGACTATGACATTACCATGAGGCTTGGGCACGGCTACAAGTCCTTGCAGCATCATACTCTTAAAGATAAGAGGAAAGCTGCTCTCGAATGTATGAAGGGGAAGAGATACCCGAAGCCGAAGGCATCTTTTCAAAAGCATTTCCTACCCCACCTGAAGCTAGCATATCCCACTTCTATATCAGCTGTAGATCTGAGACAGTAGTCCAAGGGTTCTATATCATTTTCAAGGTCTTTGCTGAGGACATGAGAGAGTTTTTTTCTAATAGTATGGATTCTTGCATTGAACTGAACGAAAATACATAACATGTTATTTTTCTTCTGCTGTTTCTGGTTGAGAGAAATTATGTTTCTTGTCAACAGAGAGGAAATAGCAAATAGCAAATAGTACGGCTACTTGTTGACAAACTAGGATTGCATTTTATCTGTATGCATATAATTATAATCAATTGCAGTTCGAGGGCAGTGCAACTCAAACAATTTGTCACTGAACTTCTGTCAGTAAATATTCTGTCCTGAAGCCGAAGAAAGGGGCAAAAAGAAGCCCCAACACAACAAAACATTGATAACGATCAAAATACTAAAAGCAACAATAACAGGGAAGATATGAATATTAGCTAAAGGTCCAATGTTGCTTAAGAATCTCATTCAAAAATAGGTCAAACATAGCCCAAATAAACACAAAATGTGAACATAAATCGTTAAATGTTTTACTGCCCTTTTTATCACAATAGCCTCCAATCAAACAATTGCGGATTAGTGAGTATGTCATCAATTGATTGATTAAATTAATTAAGCTTGTTGTCCCAAATGCAATTAACAGAGGGGTGAATTGGTTGGGTTCCAAAGCAAACAAAAAATAAGTTCTTGAACCCTTAAACTCAAATTTGATTTAAAAAATAATAATTAACCCTATTCTAACCAGAAAATGACTACCATAATCCACATAAAATTTGCTTTGAAAGCTACCTTTGAAGTATTTTTGAAAACAAGCAAGTTTAACCAAAATAGGTAGCATAAAACACCAACCAAAGATCAAGTATGTAAGGAGAGAAAAGCTTACACAAGAGTATTTTTATAGAGGTTCGGTCTCTCTTCTTGAGAGTCTGCTCCTCTCCTCACCACTTGAGAGTTTTCTTCTCTAATATGAAACAGAAGAATACACAATAGTATACAATGTCACACAACCCTTTGGTAGTTCCTTCTACCTCAACCTCTCACTAGTTTTGTTCAAGGCTAATTAGAAACCTTTCTAACTTCATTTCCTTTACAAGGAAATCACTCAACCACTCTAGATAAACTCAGTAATTTCGTGGTTACAAAGTGGTAAGAACATGGAACCTCTCAAGGCTAGATAAGCAAATGAAAACACAAGTTCTTGGCAAATATCAAGTTTGAGCTTTTGATGATGGATTTTTTTTTCGAGTTGCCAAGAGATTTTTCATTGGTGATTCATGATGTTTTTATACTCCAATAGATGCAAAAGAGACGTTGAAGACCGTTGGAATGATAAAACAAGTTCCATTGAAATCTGGTGAACGTTGCTGTCAAATTTGACAGAAAATTGTTTCTGTCGCCCGGTTTCAACCGAGTGAAACTGGGCGACAGAAGCGTGAAAGAATTTCACTCAATTGAAAATTCAATTTGATAACAAAATCCAAGGTTTGACCTCCAACGGCTATATTGGTAATTAATGAGTTGTTAGCGCCTAACACATGTGGAAATCTGACATGGCATAAATTTAGAATGAATTTTAAAGGAATTTTCAAACCGGGAACTCGCGTGCAGGCCTAGAGTCCACGTTTCACCCAATTGAAAAGTTTTCACTCAAGTGTTTTTCTGTTCCAGAACCAAGAACAACTCAGTCACGAAAAATTGCTCCAGTTTCACTCGGTTGAAAACATTTCACTTGAGTGTTTTTCTGTTCCAAAACTAAATTGCTTTCGGGTTTGAAAAAATGCTCCAATTTCAACACATTGAAATATTTTCACCCTTTTGAAATTGTAGCTCCAGGTTTTTCTCACTTTTAAATTTCCAAACTTCAATGAATTTTTCAGAAAAAAGATTTCTTCCTTCACAAACAATACTTGAATCACCATAAATACTTGAAATATACTTGAGAAAACAATTTTTCTACCAAAGATCAAGACTTTATGAATGAGAGACAAAAGTATAAATCTTTAAATAAAGCCTTGAAACACATAAAAAAAAATAAGCTTTGTTATCATCAAAATCAAATAAATATAAGTTATGAGTGAAACAAATCCAAAAAAGCTCATCTTCAGGATGCACTTCAACATCTGCCTGAAAGCGTGCACTGTTGCGTAGCACATGAAGTAGCATCCATGATGAATTCAAGATAACTTGTGCTTAAGCAAGGTGAAAGTTTGGGTGCAGTTTATATTCCCTCAATTTGCACCCCATGTACTGACCAGTTTTAGCATGAGTCCAGCGAGCCAGTTTAGTCCACAGTACATCTCTCTTTTAACCATTAATTGTTGCATGAACAGGTCTTTCTTACTCAAATTCCCAATGATGACCATGGTGTGGATGCCCTTCTACAATTGCATTTGAGGTAAGTAAAAAAGTCTCTTGAGTTGCCACCCCAAAAAGAATGCCTTCCACATAAGGGATACTACAAAAAGTGTCCAAACCAATCCATGTGTCTTTCTATTTTTCCTATTTGGTTAAGTAATATGTTAGTTACCATAAAATTGTGGAGGCTGGTTAACATTTCAACAAAGTATATTGGCAAATTCAGGTTAGACCTGTTGACAATGCACTTGTACATGATATTAGCCCTATCCAAATTGGAGGGCATGAAGCGTATGGACGGTCCAGTTGCATAGGTACGAGTTTGCACAATCCCATTATATTCATCTATTTGATGAGCATACCTATAATATTAAATCCAGCAATTAAAAAACTCAAAGAGAACAAGAAGTAATTATATAGCACAAATTGGTGAGCAAGATATAGAGCAAACATGATAAAAGGACTTACTTTTATGAAAATAGTAACCTAAAACAAATGTCACAAAAAATGTATTTTTTTGTTCAGAAGATAAGAATAGTAAACAAGTAAATAACACAACCAACATTAAAAAGTAAAACATTTCATAGAAGAAAAACTCTGAGTAAGAAACAACGCTTGCATGCATAAGAACAGAGCAAAGTTAGAGACTCAAAATCTTAAAGAAAAGGTTTTAAGTTGACTTAAAAGGAAAAACAGAAACTTTTAGGAAGCTTTTTTCTTTTCATTTTGCTATAACACAAATGGAAAACGCTTCAAATGCTGTTATTGCTAGAAAATGAAAAGGAAAGCTGAAGATTTACTCACATTTTGGAGGCAAGCTTGCATCAAGGTTACTCATTTTTTTCTTCTGCAAGTGAAGTAAACAAAATGCTTTAGTGAAACCAAAATATTTCTGAGAAAATCTTGAAAGATGAAGCAAATCAACTTACATGTTGTTTCTCCAAAAGCGAAGAGGAGAGAGGAGTGAGCATCAGAAGAGAATTCTTAACTACTAAAGAGCATAGCACCGTCGTTTATTTAACTAGATGACATCATTTCAGTGTTTTTTCCATGTGGCTTTTTTTGCCATATTAGGCAAATTCTTGCAAACGCTTGGTCACGTTTTACTAGTAATTTAATTTCTTAATTCTACACAAATTTATAGGTTTAGCGGAGTGGCAATGCGTATGAGGAGAGGCTAAGGCACACGTTCTAATCCCAGCCAGCCTCCTTTTAATTTTTTATTTTCATTGATTTTACGTTTTTCCACCTTTTTTCTTCTTTGTTTTTTTTTTCTTTTCTCATTACAGTTTTTTATTTTCATTTGTTGTACTTTTAGTTTTGATTTTCCATTTTAGTTTCTTTTTTGGTTTCATTTTTTTTTTGTTTTCCTTTTTCCAATTTTTTTGCCTTCCATTTTTTTCTCTGACTAACCTTTTTCAGAGTTTTTTTACTTTTCCACTTTTTGAATTGATAAACAATTTTATTTTTATTTTACTAAACCATTTTTTTTAGTATGTGTTTTTTCATTTATTTATTCATATTTGTATCTTTAGATGAGCAATTTGTTTGTTCTTTTATTTGTAACTATTTGTATTTTTGTTAGTAACAGTTTGTTCTTTTATCAGTTTCTACTTGTTTTTTTAAAGACACTAATTTTTTATTCTCTTGTTACTAGTTGTTTGTTCTTTTATTTGTACCTCTTTGTTCTTATCAATAAATATTTGTTCTTTTATTGGTTCGTATTTATTGTTATGGATGAACTTGATGTTTGTCTTTTTATTAGTAGCGATTTATATTTTTATTAGTAATAATTTATTTTTTTATCAGTTCCTACTTATTCTTTTAAGAAGATATTTTTTATTCATTTATTACTAGTTGTTTGTTTCTTTATTAGTAGTTCTTTGTTCTTTTATTAGTATGTGTTTATTATTTTGCTAGTTTGTATTTGTTCCTTTATATGAACTTGTTATTTGTTGTTTTATTAGTGTATGTTTGTTTTTTTAGCATAGCATATATAAAAACACTAATAACGATTAAAATACTTAAAGCAACAATAACAATGAATATATGAATATTAGCTAAAGTTCCAATGTTGTGTAAGAATCCCATTCAAAAATAGGTCAAACATAGCCCAAATAAACTTAAAATGTAAACATAAATTGTTAAATGTTTTACTGGCCTTTTCATCACAATAGCCTCCAATCAAACATGAATCCAATCAAGCAATTGTGGATTAGTGAGGACGTCATCAATTGCTTGATTAAATTCATTAAGCTCATCTTCAAGATGCACTTCAACATATGCCTGATAGCATGCATTGTCAGGCAGCACATGAAGTAGGATCCATGATGAATTCAAGGTAACTTGTGCTTGAGTGGGTTGAAAGTTTGGGTGTAGTGTATATTCCCTCAATTTACATCCCATGTACTAGCCAGTTTCATTGTAAGTCCAGTGAGTCAGTCTAGTCCACAATACATTTCTCTTTTGCCCATTAATTATTGCTCAAACAGGTCTTTCTTGCCCAAAATCCCAATGATAACCATGGTATGGATACTCTTCTACAATTGCATTTGAGGTGAGCAAGAAAGTCTCACGAGTTGTAACCCTGAAAAAAATGCCTTCTACATAAGAGATACTACAAAAAGTGACCAAACCAATCCATGTGTCTTCATATTTTTCCTATTTGGTTGAGCAATATGTTACATACCATAAAATTTGTGGAGGCTGGTTGACATGTTCAACAAAGTATATTGGCAAATTCAAGTTTAGGAAAATGTTGTTTACATTTATTAATAAAATGTCACTAACTTATATTAACCTGGTTTCAGCTTTTGTCTTGATGATATTGCATATGCAGCTTCAAATGACTTTTTTACTTCTCTAAATATCATTATTTGTTTTAACAGAAAGAATCATTAACAAAAAAAATCTAAAAAATAAATAACATATTATATAAAATGAGATCCCATGGTACCTTATTTCCAAATGATCCAATTTTCAAAGAATGTGGATCTAAAACTGAAAAAACTTCATGAATAGCATTTAAGAAATATAGATTGTCTCCAACACTCTTCTGATAGTGATACTTGGGATTCACAAAATGGGCTAAAATGACATTTACAAAATTATATTAGTTAATATTTCATAATAAGACAATTACAATCATTACCTCTTAAAAAATATATGAAGTAATATAAAAGTTACCTGTTGCATGAAGTGGGTGCTCTAATGTTTTATCCCACCATTTTTCAATGATTTTTAGCACCCAATTTGTAAATCAAATAAAACTTATATATTCTTTCATAAGCCAAATCGATTCAAACATACAACTCATGGTTGGCCATACTTCACTTTTAATAATTCAAAGTATTCTATATAGTGATTTATAAATTTGGAAAACTCTTTCAACTTGATCTCAAAAGGAGTGAGTCAAGATTAAACTCTCTACATACCTTCCAATTGGAATTCGACTTAACTGGTAGGTATTCTTTCAATTTGATGTAAAAAGTTCTTTTAGACCTGCCATTTTCTTCAATAAACAATCAAGTGCAATGTAATTCGTAGCAAATCTAGTGGCACTAGGACGAATGATGTCACCTTTGCAAAAATGTTCTCATTTGCGATAGGAGCCAATTATGGTTTTATATAAAATTTGTGATTTTTCTTTCATCCTCAATGACTTCTTTTTACAGTATCTTTCCTTACAATTGCTTTAAACACCCGATCAATACAGTGTACTACACATAGGATCCAATATAGATTGTATTTTTTTATCAATTTTTTACCGGTTTTTACGTATGCACTCCCATTGTCTGTTACCACTTGCACAACATTTTCTTTGCCAACTTCCTATACAACCTCCTTCATCAAACCATAAATATATTTATGATCTTTCATTTTGTCAGAAGCATCAACTGATCTTAAAAATATAGTGCTTCCCTTAAAGTATACCATGAACTTGATGATGGATAATTTTGTTGGCCTAGTCTACCCATCACACATAATGGTACAACCATATGTTTTCCACTTTTCTTTTACCTCATTCACATATGTCTGCATCTTAGCTATCTCCATGTCAAGATATTTTGTTTTCATTTCATAAGATAATGGAGGTAAAACTCCTTTTCCAGTTATTTGAATTCCTATGACCATATTTCTAAAATGATGTGACTTTGCTTTTACTGTTGGTACATTGTCATATATAAAAAATTTGGCTATTATGCGCCCCATGCCTTCCCTCAATGACTTGCCTTTGAAATATTCTCCAACACCTTTTTGCTTTGCACCTGAAGATTTATAATGAGAAGCCATTGGTAGAGCATGGGTTGATGATCCTTTAACGCTTTAACTACGTTCAAACATAGAAGAAAATTTAGAGCCTTGTTTACTACTTCTAGGACCATTTTGATACATTGTATTTTGCTTTCTTTCCCAATAGGATCTCTGTGATTCATGAACTGCTTGCCTGTATGCAGTTCTTTCATTATATGGAATATCATGAGAATATACAAAATCATAATCACCATCATTATCTTCTATGTCAACTGATGTTTGCCCCATCACTCCCGATCTCAACTCTGCTATAATGTCCTCAATTTGTTTGGATTTTGCAATTTTATTGCTAGTATACTGAGACAATATAGCTTTCATTTCTTCTTTAACCTCTGGCAGAACTTGTTCACATGGTTTACAATTTCTAGATGCATCAACACTGGCTAAATGTCGCTTCGAACGTGTAATTCCACTGCTTTTCATGATATATCCGCAATATTTGCAAATAGGGCCATTTATTGTGCCAGGAATAGGACCCCCATGATCCCACCCAATATCTTTTAGCATTGTATAATATGCAAAAAATCTTTCCTAAAAATTAAACAATAATATGAACTTTAATTGAGAAAAGAATGCAAAAGAAAGGATAAAAAAAATAAAAAATTGTCTCAAGAGAAAAGTCTTAAAAAAAATCCCTAAAAATTAAACAACAATATGAACTTTAATTGAGAAAAGAATGTAAAATAAAGGATAAAAAAATAAATAAATAAGTGTGTCAAGAGTAAAGTCTTCACATACCTTCCAACTTGGGAATGAATTCTTTATTCCAAGCTAAGTAATATTGTTGGATTGTGTAACAAAAAGCTCCAGATGTTGTAAAAATCAAAGATTTTATTTGCTAGACGGGTGTGTTGAGACTTTAAAGTCTCATAAACTTGAGAGACTTGGAAATGTTGTGTTCGGAGGACTAGGCTCTCTCTTTTATTTTACAGACAAAAGCAGAACCAAAAAAAAGTGTGAAAAGAAATAAAGAAGCAATAATGCATGTGAGGTAAAAGAATACAAAAAGCTAGAAAAAAAATAAAGAAAAAAAAAAGTTGGAAAGAAAAAATCAGATAAAGTTACTTGGTCAAACATCTGCTAAGGGCAATAATGCATGTGAGGTAAAAGAGGACGAAAAGTAACTATAAATTCAAAAAAATAAAAAAGGAAAGGGAGAAACAAAAGCTGCGACTAGTCGACCACGGACCATCCATTAATTTTGCATATACTTTGCATATACTACAAATAAATAATACCATTCATTAATTTTTTATATTAATTAAGAAAAGTAAAAAAATTAAAAGTAAATGTTTATTTTATGATATGTGTTTTATTTATATTTTAATATTTTATATTTTTATGATATTTTGATGTAAAAAAAATATTCATGAAAAATAAAATACCGCGGTATGTACCACACAGTATTTGTGGTTTACCACGGTTTTTTTGATAAAATATATTAAAAAAGTGCACGGTATGTGGTATACTGTAAGATACTTCGGTTTACCACGCGATAAAATGATAAAAAGCGAAAACATTTGTACTGCATACCTGCAGTAAGCAGTATACTACAGTATTTAATTCAGTGATTCCAGGTTTAAAAAAACAAACACATTGAAATGAAAGAGAATACTTATATTTTAGGAATAAAGCAAGAATAACAACATTAGAACAAATACTTTATGGTACAAGAACAAAGATTAGAATTAAGAGAACAAATACAATTAGAAATAATCAAATAAGTAGGTCAAAATAAATAGGATATTTGAAAAAAAAAATAGATACTAATTTTAGAAGAACAAACACATGATTAGTAGATCAAAGACTTCCAACTGAGCAGAACAATTGGGAACAAGATTAGAACAACTAGGTCTATATACAACAACATATAATACATTTTAAAAAATCATGCATAAGGTTAAACAGGAGAAAAAAAACAAAAACAATCTGAAAGGACAAATAGTTTATTTTAAAAGAATAAATTTCAGGCTTAAAAAAATCAACACACATTGAAATGAAAAGGAATACTTATACTTCAGGAATAAAGCAGGAATAACAACATCAGAACAAATATTTTGTGGTATAAGAACACAAATTATGTTGGATTTATTCTTCTCATGACTTATGTTTATTTAATTTTGATGATAACAAAACATATTTATTTTTTGTGTGTCAATGCCTTATTTAAAGATTTACACCTTGGTTAGTCTTTCATAAAGTCTTGATCCTTGCTGGAAAAAATGTTTTCTCAAGTATGTATCAAGTATTTTTAGTGATTCAAGCATTACTTGTGAATGAAGAAATCTTCTTGGCAAAAACCTTTTTGAAGTTTGGAAGTCTGGAAGCAAGGAAATCCTGGAACTACAGTTTCAACAGGGTGAAACATTTTCAACGTGTTGAAACTGGAGTCAGTTTTAGAACCTGAGAGGATTTTACTTCTGGACAAAAAAAATCATTCGAGTGAAATGTTTTCAACCGGGTGAAACTGGAGTCAGTTTTTGAACCCGAGAGCATTTTATTTCTGGACAAGAAAATCATTCGAGTGAAATGTTTTCAACCAGGTGAAACTGGAGTCAATTTTCGAACTCAAGAGCATTTTTTTCTGGACAAGAAAATCATTCGAATGAAAAATTTTCAACTAGGTGAAACTTGGATTCTAGACCTGCGCGCGAGTTTCCAGTTCGAAAAA
Source organism: Aquilaria yunnanensis (assembly GCA_039654915.1). Classification (NCBI taxonomy): domain Eukaryota; kingdom Viridiplantae; phylum Streptophyta; class Magnoliopsida; order Malvales; family Thymelaeaceae; genus Aquilaria; species Aquilaria yunnanensis. Next base: position 52,654,486 of record CM077600.1, read on the forward strand.
TCTTTGAAAAATAAATATAAATTCATGCCATGTCAGATTTCCACATGTATAAAAGTGCTGACAGCTCATTAATTACAAATATAGCCGTTGGAGGTCAAACCTTGAATTTCGTTATCAGACAGAATTTTCAACCGAGTGAAAACATTTCACCCGGGTGAAACTGGCAACAGACGCGAATTTCTGTCAAATTGACAGCAACGTTCACCAAATTTCAAGGGGTCTTTTTCTGATCATTCCAATGGTCTTCAACATCTTTTGTGCATCTATTGGAGTATGTAGCAACGTGTTTTTGGGAGTCGCCACCAATCGGTTTACACCTAAGTCGATTGGACACCTTAAAATGGTCTACGAGAGTTCAAGGGTTTCGGGAGTACGGTTACACTAAAACAACCTTATTCTAGTGCCCAAAAATTGGTACCTTAGTTTGGTTAAAAAGTTTTGCTTGCTTTAAATTTGTTTGATTAATTTTCCAAACCATGAGTTCTAATCGAACCACCCGGATATGGACTTCTAAACTTTACTACTTGACTTTTTATTTGGTTTTGCAAAATTTTGATATTTCCAAACCATGGATCTATCGGACCACCCGGATGTGGATATCTAAAAAAAAATTTTAACCTATCCTCATTTATTCTTGTTTATCTTTTAAATATTCTAGTTGATTATCAATCCAAACCATGGATCCTATCGAATCACCCGGATGTGGATAAATATTTATTACCCCAAACTCATCCTAAAGTTCTTGTCAAACCTACTCAAAAATAAAACTTTTTACTAAGTGTGATGTTTTGTTTTTTTTTTCTTTTATGGATTATGTCATGTCAAATTAATTTATGTTATTTACTAAAATTATCTATCTAATCTAATCATGCAATTATGCTTAATATGAATTCCTAAAACTAATTTATTACCAAAATAAACAAGACAAACGAAAATATAAAAGAAACCACAAGTAAAAACAATGCTGTCAGTAGCCAGATTATTAGCAAAAAAATAATGTCAGGGACTCAGATGCACAAAACAAAGAAATCCAGGAGACAAACGAGGGTTATACCAAAATTATGGATTTTCTGGGTTTAGAAGCGGGTCACGCGGGGTCGCGATTCGGATCGTTCTCAATTCTCTGTCCTCCGGCTATGTTGCGGCAAACGACGATCGAGGCTTGGATGAGGGGGCGGCGGCGACCCTGGGTGAGGCGAAGACAATGACCGGAGACGACGAAGCGGAGGTGGACGAAACTTGGAGCGAACGCGGGCAGCTACGGGAAGCCTCCGGGGACGGCGGCTTGCTGTCGGACGGAGCGGGGGTGGCAAAGCTTGGCCGACGGCAGAGGCAGGTAACTTCTGGGCAGAGGGCTGGAAGCTTCGAGGCAGAGAATCAAAGCTTCGAGAGTGGCGGCGGCTTTAGGGAAAAGGTTAGGGCTTCTGGGAAGAAGGGAGAAGAGGCAGAGGCTAGGGCTGCAGTTTTCTCTTTTTCGAGAATAGTGCTTAGGGTTGCGATTTTTCTCTTCTTTTCTGCTTAATAATCACTTGTATTTATACTAGGAATTCCTAGGTGAGATTAACTAGGTTTTCCATGTTTAAAACTGATCCAAATTCAATTTTAAAGATATTTGGTAAAAATGCTGATTCAAGTCCTAAATTCTGTGCGAGTTTCACTCTGACCTAAAACTTTCAGGAATTGTCAGATTATCCCAAAACTTTGCAAAAGTCCCAGATTTTTCTGAAATCCCACGAAATTGCCAGATTTGGCTCAAACTCTATAAAATTGACAGATTCACCTCAAACCTTTGAATTTTGCTCAAACTTTCTAAAAATCGCCTGTTTCCTCCCAAACTTTTTCTTTTTATCCATATTGACCCTACAACACTTTTAAGACTCCAAATTAGTACCTAAATTAAATTAACTCCTATTTTTACCCTAGATGACCCCTTAAACACTAAAAATCAACAATTACCTAAAAAGACTAAACTGCCTCTATAAAAATCAAAATACTCCTAAACTAATTTTCCTAATCTAAAAACCTAGACAAAAAGTTAATGCCCGGAAAAAATTGGGTGTCAACAGAGTATAAAAACATCAAGAATCATCAAGGAAAACTCTCTTGGCAACTAAGAAAGAAAATCTATCATCAAGAGCTCAAACTTGATCTTTTGCCAAGAACTTGTTCTTTCATTTGCTTATTTAACCTTGAGAGGTCCTATTGTTCTTACACTTTGTAACCACAAGATTATTGAGCTTGCCTTGAGTGGTTGAGTGATTTCCTTGTAAGGGAAAGAGAGTTAGATATGTTTCTAGTTAGCCTTTGGCAAAACTAGTGAGAAGTGATGGTAGAAGGAACTACCAAAGTGTTGTGTGCCCTTGTAGGCTATTGTGTATCTTTGTGTTTCATAGTGAAGAAGAAAACTCTCAAGTGGTGAACTTGAGGAGAGGAGTAGGCTCTCAAGTGGAGAGTTCGAACCTCTATAAAAATTCTCTTGTGCAAGCTTCTCATTCTTTCTACATACTTGAGCTTTAGTTTCTGTTTTATGCAACCTATCTTGATTAAACTTGTTTGTTTTCAAAACCAATTCAAATGTGGCTTCCAAAGCAAAATTTAGATGGATTGTGGTAGTCATTTTCTAGTCAAAATAGAGTTAATCATTGTTCTTTAAGTTCAATTTGAGTTTGAGGGTTTAAGAACTCATTTATGGATTGTTTTGGAATACAACCAATTCACCCTCCGTCTTAATTGCACTTGGGCCAACAGATTAGCATTAAGAGAACAAACACAATAAAAAATAGTAAGATTAGTAAATTAGAACAAATAGGACATAAAAAAAACATGTATTAATCTTAGAAGAACAAACACATGATTAGTAGATCAAACACTTCTAGCTGAGCAGAACAATTAAGAACAAGATTAGAACAACTAAGTCTATATACAAGAACATATCATACATTTAAAACAATTATGCATAAGGTTAATAGGAGAAAAGAACAAAAACAATATGAAAGAAAAAATAGTTTATTCTAAAAGAACAAATTTCAGGCTTAAGAAAATAGATGAACATTGAAATGACAGAGAATACTTCTACTTTAGGAATAAAGCAGGAATAACAACATCAAAAAAAATACTTTGTGGTATAAGAATAGAGATTAGGATTAAGAGAACAAACACAATCAGAAATAGTCAGGTCAGTAAATCAGAATAAATAGGACATAAAAAAAAAACACATACTAATCTTAGAAGAACAAATACATGATTGAGCAAAACAAATGAGAGCAAGTCAAGTAGAAAAATAATTTTATAAGTTAAAAAATTTGTGAAACAAATGTATAAAAATTTGTGAAATGAATGTATACCTATGTGCTTTTGGATCTTCCTTTTTGTCTAACTTTTTTGGAGCAGTAGTTTTTTTTGTCCATTTCGGTACTTGTTCTTTTTCGTTCTTTTTTTTTTTTTTTTGTCGTTCTCCACTTTGTTGCATTAACTTGATTTCTTCTTCTTGTTTTTTTTTCTCCGTGTTCTAACTTTTGTTTTCCTCTGATAATGCTCCTTCTACATGCAAATAATTTAGGGTTTCAATGGAGATGCGCTTAGTCAACATGAATCAATTAGAACAAGATTCTAGCACTTACAATTGCTCACTTAGGGTTTCCTCATTGTCCTTTTTCACCATTTTCATGTTTTGACAACTAATTTGGAAGTAAATTCACATAATTATGAGTAGGTTTCCAAAGAAAATAGGAATGATTTGCATAGCAGGAGAGACAACTTAATTACTCGACAGTGATTTTGATTTGTTGAGAAGTCAACGGCTACGGCTATGACAATCAACATTTTCATCTGCTATCTGTGCTGGCAAAGAAGATCAGTGCATATGTTTCATAGATTCGACATCAGTGAGGAAGATCGGCGCATTTCACATTGAAGAAGGTGAATTTGTGCTATTTTAGGATTTCTACTGTTCGGAGGTTTAGAGGTTTTGGAACTTCTACTACTTGTTTTTTTTCTCCGATTTGTTTGGATTTCGATTTTTGCGCTGTGCATCTAAATATCTAATAGCAGTTTTGTAACTTTCAAGAAACTATAGTGGGTCAAATTGCAACGAATTAAATAATTTGGAGGTGGTGCATGGCATAAGCCTAGTGTGTATAATGCTTATTCATTAATGTAGTTGATCTAAATTCTATTCCTACTATTTGATTAGTGAAACGATTTGGTAAAGCCGTTCAAGTCAAATCTTATTCTCCACGGATCGAGGGTAAAACTTGGGAACACAATTTCTCAACAAAACCACACAGTAATTGTATTTAGGCCCAAAACATTAAATAGCACTTGAATTTTAGTAACTTGTATAAATAGTCTCTTCTATTTGAGTAACTCGTATAAATATTGCTGAAAATGAGTCGAGCTGAGCCGAGCAGTAGGATGATCATGTTCGGCTTGAATAATTTGTCGAGCTTAATATTTTTTTCATGTTTGGATTGAAGATATTACGAATAAGTTGTACGTGAACGAACTTTTATCTGATCGAGCTCGAGCTTAAATTAAAATTAAGAAGAAAATTTAAAATTAGACCGAGTCAAGTTGAGTAGTAAGCAAATCGAGCTTTGTTTGAATTATATATCAAGTTTTAAATTTTGTTCAAGCTTGGCTTGATAAACTTTTTGAACGAGTTACGGATGAGCTTTAAACTGAGCCAAACTCGAGCCGAGCTCAAGCTGTTTATTCATTTTTTACCCCTAATTATATATCAAACTTGAAATTTTGTTTAGACTTGATTTGATAATAGTTTGAACAAGACACAAACAAGGTTTAAAACATGGAGAACTCAAGCCAAACCCCGAGCCATTAGATTATTTTTCACCCCATTCACATTTTCACGTTGCAGTTTCCATATTAAAATTGCCATTTCCTTTCCCGTATCATTTCCATTCCAAGCTGGACATATATGAAGTCATTGTTTAGAAGATAAAAATGATGAATAAAACAATGATGTTTATAGCTAAGTCTAAATCAATCATCAACAGTTTTTTCGGCCCAATAAACACTATTGTTTTTAAATCAATCGCAATCACCAAATGGCTGTTAGGTCAATGAAGTATCCCTTTAAAAGTGATATATTCTGTTCTTATCAACCACACATCTCCCTCATGAAGGCACAACCGAACTGATGGATGGCGGAAGTGACCATAGCTAGGAGGATATGGTGGCGAGTCAGGGATGGTGAAAAACTACTGTATGAGGCAAGAAAAATCGACAACGGTTGGTGGGTTGTGCTCTTCCATCCTCCTCTCTTTAATTTGAGCAATGGCGACACAATTGAGACAAAGGGTTGGCTAGGCTATCACTACACTAGTGAACGGTAATCTTGGGCAACAAATGGTGATAGCGGTCGAACTCTGAGGCAACTAGGATTTATGATGAATTAACTGTTCAACGAAGGAAATAGCCTATTTGGATTTCTTAATTTAAACTATGATTACCTATTTGAATTAGTTAATGGATGCTCTCATAGATTTTTCACGCCAAGTGAATGATCCACGTCTATTTGATAACATTTGTGGTTTATTTGAGCTTAAAACCATGTTAGCTAATTTGGACTAAGACCTAAGTAAGTGGTCTATTTGTAACTTTTACATTATACATCTATTGATTTACTGATTGATTGAGGACAAAGCATTCACAAGACGTTATGTACCATTCTTTTGTTTTGTTTGGTGTTTGTTTCTTAAAAAAGAAAAATAAAATTGTAGAAATGTGAACATGTCATTAACAGTAGTATGAGAAGATAGTATCAAATGCCGCAATATGCGGGGCTCGGTATGCGATATACAAGTTTTTACAGTTTGCCAAATTATCATGCAAAAATTGTAGTACATCACATACTGATTTTTTTTTATAGTTTATTTTGTTGTTTCCTGCAATTTATCATGGTGTACTACATGATACATAGAAAATTTTCTTCTCTCTCGCTCTATCTCTCATTTTACATCAATGTACCATCAACATACATATATAAAATGACTAAATATGATTAATACACATATTTTAATATAAATATTGATGTAATTCCATGATTTAAAAATAAATTTTAATTAATAAATGGTATTACCATTATTGAAAATTTTAATTATACTTTTGCGAAACATGCTAAGCAGGAAATAAACATCATATTTTGAGTCACCTAAAAATTAATATGGAATTAGAAAGTCTACTTTTATTACTAGAGTATTTTTTTTTTTCTTCATATGTCAATAAATTAGTTTTTTTTGCTGAATAATGTTTATTTTGTTCTATACATTCCAATTTTTATATATTTTTGTTTGGAAAAAGTTATATTTCATATATATTCTATTTATATCAGAGAAATTATGATAAAAATTATTAGAATTGCATATAAAAATGTTCAAAAATTTTATATTTGAATTTTTTCATCTTAGAATAATATTTCAATATTTTTTTGTGAAAACAATAACCGTATTCACACTATATATTATGTCGTATACCTATAAATACTACAATTTATAGCATGTGATATACTTAGTGAAATGGTATATATGAAAATGAGAGAAAGGTGGATAAGAAAAGCCCTCCAATTTGGAAAAAGGAACACATAATTTTTTTATTTAAAATAAAAATCACATTTGCATAATCATATAATCATGCAAAAAGACACATAGTTTTGGAATAAGATAAACACACAATTAAAAAAAAAGGAACATACAATTGTTTGGAAAAGAACGGACAATGAAAAGTTTATAATCTTATCTTATTATGATTATATATTCTCACAACTATATTGTTTATTTGTAAATAAAATGATGCTAAAATTATATTTTTATAACTATATTGTTTTTTTTTAATGTAAAAATGATGCTATGGTTTATGACTACATATTATTCTGAAGGGAAAAAAAAAGAACATATAAGGTATAATTATGAAAAAGCATATCAGATCTATTCTAAAATATATATTTTTTATTTTTTTAAACACTATCGACATTGCGTAGCATGAATATATATTACATATGTCTATCCAATCTTACAGTTTACCAACTATTGTGTAATTACAGTATATAACAATGAACATTCATAAACTTAATTTACATAACATAAGTAATATATCTAGAAAATTAAATATGCATATTTAGAGAAAAGTAGAAAACATTTTGGGTACAAAAGATTAAGAAAAGAAACAAATATTTTAGGACGGGATAATATAATCATAAGAGACGAATAAAATTATTAAAAATCAGGTCTCATAAGTTTGAGAAAAAATATTTCTCTACAGATAAAGAAATATAGTTTTGCGAAAAATGAAAAAAAGCGCAAAAAAGATATTCTTAAGAATAAGGCAGCCAGAGGGCAGCCAAGCGTGTGTATGTGCTCTGGCTTTACCTACTTCAACACCCTAGAGAATTCTCGAACTGTGCACGTGGTTCTGAATTTCTACAGAACCGCAGGCGCGAGGCCACGAATAGGATATCAGTATGAGTCGGTGCCATGTCCGAGACTATGGCGTCAATTTTTGTCGCTCTCTAATGAAACGCGACGCCACGCCACTGGTACACGCATTGCTGCTACAGAATTTAAGTTTCAGAATCAAATTGCTACGTTTATTAGTTCGTGGCCGAGATTGAAACAGTAACACTAATTTGGGGATCAAAAGCGACGTTAACTCCATGCTATTGTTGATAAAATGAACAGAACGACACCACGTTGTCACGTCAAGAGCCGGAGAAGGAAAAAACGGAATTGGCTTGCCATGTTAGTCTTCTCCTCTTAAATACAGAGTGCCAAAACAGACGCTCTTCATCCACATTTCTTCGTTAACAAGCTCTGCAATTATCATTACTACTACTACTACTGGCACCCTACGTAGCACCGTTTACGTTACATTTTCTCTTCCAAAGCTGCCTTCCCTCCCTTTCTCGCGTTAATCAATTTTCTGTCATGGCGGAGAAAGATGAAGCGGACTTCCTGATGGAGACCGACGACGAAGACGGTGGTACGCCTCTCAGCCGCACCACCAACTGCTCTGGTGCCGACGAGGAACGGGACCGTTCCCTTTCCAACACGTTCTCCTCCCAACAATGGCCTCAGAGTTACAGGTATCTATGTTTATTATGTTAGGTACCTGCAATCGGTATCGCTGGGCCAGTTTCTTTAGCAATATTGTGCGTCAATTTTGGTGCTGTTGCAGAAGAAAATCTTACGTATCGTCTTTAGACATCTCGTAAGGCTGCGTCCAGTTATTGCTTGAATTTGTACTCTCTGGCCAGGCTATTTTTTGAGTTCTATTCTCATTGCATGGCCTCCATATCTGTTTGAGCGATTTGTATTCCGGTATTTGCTTTACCCATAGAGTGAGGTAATTTGAAATATCATCCAACAACCAGTACTCCTCTGTTCTTTCCTTTTTAATTTCAAGGGAGGCTGCATGCTTACTATTTTCTTGGGTGCTGTTTCATAACTTGCTTGCTTTCATTTACTTATTAGCGTTACTGTCTTCTTTATCGTGCATAAGATCAGACCCATTCCCAGAAAGTTGTGGGATTTCAAATGCTCTCTCTCGCCCTCTCCCTGTTCTTTGTTTTCTTCTTTCTTTTGAATTACTTGGTACCCTTTGCAGGGAGACGGTAGATTCTTATTCAATCACGGCGTCACCCGGTTTTGGACTCCTTGGATCCGTTCCAAGGTATTTGAGCTTTGAAACTCAGAGCAAAAGTAGCATAGACCTGGATGCTAGGCATTCTCTGCTGCCCGAACATCAAAGGCAAGAGTCAATTAGGTCCTCGAGAAGACAATCAGTGTGGTCTACGAAATCTTCATTTCATAAGCAGCTCAGTGCCGGCGAGTTTCCCCTAAGTCAAGGATGCACTTTGATCCAGACGGTTTTTAATTGTAAGCTATGCCATTGCCATCATTTTGCTTAGCACTCATGCCCTTTGACAATATTATTAGTACCACCCTGAGCTTCTTTTCTGTGTTTTCCGTATAATCGAAAAAACAGCAGCTGAACTTCTAATTAGTATCCATGTGTGCTTCATACTTGGGATATTTATCATATGGTTTCTCTTGTACAGCGGTGAATGTAATGGTTGGAGTTGGCCTTCTATCTACGCCCAATACACTAGCAGCAGGCGGCTGGGCCAGTTTATTGTTGTTGGTCTTCTTCGCAGCTGTTTGTTTTTATACAGCAACTCTCATGAAATACTGCTTTGACAGTACAGAAGGGATCCTGTCTTACCCTGATCTGGGAGAAGCTGCCTTTGGTAAATATGGACGCCTTTTTATCTCTGTGAGTTTCTGGCTCCTTGTTTATGAGAACACTGAGGTTATAGTTGAGTGTCCTTACGGTGTTAGTCTCTGTATTATAAGTATCATAAAATACATCTTCTTCTTTATTCACTTTATACAGTTTTCTACATTATAAGGCGTGATTGAGTAGTTTTTCTATGAGTAAGTATTTTCAGTCCTGAATCCCATTACTCCTGTAACTTTAGCACCTTCGCTTCGCTTACATATTTTCTTCCTGATTACAGATTGTCACTAATATGAGTTACTAATGACCAATGTAACCTAAGCTATATTTTGGTTTCCATTGTCATGCACTTCGTGTACCTACTGTATATCACTAATAATTTATACTACACACTCAACCGCTATATGATACTTCTGAAACACTTATCAAGTATTGTCCATAATATCCTAGCCAATGAGCTATATTATTCATATTCAACCTCGATTGCCTAGTTATAGATTTCCATTCCTTGTTTCTTTGATGGAAGTGTTGGTCAAAACAATAGTCTAGGAAGTGGAATGATTCATACATTCTGTGCTAATGCTTTGATTATCTTTACTGTGGAAACTTCTAATGCATTAATCTTTGATGCAGATCATTCTTTACACAGAGCTCTATGTGAGTGTGGTTGATTTCAAAATCTGATATACAAACTTCTGGTGATTTTCAAGGAAAATTATTGAATTTTATTTCACGACCTCTGCAGTCATACTGTGTGGAATTCATCATTATGGAAGGGGATAACCTTACCAGGCTTTTCCCCGGAGTGTCTCTGGATTTGCCTGGTCGTTTCAGCCTAGACTCCATGCACTTGTTTGCGCTTCTAACTGCGTTACTTGTTCTGCCAACTGTATGGTTAAAGGATATAAGTCTGATATCTTATCTATCAGGTGCTGCAAAGTTGTCCATTAGCGCACATCATTTCCATTCAAGTGTTTAGAAGAAATATATCATGGACTTACCTCAAAATCGTTTTTTGTCAATTGCAGCTGGTGGTGTTATCGCGACACTAGTCATAATTCTTTGTGTGATATTTATTGGCACCATAGGCGGTGTAGGCTTTCATCATACTGGCCACTTAGTGAATTGGAATGGCATTCCGTTTGTGATTGGTGTGTACGGATTTTGCTATTCTGGCCATTCAGTGTTTCCAAATATCTATCAATCAATGGCCCGTAAATCAGAATTCGCGAAGGCAATGTTAATATGGTGCGTCACTCTGTTGTGGTTAATGGTAGAAATTTCAATTTTATACCTTATAAATACTGGTTCATGTTTTTTCTTTTCCAGTTTTATTTTGTGCGTAGTTTTGTACGGGGGCATTGCAGTCTTGGGCTATCTGGAGTTCGGTCAAGGCACCTTGTCTCAAATAACTTTGAACATGCCTTCACACTCCTTGGTCTCGAAAATTGCATTGTGGACAACAGTAAGTATAAAATTTTAGTTGCTGAAAGGAGAAGTCCGTTTAAAGAATATGTTAATCTGATTTTTTTCCTAAGCCTGAATGTATTGCCTTTTTACAGGTCATCAACCCCTTCACCAAATATCCTTTTGGCAAAATACTTTGATCAGGAAAACGTAAACCAGTTAACTGGTTTGATGTTTTGTTTTTTGGTTTCCCCTCCCAGCTTCCCCCTTGTTTTTCCCCCAATCAGATATTGTTTCCTTGACATTGATCAAATATGCGCTGTTATTGACCCCACTAGCCAGGAGTATAGAGGAGCTCCTGCCCGATAGAACTGTAAATAGTTCATGGTGCTTCTATCTTCTAAGAGCAGCTCTTGTGTTTTCTACTGTTTGTGCTGCATTTGTTATTCCCTTCTTTGGTAAGTGTGTTATTTCTAACGCTTGCATGTCCTTATACATATGATACAATTTAATCTCATCGCACTGGAACACAAACAACAATCTCATCCAAAACCAAATCCTAAATCCTGGTGTGAGATTCAAGGAACCTGTCACCAACCTTTTCTTGGCATGGCTAGCGAAGTTAAGGATATCTATGAGTATCCGGTGAACCTGAAACACATAAGAGCTTGTTCTCCAGTACCTTAGAACTTGAACTAAGTTTGTTTTTCAGTAGCATAGACATTGAATTTATGGTTAAACTCACAGAACTGAGATATAATCCCATTGAATTGCAGGTCTTGTCATGTCCCTAATTGGTTCATTTCTCAGTTTGCTTGTGGTAAGTGTACTTTTCATGTGATCCTTTAAAGGTCTTGGGTAAAAATGTGTGCTTAGTAGTACGAATATGCATTTTTTTCCAAGGGTCTAACTCCTTTTACATGTTGGGAGTTTGTTTCATGTTGTTTCTATATCATTCTCACTAATAGATGCATTTTATTCCATACATAGTTGTGGCATAGTTCTTTGTAACAATCTAATAAAAATGGGATTGGGATGCTAAACAGAGATGTAAAAGAATTTATAGAAGCTGTTACCAAAGAAATGCAGAGAAAATCAACAGAATCAACATATCCAGAGATGAGGCTATTTTTCTAAAGTTGACGAATTCCCTAAAGATGAATTGGAGTGTTGGAGTAACAGTACAGAAGGATGGCAATTTGTCATTGCTAGAGGGTTTTATAACTTTCCCAAGAACATCTATGATTATCGAGATTTGACATCAGGAACTCTGAAGGGGGCGAAGTAAAGGAACAGACCATCATGAAATTGTAGAAAAGAAGGGGGGAGGGGGGGGCATATTCTGACATTGAAGTCTTTAAAACCAATCTGCCAACAGGTTACAAATTAGATCTTGAGTTAACATCCTGACATGAAGCTTAGCTTAATATTGCAATATGGTTTTCCTTCCACTTATCAGTTGCCTCTAATATTTGGGCTTTAACTTCATTACAGGCTGTAATAATACCGGCTCTTTGCTTTATAAGGATCGCAGGGATGAAAGCTACGAGGACACAGGTACTCAGAGCATCTTGCGTTATAATCTAAACTTGTTAATATAGCAAGTAGTAAGCCAGCTGAATGATTATGTTTTTAACGTGACAGATGGTTTTGAGCACCGCAATTGTTGTGATTGGCGTTATCTGTGCAATAACCGGCACATATAACTCGTTGGCGACAATTGCAAAACGTTACGAATAGTTGGTTTCAATGAGGGAAGAGATTCATGACTTGCTGATTATTATGGGGGGGCTGTGCAGCATGACGGACCAACCGAGCCAGAAGTTTGCAGGTCTGAATGGCTTTGAGAATCTTGTAACTCTTTGGTTTAGCAGTTAGGTTAGGTTCCTCTTGATCCAACATATTGAGAACAGAAAGAAACACCACTGATGGATGAAGAAATTCATGCCGTGACTCCTGCTGCTGTGTGAGGGAGTAACGTCCGTAGCCCTTGAGGCATAAACTGATTATTGGAAAAATTACTCATATTAAAGAATTTGAAATAAGGTCTGAATTTTTATTTTTTTTCTTTAATTGGTCTGAAATTTTCAAATTAACTGGTAGCAGGTACCTAGATTATCCATCTCTATATTTGGATTGGCTTGTGAATTTAAATTGCAATTTAAGTTTAGCATATAATTATAAATTGACTTTGTTTCCTTTAAACCAAATGCATGCTCTGGCTGTTACTTGATTCAACCCAACTCAACTAAATCCTTCGTATTGCCACTCCTACTTTGTGTTTTCTATTTTCCTTTCGTTTTTCAATAGCATTACGTCCCAAGAAAAGGTGCCAAGCATGGAGAGCAAAAGTTCAAGAGAAACTCCGCCAACTTAGCAACTCTTGTCTGCAAAGTGGAGGAATTTGTGCCACTGGGTCTGTTTAGGAATGGGGAGTTCCTTGATGCAATTATTTGGCAACATCATAAATTTAGCACTGGTCTATTCATAAACTTCACTAAAAAAAATGTCAATACAGATACATGCCTATCTGAAAAATCGGACCTCTTTGACTTGATACATTCTTAATGTGAAAACTGAATCTTGAGGACAATATAAATGGAGGGCACCATGCCTCATTTCATGCAGCATCAAGCTTTCACCCTTCTATAGAAAAGGACATAAGCGGCAGCTGATTTTACATCATCTTCGTTAATAGTTGATATGTGACTGTCATCAAAGTTGTACCACCTATTCTCTTCTAGAAGCTGCAAAATAAAAACTGAGGTCAAATGTATGAAAGAACAAAAATGCAAGGTGAGATGGTTGGGTAACCGATACTAACAAATTGATTACACCTACATACTCCTAAGGGCATTCCCATCTTTTACTGGCTTAAATAGGCTCAATTATACAGTAGATTCCTAAGATTCCACAGGCATTTGCCCCGCATTCCCATATAAAAGCACCTTACTCTCCGAATACTCTAGCAATAAGGGTCTACATGCACTCATTCACACAGGTACCCTCAATACCCTCATGATGATTCTTATCACAAATGTAAACATTTGAGGACAATAACTATCAATTACCCCTTAACTAGGGAAAGCTAAACCGACAGGCTGACTATGATGCTTCAACGAGACATTTTCCTTGAGGATAAAACACTGAACCGGTGTCATTGACCGTCTCAAGTCTGGGTTCTCGTTCACCGGTTAATTATGTTAATAAAATTCTTCCTGATATGAAAATATATAAAGAAACAAGATATGCTGTGATGAAACAAGTTCCTGTTATTTTCTCCCCCCAGGAAATGGTTACATACCTTAATGTATGCAGTATAATGCCCACTACCCATTCCACCATAATGGTTAGTCAAGGCATAGAGTTCATACAAATGACGACGTGAACTTCTTTTATCAGCCACGTAATTTGTCAAGTCAAAGTCATGGACAGGAAAGTTGACAAAAGTTTCCAATTTATGCTTCATCGACCGGCTGTATGAGAATCTCTTGAGATGGATGACTAAAACTTCGGGAAGCCTCCACAGATCAAGCTTCTTACTTGCTTGCCTCTGTTCTTTACATTGAGGACAGTACCTATAGAGAACCATTAAACAGCATTAGAAACCACCTTTTAATTTCTCAACCAAAAGGGTTTCATGCCATTCATTCCTCTTATTTTCAATCTTCTGGTGTGCAGAGCAACTCATCGTGCTTAATACAACACAACAGCAATCAAATTATGGAGCTTGCAATAAAAAAATTCATCAGAAAAAGCTGTTCTCATCTGGTGTCATTGTACATACTTGCACAACCATAAGTTCATCTACAAACAAAGCTGCAGGAGATGACCATAGGTTATGGTGCTATTGTCAAATAAAGGAACTTGTGACCAAGCCCTGAATCAATTAGAACAAGGCCTTCCTATTCTCCATCATCAACAGACAAGCAATCAAATAGGTTGTCATCAACCAACTAGTTTCAATAAGACCCAAAATTGCTGCTACAGATTTTCAGACACTTCAACTATGATGCACCTGAGAAATAAAACAAACAAACCACTACATTGCTGAAAGGATGTTTTGGGCAATAAACTATATTTGAATGGTATATCTACCATGAATCCAGGAAAAGGAAAAAAAAAAACATGAGCAAGTTACTCATAAAAACAAGCATTTCGGCCCACACTCAAGATTGACACCCACACACAAAACAAAAGAAGACTCACCCCTACACACAAAACAAAAGAAGACTCACCACATATCTTCAGGCACCAATGGCTCTTCACGTAAAAAAGCTTCTAGGCATGTGTATAAAGAGAGAGGTTCTGTACGAGCTTTTTTCGTCACAGGCCCATATTTGAACACTTCTGGCAAGTTCTCCAGATAATGTATATCATACTTCTCCAAAAGCTTCTCTGACCAATCTAGAAACACTACTATGGAATTTGATGAGGATGAACAATGAATGACTTCCTCTGATGATAGATTGCATGAATTACTTCCATCAGCTAATTTCAAATGAGACATGATTTCCTCAGCATAAGCACCATCTTTCTTCAGATCCATTTCAACAGGGTTGGTGCTAGATTCACCAGGACTACTACCAACAGAATTGCCAGGATCAGCTTTAGTCTGTTCTAGGCATCCCTTTCTCATTAAAGGAGAAAGCATTTCCTTAACAATCTGCTGTATAACAGTGCCTGTAACTGCATCATCGCATGAAACTGATGACACAAGAGGCGTTCCAAATGGTTTCCACTGTTGTGCACCATTAGTTTCTCTACAAAAAATAATGAAACCATAGAAGATCAAGCTTCCAATAATCGGAGCAAAATATCTAAAGAGAGAAACAGCAAACGTTCAGGTGTTTAAGAAATCCAGCAGCATGCTTATGAAACCAACTACTTAGAATGCTACGAGAACCATGAAAAAAGAGCTACCACAAAATCTGAAGTAAATATTGTTTCTTGTTAAAGGCTTTTTGGCTCTACTTAAATAACAGGCAGATGACGTAAAGGGGGTTGCAAATATTACATACCTCTCCTGACGACGATGAATCAACTGAAGCGAGATAGTGTTCCCTCCAAACTTTGGAAGCTTGAAGGCAGCAATGTGGTCATCATCTTTGATGGTAGACAATGATGTTGAGGGATCTTCTAGAAACCTCTGAATCATATGATTGTGTATCTGCATGGATGACATTGAAAACTGGAATTAATTCGACATATTACTTGTTTGATGAGTAAGAAATGAAAATCTTATTATGTCCATGCCTCCACAAGCTTAATCTCCTCATTTTGCTTCAGGGCACAAGCTGTGCTAACTGCTTGGATGAGATCCCTGCAGCGACCATGCTTTGGAACAGTTACAGCCAATGTAGATGGCAGAGCACTTCCATCGCATGTAAAAATTGTTGTTGTCACAGTCCTCGTTGTGGTAGATTGTAGTGGCAAAGAAAGGTACATAAATGGATCAAATGTTACAGAAACTTTATTGCACACAGGGCAAACCAGTGTTGACTTGTATTGACCCTAAAAATCAAACACATAAACAAAAATAGGTTCAGTTGCATGCAATAAATGCAATAATATTCAATCTGAACAATAAAATTGATAAAGGCCCCACAGGAAAACGTCAATACTCATAAAATTTGAAAACTTCTAATTGGGAGACTTTTAATCCCAAGTTTGTTCCCAATTATCATTTCTTCTCGTTTAATGTAGAATACTGCATTGAGAAGTTGACAACATGTCGGTGACAAGAATTAAGTACAAAAGATAACATCATTAGCATACTTTCTGCATCAACCAAAGTGCTTCCACAGTAGTTATTCTACTGCTGTGTCATTCAAATAAAAACATCAAGCATGCAATATATTTCAATACTATTACATATTGCAAATATAGTACTCACTTGGCAAACATCGACAATAATAGAATCATTGCGAGCAATGTGGTTTGACCAATATTCATCTGCAACTTCTTCATCTGGACGACCATCAGCATCTCTGGATTTTATATAAGGTTTATGTTTCACACGATTCAGATCTTCATGAAGACCATCAAGAAGAAATGCCAAAAGCTCCTGAAGATATTGGATTATTCTCAATAGGGAACAACAAACAAGCATGAAATAAAATTATGTGCTGCCCAGCCAAAAAGACCTGAGAATCGTGCTGATTATAACCACTGAACTGAGGAGCAAAACGAGCAAGCTTCGCTTTAAAGGGACGAGGAGCAACTGGAGTTCGCCCAGGTGCCCACAGTTTTCTGAGCAAATCGCCAAATGCTAAAGCCAGTTCCCCCTACCCAAAAAAAAAAAAAGGGAAAAACCACTTTGTTCAGCAGTGCAGTTACAAGTCACACATTCCACACAACTTACACACTTGCGATCAAAACAAGACTGCCTAATGCATCTTTGTGACTGGCCAAGGAAACACTCAAGAATGATGGAACCAATCTTTTAAAATCTAATTCATTAAACCAAACTAAACATCCTATTGGGAGGAAATGAAATTCTATTCCCCCTCCCCCCAGGCCATGCACAGACACAGGCAAATCCGCTTTGCCAAATCTCTGAATCTCTTTCACTCTTTGAAGTCCATGATTATGTTCAACCAAAATGTACAGCCAAAGCTTCCCTCCAGAGTTTTTATCTTTTTCTGTTAAATCTCCATTAGTCATTTACCAGGAATTGTTGAATTGAAGCCCAAGTCCATCCTTCACCAAAACACTTCGCATAAAAAAGGCATATCTTAATAAAAACAGTACAAAACTAAACAGAAATATAAGAAATCAAAGCATAAATGTAACATCACATCAAATGAACAGACCAGATATCTCTCTCCTCTTATTAGAGGAGCGATGTGCTACACTTGCTCGTATATCTTCTTACTAATTTTCTGGCAATGAATTTTCCATAAAATGTAAAGCCAAATGATAAGCAAATCTTTGTTAGAAACTTACGACCATGCCCAAAGGATTTTGCCAGTTTATCTCCTGATGATAGTCTTCCTGAAAGTATCTAGCAAATTCCGGTGTATGAACAAGGCACTGTATTGCACTATTCATGAAACAAGTGTTTCCAAGATTCAGCAAACCAGTCAGTCCGCCAGAACTTCCCCTAGTAGTAACACCAACACTTCCAAGTGTGTTCTCTGAATCTCTGACAGTAAGTGTCAAGTTGTGATTTTGTGTAGTACCTTTGTTTGAAGTAAAACCTGCAACAAATAAGCTCAAATTTGAAGCTCAAGCACATAGATAGCATATTCATTTTTTTTAACTATTTTCCAGTAAAATCCTCTGATTACCTGATGCAACACCATTTGCATTGTTAAGTGCCTCCACCAGAATCTGTTTTAGTCAACCATAGGAAAAAGGATTAGTTACTGACCTTGCTCATAAGCCTTTTAGACAGAAACTAACATGTATTAGATTGAGTACTTAAGCATTTTAAAAAACACACACACACTAAATTACATTAGCAGAAACCAAGAGATGGAATAGTAATGAATCTGCAGCAATATGACAGCACCAATCCCCCCCCCCCCCCCCCCAAAAAAAAAAAAAAGGAAACACACACACATTACACACACAGGCACAATGTAACCATTCTTCAACCTAACAAGAAGCTAAGTGACCGAACCATATCAAGAAAAAATTTAAGCAATTCAGTGCTCCAGCAATGTCTGCAATGCTCACATGCAGTACAACAATAGTTGGTCAATATGTAGAAGTCATAACCCTTTTATAGTTCCCCTGTCTATAGATGTTTATTCATTTGTGTCCATAGAAAATATGTATGATTAAAAATCGTAAAACAAGTAATAACATGCAAGTGAAACGGGACAATCTAAAGATCCCAAAAGAAAGAAAAAATCAGTCACCTTAAAGGCTCATGCAGTAACAACCAAAGCTTGGGCCTAATTGTTCAACCTTGTGGTTGTTACAAAGAGGTTCAAGATTTAATCCTCTGCTTACTGCATGGCCTCTCTCTCCTATGTATCAAACAAAAAAAAAAGGCTCTTGCAGTGGAAAACTAATTAGAAAACTATTTGTATTATTCAATAGCGTGTCTTGATAGGAGTATCAATTTGTGCATTTGCATCATAGTGACTAAATTTCTGAAAAACTCACTCAATATTGTGAATCTATGCATTGCCATATCATAAGGCAGAAATCACACTGCAAAGCATTCTCTGGCATTAGATACAGAGATAGCTGAATTGGGACAAAAAGAACTTACATCCTGGTCCATCTGAATGTTGGCATCATCAAGCGTTTTATCCATTTCATTCATCAAAGCATGCTTGCGATGCCCATAGTAGTCCCATATGCAAACCTGAAAAGTTATGGCCGAATAAATATAAATGAAAAGAAAAGACAGCAAAAAGAGTCAAATAAAATAACTTCAAATCACAAATTACTTGATTGGATTTAAGGCCAAAAATCTCACATGCTCTGCGATGAAGCTCGCCAATAGTTTCCTGCACACATTCAGATTCCAAAATACAAACAATAAAAGTATTAGAAACAGCAGCTTAAAAGAAAGAGAAATTGAAAAAAATATAGAACACGATCTGTTTGAAATTAATACCTTCTTGCTTATTCTTATAGGATAACGTTCACCTTTTGGCACCAAAAATAATTGAAGACGGAGAGGATAAACCTCTACAGCCAACTCTGTTTGAGAAAGCCCTGAACTAATGACCTTCCGTGCCAAAGCTGGACCACCACCATACCTAAGATGTGCAAATTATTAGTAGACCACTAACTGCACACCGACTACGGTGATGTACTATCATGATCCATCCTCTAATAAACATCTGAAAAATGAAATGGAAGGATTTAAATAAAAAGTATAACAACTGACTATCAACTTTGTACTCCCTCCGTCCCACAAATCTTGCTTCATTTTCCTTTTTGGGCCTTCCCAAATCCTTGCAACATTTCCATACTTAGTAATTTACTTTACCATACTATCCTTCAAATTATCATTTTAATATTCACTTTGTCAACTTTCTTGATTTACATGCAAAAAGTTCAAGCAAATGGGGAAACAAGACAAACTTTTCCACTTTCTTAATCTCCATGCAGAATCAAATGGAGCAACATTGGTTGGTCAAAGGGAGTATTATATTTTATATACTTTTATTCTAGACATCCAATTATTTTAAATTTACACAGCTCTTCCACCACTTCTTATCCATAAAAAGGATGTACAGTAAGAAAAAGGAAAGAAAAAAAGTTCACATCACTTCAATGCTGGTCATAGCGCAGCATTGCAGTGCATTGTCAAGACTTACCACAAGATCAAATTTCATCTCAGGAATGCTAAGAAGCAGAGAAAATCATTCCACAACCCAGCTCCTCATAGCTAGAGTGCATAAATGCTTTTATCAACTTATATGTGCATATGCAGACATATCAAACCAAACAGGTTTAATGGGCATCAAAACACATTAGTATACCAACTGCAGCATTCATAGATGGGCTATTGAAAGAAAACTAAGAGGTTAAGGAAGATTTCATCTATCTAAATAACCCTACACCATCCTTTGTCACCTACTGTATGAAATACTGACCACAGATATAGCTGACTCCAAACTTCATGTGGAAGCAAGACATAGTCACGACCTTCCAAAAGAGTATCATGAACCTCAATGCCCATATTGGAGTCTACTGATGCAGCATCAGATATCAAGTCAGAATTATCAATTGTCGCAGGCCTCTTTGAAGTGCTTGAACCAGGTGAATCAGAATTTCCAGATAACAAGGATCCATCACTGGTGTTAGTTGGCTGGTCCTGATTCACATAGTCGATCCAGCATTGCCACCATCTGATAAAAATCAATTAGGACACATCAGTAAGTGTATGCTAAATAGCCTCAAAGCAATATAGTCACACAACTACCACCTGCCAGATGAAACCCAGTTCCCAGCTCTCAGCCACCAAAAAAGGGAAAATAGAGGAGCAGAAGGGGGAGGACAAATAGTTCAAGCAGGAATGGAAGAAAAGATTAAAAAAAAGGATGATCAAAGCCAAAAGACAGCAACTACAAGCACAAGCTCAACACTGCACCAAATTTTTTTTTCTAGCCAGGCATTTAACATAATGCCTCCTGCTTTTGCAATTTTTCAGAGCTTCTAAAAAAACTTGCCTCCATCCAAGCATAATGGAGGTGCTTGATTCAAGTAACTGGCCTCGACTAATTGGGATTAAGGTTTGTTAGCTTGATTTATCAACTAAATGTACATAATTCCAGAAGTACTCGTTAATGGGCTTGTGTAACTAATTACTGGGAGCTTCAGGTACTCCTAAATGCCAAGCAGCAGATATCAAGTAGAATTGCAAGTTAATAGTTTAAAATCTCGCAGAGAAGATACTAAGAGAAAAATCAATATCAGAAAGGGACAAAGACTAGAAAGAGAATTGGCACCGAATAGAACCCTAGAAGCCCCAAACTTCTACACTCAAATCCCGGTTGCAATATTATGAAATTCCTCGAAAAAATTAAAGATAAGGGTTTCAAGTTACCGACATGGTCATCGTTTGAAGAAAACAGCACAAAACAAAACAATACAATTCGAGCAAATCTGAGATTAAGCAGTAGATTTGTAGCAGTCTCGTAATTTCCTGAATGACTAGAACAAGTTCAACTGAAAAACTGAAAATTTTTTAAAACAAGAAAGAGGGGAACGACATAAAAGCCTGAACCAGAATGCGTAAGCCAAAGCAGAGGAAGAGAAAGGAACGAACTTCTGAGTTATGAGATAAAAGGTATCGCCTTCTTTGCTGTTAGCTTCCGCGGCAATGGCTATGTCTCTGATGAAGAGCCGCTCCTCCTCCGGGCTCAGTTCCGTGTTCAAGCCGTTGCTACTAGTCGCCACCTCCGCCATTTTTCCCTCTCCAGCTGAGCCGATACCGGCCCCCCTCAGATTTTGCCACCTCCGCCCTTTACCTTGTCAATTTTCACTGGTTCCGTTGGTTCCCTGCATTCCAGGAAAAGTACGGTTCGGCCCATCAACGTTTTCTATTTAAACCAATTAGCCCATCGGTTTTATGTTTGTGCCAATTTTTTTTTTTATCAAGATTTAGGAAAACAAATCATCAACGCATAAGCTTTGCATTAGAAAAAGCCAAAAACTAGTTACCTGCCCGCACTTTTTTGGGGATCGATCAACTAAAACATAAAATTTTCATAATAACTATATTAATATAAGAAAAATTAAAAAAAATTTTAATAGATGGTTAAATTAAAAATAAAGTCATCATCAATTCAAAGGTTTTAAATAAACAAAGCATTCAAAGTTGTTATTGTCCAACTTAGTAAATAAAAATATAACATAGGACTAAGGGATTTGATTTAATATTTCAACACAAATTAGGAACTTGTCAGTAACTCAATAAAGTTCAAAGATCTAAAGCGTAACTACTAAGATTTAAGCAGTAAAATGCCGAATTTTTTTACTGAGTTGAGCCCCATAATAAGCCTCCATTAATTTTGTCTTAGAATTTCCCGGCAGTCTCATGAATTGCATTTAGTAATTGAGGGTGGTAGAAACTATCATACCAATGCTTGAAAAATAGTGGCTCTACGTTGTAATTTTCCAGGTTGTATTCATTTTAGTTGCAAATCTTGCTTAGTCCATCTCTTACGAGACAAAGGGATACCTAGGCTTTTTATTGAACTGGAGCTTTTTTTAATATTAACTACTACCTCCATTCATATTATTTGTTCAATTTCAGTTTTTTAACTTAAATTTATTTATATTATTATTTTTTAATATTTTTTTCAAAAAAATCATATTTAAAAACTAAAAGAATCATAGTTTTAAATATAATTTTTAAAAATTTGTTTATGAAATAATAATAAAAAATAAATTTAAGTCGAAGGTAGGTTAAAAAAATGAAATAGAAGAAACAACATGAGATGAAGAGAGTACATTGCACCAGTTCATTCTAGTCTCCTCACATTATTCCTTAAAAAACACTAGACTTAGCATAACTAATTGTATGAGCAGGCAAGCAGCCAAATCACAAAAAGTTTTTAGCATATGAATCATAACTTGACAGGTCTCCACATCAGCTTAAGCAACTAAAATAAAATCATCAGCTTGAAAAAGATGAGATATAACATTTTATGTCATTCCATTCCCTAACTCAACTTGAAAGTTCATCATTCTAATAAGCATTTCTATATAAAGAATAAATAAATTGAGAAATGGGGTTATCTTGTCTTATACCCCTTGAAGGGGAGAAAAATATCAGCCATATCCCTATTTAGCAATATAGCACAATCAACAGCAAACTCACAAGGGAAATTGACTCTGTTGTTGCAGTTGCCTAGATTTCTAATAATTAGGGGATCAGTCCCTGGAGGCTATTGTGTGTTTTTAAAGAAATTGACTCCCTCATTGCATCGAGTTCTTATTGGTCAATCATTAAAATACCAGGGGAAAGAAACATAGAAGTTGGTAGATTAGCTAATTTAGATGTAGGTCAGTCTTTTCCCTTAATTTATTGGATTAGGAATTCTTTAAAGATCGTTGGGTTCGCAATCTCTTTTGTTTTTTTTTTGTTGGTTTTTTCCTGTTAGTTAAAAGCTGGCACTCCTAATCCTCAAAGGTGTGTCCTGTGCTTGTTTCGAAAGGCTAGGGGGTGTAAAGGGGCTAGGAGTAGGACGAGCCTGAGTCAACTAAGCTTAAGCTATCGATACTACTTGAACTCGAGCTTGAATTACTTAAGCCCAAATTTTAAGGTTTGAGCTTGGTTCGAGAAAAGCTCGAGCTAAACCCGAAAGCTAGCTAGGCTTAAATAAAGAGCCTTTTACAAAATTTATTATGTTTAATTTAGCAATTTAAACCAACAACTCTTTGATTAGTTAAATAATTAAAGTATTATATACGTTATTATTGAAGTCCCGTTAGCACACTTACAAGCTCGAGCTCGGCCTTTTAAAATCCAAGCTCATTTTCAGGCTTGAGCTTGAGCTTGAATTTGATAAGGCGTAACTCAATAAGCCTCAAATTGAGATCAAACTCGAACTATCTGATAAAGGTCCGACCCATTTACACCTTTATGTAAGCCTATTCTAGTTTGTGGCATTTGTTTGCAACTATTGTTTGTGTGGTTGCAAGATGTTTTGCTGTTTTGTTATTTGTTACGGACCTTAGCCTAATATGGTTTCAGCTTATTATATGTAGTATTCTTCTTTAAAAAAAATTAGTAGACATAGATCATGATTAATTTAAGGACATTCTCAGGGAAGTTAAAGAAAGAAAGTTGTTGTGAAACTAAGAGCTTTAAATTTGTAACCCCTATTCACCCGCAAGTATACGCTGTCATCGTGTGTAAAAGGGAAAATATGGATATCATCTTAAGAGATAGTGTGATTTTGCCAAGACTTAAATTTTAGCTATTCAAGCTACCTAAATTACTATGGAAAAGAAATCAATTAAAACAAACAAGATTTAGGATTGATTATGTGGATGTGTGTAAGAAGAGGATTGAGCTAAAGTGAATGAGGTTACTAACTAACTAATGCAATGTAAGATGTTAAGGTAAATGGATGCAAGGGTTACTAAAGGAGACTAGATTAAAATGCTATAAATGAGAAGACCATCTCCCTAGGATTCCACTTTCTTATTTGCTATCCAAGTTAATTGAAGCCCTATGATATTCACCCATTGTGTGGTGTAGAGGTTCAAAGTTCAAAAACCCCTTTCTCAAAATAAGTTTTTGCTCACCCAAGATTAAACAAGGCTTTTCTCAAGCTCATGTTTTAATCTAAGATGGATTAAGCTTTAACCCCCTTTCAAACACCTAATGAATTCATAGATTACCTCTAATCTAACAAACTCATTATGTCTTATTCTTCTTTTCCATCCCATTTCTTTCTCTCTTAAGAACAAAGTAGGATTGTGATTTGGTTGAGGTGACCATTCAACACAGAAACATTTGGCATAAGAATAGGCAACACAAAGTAATTCATATCCATAAAAAGCACCTCAAATAAATATTAGATAACTAATAACAAGAGTTTTATCCCAATGAGATCGATGGAACTACTCTATGTCCATTCTAGCAACTAACAACATATTAGAGTTTAAGGAAATCATAAAGAAATACTATAGACAAAAGGGAAGAAGAAACCAAAAGAACCCTTAAACTTAAGTCTCCTTAGCCTCCAAGCTTCTTCTTGGCACCTTCAAGCAAGCTCCCAAAAAATGTCTTCAATGGTGGCTCTCTAAAAACTGAAGAAGAGAAGAGAATGGTGTGTGTGTCTACTCTCCCCCTTAAAAAAATCCCTTCTTGGAGAAGTAGTCCCAAAACCCTTAGTCTTATCCTCTTCCAACTCCCAAAAATCCTCCAATCATAAGGTGATTATGTGAGATATGAGGGCCATCAAATGTGTAAAAATGCCCAAATATCCAAAATGGTCCTCCCCAAGAATGCCAAAACCCATTTGAAGAAGTAGAGAAATATCTGAAAACGTTGCGATACGGTTGTATGAAATTTCCATGCTATAGCAAGGCCCTAAAATCTTGAAAAAATAGCTGAAGGCTCTCCTCATGCCGTAACATGAAATTTTCATGTGACAGCATAAAATCTTTTTGTCCATTTTTCACCTTCTTTTGCCCCCGATGTTGTTGCATGATATTTTCATGCTATAGCATCGACTTGTCTTTAGCTTTAAGTCTTTCATTTCTATTCCAAGTGACCTTCAACTTTGCTCCGTTGTGCAGTTTGATTCCAAATCCACACAATTTAATCACTCAAGTCCCCAAATAACACAATGCACCTTATAAATGAATTGAACACAAAATGCAACTAAGATCTAGCAAATTTAACAATAAATTAGTATAAAAATTGGGGAAATATATAAGAACATTATGTGACTATCAAAAGTCAGAGTATTTCTAATGAAGTTCCATTTGATTTAGTCATAAGTTTTCTTAAGTTCTATATTTATGAGCATGAAATTTTTTTTCCTTTTTTTTTTCAAGGAATGAAAAATATCTTAATTATCACATTATTAACATTATATCTTCCAGTAATAATAGGTCTAGTTTTACTAACAAAAATCTGATGGGCTAGTTGACAAATGTTAACATATGAGTGTTAATGCATTTTTTTGTTATCCTCTCATAGCATCACGTAGGTTGAAGGAAACACTTCTATTTTTGCCTGGACAGTTCATGCTTATTATAACTAGGACAAAGCATGTGGTTTTCATTATGCTCAACCTTACCTATTTTTTTAGACTTTTCTTCTGCTTCATCTGACATAATAGTCCAAAGGAAAAGCCCATCCATCCTCTTATAACTGACCGAGCTTAGAGTCCATGGAAAAAGCCCCTCCATCCTCCTATATTTGACCCAGACCAATGTACTTCCTAAATGTGAGTTGTTTCCTCTGTATCTCTTGTTCAGTAAATTAACCTATTTTTTAATTGACATTTTTACTATAGTAATTATGGCAATAGTGAATGAAAGCTTCCCTTTGTTTAACCTTAACTGTGACAAGGCGGCTAAACTAAGATTTGTGTAGCACAAAAAATGGGCAGACATTGGGACGATGAATTTCATTAAGTTTGTTGGTGAAGCTAAAAATAGTGGAGAATGGATTGTCGTCCAGTTGCCACGAACAGGTTGGCATTCCATTAACACCACATGGTCGAGACCACCGATTACCCATGGACCTATGAATAATTTAAAAATTTGTGGCAGAAGCTAAAACGGCAATACTAACCCTTTATCATAACGTGGGTCCAAGGTTTGAATGAAGTTGAGATCCCAGGATTAGGAAAACAGTAGCTGCTAAGTCATGGTGGACAAGGACCATTGACGTATCCATCATTCAATTTTGCTGGAACTTATTTATTTTAAACATGATCATTTTAAACAAGTGTCATTTATAATTGTTGTACTAATGCCACATGTCTATTGTTATAATATATGTATGTATGTATGTATGTATGTATACATGCACACGAACAATAGTAGTATATGAATGCATAATTTTATGAAGTACACATATCAGCTCTAAGAATGTTTTGTCATTACGTTATAGATGTTTGTTTGAGAACATTGGCTATTCATGGTGAACCTTGATGTTACCTAACTCTGTTACACACGAGTACCGAATATGGAAGCATTGTCAGGGCTCTTTCAAAATAGGAATGATGACACAGGAAATATGTCAAGACGTTTGTTTGAGGACTCTCCTTAACATGCTATAGAAGTTACTAAGATCTAGCCTGACTCAACGAAGCCTACTACAATGTGGCCCCCATCCTATGCATCAAGCTTGTCATACTATATTTTGTTAGGGCGGAATAGCACAGTAACACCTGCAGCTTACCTACCGTCTTTTAGCACCTCAACCCAATGGTCTGCATCTGGTCCCCGCGCGACACTTTTGACTATACACCATTGCATGGACATTGTCTGCTACCATCCTGGAGCAATGAAAGGCAATGACTTTTAGTCCAAGTTGCATCATTCCTTATAAACTCAGAGTATAGACAAGACATGTTGATATATGGCACCTTGCTTGGCTATGGCATAAAGTCCACAAGTTGTATCCCCCATAGTAAGCTTCTAGTACCAACTTTCTTATAGTGATTATATTATACGGCTTGAGTTGTCTGTTTTTATTTATGTTCCCCTTTCTATAGCATTATGTATGAATGTTTGTTTCTATCATTATCAAGTTATATATGTTACTGGGTATAACCAGATGGTACCGCAAAATACCAAGACCATTTTGTCTGTCAATTCTTGGGACCTAGCCTTTGTATGAAGAAGTTTTCTATCATTAATGCATAGAATATTAGTGTTATGTATACTTGTCAATGGTTATCGACATCACTAACCGTGGACCACTGGAATGAAGTCGAGATAAAGGTTATAAAATCTGACAAACTCAATTTCCACAGTTGAATACATAGAAGATATAAACAATATAATTAAAAATATTATGATAAAATAAATCCATCATCCTAATAATGCCAATGCCCATTCCGAGCATCTCGTCATTTTGAAACACATCAAACAATTTTGTCTTTTACCCATGCCATCGAACGTGCCTTCGCCTACAATACCTCGGCATCTGGCACTTCTGTTTCATTAATAATCTTATTTTAAAAATAGTCTACGATCTAGAAATTTGTGATATCTTCATCAAGCTAATCATACATGTGGACATAATTATGCAACACACAACATGCAATCAAAATGTTAGCTTAGATTTCAGACTTGAACTTACCCGTCCTTGTCAAGATTTTCCACTTCATTTTGGTGGCTCTTATGATTCTTTCGATAGAGTTTGAGAACCGAAATCATTAGGACGGTAATCAACTGAGTGATTTGGTGCTAGAAATTCTTCCATATTCACATATCTTGAGTCCACCAAATAGTATCTCCTTGAATATCAATAAGAATGAGAACAATGGCATTATTTGTAAATTATACATGCATGAGGATGCTAGAAATATATTTCATACTGGCATAATTACAAATTACCTGAATGTGGGTTAGGGAATCGAAACCCAAGTTGTTCGCAACAATCCCAGAGCACATGATTGTCATGTGCAGAACCGGGTGTACCTAAGTACACATGTGTGTACAACATGTCGAAGTCATATGCAATGAGGTTATTCTATGTCAGATGATCTAAATGCTCTTAATAGAATTCTTGGTCCTCATGAGGGAATATACCACCAACGCGGGTTACATCAATAACACTAATTATGCCAGAAAAAGTGCCACCCCATGTTTTTGTGACTCGAGAATGTACCTGATCAAAAGTAGCTTTACTTGGTAGAATTATGACTTCACCAAGCAAAACCATTGATGCTAAAACCGTCCGAAACCATTAGCAAATAGTATCAATTAAATGTAGGAACATTTGATGCACATCATGATATTTAAAATGATGAGCACATATAGTTAGAAACATAGCTAATGCCTCATAGGATGTTATTCTACTCGAGCTTAAAAGGTTGTGATATTTAACCAAGTCCTTGTGTAAATGCCAAAAATAACTGGTTGACATATAAAACCGTTCATAGAACTCGCACTCATTTTATCCTAAGTGAAAAGTTATTGGGTTCCCATGGGTTTCCCTCCTAATTGTAGGAGGATGCCCACCCTCGCCCCCATCAGCTAAATAATGTCTCCAACCTTCCCCGATATTGTGTTAGGTGACCTAATATAGATTGTTGTATTTATGTCACTGACGCATGACGAAGGGCTTCAAGAGTGCTTTGTCTATGGTTGCCCCACACTAGAGGTTCACCTGGCATGGTTGTACGCCAAGATTAGATGTGCAAATGAGGTTAAATTTTACAAAAGGGTCTCTAAGGTTTAAGGCATGACACTAAGTAGTTAGGTTATGAAGTCCTACCCTATTTGCTTGTTTGATTGGTCCCCTAATTTCTTTTATGTTTGTTCTCCATAACTTTGTACGACATGTTGAACTATTTCCATGTTTTGAGTGGTTGTTACTATTGTCTATTGTTGTATTCACTATTTATATTGATATGTGTTATTCTCTATTTCTCCCATCACTCTAACCTCGTTCATGATTTTGTAGATTGAAATAGAGCAATCATAGTCTTGGAATTGAGTTTGATATTTCATGGGACTCACCATCGATATCTTTACTGAGCTCCTCCCCTCTCCACGCAATGGTGGTGGCCACAGGTTTAGTGAGGTAAAGAAAGCGTGGCATCATTATTTGATATAGCTTGGGGCGAGTGTGACCTGGTTGATAGGGGTAGGGGTAGGCATCCTTCTCCCACTAAGAAGGAACCTAATACCTTTTCCACTTAAGACAAAATTAGCGCAAGTTTTATAAACGATTCCATATGTCAAGTAGTTGTTTTTGGCATTTACACAAGGACTTGGTTACATATCACAACCTTTTAAGCTCAAGTAGGATAACGTCTTATGAGGTGCTAGCTATGTTTCTGGTTGTATGTGCTCATGGTTTTAAATATCATGATATGTGTCAAGTGTTCCCACATTTAATTGATACCATTTACCGATGGTTCCAAACTGTTCTAATATAAGTGGTTTTGTTTGGCGAAGTCCTAATTTTTCCAAGTGAATGTGCTTTTGATCAAGTGCATTCTCAGGTTGCAGAAACAAGAAGTAGCGCTTTTGCTGGCACAATAGGTGCCATTAATGGAACCCACATCGGTGGTATACTTCCATGTGAGGGTAAACAATTCTATAGGGGCATTCAAGTCAACCGACATAGAATGTCCTCATTACATGTGATTTTGACATGTTGTACACATGTGTACTCAGGTACACCTAGTTCTGCACATGACAACAGTGTGCTCTAAGAATGTCGGGAACAATCTGGGTCCCAATTCCCCAACTTACCTCTAAGTAATTTATAATTATGCCAGCATGAAATATATTTCCAACATCCTTATGCATGTATAATTTACAAATAATGTCATTGTTCTCCTTTTTACCAATAGTCAAGGCAATATTATTTAGTAGACTCAAGATATGTGAATATGGAAAGGTTTCTAGCACTATATTGCTCAGTTGACTACTATCACAGTAATTTCAGTTCTTAGACTCCATCTGGCCCAAAAGAAATATTCAATTATACTCATGCAAGACTGAGGAATGTTATCGATAAAATCAAGGTTGTTAAAAATGGGTTTCTACCTAGAGTCGTTTTGATTTGTCTATAGTCATAGAGTCGTAAAAAGTCGTAGAGTCGTAAGACTTTACCTAAAATACAAAAAAAAACTTAAGAGAAAAAGTATGAACAAAAATAAAACCATTTAAATACCATAAATATTGTCAAATCTTTGGACTTTTCCCACATTGATGATATAAATAAGTAATTAAGGAGCTGAGAATATAAAATGCGACCTTTCAGCAAGACAAGTTTCATTTGAAGGAAAAGTGCCAAGCAAATAAGTTAATAGTGTTGTTTCTCTATTTATTTTTTTTTTGTCCCACATGGACAAAGAGAAGGTAAAACAAGGGGTTCTAGAGGTTATAGAAGGCGTGGCTAGAGAGTTCCTTGGTATTTTGAGACTTGATTTCTTTTGGTTGACGTTTCTAAATCTAAAATGGTTGGTGGTTTACTCATATCCCACATGGATAAACCATAGATGAGTGAGGCCATGGGTGTTTTAAAAATGCATAAGATGACACATCTTTCATTTACAACTAGTCTTACCCTTTGATTTTCTTTGCTCTATCTTGTTTTTTGTCCTACATGGGACGAAGTAAGAAGGAGACAAGGCTTTAGAAGTTATAAAGGGACACTGGTAGCAAGTCTTTGCCTAGGCAAGGAAACATTGCCGATGCACCCTTTGTTGTTCATCCGACATGGATGAGCAACATGAGAACATGGCCTTGGGACTTTAATGAAAAGGTTAAGCCATGGTGCTCTCATGCTACCAGTCTCTTTTGTCCCACATTATCCCACATGGATGTGGTAGGTGAGGAGCAAGGTCTAAAGAAGTTATAAAAGGGGCAAGGGCTGGAGAAAGGTTTTCAAATAACTAGTTACCTTTGCTTCTACGTGCCATCAGGCTTTGAATTCATACTTACTATTGATGTGTGGCTTTGCCTGAAGGCTTGTTAAATGCCTATTCTTGTCCTGCATGGACAAAGTAAGTACGTAAGTGAGGAGCTGGGATGTAAAATATGCTTCTGGCCAGCATACATGTTAAAAGGCTTCTTTGTTTTGGTTTCCTCATCCCACATGGATGAAGAAAAGTCAAAAAACGGAGTAGACTAGCTATATGAGGTGTGGCTGGTATTGACTAATATAAATGTGGGCCGTTCATAGTGTAAATAGGCTAGAGGCCTTTATATCTTAAATAATTGTTGGTGGAGCTTAGTGTATTCATGGGCCATTAATAGTGTAAATGGCCTGGAAGCTTTTATGTGTTAAACAATTGTTGTTTGTGGGATTGTGGAATCGTGTGTGCTTAATGATTTTACGTTTTTAATCATGATTTTATACGATTCTAGCTCGTTTACATTTCTGGTGTGACTTGAGTCATTTTCGGCAGGTGGAGTGGTAAAATGTATGTTTTTAAGACTCGAAATGTGATTTTAATAACCATGGATAAAATCATAGAAGCCACTAAAATGAAGTGGAAAATCTTGATGAAAATGGGTCGGTTCAAGCTCAAAATCCAAGCTAACATCATGATTGCATGTTGTGTGTTGCATAGTTATGTCCTCATGCATGATTGACCTGACAAAGATATCATAAGTGTCTAAAGCACATACTATTTTCAAAGTAGGACAAATAATAAAACAAAAGCACCTGATGCCAAAGTGTTGCAGGTAGAGACGTGTCTGATGGCATGGGTAAGAGACAGAATTGCTTGATGTGTTTTAAAATGATGAAATGCTCAGAATGCGTGTCACCATAATTAGGATGACAGATTCATTTTATCTTAACAGTTTTAATTACATGGTTTATACCTTCACTGTTTTCAACTGTGGCAGACTGAGTATATGTAATTTCATAACCTTTATCTCAACTTCATTCTAGTGGTCCACGATTAATGATGTTGATGACTATTGAAAAATATGCATAACATTGATATTTCATGCATTAACGATAAAAGACTTGTTCACACAAAGTTGGGTCCCAAGAATTAACAAACAAAATGGTTTTGGTATTTTGTGGTACCACCCGATTATACCCAATAAAATAAATAACCTGATGATGAAAAAACACAAGCATTTAGACATAATGCTAGAGGAAGAGGAACAAAAATGAAAATAGACAACATGCCCTATAATATGATTAGCATAAACAAGTTGGTACTGGAAGCTTACTGTGGGGATGCAACTTATAGACCTTATGTTGTAGCCAAGCAAGTCTTGCCTGATGATGATTGGTGCTATACATCAACATGTCTCACCCATACTCCGAGTTTATAAGCATGATATAGCTTGGACCCAAAACTCATCACCTTTCACTATTCCGGCAAAGTAGGTGACAATATCCATGCAATGGTGCACAGTCAAAGGCATCACCGGGGGCTTAGATGCAAACCACTAGGTCACGATGCTAGGAGACAGTGGGTAGGTAGCAAGTGTGACAAGGCCATTTCGCCCACACTGAATGTGGTGTGTCAAGCTTGGTGCATGGGATGGGGGCCACATCACAGTAGGCTTCATGGAGTCGGACTAGATCTCAATAACTTTTGTAGCATGTTGAAGAGAATCCTCGAACAAACGTCTTGACACATTTCCTGTGTCATCATTTCCATTTGGTAGAAAAAGCCTTAACAATGCCTCCATATTTGGTACTCGTGTGTCGTGGAGTTGGGCAACATCAGGGTTCACCATGAGCAGCCAACATTCTCAAACAAACATTTGTGAAACAAGGACAAAACTTTCTTAGAGTTGATATACATACTTCACAAAATTATGCATTCGCATACTACTACTGTTTGTGTGCATGTGTGTGTGGGGGGGGGGGGCACGTGCGCGTGTGTGTATATAATAGCAATAGACATGTGGCATTTGTACAATAATTATAAATGACACTTGTTTAAAATAAACATGTTTAAAAAACATAATGGAAAAGTTGAATAATAGATAAATGATCATAGCATTAAAATAAACAATAATTATAGACAACACAAAGTGATATTAGTCCCCTTCTTATAGCTTTATAAATGATCATGTTTAAAATAAACAACTTCCCACAAAATTGAATGATAGATACCTCAGTGGTCATTATCCACCATGACTTAGCAACTACGATTTTCCCAATCTTGGGATCCCAACTCGATTCAGGCCTTGGACCCGTTGCTATGAGAATGGGATGTATTGTAATTCAGCCTCTGCTATAGATTTTAACTTGTTCATAGGTCCATTGGTACCCGGTGGTCTCGACCAAGCAGTGTTGAATGGACCATTACCCTGTTTATGACAACCAATTGACAATTCATTCCTCACTTTTTTTAGCTTCATCAGCAAACTCAATGAAGTTCATTGTGGCAATGTCCATACCATTTTTATGCCACATAAATCTTGGTTTAACTACCTTATCTCAACTAAGGTCAAACAAAGGGAAGCTTTCATTCGCCATTGCCACAATTGCTATAATAAAAATGTCAATTAAAAAACAGGTTAATTTACTAAATGAGAGATACAAAACAAACAACTCACATTTAGGAAGCATGCTAGTCTAGGTCAAATATAAAAAGACATAGGGCCTTTTTCTATGGACCATGGGCTCGGTCAAATATATGAAGATTGAGGGGTTTTTTTATGGACTACTCTACTAGATGAAGAAGAATAAATGTCT
The DNA here is from genome assembly GCA_039654915.1 of Aquilaria yunnanensis. Taxonomy (NCBI): domain Eukaryota; kingdom Viridiplantae; phylum Streptophyta; class Magnoliopsida; order Malvales; family Thymelaeaceae; genus Aquilaria; species Aquilaria yunnanensis. The sequence goes on from CM077600.1 coordinate 52,688,453, forward strand.
AAAAAAATAAGTGATAAATACTCATAAGTGTATAGTTATTAAGGATTTAAATCATCATTGTACAGTTTGAGTTTGATTAATTTCTCTATTATGAGCATTTATTCCACCAGATTAATATTTATGTGTGTTTACTGTTCATACGTGGGGTTACTATTTGGTGTTCTTAGGTTTCTCTGATATCAAGGATCTGTATCGTTGGTTTCTTAAAAAGCTCTCCCATAACTATGGTAAGCCTAAAAGACACTAGAAAAAAAATAGAGAATGGGATCCTTGGAGTATTTTCGGGGAAAGATTCTTCGACACCCAAGTCAATGAGTGATCTAGAGAGGAGTATGTAGTGTACTCAGCAGGAGTTGCATACCTGGGATTTGGGGCGGTCCTCTTTATATAAAGCCTGGAGGACTAAGGCACTCTGACAGTACCCTAGATCAGTCATCCACATGTCCTGCGAGATCGGAGGTTGAGGGTCTGTTTCCCCCAACAACCTCCATAGCTAGCTGTCATAGCATAGGGTTGGTCGTGCACTTTACATGCCTTGGGTTGTACATCCCTAATGGCTTTGTCAGAGGCCTTGGAGTACCTCAGTCCCTAGTTGCCAAGATCTCCTAACTATTCGTAGGTCCAACCTCAGTGATGCAGTACCTCGGAATATTGGTACTTTCTAAGGTCCGCTTAGTCGGATGTGCCTTTGTTCTCCGAAAGGAGCTAATCATACACCAAGTTTTATCACCTAACGCCAGGGTTAGGCACTTGGGGAAGAGACTTCGAGGGCCTTAGACCTTCAGCCATCATTGTTTACTATGTTTCACTACTTATGTGGTGGCTACTGTTCATAGGCGAATTATTATTCATCCGTATTTACATAATATGCTAAATAACTATTTTATGTTGGTGTATAAAATCATAACATCTCACAATTCTTAGACCAATGATTAGAGCCCCAATCATCTACAATTTTTGGTACATGGTCTAGCCCAATTGAAAAATAAATAAGGCCAAATTTGGATTACAAACAAAATTAGTTTCAGCATTTCACGCGCTTGGTGAACCTTCTCGAGAAAAATCATATTTGAAGTTATCGATGTCGGAATTGAGAGATTCCAAAGCCGTATGAAAGCTAACACATAGATCTTCAACTCTACTTCACATGCCAAGAACCATTTTGATCATTTCATTGTCAAAATCTAGTTACAAGTGAGACCATCTATTTTGTAGCACTCTAAAGAGCTATTTTGGTAGAATCATGACTTGAGCTACAAATATCAGTTTTTAATGATGAAGCTATTATTTTGACACAAAATAAGATATCTAAAAATTTCGTGCTTTGAGGAAGAGCTGAATCAATGTATACGGTGATAAAAAAAATTAGAAGAAGTTTGAGCAGCCTTTATGGATTTGTATTTCACCTATCCTATCCCTAAGACTCTATAAACAAACACCTGGTTCCTAGACAAATTTAGAGTTCTTGTATCAAAGCTAGTCCTTCTTTTTGGATATTATTCTTAGCTTTCAAGATTGAAGTTTATTTAAGGTGTTTTCTTCTTATTCTTCTTTTGATCTTTCAATCTATGTTTATTTCATTTTTATACATGTTGTTTATATGGCTAACTAATTTTTACTTTGCTAAGGTTAAAGGATAAAACTTTTGGTATAAAGTTTATGGCTAATTTAAACGGATCCTAACATTATCGGTATTTAATTTCTTAATCAATTTAGCTATTCTCCTTGTTAAGTTAGAGTTTTGATATATCATAGTCGATTATTAGTACAAAGGTTACTTGATTCCTTATATAGGGTGTGGCTCTTAAGTTATTATAGACAAAGACTGTCATGATGGATGCTTGAATCTATTGACAAGTGTTGGTCTTAAATAATTAATGAAAAATAATACTAACTCATGTTTAATATTTCTAGAATTTAATTACTAAATTCCCCAATTTGGACCTCTTTATGTGTGGATTCCAATTAAGTGGCAAGGCAGACTAAAATTAATCATAGTTGATATATTAAAAGTGAAACCTCTAATCTTAGCTATTTATTTGAATTTGAGTTTTAAGCAATATTTGTTCACATGTTACATCAAATCTTTCTTTGTTAAAATCTGCAATTTATATTTGTTAATTCACTTTTCTATGGTTCGACACTCAAGCTTTGGAGATTTAACTATTTGCAACAACCTAGCCATGTCCGGCTAAAAAATAGGAGTGTTTCCCTTAACCCACATAATGCTATCAAGGGATAACCAAAAAATGCATTAACACTCGTGTGTTAACATTTGCCAAACAATCCAGGTGACAAATTTATACATTGTGTTCATAAATCAATAAAGTGACAAGAAGTGATGAGCTAGGAGTGGGATCTTAGGTTTTCTTCCACTCCTAATCACCTCTCATTCCACAAAAAATCTTTTGAGTGCGTGTTTCCACACTAGTGTAATATTTTTCTAGTTTTTCTTGAAGAAAATAACATGTAGGCAGGGGTGCCGCCATGTTTATATTAGTGGAGGCAATTACCACCATTGAATTTGGGAAAAAATACATGACTAATGTATTATCTTTTAGGAAATATTCATTCTGCGATCGCAAAATTTTTAATGATGCCCTTACTCGCTAAAAAGCATATGAACTTAGTTTTGATGACTATAAGTGGTCAAAATAAAAATAAGTAAAAACTAGTGGTAAACTAAAAAAACCACAAGAATTATTAGTTTAATTTTAGAATTTAACACACATCTATGTAAAAAGAGAAAGTATTGTCTAGTAAAAAGTAGGGGGAAAAAATCTAACCTAAAAGGTCCCATCAGCTAAGTATTAAAGTCTCATTTAAAAAAAGAAATAAAATTTAGAACTACCAATGAAGAAAATTATTCTTTTCTTTGACATTACTGTAGCCCTAAAAGCTTCTCCCTTTTTTTTTTTCTCTTTCTTACTAATAAATTATAAATCTCTTCTAAATCTCAATATACTTTGCATACTTCTTTGTCAATTCTCAAGTAATTCTAAAAATTCAAAAACCATAATGCATCGGTTTGTAAAATAAAAAGTTGTAATATTATTAATGTATGAATTTCTAAATTTTATTTTTAGATAATTTATGGTTATAGAGAGATACCTGAAAAAAAAAATTGTTCTATCATGAAACAGATATTGATACTAAAAATAATTTATTAAAACATTGAAAATGATGTACTTAGAATAGTACAAGTAATGATACTATCACACAACATTTTCAAGCTATGAAACTTTGTCATTGACGGCCGTAAATTTTAAAATATTTTATTAATAATATTTTTTATTGCCCTCATTGACTTAATTTTCTAGTTCTACCCCTATATGTAGGCCACATGAACTAGGGGCTTTGAGATTTTTGATATTGGCAAGAGTAGCCCAAATTTCATTTTTAGAATGAACTCAGATCATGTTGACATGAGCCTTTTCTAGCCAAATAAGTTGAACAAGTTTTGTTCAAAAACCTTATAACTTTTAAGCAAAGAAATTGGAAACAAGTTGTTAAAGTAGTAAATGATGTGATTTTTAACAATAAAGCATCAATTATTCAATTCCCAACATTATCCTTATAACAAAAAATTTGGTTGTGTTTCTTGTGTTTAATAATGGAAACATGAAAAAGCTTAATATTTTTTATCTCCATCATTTAATCACTCAATTCTAGATTTCATCTTTCATAAATCTTCTCTTGCAAAAGGACTTCATTAGATTCTTTTATAAGAGTAGATTCTAGGGTTTGAAGACATGCATTATTAGGTTTGTTTTGAATACATTTAATTTTAACAAGAAAATTTTACTCTGGTAGAAAATATTTCCAATACAGTCTCTATTCCAAGTAAGGAGTTTATATTGAAAATTAAAAATACTGAAGTAGCATCAACATCAGGAAGCCAACTTTCATCAATCACACAAACAAAAAACACTATGTTTGTCTTTGGCGTACACAATCCATGTGGCAAAGAGGACACTTTGTTCTGACAATAACCAAGGTTTGAAACCCTTCCTCCACCCCCAATCCCACATAATGTCATTAAATACTGGTTCAATTATCCTTGGGTGCTGAGAAAATAGGCATTTTCCCTCTCCCATATACTATATAAATACCCCCATCGAACCCTGCATTTATAGACCTGATTCTAAATAAATAAATAAATAAAAAAGAACCATGTCTTATCCAAGCAAGTTCAAATCTAAAAGGTTTGGGGCCAAAGTAGGGGGCCTTTAATACTTGTTAATGAGAAGAGGGTTATAATCAAGGTAGGTTCTTGGTAGGATTATGCTTTAAGGAAGAAAAGTCTTCAGTTAGCATTAACTAAGATTCTTTTAAGCTTCTCTCCAATTAAGCAATTTCAATTCTATAGTCAGTCTAAATGAATTTAGGGCCTGAAGAGCTAAGTTTGATTAGACCACAAGCGTTCAAGCAATTTTTAAAGCACTCCACTCTATGAGTATTAATAGGTTTACCACCAAATTTCTCACTGGAACAAAGAAGCTCAGTGAAATCTCTAAGCAAACACCAAGGTAGATATAGATAGGGTTGATTTTTTTTTTTTTTTTTGCCCCACTCGAAATTGCCATTTCATGGCTTGAACCAAATAGAATTGTACATCCAACCTGAACAGACCTTAACTTAAAAAAATTATGTTATAGTTAGGTTTGGTCATTTCAAACCACACCTACCAACTCCTTTATACCGCTTCGTTTATAGCGCATCCTCTCCATTGACAACAACATTGAATTCTTCCACCTTTCCCTTATCTCTCTCTTTGAGGCCCCATCTTCTCCTTTTTCCACTCCACATCTTGGCCAACTTCGTATCATCGACCTCAATGAAACGAGCATTGAACAGTGAGTGTTGCAACTTGGGAGCAAGAAGTTGGTGATAAGGCAGGGCAAGGATATTGATTGGGGTTGACCAAGAATGGAGGGAGCGTGGGGCAAGAGATGGCGGGGCTAAGAAAGGTGGAGCGACCAACAATAAATAAGGGATGAGGGTCTCGTCTTGGCGAAGGGGTAGGGATCCTGGGGATTTTGTTAAAGTTAAGGAATTAGGTTTGGCCGAGATTATTTTATGAGTAGGGAGTTAGTTTAAGGGTTGGGTTGAGATGGGCTAAGGTAAGGATTAAAAGAGATGGTGCCCCTAGGTTTGGGAATTAGGTTGGGGTTTTCAGTTGATTCGGGTTGGACTTGAACCAATACATTTTTTTTAATTGGATCATGTTCGAGTAAACTAAAATTACATTTTCTCATCCTCAGACCTAACCTTAACCCAACAATCTGGGTTCTCAGTTTATGGTCTAACTAGTTAAACCGTCAAGTGAAAACCACCTTTACATTTTTGTTCCATGACATACTACAAGGACTAACCTTGCAAATTTCCCAATATCAAACCCTACATATCTCAAACTTTTTTTCCTGTTAATTCTCTCTCTAACAGCTGCATGCTCACTTGCCCCCAATTTCTCATCTTTTTCCTCCTCTCCTGCCCAATTCTTTCCCTTCCATTTGCTTTGCCCAATTTTTCATTTTTCTTTTCTTCCTCTAGCTCAAATTCTTTTGCTGCCACCTAGTTTTGGTCTATGAGTTCATAGCACTTGCAAAGGGAGAAGAGATAAGGGATTTGGCCGATTCGACCTACAATAACCTCAAGGACTGCCATTATTAACCCACATACTCATTCTATTTATGTTCCTCTTTGCATTTCCTTTGCCTGCCTTTTTCCATCTCCGATTTTTGTTCCTCAGTTCCTCATTCTCTTACAAATGGTTCAGTACGTTTTTTTTTGTTCACCTGTTTCACTGATTTTGACTGGCTTTTGATCGGCTTTGACTGTCGCACGATTGACCCAGGAATGAGGTTGTAGGAATTGGTGGTTAGTGATCGAACTGGTTAAACCGGCTGGTCCTATCCTGTTTTGATAACACTGGGTTGTGTTTTGAATTCAATTAATCATCTTTCACCCCTAGGCACAGATTCAGAAGAACTAAAGTCAGTTAAATTATTCTATAAGTTCATACGTTCAGGGAAATAAGTACTTGCATATACTACGGAAAGCAACCAATGTCTTGTCATTGCATAGGTCTTGTTTGATAGAGTATATAGACAGGGGAAAGTTTGTTGAGAAAAAGCCTTTAGTGGTAACTTCTTACGGGTTTGTGCCATAAGAAGAAAGACTGAGGCAAAAAGAAATAAATTTGCGTAATGCATTATTCTCTTTCTCTCTTTTTTACTTCCATTGTAAAATATGTTGTAGTGTGTTATTATTATTTTTTTCATTTTTTTTCAGAGTGCTAGTAATAATTTAACTCAAATTAAATAAACAATGATAAATTTGAGTCTTATTAAAGGTGTAAAATAACTTATAACTTGAATGTAAAAAGGTGATTAACATTTTGACATTTTCTATTTATTATTATTGTTGTTGTTATATATATGGACATAGATATAAAGAAGAACACTCGGTGAGACATTGGAAGTGAGCAATGTGCACGGAGAAGGAAAAAAATGCCAGGAGGACAATAAATCCCGACAGCCAACGGGACTGCACACTCGGCTGCAAATTTCTCATGTTAATGACTTGATTGGCATACAAAATTAAGATGGGGGCTTATTTGAACATCTCCCAAAAGCAGTAAGAGAGGACAACGTAGCAGAGGCTTCCGCGTGTCTCTGCTGATTGGCGATGGTCCGAGCTCGAGCGGAAAGGATAAGAGCGGGAAGCTCAGATTTCATCTTCTGAAAATCTCCGGAAAATGGACGCTGTTGCTGCGGCTACTTCACTCACTCCCCTTGTAACTATGTTCTCTAAGCCGGAGCAGCCGCCGCCGGAACCGAAGATGGCGGCGATGCCATCGATATGGAAGGAACCGAAGCTGAGGAGAGAAATGGTGGCGGGACTGGCAATGCTGCCTTTGGTGGCGGCGGTGAAAGCGGAGGCGAAGGAGGTGGAGGTAGGCTCTTATCTTCCTCCTTCTCCTGCAGACCCTTCTTTCGTCCTCTTCAAGGCCTCTCCCAGAGACACTCCGGCTCTTCGCGCAGGCAATTTTTCTTTCTTTTGACCCAATTTTTCTATTATGAATTCTGTTTCAAATTCAACGCTTTGATTAGAGTGGAAGAAGAGAAGAGGCTCGCATTCGCAGAGTAAGATTTCTGGAAAGCGAACACTTGGAATGATGGATCAGCGTCTTGATTAGATGTTCATTTTGTGTGATACTTTGTATAGTCCGTTGACTTTCTACAACCATCTAAGTGTTGTTCAACCTTCAGTGCTTCATGAATATGGTCTGTCCTCTGTTGTTCTTGTTTGTGGAATGTCCTTCGAGGCTGAAATGGATCTTCATTTTCGACTAAGAATGTCATCCAGATTAAAGTATCTGCTTCCATGATGGCTCAACAGTGTTCTAGACCTTCCTATAAATATTTGCATATATATTTTTGTTTTATTGTTGAAGATACTTCTGCGTGAGACTTGAGGTATGAATATGGAATGTGGATTATAGTTGTCTAGTGAGAATTATCGTTCTTCCAAAACCCAGGGGTTAGCGTCCCTTTGGTGCTTCTATGAACTGTTTATAAAAAATCATCTGGTTCTACAGTCTCTGACTTAAGCTTATCTGGTGCCCCCAACTTCTGCTTTATTTCATCAGTTCATCCTCTAAGGACGAGATGTGGTATCAGAACATTTTAAAGGTGTATATACTAACAATATGGAGCATCTTATAAAGATAAGTCTGCTAGAAAAATAACATCAACAGGTTACTGAATCTAATAGGTTTGAGTTTTCCAAGCTAGTTGAGCAACACTTATGCCTTGTGTTGGTTAGGTCTTTTGTTAAGTATGATTCATATAAACTGAAATTGAGCTAGACAATTGCTGTTCTTTTCCCTCTCTTTTCTCATCCATGTGTCTGTGTGTGTACTGAGACTGCGTATAAAAATCAGTCTTGCGCCTCCTGCAGGAAACGTGCAGCCCTACCAGTTCATACTTCCACCAACTTGGAAACAGACACGCGTAGCCAATATATTATCAGGGAATTACTGCCAACCAAAATGTGCTGAGCCTTGGGTGGAGGTGAAATTTGAAGATGAAAAGCAAGGCAAAGTGCAGGTGGTGGCATCTCCTTTAATCCGTCTAACCAACAAACCAGATGCCTCAATTGAAGAAATAGGAAGTCCTGAGAAGCTCATTGCTTCCCTTGGCCCTTTTGTGACTGGAAATTCCTTTGATCCAGATGAGCTATTAGAGACATCTGTTGAGCAACTCGGGGGACAGACGGTATGTTCCCATTGTCTCTTGTACAATATGCAGATAACACTTTCTATAGTAGGCAAATCGTCTTATATCTCTTATTTAATTTTCAGTAAGCAATGCGTCTTATATCTCTTCTTTAATTATCTCTGCAATGCTATCATAAAGCCTAAGAGAATAAAATTCTGTTAGCTTATGGTGAGAAAAAGGATAACTTAACTTATTTTTTTATCCTAAACAGGTACCTAACGTTTATATTATCTTAGTGAGATATATTACCTTTTATTATATGTCCTATTTAGATATTTTACGTTAATTTCAAGGTTAAATTTGACGGAAATATCAAAATAAATTTAAAATGATAACTTTAGTACTCAAATTTTTTCTATCACTAATTCTAGCCGCCAGACTTCTACCAAATTAATTCTACCCAAAAACCCTAGCCCTCAAAAGCTACTCTCCTAGCCGCCGCAGCCGACCACCCTCCACCTCAACCGCCGCCGACCGGCCTCCACTCCAACCGCCGCTGACCGCCCTCCACCCCAACCATTGTTGATTGCCCTCCAACCACCAACCCGGCTGCCAACCCGCTGTTGGCCGCCCTCCAGCCGACTGCCCAGCCATCTTCAAAGAAATCAGCGATCCAAGCTTCGGTACAGAAAACCAAGCTTCTGACTCTTCTCCTTATGGTTGAATTGAAAGCGTGTTCGAATCTCAAGTGCCTCGCGAGATCTTCGACAGACGAGGATTGTGTGAACGAGTTGCAAACCGTAGCCGGTGAGATCTTCGATTGAGGAGGACAGCGGCCTTCTCCAGTGACGCTCTTTCTCTTGGAATTCGTGAGCTGGTCTATGCGATTCAAGATCAGGAATAAGCTCAAGATCTTCAGATCACCGATTTCTTCAATCCTCAAGCTCGATCGTCTCAAACCATTAGATCCCCAAGCTCGGATCACCGATTGCTTTGGAGAAGGCTAGGTAGTCAATTGGAGGGTGGCTGACGGCAAGGTTGGCAGCTGGGTCAGTGGCTGGAGGGCGGGTGGCAGAGGCTGGGGTGGAGACCATAAAACATAGGTTTAGAACTTTGGGGTTTAAAATTATTGATAGTAAAAGTCAAACAACTAAAAGTGTAATTTTAAAATTTATTTCATGTTTTCTTTTGCCACATCATCGTTTTTTGTCAAACTTAACCTTGAAATTAATGGAAAGTATATAAATAGGACCCATAATAAAAGGTAAGGTATCTCATTATGACAATATAAAGGTCGGATATCTATTTAGGAACCAAAAAAAGAAGTTTGGTGATCTCCGGCGTATTTTACTAATGAGAAAAATAATTGGTGCCAAATATACTACTGGATTGGTGCTGCTAGGCATTGGATGAGGGAGATGACTGGGTGCCCGACTATTGGCTGATAGAATATGAAGTTTGTTGCAATATCTGTCTGATGTATCTTATGAAAAACAAGTGTCCAACTCTATGGTCTCTAACATGCATCACCAAACCGTACTAAACTAAACTCTATTAAACCAGTAACTTTGTGGTCTCTAATAGCCTGTGATTCAACCAGTGAACCTAGACTGAAGTCATATCTCAACTACCCAAAACTTATGTCTTGCTCTAAATGGCCAACTTTCTTTCCCTCAAATGATGCCCCACTATCCACGCGGGTGCCTAAGCCTTCTGCATTTCTATTGGCTTCTCTGTCGTGTGTTTCACTACTCTGGTGATCCTTCTGGTTGAGACCCCTCCAAAAGATGATGGCGACAATAAAAAAACTGAATTGCCGACAGAGGGACTAAGCAATGAAAACTTTTGAGCCACTGAATTTTATGTGCATTTTGAGGTGTCCCTTACGGATTGATAAGTAGCTTAGCTTGGGAGTGGACTACACTCTAGGAATCTAATGAAGGATCCACCAGGTATTTGTTGTTGGTGTCTTTGAGACATCCAGTAGGATGAGCACGTGAATGCCTCCTTTATACTTGTATTGGATTTGTAGCTTTTCTGCTCATCTTTATTTTCCTGTTCCTTGCGGTGCATTCTTTACCATCATCTGCCTCACTTCCTTTTAGTAGGTATCGGTTTCTTGTTGCCTTGCCCGTTGGGATAACATATATTGTGTGACTGCTGTGCATTTTGCAGTATTACAAATATGTGCTAGATACCCCATATGCTCTTACGGGTGCCCACAACCTAGCGAAAGCGACGGCAAAGGGGAGCACGGTTGTTTTGTTTGTGGCCAGTGCGAGTGACAAGCAATGGCAGACATCGCAGAAAACTCTTCAGACCATTATTGATTCTTTCCAGGTCTGATTGTTCGTGAAACTTGGAGAATTCTATTCTTGATTTCGACTGTCTGCACAGAGAAACTTTGTATCCAGATTTTAAGAACTCGGAATGAAAGCAAAGTACAGCATCAGATGGCAAGATTTTTTTACGTCTTTTTTCTAATATCAGCCTTCAAGCTTTAGGAAACAAAATGACTAAACCAAACCCCAGTGTCATCTAACGAGCAAAAATGGCATATACAAGCAAAAACATGCATATATATAAACAACAAAACTATATACATGAAAATATCTAGGTCCTGTAGACAAAATGGACCATTTGAATGAGAGTCAAGACCCGTCCCACAAGTAAACTTCCTATATGAAGCTAACGCTAGTTGTGGAAGCAACATATTTGTGATATGGGTCTATAAGCTAACTTCTCAAAAATGCCTACCCTAGGTTATAGCATTGTTTGGCAAGTTTTCAAACGTGAACTTGATGCTGTCCAGGGATGAAAGAGCCGTCCAATGTACTCTGTCAAGGTTCCCCTGTGGTAGAAAGGGTGGAGGAAAAACGGTAATCATCTTGTTGCAATCAAATTAAAGTGAGCACATTCTAGAAAGCAGAATAAAAGAAACATGATTCACCATATAGAACCGTTGGATCCACCATTGTGCTGCTCGTATCCAGGGTCAACACTGGAATTTGAGTGAACTACCCTCTGAAACTTGGCTGATAGCTCTTGATAGGGTTGAATATCTGTTCGCCGTATTTGCCTGACACCAGCCTTGAAGTGTTCCATTGTTATTTGCTCAGCATCAAGGCTCTCCTGAATGGAAACCAAATCACATATCATGGACATGCCAAGGATACAAAACAGGCAAGATCTTTAACACTATCCCAACCTCAAGAGCTGCTAAAGCTGCTTCACGACAGATCAGAGCTATATCAGCACCAGTACAACCTTCAGTGAGACGAGCCAGCTCCTTTACATTGACATTGGAACTACATGGAAATTTGTGTAAATGAATACGAAAAATGTCTTCTCGATCCCTATCATTTGGAGGACCCACATATAGCAGCCTATCAAAGCGTCCTGCAAATATCCTTCAAATTAGAAGATAACAAGGCTTATGCAATGAATCAGAACTTCGATGAGCAGATGCACAAAAAGATGGAGAGAGAGGAGACAATCACCTGGTCTTAAAAGGGCAGGGTCAATCTTGTCTGGTCTATTTGTTGCCGCAATTACAGTAACATCAACTCTTTGATGCAACCCTAGAGCAAAAGGAGTTGGTCATCCATGTTAATGAAGAAAATAAATTAGCACGCTAATACTCTGCATAGAAGAAAATACAAATTTGCTGAGCACTGGCACAGATATTTTATGCATTTCCAAACCCCTTAACTGTTTTACGCAAACACACACATGTGGGCACACAAACACATTCACACACAAACTTTTGTCAACATGAACTTGCAGGAGAAAAGGAAGTTATACACTATCAGACCAAATACTGACCATCTAATTCAACAAGAAGTTGGCTCATTACTCTATCAGAGACTGATATCCCATCATTTTCCTTCCCACGGACAACAGCAAGGCTATCAATCTCATCAAAAAATATGATTGACGGTGCATTAGCCCTTGCCTTTGCAAACAGAGATCTTACAGCCTTCTCAGATTCACCAACCCATTTGCTGAAAAGTTCTGGACCCTTGACAGCCAGGAAATTTAAGCCAGCTTCAGAAGCCACTGCACGTGCTAGGAGAGTTTTACTACAACCAGGAGGACCAAACATCAGTACACCAGTTGGAGGCCGAGTACCAATCCGCTTGAATGCATCCTGGTGTTTTTGAGGCCACTGAACTACTTCCATCAACTGAGCTTTAACCTCATTTTGGCCGCCAACATCTTTCCAGCTAACTCTTGGAACTTCAAGTAATACCTAGCAGTACAGAACAAGCGAGTCATACCACTAATCCATCCAAAACAATTATATTCATACTGTGTATCATTTTGATTAATTTTGCAGTGAGGATATAAATGACAACCAAATGGCATTGTAAGTATCAAAGACAACCCTATGATAATGGCAAACATCAGTTCTCAAGTTAAAATGAATTAAGGAAAACTAACACCTGCCCAATCAGTTACCAGAAGAATATTTAGCAGGGAGAGCATCGATGTACAACTGCTAGTGTATGCATCTTTTCCAGAAAACGTAATCAACGTTGCATCAGATACATAAACTTTTTCAAATTACTGTTCAGGGGAGTTAAAATTCTAAGCAGGGACATAAGAACAATTTTCTCTAACGCATGCTCGACTTTTTTCTTGCATACCTCACGCATGGCACTAGGTCTCACTTTCATCCTTGCTTTTTCAAAATCTTCAAAAGTAATTTTCAGTATGCAATTTTCATTGGCTAATGACTTATGCTGAACAGCTTGCCCAACACTGACAGAACTCTCAGAAGTAGTAGAAAAATTTGTGAACGAGAAGTCTGAATCTGAAGAATGCTGTAATCTTAAATCTCTTCCAGCATCTAGTACTTCTGCATTTGTTTCTGAATGATTATCATAACATCCACATGAAAGGGAATCCTCTAGACTCTTTACAGAACGCCTAAGGCAGACCAGAGCTGCTTCATTACAAAGGGAAGCAAGATCAGCACCTACGAAACCATATGTAGTTATAGCAAGCTGCTGGACTTCATAGTCTGAAAGACCATGGTCCATCCCATTGAGAAGAGTGTGTAATATATCCAATCGCTGCACTGAAGTCGGCACACCTGCACAAGATTTCTAAAATAGATGAATAAGCAGAGTCTCAATCATTCAAATTTCTTCCTACTTTCTTTTCAAAGTACGTTTCTTTCTACTTTAATTCACAGGAAAGGGGGAAAAAATTAATTTAAAAAATCACAATCATTTCTAAAATTTCAAGAAGAAATGTCTGCAAAAGTGTCTAGCTCTTTTAAAAGCACATAGATTACGAGGTTTTCTTTTCCGTGGTTTTCCTGTGACTAAATTATGGAGAAGTAGCATCTTGCAATGCTTCTTGGGCGTCCTTTAGATATATTGCCAGTGCTTTTTGAAGAAATGGATGCTAGACATTCTTTATAAAGGTTGACCACATCATGGTACCAATATAGAATTTTGTACTTACTGGCAACGGTGATTAAGGATACTTTTGGTGGCTACCTTAGAAAAGCATAAGTTAGATGGTGCAGCATTGTTTTGAAAAATGTTATGGATGCGCTGTAAGAAATGAAAGTTAGAATTACAAAGGTGCCAGATTATAGCATTGATGTTTGTTTCTCTTCTAAGTGGGCTGTAGCAAACAGTTGTTTGAAGCTTTACTTATGCTGATCACAGCACCACCAGATTAGAGCATTTGTAGTTTTCCACAAGAGTTTCGCTTTCTGAAATCATTGTTTAGTATATGGAACTTTCTTCCATGACAAAAACAGAAGCAACAATTTAAACCAAAAGAAAAAAATGAAAAACTGAAGCAACAAAGTTGGCTTCCTCATAAGGAGATAGAAAACTTAATCTAAGACATCTACATTACCTATCTCAAGTTCTCGATCAAGTCGTCCAGGCCTTCTAAGTGCAGGATCAATGCAGTCAAGCCTATTTGTGGCAGCTACCACAAGCACCCCATCTACTCTACCAACACCATCCATTAAATTCAACAAAGTAGCAACCATTCGCTGAGATAGCTCTTCTCCTCCATCTTTCCGTGCTGGTGCAATGGCATCCAGCTCATCGATGAACACCTAGAACATGTAAACTAGTAAACAATACATCCAAAGAAAGATTAGTCTGTAGACAAATCTACTGAAGGAAACCTTTTCAGAAAACAAATGAAGGCAACTTTGCCTTGACATCATCCCATGAACAAGCAACAAGACAAAATGAAGGCAACTTTGCCTTGACATGTTTCCTTTTGTAATAGAGTAGATTTTAATATAATTTGGGAACTCATTTTTCATAAAAAGAAGAAGCAGAAAACAATTTCCATCTAAAACATTCCCACTACATAAACAATTCAGCAAAAGCATTGGAGAAGTGCTATCATTTATATGAAAGAATTTGGAAGTCCTGATCTAACCACAGAAGGAGAAGCTTGAGAAGCTGATTCAAAAACTCGATGCAGTGCTTGCTCACTCTCCCCATAATATTCTTGAACAACCTCAGGTCCATTAATGGAGAAAAGTGTGACACCAGCATCATGGGCACACAGTCGAGCCAAAGAAGTCTTCCCTGTGCCAGGAGGACCATGAAGAAGCACTCCCTTTGTTGTTCGCAGACCAAAACTAAAATAAAGTGTCAGTTTTCAACATTTAGCATTTACTACATGTACTGGAGCTACATGGTAAAAGCACTTATATACGAAATGAGCTACTATAATGTCAAATAATTGAGCTTCAGAATTCTTTCCAATCTGATGCAACACAGAACATCATAAGCCAAAGCTACTCAAAAGTTTGAAGTATATGGTGAGAGAGGTTAACTTCTTAATTAGTAAAAATTAGGGGTATAAGTATAGAAAGTTCCAAATTATTGCTGCGGCTTATCATATAACCCTTTATTTTTTTGTCAAATTTCCTTTTAAGTACTAATATGTATAAAACTCATCTATTTAATGCATAAACCTTTAGGCGTATAAATACTGAATCCTAAGTTTCAGAAACTTAACCTTTGAAGAAATCTTTATCCACTTCTGGTACAAAATGTTAATAAATTCCAGACACATAAACCATGGTAGTATTATGAATTTGAAAGAACAAAAATAAAACAGAAAACTATGCCAACATTATTGCCACAGTTCTTTCAATACTTTTTACACCAAAATGGCACTTAAAATAAAATAATCCCCATAGAAGATGTAAAAAAATTTACATTGGTATTTCCTGAATTTCAAAGTCTGATTTGCTGTCTGTCAAAGATCTAACTTGAGGGAGAAACAGATAAGTGCAAAGATTAAGGGGTCTGATACAATAAGCATACTGAAATAAGTATTCTGGGACTTGAACAGAAAGTTTTCAATGCTTAGAGCTGAAATGAAAACTAATTTTATGAACGCAAATTTGCAAGATGTTAGATATAGAATGTAAAGCTGACTCCTCAGGAAGTCGCACAAACACTGATGACAAGGATCAGTAGGTGCAATAACAAGTTAATTTGTAATATGACAGAGTTGGCACAACCTAGACCACATGATGCACCAATACCAGAAAAAATGTAAGTGTGCGTGTGTGTGTGTGTGTGTGTTTTAGTCGTTGGGGGAGAAGAAAAACTAGAAATAACATGTTCCTAGCATGCACCAATCTCCCATTGTTTTCACTAATGCTTTATTGGATCAAGCTGATTTTCTGCAGCAAACCACTAAACATAACCAAAATGAACTAATTAACTTAACAAATTCATAGAAGATACCTTGACAAAGCATTCTTCATCACCGATGAGACCATTATATCCTTTAGAACTGCATGCTCCTTAGATAGGCCACCCAGCTCCCACATATCATGTTCTACCCTTATTTCCAGATCTTTGCTGTAATGTTGCACCCCCCTTGGACCTGTTTCTTCCACACTCTCAGATTCTTCATTCAAGTGCAAGGAAAAGTGCACACTCGTTTCATGATCTACAATAAAAGCACCATTCATGTGGTCCAACGGTTCAACAGCATTTGAGGCTTCCAAATCCTGACCAATTACACCAGCACTTGTAACACGAAAAAAACAAAGCTCCGAGAGTACTGGAATGGTCACTATATTTCCAGGGAGAAGACTACGGGAGTATAACCATGGCATAGCACATGCCTCTAGAACCTTCTTGGCACTTTCATCCCTTAGTATCTCAGTAATATCAAATGAATTAGCACGTGAACCATTAGTTTCAGATGAATTTGAGACGGACACTTCATATGATGGTGAAGCTAACAAACCATAGCTGGATGAACTAAACTTTGGCCTCGAATATTGGGCTGAAATAGGTGACAATGATTCGTCTTCCACTTTATTAGGAGTTTTATCAAAGGAAAAGTCCTGTTTGGACGACAATTCATCATGTGCTTTTTCTTTGCTTTTGAAAGAAGAAAGTTCCAGATACAATTCCCGGCTTCTATGCAAAGAGAAGCCATTAACTTTTTCAGACTGGCGCATTTCATTCGGTATTAGAGGACCACCTATATATTGACTTTGCACAGGGTAAACAAACAGAATGCTGCCTGAAGAAGGACAAGCCATAGTGTAAGAAAGGTTGGAAGACAGCCGCACCCCATTATTGAGAACCTGTGGTTTGATCAGAAAAACATAAAAAGCCACAGAAGAATAAAATGGAGTCCTTTCCATAACTTCACAAATAGCATTTTCAAAAATGAGAAGTAACTTCTCAACAGCACAAAGACCAAACAGTACAAATATAGGCTATATCAACACATTAGGAATCATGAAGAGAAAGAAGTGTAAGGTAGCATACCTTGGAAGAAGGAAAAACTGTAGCAAGCACGAAGAAGGTTCCTACTTCCCCATCGTGTTCATCAACGAATGGTCTAAGAGGATAGCGTTTTGAGGACTTGTCCTCCAACGGAGCAAGCGAAACCTACGAAACCAGTAACCCTACGTCAGCAGCTTCAAGGGTGAAACACATGAGAGCAAGAGGGCGACAGAATTACCGAGACAAGTGAAGCAGGAGGAATTGAATAGGCGGTCATTGAAGCTTCGGAGAGCCATATTTTACAGCCTCTGGATTCCGTCTGGACCTCAACCAGGCGCCCGACGAAAGCCGAATTCCCGATCAAGGAGGGAAATACGGCCGAAGCTTCGTCCAGAAAGCAACGAAAGCGTTCGGAATCTAGAGAAGAAGAAGATACTTCAATCACTGAATTGGAAATGGACTGCCTTGCGGGCGTTTTTTGTTGCTTCTTTGACTTGGAAGGCATTTTTCTTTTCGGAACTCCGAATATGCAAGCAGCAGCACTTGACGAAGAGAGCTCAGACAGAACTCGAACGAAGCAGCCAGCACAATTGCTGCCGCCGCATTACTCGCGTCAAGACTTTGGGGTTAAGACCTAAGTCATACAATCTCTCCACTTCGAGTCGCAACTCACGCTCCGAACTATCGCTCTCGGCCTCCCGCTTATACATTTTCACAACACTTTTACTTATCTAAATTTTATAAAATAACGCTTTCCTACTCCGACGTTTTACATTCCTTTAAGGCATTTTGTATGACTGGAGTTAAGACTTATCTAATTGAGAAACATACAGCCACGATCCCTAATCTACTTATGTTCTTTCGTATGAAACCAAGTACTGAAGGATGAATTAGTTATTATGACTCTAGTAAGATCCCCCACAATCCAATGTTAACAGAAAGTTGGATGGAACTATAGGATGAATGAGTTGTTATGGCATTCCCAATCCCCAGAGTGCTTTTCTTATCCTCCTCTTTCTCCACTTATTCTGAATCTACCACTTATAAATCCTCATCCTCAAAACATAAGAAGAAGATTACTAATCACCTCTCAATGGTGATAGACACCACCAATGACCAATTGGACTTAAATTGCGGCCGCCAATGGCTTCCACTATGATAACACCCTCTATAACCCATGTGATTTCTCCGCAATTGTAGTCAATTATTTGAAACCTGCTAAATTCACGAAAGATTTGATACGGTGCCTCAGGAAGGGGACTAAAATCTAGTTGGGGATAGATCTAGTCAAGTGGTTCGCAAGCCAACAAGATAAGGCTATGAGAGGGTAGGGATACAGGCAGTTTTGGCAGTTCATATCTAAGCACTGGCTGGTTTTGGATCTTGGGCTTATCATAATAATGTTGAACTTTAAGGTTGGTTTCAAGTTGGGCTTTAACAGGGTTAAGCATGGCTTGGTGAATAATGCGTTAACACACTCTTGTTGGTCAAGTTTTCAGTATAAATAAAGCTTCCATATCAACCATAAACATCTTCATATGTTGTCAAAAAAGCTAAGCATATTAGATATTAAAGACATATGTTTATTTAATCAAGTTCTTCTGGCCAAGAGCTTCTAGAGAATTTCCATAATCAGGCTCAATTTTTAGAATAGAAAGTCTTAATTGCCAAATATAGAAATAAGCTGCCACAGCCCAAACCCCTTTCTCTTTAGCACAATTAACACTAGTTTTTCTAGGCCTCAAATTAAGCCATAACAAAGGTTGGAGCCATGAAGCAATAAGCTTTACTAGACCTTCACTAGAAACTACAATCCCCCAAGCACTAATGCTGAAACTTCACAGATTTTTATCTAAGTCCCCAAATAGCATTTTGACTTGAAATTTCATGTGCTTCCACCTCCAACATTAAAAGAAACAATGAAAATTAAATAGTTTCAAAATAGTAGGCCTACTTGAGAGAAACCTTAATGCTTGTGTGTGTGTGTGTGTGTGTGTGTGAGCGTGTGTGCATATGCGTATGCGTGTGTGCGTGTATGTGTGTGTGTGTACGAGCGCGCGCGTGCATGCGTGTGCATGTGTGTGTGTGTGTATGTCTGTGGGTATATGTGTACGTGTGCGTGTATGTATGTGTGTATGCCCCAGGTTACTTAAGGTTCTCTTATTTCTAATGCTATCATTCACATGTTCCAAGCTGAACTCAAGCTAATATTACACCACTTCATCACCAAAACAAGCTTGATTCAACTACTTAAACCTTTACCTTCTTGATTGAAACCCAAAGTACAAATATCAGGCATTTTCCTCTTTTCCCTTTACTTGTTTTGAAAGAAATTATCTAATTCATCCTTCTCAAGCCTTGCTTCACCAAGATTTCATGAAGTCTTTTGATTTTTAGTTTTAAATCAAGTCTAAGGTCTCAAATAAAGTTTCAAGTCAACAATATAGGAAATTAGCTTGAAATTAACCCACTTTGCATGCTTAATCACCCAGGTAAATGACAGGTGTTCAAAATGTAGGATAATGCTTGTTTTAGGTGTTCTACTTTCTTGTATATAACATTTTTACCCCACTTTAGGCAAAAATTCCTCATTTGCCTAGCCAATTTCACCCGAATTTTTCATTTTTGTTCAATTAAGTCCTTATTGACTTAATTATACCCGAATTGACTGGTAACTTAATCAAACTTTCCAATTAACTACCTAAGTACTTAATCACCTGAAAGAAAATTTCCTATTGATTTCTTATAATCAAGTCACTATACTTGTTTTTTTATTGTCCTAACCTCTTTGACAAGTTGTTTCTTTTAGTTATCTCCCTGGCTATAAGCCATACCCTAATTGAGGCTTGAAAAGGTGTGACAGTTTATCTGGTCTGTCAAAGGCAACAGTAACTCTACCCCTACTTAGCATGGATTATTGTATGGGTGGAATATTTTTTGTCAAACTCATAAGTGGTCTATTGACAATAGTAACTCTATATGGGTCTGATATGATTATTGGATCCTGAGCATCTTTTTGGATCTTTTATAGGCCTTCTGCCTAGGTTTTTGGGCTTTTAAAAAGCTTATAGTAACGGATCTTGTTAGTGAAGACTTTTTGTGCTAGAATAGAGATCATTTAAACTCTCTATTTCTTGTTTCCATTTATTATGTGATTTTTGACCTATCTCCCCCGTCTCCCTTTACAGGTCCAGACATTGCTCGTTAGGATGGTTGTTCATTAGGCTAATATTTTTCAAAGAAAGGTTATGTTCTTCATTTGCTTACTCAGACCATTA
This sequence comes from Aquilaria yunnanensis, assembly GCA_039654915.1. Taxonomy (NCBI): domain Eukaryota; kingdom Viridiplantae; phylum Streptophyta; class Magnoliopsida; order Malvales; family Thymelaeaceae; genus Aquilaria; species Aquilaria yunnanensis. Next base: position 52,708,709 of record CM077600.1, read on the forward strand.
TTCATTAGAATTTGGATTACAATTGCAATGGCCTTCCTCAGGACCCTAATTTTTTTTTCCCTTAAAAAACTTTAGGGCAAAGTGCTTACCCAAAAGTTTAAGATCTTTCTTTGGAAATGCTTGATCTTGATGAATGCACTTCCAACCGCAGCCAATTTTTTTGTTCATAGTGGTTTGATTAGTCCTATATGCCCTAGGTGCAACGTTTAAAAAGAATTTTCTCTCTACCTCTTTTGGGTTGTCAAGGTTCTGGCGATATTTGAAGTCATTTCTGTGTCAGACCAATGCTTTTAAATGCTTTATTGTTTAAGGCCTAGCTATTAATGCGACTAGCTTCCCAAAAAAAATGGCATTTAGATTGGTTATTCTACATGTCTCATTCTTTTGACAATTCGGTTGGGTAGGCATTAGCTTTTATTTCAAAATACAAGTTTCAACACTGACTCTCTTCTATCACAAAAAGGATGCCTTGATCCAATTACTTCTCAACTTAAGGGATTTCAGACTATAAGTTTCTACATTCACAACTAACATGTCAAATCCTTTATGTCATGTTTGGAGAACTAGTAAGTGGGGTCTTCATTTACCACCCTCAGCTCTTCGTAATTAAAGACACTTGGAATAAGCCTATTGGTCTTACGGCTATGACTTGGTTTTGGATAAGCATTAATGCCCTACCAAGATTTAACAATGGTAAGGTTTGGCATTCTTGCATTTCTACTATGGAAGCAAAGCTAAAAACCAATCTAAGGATCTATTTGTGCAACTTTAAGATTTTCTCTACAACACATCGCCATCCTTAATGACTGCTTACAAGGAAATGTGGAACTCAACAACTTTATGGCTCATCTGGCTTACAAGCTCATTGATACTATGGAAATCCTGGATCACTATGCACTGGTTATATTACATTGATAGCGTGTGGCTCCTGTGTACATATTTATGACTTCTTCCTTACTTTCTTCCTTTTGCTGTTAAGTATTTACTTTTGATTATAAAAAGAACAATCATAAATCTTTTACCAATCTAACAAACCAATAATACAAATCCTCTATACAACATAGGTTTAAGTTTTCCCTCTTTTCTTTTCTTCCTTTATGCAACTCGAATATGATATTGTAATTGTATATTTTAAAATAGGAAAAGTGATCAGATGAATCATACACTATCAGCTGTCATTCTAAAGTACAATGACATGCTTATGACCATGGTTATAAAAATCTATACTTGAGTTTTAAAAACTTAAGTTTCTATGACTTTAAAAATAAAAAATGTCTCAAGTCTTAGTAAAAACTTATATGTAGAAATAAACAGGTAGAGTCTTGACTTTAGTCTTAGAAATTTTTAGAAACTTATGACTTTATGTTCCTAAATTATTAAGTTAAATTTACTGAAATTATGCTAAAAAATGATAGAAAAATGAAAATATATAAATCTATTGCCTACTTGATCTTTATATAATTAAGCCTAACTCATTTATAGTTAAAACAAAAAAAAAATTAAAAATAACTAAAAAAATAAAACACAAATGTACTTTTTTTTCTTAGGTTCTTTATATCTCTTGATTATTCTCATTCACTATTACTTTGACAATCTTGGTTATCAAATTTATATAAATGTAGATGTAGATGAAGAAAATGTCAATGATTGTATATGTGTTTGCATATATGAGTTTGACCTCTTACTTGTTGAAATAACAAGAGAAAACTATGAAAATATAAACTTTTATGGTAGAATCTTACGATTTTATGACTTTACGTATACAAGAAACTAAAAAATGCCTATAAGTAAAAACCCAATTTTTATAACTTTGCTTGTGATCTTTAACTTGTCTTCTTAGGTGCTAGGTTATATTGCGGTTCAGGTTTATCCTGAGGAAGTTGGTTAGTGTAAATGTGTCATGATAGATTGTAGTGGAAAATAGGAAGATAGGGCAAAGTTGAAATGCTAGCCAAAAGTTTAAAATGTTTCATACATTGTATGAACCAAAAGTTCCCTCTTTTTATTTTTTAAAGAAAAAAAGAAGCATTTGGAATATAAGTAGCCATTGTTCCCACAACTTTGATTTAATGGCTAAAGTATTATGAGACATTATGAGGAGGTCCAAAGTTCAAACCTGGTCTCCTCATTCCCTTAAACAAAAAAAAAAAACCCAAGGTCACACAAAACTAGTTTGGTTACCCTCCAAATCTCGAAAAGCCTTCATTCTTCTTCCCTTACTTAGACTATTGATATTTTTTTTGCTTGTATATTTGTAAATATGATTATGAATACAAAAAAAAAAAAAGTACCCATTGCTTTTTTGTTTACACTTATTGTAGTATGACCCTTGAAGTTTAGTTAAAATTATATTCATCCTATTATTGTTTAGAAATGTACATCTTACTCATTAGATATGACATTCATGTTATAGTGTTCCACATCAAACTACACAGTACATATATCTCAATAAATTCAAATTATTCAATAATATATTAAAACTTAGTTAACATTCTAAATTATCAATTTTTTTATCTATTTAAATGTTACAATTATTTCTCGTTAGTGTAAATTTTTAAAACAAAGTAATGAAATATATAATTTCAAGTAAATCCAGCATGAGCAAATCTCTTTGTTTGATATAAAGTACCCCCTGCTAAGCATACACTACTCAAGTTTGGTCTAACTAGAAGGTACCATTTGGAATTTTTTTGTATTTTTCAAATTCATATGGCAATTAGAATTTTTTTTATTATGACTTGAATAAAATTTTTTAGAAAAAATATTTATTTGTATATAAAATTTATAAATTAAAAACATAAAATAAATTTATTTTATATTAAAATAATCATTTTTTATTTCCTTTTTTAAATAAATTCACTTTAAATTAAGTATCGTGCATGTATGTTTACTTTAATTGGGCTTGAGATGACTAAGCTATGGTTTGTTTGGCACTAAGTTGGATTCTTATAAAATGACTTATTTTTATTTTTATTTTTATTTTGTGACTGGTACCAATATCATTTAAAAGCTAATACTATATAGATATAATAATTAATTAAACATATATTATTTTGTAGTTAATTTTTTATTATATTTTAGGTTGAGTAAGTTAAAAATTAATAAAAATTTTGGTTAGATTATAAAAATATTATTCAATGAGTTATTATACCTATATAATATAAATTTTTAAATGATATCAATTTCAGAAAAAAAAATGTAAAAATATTTTAAGCTAATCTGATTAAATGTGAATGAATTAGAGCTACTACCCCTTGATACTTCCGATGGACCTAAAAATCTTGTACAGGGATTAATAGCTCAATTTTACTTTTTCTTTTGAAAAAAAAAAAGGAAACTTAAAACATAAACATGTCATTGATTTATTTTGGATAAGATTTTCATTGACATACGATTAAAGCCCGAGTCTTCAATTGAGATATTTGATGCATAAACGTCATTGATTTAGGATTTGACCACACTGGAATGTAAAAGCAATTAACCATATCTTCTTGATACTCGGTATCTTTGAGAAAAGTATTTGTGTTTATCTCGTTAAACATTATAGTCTAAATCATACACACCAAATAAAGTAGGAATATTTCAGCATGTAATTTTGGGGGGGGGTGGATTTGGTCAAATGAAGTAATAAAAAAATCTACACAAATATGTCATTGAGTTTAATCCATCACGGTATATCTTTCTCTTGTCTCCCTCATATTTATATAATAGTTGAGCAACCTGTATGATGCACGAGAATCATTCTTTAAATCAAAATTAGGTTTATATGTTACAATGTAAGTTATGTTTTCATTATTTACATATGTAGTCTAGCTATATAATACAAAACTTATCCAAACTCTTACTTTCTATTAATAGTATTATTCAATGTGAGACATTATTCATTGGAGAACCTGTAATTGTAATAAAATAAATCTTAACTGCTAAGATTACAAATCTTTCATAACTTCATCTACTTAATCTTTTAGTGTTTTAGCCATTACTTTAATTTTCTTGTAGTGTTTTAACTATTATATATATTTGAATATATAATATAATTTTCTTGTAGTGCTTTAACCATTATACATATTTAAATAGATAATACGTAATCATGGGTGATAAGTTATTAATCAAAGTAAGACATATACTGTAAACTAAAAATTGGTTTTAGAAACCTACATAAAATCATCCCTTATAGTATCAACCTCGGGAATTTGAAGATTTAAATAAATCTTGCTAGAACTTGAAGTTCCTAAACTTGGTTGACCTATATACAAAAATAAGTTAGTAAAAACGTTTACATTACAGTAAAATGAAATGTGGATGAAAGAACGTACAATATGTTAGAAAATCTTGAATTGTTTTAATGACTAAAGAAGTGAAAACTCCTACAATACAATATGATTCATTTTCTTCTTTTTTTACCAAAAAAATTTGGAGAACTTTGACCATATTCCCGTTGTACAAAAAATGAAAATTAGTGAAAAAAAAACATACACAAATGACCTAAGGGAAAACATTGAACATTATGGTGTACAAAATACCTCAAATCCTATAATTTTATGATTAAGGTGCCAATTGAATCACCCTTAACAATCTGTTGCTCTATTGTACCAACCTCTATAACAACTCCCATAACATTTGTCACGCAAAAAGGAATTGAAAATAATAATATGTAGGTAGTAGATGCAACATCTGATTGTATTTAGGAAAATTTTTATGAAAAACCGGCAAGGAATTCTTTTTGGTCTACGTATGTGCTAAGTTGGTCAAAATGAACAAACTCAAATTTATGCATGAGAAAATCATAAGGTTCATGATTCATATCATAGATTTGTGTATTATGAGTTAGGTGGATCATAAATGGGTGTGTATCTACAATCTAGTAAAACTTATTCTTTAGAAGAACTGTGGAATTCTTGAAAATATACATACTTCATTCATAAAGCTTTGCTTAAAACTTGTATGCCAAAAAAAATTTTATAGACCCATGAATTGCCACACCTTACATATGTAAACCAAACACATAATAGTTAATAATAGATCATGAACATATATTTTTAGTAGGGAGAAAATAATAAATTGTGAAATTCAATAAAATGGAGGAGGGAAAAAATATCTTCTCATCCACAAGAACAGAATTAGTACTAATAAATTAGTCACCTTTTCAAAAATTTAAAATATCCTACAAATGACACAACCTTACTTAAATAGTCCAGTCAGTCATCTTATGAGACAATTCCTCAAATGCAACATATTCTGTCAGGAGACTATAAAAATAAGAAAAAATTCATAAAAGAACATATTTGTCTATTGTATGAATTCAAATACTATGAAATAAAAAGAATAAGAAAATCTATCAGTCCTTTTAAAAAACTATCTCATCTTTGACATTTAGGAGAATCTAAAAATATAAATTAGTGAAAAAATGAAAAAAGGTAGCAAGAGATGACAAAAAGAAATGAAAGATAATATTGAGTGTGTATTGAAAGCAAGCGTGAGAATATGTGTATGTGTGTGTGTGTGTGGTATTAATTATTATTACAAATGAATTTTGAATATAATGTTATAAATGTACTATAAAGTTAATTCTAAATGAAGTAGTATTGGGGAAGTTGGATAGATAATATTAATATCATTCAAACCAAATAAAACTATAGTTAGAGCATTTTAATGGAAATTAAAGCTACTAAATTACAACAAAGAGATGGAATCTATTTAAAACAATTGATTAAGGTACAATATTATTAATGAGCCATTAAGAAGAGAACAAAAGCTAATGGTGTTTTATTATGCTAAAAGGATAGAAATTTAAATTCAATTACTAAAATGTATAAAACATAGAATTTTAAGGGCTCTTTACTGTGATATAAATAGTTCACTAAAAATTATATTTCAAAATCTAAATTTCAAATTCATGACTATACAAAGGCCTAAGTTATTAAACAATACAAATGTACTACAAAATTAATGATAAAAAAAGTAGTTATGGGGAAATTAGTGAATTTTAGAGTGAGAGCTATATAACTACCTAAGCATTAATTATTGTAAATAGATTCTAAAATTAATGCTATAAATGTACTATGAAGTTAATGTTAAATGAAGTAGTATTGGGAAGTTGGCTGGTTTCTCTGTTATATATATAAAAATTCAATTACTACAATATATGAAAAATAGAATTTTAAGGACTCTCTATTATGATAGAAAGAGCTAATAAAAAATTATAATTAAAAATGTAAATTTTGGTACAAATGTACTATGACATTAATGCTAATGGAAGTAGTCTTGAGGAAAGGATGCATTTTTTGAATTACTAACATTTATGAAAAATATAATTTTAAGGACTTTGTATTATGATAGAAAGAACTCACCAAAAATTTCAAATCAAAATTTAAATTTTTGATTCATGACTATATGAAAGCCGAAGTTAGTAAACCATACAAAGCATACTATGCAACTAATGGTAAAAGAAGTAGTCTTTGGGAATTGATAGATTTTGGAGTGAGAGTTATATAAGAACATAAGTATTAATTATTACAAATAAATTCTAAAATTAATGCTATAAATGTACTATAAAATTAATTATAAAGGAAATAGTATTGGCGAACGGGTGGATTTCTCCTTTATATATATATATATATTGATTGGTATATCAGACTATGGACGTTAAAGTTCTCTATTTTATTATAACATTTGGTTGAAAAGTGAATGCTCTAAATCATAAATATATTTCATAGAATCATATTAGATTATGAATTTTATTTTTTCGATGAAAACAGTGGAAAAAGCTAGTAAAATATTGTCAAATTCTCTAATGGATTGAAATTATAAAATTCCAATACTATCAATTAGTACTATGGCTCAAGGAAAGAAATTATTAACACAGCAATAATGAGCCATTTGATTTTTAACTTTCATTTACCCGGGAAAAAGTGCATTATTAGTTTTAAAATTTTACATATTTTTCTATTTCAATCATAAAATTTTTAACTTTTTTAGAAGAATCCTAAAGCTTTACAACTGAATAGCCAATTAGACCTAAAACTTTTTACTTTTCTAAATAAGTTTGTAATTATGCGAATAGTTGGTCATAGAATTGATCACTTTTTCAAAATCATCTTTTTAAAACTATAATGAAAATAGTTTAGTAATTATTTTTCAATAAATTATCAGTTAATAATTTATTTAAATTATCAATTTTTTCTCTATGTAAATCATATTCTTATTCACTAACTGTTTTTCAGTTAGTATCTAATTAACTGTTAAACTTTTAACAAAATTTTAATACTCATTCAAGAAAATTAAAATTTGAGTATTCAAAACAAAAAAGGTTAGACAAAATTTTAGAACTAAACATGCACTACCAGCCATTTACTGGCATATAAAAGTGTGTTGACGTACCCAACAAATTTTTCTCGGGCGTGTCCATCCATTAAGGATGAATAATGCTGCTAGCTAGCCTGCTACCTTGAATATATATTTAGGTAAATTGCACCGGTAGCCCATAATATTTTATTATTATCCTATCTTAGACATTAACTCTAAAATATTGTATAGAAAATCCCTAATTTCAATTTTTTTATTTCATTTTAAATCTTTGAAGGAAGAAAATTGTTAAAAATAACGGAACTGGCCACATGACATGTCAGCTTGGGACAATTGGCCACGTGACACAATAAATCACCAATTATAAATGATGTGGAAGAGAAAAAATAAAAAAAAATGTATGAAACATGGGGAAAAAAAAAGTCTGTGTTGACTGTCTCTTCCACTCTTCTGCCCATCACCAGTGGCCCCTCCTACCGTCCACCCAATGCCTCTTCGCTGCCTCTTCCCATTCACCATTGAATCAAGTCTTTGCTCACCGTTGATCGCCCCTCCTTTGCTCGTCGTCGAATCGGGCCTCTTTTGCTCACCTCATCTTCCTGGCAGCCCCCCCACCATTTGCTCCCCCTAATTGATTTCGTTCGCCATTTCACCTCCACTGTCCTTGATTTTGCTCTCTGTTCCCCTCTCATTGCCTGATTTCTTCCGATTCATCGGAACTTTCGCTTCGATTTAGATTTCGTCTGATTTCATCCTTGATTACGCCATTCTAGTCCAACGTCATTCCAGCCATCTTCCCCGTGTAACTCTTCCACCATCCCCCACCAACTTCGCCTTCCGATTCCACCTTTGTGCCTCTTCGTCCGCCAATCAAACGCTTCTCCACCTTTATCTATTGTCCTTCCTCAATACTCGCCTCTTCTCTTTTCTGTCCTCAATACCCACCTCTATCCATCACCTTCATCCATTTGCCACCTTCGTTTGATTGACCCTTCCACGATGATAGTGCAAAAGCCTTGATCATGCCTACCCCACAATGATGGCACAAAAGCCTCCCCTCAAGTTCGCATAGAAGCATTCGTTCAATGTCTTTCTTTCTTTGTTTTTTTTTCAATTTTCCTTTTTCCACATTTTCTTCCTTTATTTATTAGTTTTCTTCAATTTTTTATGCCACCATGGCAAATAGCCCCATGTTGGCATGTTATGTGTTCAGTTCTATCAATTTTAACAATTTATGTCATTTAAAAGTCTAAAATGGAATAAAAAATTAAAGTTGGTGACTTTTTATGTGAGTTTTTGAGATTATGGTCTAAAATAGGACAATAATAAAATGTTAGCGGCCACAAATACAATTTACCTATATATACTTGCATCATTTTTTAGAAAAAAATGTATATCTTTAATACTTATTATATTTGGTTTAAACCTTTTTCTTTTTGGGATCCATAATAACAGAATTCATCTACTAAGGTTCTATTTGACATTAGCATCGGAGATTAGCGTTAGAGTTTCGAAAAAATTATCAAATGGTAGCTTTTAACTTCAGCATTTTCGTCTCAATCATTAAATAAATTATCCAAAATTCTAACACTGATAATAAAAGTTGTTTCCAAATGGGGCTTAAGTTCTAACAAAGTTGTTGGCTCCAATAAAGCTAAACAAAAATGGTTCGATTTTCTTTCTCTAGTTTTTCGATGTCCGTTTAATAGTTCTATTATATAAAATATAAGCTCAAACTAATTAACATTCAATGCATCCGATCATTAGCAAGCGCCTTAAGGCATTTTATAATTCTAGCAGTGAAGATGACCGTGGTTAACTATGCTCATATTCTAGCTACTCAAATTCTCAGGATTTATTCAAACTCTAGTGTTTAATTTTTCTTTTGATTATAAAATAATAATAATAATTAACATGAGTTGGATTAAATGTAAAAAGTTTAATTAGGGAATATGTTTACCTGAAACTCGCCATATCTAAATAAAATTAATCTATCTAATATTCTTGCGTGGAAAAGAAAAACATAAACATAAACTCGATGAACTTCATCAGTTTGATTTGTTTTGACTATTAAAAAGAAAAGACGACGACGTATTTCCTCATAGAGCCACACGCGAAAACTGTCAAAGGAAGCGATGAACTTGGACATTGCCTGTTACGGAGTCCTTCCTCTGTTTTCTACCTAACCGATACCGTTGAAGGAGGTTGACAAGAAGAAAACCAGCTTTAAGAGATAACTCTATATTGAGAATGATTTCTTTGTCAATCAATTTTTTGGCATGTCAAAATGAACAAATCAATTTTCTATCATAAGTTTTTCAACTATATCCTTTTCTTTATTTACAATTCAACTATATCTATATATAATCTATATAAACTACCAAACTACTAACAATTTCGCACAAATACAATTGATCAGACATAACGGCAAGAGAATAAGTAGGATATATTAATTGGTTGACGTTTTTAGGATCAATACCAAAGTTTTGAAATCAAAGTCCATCTTTGTCTAAGAAAAGGCTTAAAAGAAAATCAATAATTATGTCATTGTATATTTTAAAATAAAAAGAGAGAGAGAGAGAGAGAGAGAGAGAAATATTTCTCCTCAAACATCAAAAGTATCTTATACTTTAGTCCAGTGGCTAACTAATCAGAGGAATATGTGAAGTACAGCTCTCTTTTATTTTTTTATATAATGTCATTTAGCTTATAAAAAATAAAAATTTTTCATTTTATTATATATGAGTACTTCTAACTCTTATAGCATGTGTCATATGCCGTTAAAGCACGCGTTTACTCCTCTTGAGCTGTGGAACACCATATTCTCACATCACAAGTGTCTTGTTGCAACAAATTGCTCTCACTGTGGCTCTATTTGGTGAGATTTCCGGTCTGACCTGATGGAACCGATTTTTAAGTCTCAACAGTTAAAGTACAAAAAAAAAAAAGGAAAAAAGGAAAGAAATCCAGAGGATAAAATAAGATAACAATACGATTTGTTTGATTGGTAGGTCGGGCAGAGTCACATAGAACGAAATCGAGTGGCCGAGTTTTGTATCATTAGAAACGTGGCTCTATCCGGTAGCAAATCGAGCCATAAATTCCCAAATCCAGAGCGAGACAAAATCGCCGAGGTGACACGTTTTGTTCAACTCGGAGGAAAAGCAAAACCGAGTGAGCCATCAAACCTGACCGACTCGTGAGCCAAAATTAAATTAAATTACTAAATTAAAAAAAAAAAAAAGACAATATTCTCTTCTCTTCTTTTCGCTTTGCCCCCTTTCCTCTGTACCAAAAGCTAAAGAAACAGCCAAACAAACCCCCAGCACATTGAATCAATCTATCTGGGCGATCGATCGGGTCAAACCAACAGCCAATAAACAAAAGCAGAAAGAAACGAAACTCCTTTTCCCTGTTCAATAACCACGGATCAAATTATTAACTTTAATCTATCCAGATTGATCAGGAAATCCGATGGATTCCGGTAAGATGTCTCTGGAACGTTGGCGGGATTTCTTCCGGACCTCCGATTCTGATATCTTCGGAGTCATCCACCAAGCGATCGTCGTTGCGGCCTTGGATTTCCCCGACGAGTTTCGGATGCGCCGGGATGGGATTGCCGAGAAGTTGTTCAGTTGCTTGTTGACGGTTCGCTGCTCCGGCTGTCAGCGCGTCGACTCCTCCGCACAGAGCTCGGAGGACGAGGCCCCCGGAAGTAAGCGCAGTAGCCAAGACGATCGAATCGTCAGCAATAGCAATTACAGTTACGGGGACGCGGAAGCGTTGACCGATGTTATGGAGGAGGAGTCTCTCGTCGCTGCGGAGGTGTTCCGGATTAAAGATGTTCTTCAGAACTACCGGGACGAGGTTGAACTTCTTGTCTTTGTTTCTGTTTACAGATCATTTTGTTTCTAAGTCGGCTACGGACTGTTTGGATAATGCTACTGCATGTGTAAATTGTGTTTCCTTGCTTGAGCTCCATTGCGTTCTGACGGATGATCTCTCCACTGCAATTGCAGCCTGATTCTGTATTATTTGAATCATTGAGGAAGCTCCAGTTGATGGCTCTGTCAGTTGATACAATTAAGGTGAGATATGGAAATGGAATATTTTGTTTTTCTTTTTGCAATAATTCGTTCGCTTGTTCTCAGCTTTACCTGATAGTTGAGAACCTTTTGCAGTCTTTCGAGTTTAACTTTTTTTTCTTTTCCGTGAATCGCCTTTCTATTTTTTCGCTGATACCGATACGGTTGGGCTCTCTTCTTCGCAGGCAACTGGCATAGGAAAGGCTGTAAATCGTTTGAAGAAGCATGGGTCAAGGCAGATTCGTCAACTTGCAGAGACTCTGATCGAGTACGCTTTTTGCTTCCTCGCATTTAGCTCTGACTCAAAGCTATTGGGTCGTCTCAATTAACAAGCAAACCAGCTGTTACCGACGCATTTTGTTCTTCTGCTCATACCGGCTCGATCCTTTGTACTTTGCGATAGCATTGAAATACTGCCTTAGATTGCGCACTGATCTCTCTTTCTAAATTGCAGTGGGTGGAAAGAATTGGTGGATGAATGGATTCGTGCTACAAATGCTATAGCAGGTGATGAGTGGTTCCTGGTACTTAAAGATCAAAGGAAGTCTGCTTTGATCTTTTCCATTTCTTAGTGTATGTGAATTTTATATGCAGAGGGTACGCCGGAATCCGTAAATCCGTCGGTTGTGGATGAAGAAGAAGGCCTTCCATCTCCTCCGCTTGATGAAGGAGCTTTCTTTGCCACTCAAACTCTACCAATGGAGTTGTCACAGGTGTTTCTTCTAGCTCTACTCTTTCTCCCTTTTTCTCTCCTTTTCTATATGTGAAGAAATTGCTGGTATCATGTGAAACTGACATGGTTGCTTTTGGTTTCCTTGACGTTGCTCCTTCAATATGCGAAGTTCTTTGATGGGATGGATGATGATGGAAGTGAGTTGAATTCGATCTCTCCTTCATCTCAGCTGTGCTATTTGGTTCTCTGTTTGAATTCCCACCTTACTGGATCTCTGCTTATGCATGAAATTTGTTTTCAGATCCTCGAAACTGTGGGGAATTCAACAGGAACCAAGATACGGGCAGAGGTCAATTGCTTGAGAAGGAAAATGTTGTTAAGCATAGAAGGCAAAATCCTTCCGGGGCAAATGTGATGAGTAGGAATGAGAAGGTACAGCAAATGGTGAGGGGACATGATGCTGTGGTGATGCCTAATAGCAAGCCCCAAAATACACATTCAGGGCCCGGGAGACCTCCAAAGCATAATACAGTACAGAAAGTTTGTAATGAATCAAAGTTGCAACCAAAATTTGATAGAGTAACCATCCAAAAACAAGTGAGTAAACTTCTTTTTCTTTCGCTGAGCTCACAGCCTCAGAATTTTAACTGTTATATACCTTTTCACAACTAGAAACTTGAAAGCTCGGATGAAGTAGCAGTCCAGCGGAAGCTTGAATTAACAAAAAGGAAACTTCAAGAGCGATATCAGCAAGCGGAGAATGGTTTGTCTCTTATGTTCATGCATTGTGTTTAGTAACTGATGAACAGCAGCAGCTAATTCTATCAGGGTTGTTTTCTGATGTGCACTTTTTGTCTTGCAGCCAAGAGACAAAGGACTGTACAAGTCATGGAGTTGCATGACCTGCCAAAGCAGAGCCTTAGCCATAATAAACCCCAAATGAAACCTGGCAACCATAATCGGCATTGGGCAAGGGGAAGGAATTAGTTGTATAGATGCGCCTATTAAGTTCCATCCTTATAAGCCTCATTGGATTGAAGCATTATGACCTGACACATTTGAGCAATAATAAGACATCCACTCAACCTTATTGCTGAGGTGCTGATTCTAAATAGGGGTAAACCAAGGTTTGATTGTTTCCAACGTCAACCATTTTCATTTCTGGACTTGTATTTTTCCTGTTGGGTAGAGTGTAGAACAGGGACCAGCTCATAGAAGGCCTAATTATAGAGTTTCATGCCCAAATGAACCTATGCAGATGCCTATCCGTCCACTGGGTTGACATAAGTTTATCTTTGTCATAAATCAGATGGTGAGAAGTATCTAAGGTTTTGTTGAAGATGGGCAAATCTTCAACATACTGATGTTGCGGCCAGCACCCAGGTCTTCGAGACATACAATTGTACATGACATTTTCAATCATACGTGCCACATTCAAACTATATATATGCTTCTTTGAGGATGTTACTTGGTATATTGTTGATAGAAGATAATAACTTGATGTGGTAATTGGAGTAATCAGTGTAGGAGAAACCAAAAAACACACCCTCAAGGTACTTGGTTCTTATAGACTGAACAGAAAAATCAACATTAATTTGGTTGCTCCACTTCCCCTTTTAGATCATTTCAAATTGCTTGCAGCATTTATCTATTTCGTAAGTTGTAGCAATTTAAATGACAATTATGCCCTCGATTAACGTCACTGTATTCCAGATTTTGTACTCTATTTCTCCACCCGTTTCCTCCCTCATATTTTCCCCTTCCAATCTCAAACTGATTGTCTCATCCTCCCTTTTTCTTCCTCCAACTTGATTTCACCTCTCCAAGTGAGGCATATCAGCGTTGTGGCTGCTGATTGTCCAATTGATGGAATGGGTCCATCATTGTGGTTGTGATTTCAAATTCCTAAGCCAAGCACTGGCCTTTGAATCTAGAACAGGAGTGGTATTGATGGCTTTCAAATTGTGATGGTGTTGATGGATTGGCTTTCGAATCACGTACATGCCTTCAAATCTAGCATGAAAAGAGCATGAAAGCCATCGATTGATGGGGTAGGAGCTCTTACAGGAGATCGTTAGCTGGAATGGCAAGGATGGGCCAGCAGAGACTTTTGAAAGAGGTAGCTGATGGGGATTTAAAGGATGATGAAAAAGAAGATGAACACCATTTGAGAATTTTGGCTTTTGATTCTATTTTTTTTTCCTGGTTTAATTTTGGCCTGCTTGAAGTTTACAATTCAATCCAAATTGATCTTGATGTTTGAGAATTAAGGATTTGGCCTTGTCCCTTGTCCCATAATGGAATCGGAGAACACCGTGCTCTGTTGTTGGTTAGGGTTTCGTGATTGTGATGGATGACTATGATTATGATTTCTCTTTATTTTTTTTTATCCTTGGAAGAGAAGATGGGCTCAAGGAGGGGAATGGAAGACTGTCTGGTGTTGGTAATAGAGGGAAATTCCAAGTGGACCAATTGGGCCAGAGAGTGTTAGTAGCTTAAGCTTGGGTGACAATGGTTTAGCCACTCTTGGAGCATGGTTGGAGTTGGGAAGCTAGAGTTGGTGCAATTAGGGGTGCATAGGTGAAGGACAATATAAATACTGAAGAGCAAAAAAAAAATGACGTTGAACTTGATGGTGAATTTGATGTTGATGCCATTGATGACTCCAATGATGAACTCTTAAGTGATGAGTTTGATTCAAATGCCAATTAGGAAAGCCATGAAGCAAACAAAGAAAAATAGATGGTTTAGGAAGTTTTTTGAGATGCTTGATAGTGGTTGTTGTTCGCTTTGTAAAAGACGGAGGAAGGAGAAAAGGTAGACATAGGTAAAAATGAAAGAAAAAACATAAAATTTTATTATTTCTTAATCTCCTCATCAATTACAAATGGAGCAATCTTGATGGAATAGGGAGAGTATTAAGTTTTAAATCATCCAATCAGCGCTCACAGTTGAATGAAGCTATTTGTGTCTTAAGGTTAAAGTTTCAAGGGTGTATTTGTGCAAGATTATTGATAATTGGTTATTAGTGATTATTTTATATGTATTAATCATATATCTAACTTGTATATCAATTGAAATCTTCAGTTTTAAGAAGTTTAAAACCACTTTTAAAATATTTTTTGAAAATATAATCATTTTACTTGATTTTTCTTTTCTTTTTTAAAGTTGGGTAAGACTAAGAGGAAAATTCATAAAAAATTAATCTTTTTGAACAGAAGAAAATGAATCAATTGGTTATTAATCAAATAGAATATTAACTTTCAAATAAAATTAATTTTAAATTAAAAAGAAAAAATTGAAATTGGAAATAAGTGGTAATAACTTGTTTTCGCTTGGCTCCCCTAGTTAAGGCTTGAGAAACAGTTAATTTAACTATAACCGTTACTGTCTTCATTCTTGTTGCAGCTTAGATGTAAATAAAAATTACAATACTAAAAAAAATCTGAAACATATGAGCCACGGAAATAATTTTTGAAGTATTATTTGATTAATAATGTTTATCTAGGCAGATATTTATCAAGAATTTTCACTTAGGAGCTAGGAAGTTGAATATTAGGTAACATCTTGCTTGAACGTTTTGGGGCATGTGCCTTTTGTATGTACAAGTAACTAGGAACTACTAACTACTATGTAGTTTTAGTTGTCAAGTTTTCAATAAGAAAACAACTCAACCAATGAATGCTTGCCCAACCAAACCGTTTTACAACTAAACGAGTTCGAAAAGAAATAGAAAATTGGAGATGTAATATTTGATAGGTATCTGTTTCGGAGGTCAGGAATTGAAACCTTTTGACGCACATGCTGACGCAGGTGTGTCTGGGAGACCTTTTACCTGTTATTCAAAAGGGTAGTCTACATTTGGCTGCCTCCAATCCAGAGTCCGAGCCCGAGCCTCCTTCAGTCAATATTTGACCTTTTTCATTCCACCTTTTTTTTTTTTTTTCTGAGTCTTCTGAACATCTAATAGAAAAACTTTCATAAGGGATGTACATTGTATTTAGAATATAAGTAGTCGATCCATATGATGAGATCATGTGATGAGCGGTGGAACGCCATCATTATATACCACTTACGATCACCAACATATATATATATATATATATATAAAGTAAGATACATTTAAGGATTATTTTTTTTAATGAGAGTAATTTTGGAGCTGACATATGACATGTTTGTCTTTTTTAATAAATTAATCGCACATAATTTATTAACTATACCCTTCACTCTCTGATGTAATATGGTGGTAGTACGTAGCAGTTAAAGTCACAAATTTTTTTATTTATATTCAAATTTTAAATTTGGATAGATAAATACAATATTAAATTTAGATTAATCCTATTTTTTCTAAATCTCAAATTTTGAATTAATGTGGTTAGAAATAATCAAATTATTTTCCTAATTAATTTTTTATAATGAAATTTAGTTATGATAATATTATATTTATATTGTTTTTTTAAAATAATACTGTAAATATTATCTCATACCAAAAAATTGATTTTAACATTATTAGATATATTGATTCAATCAACGCATATTAAATCATTTTTTTAAGAATCAATAATTACATATCCTATATAAACCCAAAAATGTAAAAATTTTAAGTTTATTCTACTTATAAACCAAAGTTGATGGACCAGTCTGCTGCCCTTCTTGCTCTTATCTCCTCAACCACTTATGGCTTTTGATAATCATTTGATAAATTCATTAATGAAGCTATCGTTCTCCTCAATTCTTGTGTTCCTTCCATCTGAAAATTTGCAAGTAGAATCAAAGTATTTAAGTTTATGAAAAAAGAGATGACGAATTTTTTGCAGCATTCATGGTAATTTTTTTTTATAAGTTAAGCAGTAGAGTTGTTGACTTTAGATTATGATGACCCTTGGTTCTTTAACTGTATTTATTTCTACTTAAGGTTTCTTTTGAAGATTGAGCATCTTTATTTATTAAAATTTTTTCTTTTGCTTATCATTGATAGATTCTTTTAATTTCTTATTTATACTTCTCATGAATTTTTTTAGAGTTTAATATTTCAACTTCTCCAAGTTTGAGATGGCAGCGCCATCAAATAATGAACAAACTTTATCAAGAAAACAAATGTTTGAAATCGTCAAACACCTCACTAGTGTAGCAAGCACTACATTTCAAGTCCACCATCAATCAAATTATTGAAACCTTTGGTGACCTCAATTCCAACACCAACAACATTCCAGACATTGATTTCTTGATCCGAAATTGACTCATGACTATCAATTTTGAATATTCACATGTCTTCTTTCCTTTACTAGTTTTTTTATGTTACCTAATTTTGCTTGAAAATTTTATGCATCAACAGGCATGATGTTGGGGATTGGGGCAGAGACAGCTCAAGTGTTAACTAAGTGAGGTGCTGGCTAGTGCTTCTGGCAATGAATCATAAGTGAGTCTAGGAAGCAAATGTAAGCATTCTCTCTAGTTCTCCTAAATTCAAATGTTATGGTGTGGTTGAATTATGGATCTGGTTTAGTAGACTGTTCCCTTGAGTAACATACCTAGATATGTATATTCTGTTTTTTTTTTAATAAAAAGTAAATGGTTTTTAATAAAAAGTAAATGGCTAGAGGCTCGAATTTGCTACCATATTTTTAAATATTTTTTGATGCAACACTCGACGTGCATTACCTCTATTTTGGCTACTTAGATCGTGCACTGTCAGGTTTTAATTTAGCTACCTTTGTTATTTTTTTTGTCATTTTTTTATTTATTTTCATGATAAAAGTTTTTGTTTCGGTGTTCTTTTCCCTCTTAAGTTGCTAAAAGTATCTTACTATTTGTTCAATTTTAATGTATTATGTTAATTAGTTAGGGCTATTTTAGGCCAAGTCCATTTTACATTTTTTAATCAAATTTTACAATTTTTCATCATCCCAAAAATTTTTTGTTTGTAAAATATTTTTTTAAAATTAATTGAATTATTATTTTGGGCTAAATTGAGTAACTACATTATACAGTTTTTTCATATATCCAATTTTTTTTTTAAAAATATTTATTTTTAATTTTAATATGTTTATTATTTGACAAATTCGGCCAACTTACTTTAACGATTTTTTCATAGAGCCCAAAACTTTTTCTTTTAAAACATATATGATTTTAAAATTAATATGTTTACTATTTTAGACTAATTGCACAAGCTTCATTTTGCAATGTTTTCATGTGGTCATGTAGCCAAAAAAAATTTCTTTAGTTATTTAATTTAAATTTAATAGGTTTATTATTAAGGGCCAATTTGAGCAAATCCCCCTTTATAACTTACATAATTTTTTCTTGTTGCCCAAAATTTTTTTAGAAGGGTATTTGTTTTTAACATGTACATGAATCGTTGTTATTTATAACAAAAATGTTTCATTTTAATGGATAGATATATTGGAGATACTAATATGATGTCAGCATAATTTTGTATTTTTAATTTTTGTTGGTTTAATAATAATGTTGATCATAATATATTTATATGTCAGTTAAATATATATTATTTTTAAAACTAAAAAACATTTGAATTCCGATATAACACTGGGTATATAATACTAGTTTTAATTATTACAGTAAAATACGACATGATAGTATTTCCTTTGCCTACATAATTGAATTACGATCATCGCTAATATGTTGTGGCAACAACAACAACAATAATAATAATAATAATAAGTGATTTTTTCCCTCTTTTTATTCATTCATTGCTTTTTGATGATCAACTAACATCTTTGGATGAAAAGCATAGTCTACACAATCCAATAAGTATTCTGTATCGAAATATAATTAATTTAATTTTAGCACCCAACTCGTTCCACATAATTAGATGTTATGTGATAAAAATGGTTAGGTAGTTTTTCATCTTCTATTTTATATTTGTGTCAGTTCTCATATAATTTAAATATTCATTTAAGTGGACCGATGAGGTAAAAGAGTACTAATTTCTAAACTTTGACGGACTAGTAAATTTTAGTCAAAGTTCAGAAGATAAAAGGCTTAAGTTGGCACGGTTCAGGGGACAAAGGAGGTTTTATGCCAATATTTCGAACTCCGTCTTCTAATTGATGATGTTTAATTAGAGTTAAAAAACAAAGAAAATAATAAAGAACTTTAAAGTCCCTCTTTGACTACCAAAGTTATTTCGATGCAGTTGATATATCATTTGGTCGTTTATATATGCATCATGGATTCATAGTGCCGGTTTAGTGACATAATTGTTAGTGTTACGAAAGTTCAGTTTTAAATATTACAAAGGTAATTTTTGCCAACAAATTTTTGGCTCCAAAACTTGCCTGAAGCTCACCTGAAGATGCAGATCTCCAGCAATGTGCCAAACCAACCACAACAAGAGCATTATTCAACAAGAGTAAAAATGCTCATATTTAGTCTTTTTGCAAGTCCTTGTTTGAGTTTTTTCCTTCTTTCTTAAATAACCGAATCCCACCTTTTTTGTGCTTACAATCAGCTTGGCGTAGCTAATTAAAAGTACCAGAGAATTATTACTATTTTTTAAAAGGTGTGGGTGTTTTCATTATTTATTTACAGTGAGAATTACTGATCATCAACAGTGGGTGATTTTTTTTATTTTCGTTTTTCCTGCTTTGTCTAGACGTCATCGGTTTGTAACTATTTTTTCGTTTCAGTCTATTTCACGTTTTGTTTTAGTTAAAAAAACATTTTCAGTCCTTGAATTTTTTTACTTTTACATTTCAGTCCCTAAGTTATGTTCTTATGTCATTTTAGTCCTCAAACTTAATATCTAGTTTTTTCATTTGCTTCCTGAAATTTTTTTTGTTGATTGTTTAATGTTATTTTATTATCTTATAAAACAAAGCCTGGTAGCATAGTTTTTTTTTTCTTTTCAATCACAATAGTGATTTTGTTTAACATTTTTTTTATTGTTTTTCTTTATTATTGTTTTTTAAAAGAAAAATTTAGTTATCATGGGTTGTCTACTTTGAGTATGGTTCAGATTAATTCGATTTAAACCAAATTTATTTTTCTTTTCTTACTTTTCTCATTATTAAATTAACAGTTAAATGACCCTTAATAACTGAAGTTTTTCTACTTGTTCTCTTGGTTTTAGAATCATTTTTTGTTATTTTTTTATGTGTCAATTATTAAACTCAACTTTTTATCACTAAAATCTCAATTTTTTATTATTTTATTAATTTTTCATATTATTTCTCTATTCTAAAACAAAACTTTCATCCTACGGTTAGTCTACTTTTTGGCATGACCTAGGTTGATAAATCTTCGTCTAATTGCCCTTTTTTTTGTTAACATTTATTAAGCCAATGATTAAACACTTTGTATGTACTTAGAGTCTTTCTATTTGCATGGTCCCAAACTTTACCTTGAATTTTCACCCGATTCTTTTTTTTTTTTTTTTTTTTTTGCATTTTCATGAAAATTATTTCATGATCAATAATTCGTATTAATTATATTTGTGTTTAACGTTAACATGAACTGAGCCGGCGCGTAAGTGCAAGTACCACCTCGTTCTTTTCTAAAAGAAAAAAAAACGTTTTAGAAGAAAAAGATAACTTAAACGAGCAGGAAATATACTTGGCCAACAACCCCTGTTTTTGCAGTCAATAGAGATCGAGAGACAGCCCATTGGACGCTGGGGAGGGAGGCGGAGAGGAAGCAGACCTATTAAGATGGAGACAGATGATTAATTCGAAACTTGAATGTTGGAGAAGCTATTATAAAAGCTGAATTTTTTTTTGGGATTAACTAGAATTTAGTTGTAGTTTTTTAAAAGATTTATTTAGTATTAATGTCAGCAATTAAAGTTAAAATTATAAAAAATTATAATTATTTATATTATTAAATAAATTATTCAAAACTCTAATGTTAATTTCTTGAACGCGTCAAACCTATCTTTTCTTCTTTCCTTTGGCTGAAATGGCCTCTCTCCAGCAAATCGTCAGCCAGAGTGTGCGTTCAGTGTGATGATGACAAACCATTTGCTAACTTTTGAATGGATAATGAAAGTTTTATATTTAACTAGAGCAAAAATCAAAGGAAAACTTACAATTACAAGTTACTACAATATTTGGGTGTGGCATAACCAACATTTTACCATTATTATTTTAAAAATCTATATTTTACTCTTTATTTTTTTTTAATATAGTCTAACAATAACTTTTGAAATATTAATTTAAATTTTATAATGGTCATTTTTCAGTAATTTTAAAATTTTTTATGGTTAATAGGCATTTTAACTTATTAATTTTTTTCTCTGTAAATTCATTTCCCTCCCATAAATGAAAATCAGTGTTTTTTTAAATATCAATTAACTATAAAAATATTAAAAATTTTAAAATTACTGGAACATAATTATCAAACAACTTAAATTACGATTTTAGAAATTGTTATCAGATAATGTAAAAGAAATAAAAGGTAAAATATAAGTTTTTAAAAATAAATAAATAAAGTGTAGATTAAGTCAAATTACATGAGGATTTCTGTAATTTTCTCAAAATTGAATTCAGTTCTCTATACAGTTTCTAACATTTCTATTTAAGTTCTATAATTTATAAATTTTTACTTTAGATTCAAAAACTTTCAAAATGTTATGCTAAAGGTTGATAAAAAAAGCAAGTAAACGGGTAAAATTTGTTAATTACAGATATTAGTATGTAATGGACAAGTAAAAATACCAACAATAGGATAGAGATGGGTAACAAAGTATATTCATCTCCTAGGTATGGGCTAGTAACAAGTTTAAGGTATCCACAGTTGATAATTCCACCCATCTACCGTTTATACCTACTAAGTTTGTAATCTATATCTTTGCTTAATCCCTAAGCCTAAACCCCTCCCATCTACCTCTCTTAATTTCTTTGGCCACGTGGTGACTGTGTCTGCCTTTCTCAAGCTCAACCCTCATCAATTTTTTTTTCTCTCCTCCTCCTTGAATCAATTCCAAGAGCTCTTGATCTGGATTTTTGACTATTGTTACTGATAGAGTTTTTCCAATGGAATTCTACTCGACTTGCAACAACATATTATGACACGAATTGCTGAACACAAACCACCACGTGAGGATTTTTGGCAGAACTTGTCGCTACGTCTGCGAGGTTGAAGGGTGGAAGTTACCCTTAATTTCTATGTTTCATACTGGTAGAATTTTCAGTCTTTACCTTTTCTAAGTTTAGTTTCGAACAAATTTCTTCCCTTTCCTTCGTCCTTGTTTCTTATATTAGTATTATAAATCGATGCGCGAGTCACTGAGTGCGTAAATATTTAGGATCGATCAATATTTGGATTAAAATAATTTTAAATTTTGGTTTGATATTACTTGAAACTAAATAGTTGAAAATTCAGTTCTGGCTGGAACTGAATTGGTAAAAACTCAGTTTCGATTCGGTTTTGGTTTCGGCTATTGATTAATTTGATAACTAAATAAACTAAATTGTATTTATTATATTTGGGCTTATGTAGGTTTGTAAGAAGTTTGGGGCCTTTGGGCCATAAGTTTACTCCTAGCCCATTAGCTCTCGCTACTCCCAAAAAGTTGAGTTACCCTTAATTTCGACGAACAAGGTACGAAGTTCTGATTAGTGGCAATGGAACAAAGTTCTGATTACTTTAACATCTTTGTTAGATCCTGTCTTCTTATTCGTTAATTTTTTTTTGGGCTTCCTTGTTGAATAAGAGGTAGAATTAATAGTAACAGAACCTGAGTTTGCTGTTTTGTTTCTCCAGTACTCCTGATCTTAATTTTTTATTTCCAGTTTACTTCTTAACCTTGGGAAATCATTTTAGGGGTCTCATTAGTAGTTGGCTTTTCACTCTTAATCTTGATATGATTTGTAGTGGGTAATTGACTGTACAAGTATCCAAGTTGAAGCATGTGTTGGTGAGGTATCTACTTGCTCTGTGACCCCATCTTGTGTCAGTTGGATGACTCTTAATGAGTACCAATTTGTGGTTTGTCAGAAATTCAGGAATATTTACTCTGTATAAACTTGTGAGATTTTAATGTTTGATTACTTGTGATTATGGGCTTGTATATTTAGAATATTTGGATTATTTAGAAGACTTTTTTCTATTATTTCAATTTGAAATCCAATTAAACCAAAATATTTTAGTACGGTTTGAGTTCAATTCTTGCGACCAATTCAGTCTATATTGGCTTCCGATCATCTAAAATTAAAAACCGAATATGTTGAATAATTCAGTTTGATTTAAACCGGAGAATCACTCCAGCGTACCCTACTCTGTTATGTAAAACTAATACTAATGTCTAATCGATTCTCATTCCAACAAGTACACTGAATCCAAAACTTGCGCTCTTTGATACAGAACAAGATAGTTCTTTGTTAGACCCAAACATAAGATTTATGCCAAGCACTTTTGAGAGCTCGAGAGGTGCAAAGCTGATATCAACCACCTGGTTTCCTTTTCCTTTCGCTGTACCGTACACTTTAATTTGAGATGAATACTTGTAACTTGGTTATCTATTAACACTTCCTTTTAAAATAACTTCAAGAGTAAGCAATACATCTTAATACTCAAGTACATCATCTGCTCGCTAGCAATACTATACAAATGATTGAGAATTTTTTGCTAGAGAATCATCCGCAGATGCATAAAGATATGATATTTATTAAACATGCCAAAGTTGTTAATTTCAATTATTAGTGAAGTTGAAGGTTTTAAATTCCTTAGAAAATGAAAGTAGTGCCCTCAAACAAAGGTCTCTGTCAAGTTAAGCTTCTAACTTTGTCACTTCTAAAAAATGGCTGCACATTTGTTATTGTTAGCAAGAAGAGCTTAAAATTTGTTTCTTTGAGATCTCATGACTTTAGGTTTATCTAGCACATCATGAATTAATTAGGAATCAAAAGCCTATACCGTGAAATTGAAACTAGACATTTTATTACATGAAAGCAAACAACCACGTCACACAAGACTACCTAATACATAACAGTATCTTCTAATTCTCAACAAACAACAAATCTTTGAATATAACAAGTCATTTTATTATATGAAAGCAAACGAGTCTATACTTGCAATAACCACGTATGAGACGGCTACCACTACTCTACAATACTTTCTAGTTCTCAAGCAAAGCAACTAAACGCTATGAGGTAACACTTGGCTTCTCACCTTTTCGTCCTCAAGCTATTCCCTTCTTTCTCAAGCTCTTCCTTATTAGGCCATAGCCCATGAAATCACCCAGCTAACAAAACATTGACAAAGTCATCATTGTTGTACTGGAGGACCTAACTTTCATCAAGATTTTGATGTTGATCATTCCTAAAATTCCTCATCGTGTACTTTAAATTTTTTGAAGAACTTAAACAAGTGTTCATCCACTGTGGCTGAGTATTCAGATCCTCCTTATCAAACTGGGTGTGCAAGAATTTTCCCTGCAGGTGAATTACAATTAAATCCATGTAACACACGAAGTTACAGATTAGTATTGTTTAACCTAATAAAAACACTATCAACGGTAGTTTGATAGTAGTTAAATCTGATAGGGCTTCCAGCCAAATGGACATTCTTTCATCATCATAGATTCTATATATATAGAACTCTACCAAGAATTCCAACCTCTTGAAATAGTCGCGTAAAGAAGGATATTCATGAATGAAGAAGTTTTGATACTATATCGCTCGGCTATAATCTGAGGGGACGTCTTTATTTGTCACTGAGCCGCATTACTCTTTTTTAAAAACACGTGATGATGGCATATACAAGCCAAATGAGTTAACTCACCCACTTTACTAAGTCAACAGCCAAAGGGCTTAGTTTATCCAAATTCAAGTTCAAGGGATTAGTTTCCTGATCAGCTGAGTTTAATGGCTAAAAGTGTATTTTACTCTAATTTCTTCTACATAGATTTTCAGCTCATTAATTTTGAGTTAATTGCATTCGTGGTCTCTAATTTTTTATTATTGTTCTATTTTAAACTCTAACCTCAAAATCTTGCATTGGTAGTCTTTAACCTCAATTTTTTATTTCATTTTAGACCTTTGAAGAACAAAAATCTTTAGAATAAACAGAGCTGACCACATGACATGCCAGTGTGGACAATTTGCCACCGTGGCACTGTGAATTACAAACTATATATGATGTGGAAAAGAAAAAAAATAATAATAATAACCGTCTGGGTGAAATCGAAGACTCTTCTGCTCCTAGCCCATCACCAGTAGTCCATCCCGCCGTACGCCCAATGCCTCTTCGCCGTCTCTTCCCGGCGGGCCGGCGGTCCTCCTGACGTTCGCCCTCCCACTGCCCATGAATCTCCTCTGCCTTTAGCCAATCGAATCGGGACAAATCGTGCGTACAGGGCAATGGCTTTCAGGGCGGTGCTGGGAGGTGGGGGAGAGAGAGAGAAGCCCTGTACCCAACCTGACACCTAACCAAAATCATTCTCATCACAAGCACACACGACACCCAACCAAAATCATTCTCATTGCCGATCCACTGTCATCGCCAAGCCCAACAGCACCTCAGGTGAAAATCCGCCGTCCACGCCCAGCCCGACAGCCACGATGGTGTCTTGTGCCTCCGCTGGAATCGTCTTCCCTTCATAGGGATCCCTCCTTCCCTTCCCAGAATTCTCCTTCTTCTCGCTCATCCCCTTCTCCATCTTCCTCAAGCATTCATTCAATTTTGGTTTCACGAGGCCAGAAAGTAGTTTAGAAGGGTAATTAGGAATTTCTTTGGCCTCCCATCAACAATCCTCGACAGATTCGGTTTCTTGTTCCGGATATTCAATTTCTTATTCCCAGATCCCTTCTTTTGTTGGCTTCCTCACCTTTAGCCTCAGCCGCTCGGGATGTGATGTTGGTGTGAGGGCGTCAAGTGCGGAAGGAAGAAGAGGCGGCGAAAGTGATTCGGAGGAGGAAAGTTCGACAAAGGAGAGGCGGGCATGGCGGAGGCCGGCATGAGGGTAAGATCGGCGTTGGAAGGGAGACGAATGAGTGAGTTGGCTTAGGGGAACGTTCCAATTTTATTTAATCTTTTCTTTTTCCTTTTTCACATCATTGGTAGAGCTGATGTATTAGGCTACAGTTGGCAAATGACCCCAAGCTCGCATTCTATGTGATCTGTTGCATTGATTTTAACATTTTTTATTATCTAAATGCCTAAAATGGAAGAAAAAATTGAGGTTATAAATTTCTTTTTTGAGATTTTGAGGCTAAGGTATAAAATAGGACAATAATAAAAATTTTAAAATATTTTTTATGTAATTTCATTTTCCATTTTTTTTCCTCCTCTATTTCATTCCTTTCTCCCTAGATGTGTGTTGAAAGTAGGAATAAAAATGGTAGATGAGTGGATGAAATCCATAAGCCATGAGTATCCATTCATGAAGAACGTGTAAAAGGGTAAAAATACCTGTGATGAGTCAGACATGGGTAACAAAGTGCATCTATCAGATCTGTATGGGTGGGTGGCAGATAAAAGGTATCTGTTACAGATAAATCCGCTCCATCTGCCCTTTAAACCCACCTAGTAGAAAATCCCTATTATGTCCTTAGAGATCAACAGTGTCAACCCCAATGCCCTCATAGATGTTTCAAAATTTCAAATTTCACTCGTGTCTCGTTAAAACCCTAGCCGTCTTTCTCGTCAAATTTCACTCGTGGCTCGAAACTGCATCGGCCCTGCCCGAATCACTATCCGATCCACTATCATTTCACCCACTACTGCATCAACGATAAGTTCCTGAAGATCAAACTAGATTGCATGGACAACATTTAGAGTTGCAGATCCTGAAGATCAAACCGCTGTTTGTTTGTTTGAACCATCATTTTCCGAAGGTTAAGCTAAAGCCAGAGGAATGGCGTTCCCTTTTCATTTGCTTCTGTTTTATGGGTCCTTAGCAATTTAGCTTTTGTTCAGTTGTGTTTTATGGGTCCTTAGCAATTTAGCTTTTGTTCAGTTGTGGTTTTTGGGTTCCTTTTTAGGTTTAGCTGAAGCCGATGGTATGGAGTTTTGTCTTTTTGCTTGTCAATTTTTAGCATTGATCTCTCTGGTTTTAGAGCATATATTATTGTCACTCATCCTAGTTTTGCCTCCATTTCTTGAAGTTTTATTATGGTTTTCATAAAGTTTGTGTCTACTTTTTGGACTTGATGACAACTGAAGCTCAGTAGGAATTTTTGAAATTGGTCAGTTTATCTCAGCTAGCACATTAACAGTAACTATCAACTCATAAATCGCAATTTGAATTTGTATGATTGATCCTATAGTGATGAAGCTTGTATATACTGTTTTGATATGTACTAACTGCTCTTAGAGCTAAACTGGAAAGGTTTGAACAGGGTTAGTCTAGGTGCATCTTGACATAAGCATAACATTGTACACTCAAACTTGAGAAGTACCTAATTACAATCTCATGTAAGACGAGTTGAAAGATTAGATACACAGAATCTGGGCCCAAGATCTCTATTATTTTCTTACTGATAAAATAAAAGCAATCATGAAACTGAATTAGAATTCAAGTAGAGCTAGAATACTGTGATGAGAACCTAAAGTGACAATTATTTTATATAGATGGGCTTCTATAAATGCAGAGGTATTCCTTTTTAGCCTAATGCTGTATCATAGTGGACATGCTGGTTTAATGATGGTATAGTGCAACAAGTGACAGAACTGATAAGGTAGAATGAGATTTCTCATACTTTTTATTTGATGGGATTTTGCTTCCTTTGACAAGTGTATTGTTCTCTTCAAATTGTGATGTGGGTAACAGCTCCTTTTGTATTGGCTCACCTCATTTGGTTCCCCAATTGAATGAGGTGAGCCAATACAAAAGGAGCTGTATATATATATATATATTTGGACCAGTGCCCTTTTAGATATTGTGGATGAAGGAAATTGTGGTCGGGCCTACATTCTCCATTTGTCATTTGTTTTGCATCCATTTACCAAGACTTGTTTTTCTAGTTTTCAACACGCGATGACTACTTTATTGTGAATTTTGTGATGTTTGATTTGTATTGGATGTTTAATTTCTATGTAATATAGGAAATATGAATGTTTAATTTCCATACACGAGTATACCCACGGGTATGGATTGCTTGCGGGTTATAGAGCGGTTGAGATTTCTCACCCGTTAACGGATTCCCACGAAGTGATAGGTAAGAAAAAACTCGCAGGCACGGGCAATGGGTAGAGATACCCTCACTCAATTTGCCCTGTTCTCGTCCCTAAGTAGGAACTCCATTTGGACCATAGCAGACTTTACAGCTACAAATTTTCCATTCTTAGCCTTTACTCTATTTCTCTCTTAATCTGTGTAGTTTGATTTCACCATTTTCAGTTCTTCCCGGTTTTAATTGATGTATCATTGCAAATATGAATTTTTGGGGGAAATTTTTTGGCCCATATGTCTGTAGTCTTATCTTTAGTTTTGTTCCTCCCCCATCAAACACAAATTGATTCAACTTCAATTTCTTAGTATGTGTGGGTAAGAAAGAAGTATATTTCTCTGTATTTCTTAGGATCTACTCTTTCGTCCCTTTCTTCTCTTTCTTTCATCCTTACAAGTATTGTAACTTAGTGCATGTGTCATTGAGTGCTTATCAACCAACCCTGTTTTTTTAAAATTTGTTTAATGTTTTCTCAATACTTGGTCAGATTTAGTGGTTATAAAGTCAAGTTACTCACCAAACTGAAAAGACTTCAGGTTTATGGTTAAACTAGTTCAACCAGTTTAATTGTTAGGTCAAAGCCACATTCATTTTTTTGTTTCGTGATGTTGTAGTAACCTTTTTGTTACTTAAAAAATATTATAGATTATAAAGATAAAAAACTATATATGATGGGGAAAAGAAAAAAAATAATAATAATAACCGTCTGGGTGAAATCGAAGACTCTTCTGCTCCTAGCCCATCACCAGTAGCCCATCCCGCCGTACGCCCAATGCCTCTTCGCCGTCTCTTCTCGGCGGCCCTCCTGACGTTCGCCCTCCCACTGTCCATGAATCTCCTCTGCCTTTCGCCAATCGAATCGGGACAAATCGTGCGTACAGGGCAATGGCTTTCAGGGCGGTGCTGGGAGGTGGAGGAGAGAGAGAGAAGCCCTGTACCCAACCTGACACCTAACCAAAATCATTCTCATCACAAGCACACACGACGCCCAACCAAAATCATTCTCATTGCCGATCCACTGTCATCGCCAAGCCCAACAGCACCTCAGGTGAAAATCCGCCGTCCACGCCCAGCCCGACAGCCACGATGGTGTCTTGTGCCTCCGCTGGAATCGTCTTCCCTTCATAGGGATCCCTCCTTCCCTTCCCAGAATTCTCCTTCTTCTCGCTCATCCCCTTCTCCATCTTCCTCAAGCATTCATTCAATTTTGGTTTCACGAGGCCAGAAAGTAGTTTAGAAGGGTAATTAGGAATTTCTTCGGCCTCCCATCAATAATCCTCGACAGATTCGGTTTCTTGTTCCGGATATTCAATTTCTTATTCCCAGATCCCTTCTTTTGTTGGCTTCCTCACCTTTAGCCTCAGCCGCTCGGGATGTGATGTTGGTGTGAGGGCGTCAAGTGGGGAAGGAAGAAGAGGCGGCGAAAGTGATTCGGAGGAGGAAAGTTCGACAAAGGAGAGGCGGGCATGGCGGAGGCCGGCATGAGGGTAAGATCGGCGTTGGAAGGGAGCCGAATGAGTGAGTTGGCTTAGGGGAACGTTCCAATTTTATTTAATCTTTTTCTTTTCCTTTTTCACATCATTGGTAGAGCTGATGTATTAGGCTACAGTTGGCAAATGACCCCAAGCTAGCATTCTATGTGATCTGTTGCATTGATTTTAACATTTTTTATTATCTAAATGCCTAAAATGGAAGAAAAATTTGAGGTTATAATTTTTTTTTTTTTTTGAGATTTTGAGGCTAAGGTATAAAATAGGACAATAATAAAAATTTTAAAATATTTTTTATGTAATTTCATTTTCCATTTTTTGTCCTCCCCTATCTCATTCCTTTCCCCCTAGATGCGTGTTGAAAGTAGGAATAAAAATGGTAGATGAGTGGATGAAATCCACAAGCAATGAGTATCCATTCATGACAAACGAGTAAAAGGGTAAAAATACCTGTGATGAGTCAGACATGGGTAACAAAGTGCATCTGTCAGATCTGTATGGGTGGGTGGCAGATAAAAGGTATCTATTATGGATAAATCTGCTCCATCTGCCCTTTAAACCCACCTAGTAGAAAATCCCTATTATGTCCTTAGAGATCAACAGTGTCAACCCCAATGCCCTCATAGATGTTTCAAAATTTCAAATTTCACTCGTGTCTCGTTAAAACCCCAGCCGTCTTTCTCGTCAAATTTCACTCGTGGCTCGAAATTGCATCGGCCCTGCCCGAATCACTATCCGATCCACTGTCATTTCACCCACTACTGCATCAACGATAAGTTCCTAAAGATCAAACTAGACTACATGGACAACATTTAAAGTTGCAGATCCTGAAGATCAAACTGCTGTTTGTTTGTTTGAACCATCATTTTCCGAAGGTTAAGCCAAAGCCAGAGGAATGGTGTTCCCTTTTCATTTGCTTCTGTTTTATGGGTCCTTAGCAATTTAGCTTTTGTTCAGTTGTGTTTTTTGGGTTCCTTTTTAGGTTTAGCTGAAGCCGATGGTATGGAGTTTTGTCTTTTTGCTTGTCAATTGTTAGCATTGATCTCTCTGGTTTTAGAGCATATATTATTGTCACTCATCCTAGTTTTGCCTCCATTTCTTGAAGTTTTATTATGGTTTTCATAAAGTTTGTGTCTACTTTTTGGACTTGATGACAACTGAAGCTCAGTAGGAATTTTTGAAATTGGCCAATTTATCTCAGCTAGCACATTGACAGTAACTATCAACTCATAAATCGCAATTTGAATTTGTATGATTGATCCTATAGTGATGAAGCTTGTATATACTGTTTTGATATGGACTAACTGCTCTTAGAGCTAAACTAGAAAGGTTTGAACAGGGTTAGTCTAGGTGCATCTTGACATAAGCATAACATTGTACACTCAAACTTGAGAAGTACCTAATTACAATCTCATGTAAGACGAGCTGAAAGATTAGATACACAGAATCTGGGCCCAAGATCTCTATTATTTTCTTACTGATAAAATAAAAGCAATCATGAAACTGAATTAGAATTCAAGTAGAGCTAGAATACTGTGATGAGAACCTAAAGTGAGAATTATTTTATATAGATGAGCTTCTATAAATGTAGAGGTCTTCCTTTTTAGCCTAATGCTGTATCATAGTGGACATGCTGGTTTAATGATGGTATAGTGCAACAAGTGACAGAACTGATAAGGTAGAATGAGATTTCTCATACTTTTTATTTGATGGGATTTTGCTTCCTTTGACAAGTGTATTGTTCTCTTCAAATTGTGATGTGGGTAACAGCTCCTTTCGTATTGGCTCACCTCATTTGGTTCCCCAATTGATCATACTATATATAGTATGATCAATTGGGGAACCAAATGAGGTGAGCCAATACAAAAGGAGCTGTATATATATATATTTGGACCAGTGCCCTTTTAGATATTGTGGATGAAGGAAATTGTGGCCAGGCCTACTTTCTCCATTTGTCATTTTTTTTGCATCCATTTACCAAGACTTGTTTTTCTAGTTTTCAACACGCGATGACTACTTTATTGTAAATTTTGTGATGTTTGATTTGTATTGGATGTTTAATTTCTATGTAATATAGGAAATATGAATGTTTAATTTCCATACACGAGTATACCCACGGGTATGGATTGCCTGTGGGTTATAGAGCGGTTGAGATTTCTCACCCGTTAGCGGATTCCCACGAAGTGATAGGTAAGAAAAAACTCGCAGGCACGGGCAATGGGTAGAGATACCCTCACTCAATCTGCCCTGTTCCCGTCCCTAAGTAGGAACTCCATTTGGACCATAGCAGACTTTACAGCTACAAATTTTCCATTTTTAGCCTTTACTCTATTTCTCTCTTAATCTGTGTAGTTTGATTTCATCATTTTCAGTTCTTCCCGGTTTTAATTGATGTATCATTGCAAATATGAATTTTTGGGGGAAATTTTTTGGCCCCTATGTCTCTAGTCTT
Organism: Aquilaria yunnanensis; assembly: GCA_039654915.1. Taxonomy (NCBI): domain Eukaryota; kingdom Viridiplantae; phylum Streptophyta; class Magnoliopsida; order Malvales; family Thymelaeaceae; genus Aquilaria; species Aquilaria yunnanensis. The sequence goes on from CM077600.1 coordinate 52,740,844, forward strand.
ATCTTTAGTTTTGTTCCTCCCCCATCAAACACAAATTGATTCAACTTCAATTTCTTAGTATGTGTGGGTAAGAAAGAAGTATATTTCTTTGTATTTCTTAGGATCTACTCTTTCGTCCCTTTCTTCTCTTTCTTTCATCCTTACAAGTATTGTAACTTAGTGCATGTTTCATTGAATGCTTATCAACCAACCCTGTTTTTTTAAAATTTGTTTAATGTTTTCTCAATACTTGGTCAGATTTAGTGGTTATAAAGTCAAGTTACTCACCAAACTGAAAAGACTTCAGGTTTATGGTTAAACTAGTTCAACCAGTTTAATTTTCAGGTCAAAGCCACATTCATTTTTTTGTTTCGTGATGTTGTAGTAACCTTTTTGTTACTTAAAAAATATTATAGATTATAAAGATAAATTTGGTCATTGCTAAGTAACAAGCAATTTTGTGCAAAACCTAACAAATTTTCTTTATCCAAAAATCTTTCTGTAGCCACACAAATAATTTTTTGGTATCCATCAAGTTCCCAAAACTTCTCCCCTTTTGAATCCCATAATAACTCACCTGAGTATTGAGATTACAAGGGCCAACTAATAATCGTTAAACCGAAGACCTTTCCAATTATTGATGTGTAGGACACCATTTTTTTTTTCTTGAATGAGTTTTTGCTCTAGTTCGTAGTATCATTCTCATACCAAGGAAATAAACTCACAAAATACAACTGTCAGTGTCCTTATTGAAGAGGCAACCATTAACAATGACTGAAATTTTGACCATGAGATGAGCTTTTAAGATTTGAGTGCCCAGTGCATTGTAGACTGGATAGTGATGTCATCTATTATTGGTATTATTTCCAATAGAGGTTGGCAAACGGTGAGTACAATGAGACAAGCAATTTTGTGCAAAAAGCCAAAAAGATATGAGGAAAAAAGCTTAGGATATCTTTAAGAATTTTTGGGTCAAACCTTGTTTATATCGTCAACACATCAGCATTCAACGATTGCCTCCAAATTTTAGATTATGGCTCAATAGTGGGTGAGTTGGTTCTTGTTCTTCCAAATTGTTGAAGAAGATTTCCTATGCTTCTTTCCTAAGCTCAACAGTGATCATAATGGGACAAACAATTTTGTGCAAAAATTGTTTGTCTCGTTGTGCCCATCATTTGTCAACTTCCATTGGAACCAATACCAATGAAAGATAGCAGCACTATCTAGTCTACAATGCACAAGGCATTTAGATCTTAAATCCTCATCTTGTGGTCAAAATTCTGAGTCATTATTAATGGTTTCCCCTTCAATGAAGGCACTAACGGATGTCCTCGTGGGTTCATTTCCTTGGTATAAGAATGATATTGCTAACTAGAGCAAAAACTGATTCAAGACAAAAAAAAAAAAATGGTGTCCTGCACATCAATAATTGTGAACCTAAAGCCTTTTCAGTTTGGTGAGTAGCTCGGCTTTATAACTACAAAGTCTGACCAAGTATTGAGAAAACATTAAACGAGTTTTAAAGAACAAAGTAGGTTGATAAGTACTCGGTGACTCATGCACTTAAAAGGCACTAACGGATGTCCTTGGTATAAGAATGATACTAACTATCTGGAGCAAACTCATTCAAGACAAAAAATGGTGTCATGTACATCAATTATTAGAAATGTCTTCAGTTTAGCAATAAATGGTTGGCCCTCATAGTCTTAATACTCAGGCAAATTCTTATGGGGTTTGGAATGGAAGAAGTTTTTTGGAACTTGATGAATACAAATAAAATATTTGCACTGACTACAACAAGATTTAACAGAGCGTGGTGATGAAGTGATCAAATATGAATGTGAGATTTAGTGGTGGATGGACATAGATAATATGGGGGTTCATGGACCACATTTTTCTAGAAAAATGTTCATAAAAGATGTATAATTAAATAATTAGATCCCTTTAAATTTTTTAATAAACCCCCATAATTTTAATAATATCTATTCAAATAAAACAATATGCCCCCTCTTAATTTAAGAAAATTAGAAAATGGATCAATCTCTTCTCTCCGTTAATAATTAGAATAATGGAAAAAATCTTATCTTGGCCCTTTAACTTTCATACATTTTTCTATTTGGGCATTGAACTTTTTTTTTGCCATTGTTTTCTAATACGAATATAGGAAAATTTATGAAACTAATGTGATACAAGATGAAGTTAATAAGTTAAGTGGAAGATGTATATAAGGGCTATAATGAGATTTTATCTCTGACATTTTATATAACATGAATATCTCATTTATCTGCTTCATAGTTTATATATTTATTTAGTTGTTCAATGAATGAAAGAAAAAATATGTTAAAATTAGAGTAATTTTAAAATTTTATTCTAAAAAGTACTTTTGATTATTATTTAATGTCAAAATTAATAGTTATATGTATACAGATCCTCTTCATAAAAATTTTGAATTCACTACTGTGTAATTATTGCGGTCTATGCAAATGATGTTGAGGCAGGACAGCGCGTAATTTGGGTGAACTTAAAACCTTGATTTTTAGTAATATTTTGGAGATAAGAAATCGAGAAAGGTTTCCAAGAGAGTTGGATTTGCTTAAAGATCTTTTTTATTATAGCCTGGTTATGCAGTATAAAAATTTCGTCATGGATCATCCATCTCTACGGAACTCTTCCAAAAGATTGGAATTTTTTGTGAAGTTTTATCGAATTTATAATGACGAGAAAAGTGCCTTTCTAGTTGGGACTTGGGAGACATGACAGATTTCGTCAATATCAAACTGCTATAGATAGTGTTGTTGTCGATTTGAACAATACTATTCCATGGTTAGGTGTGCTACAAGCATTTGATGGTAACTCACTTGTAGGGAGAGTTCTTGCATAACCAATCCAACACGGAGGATCTGGATAATTGGATGCAGTGAATGAGGATTTATTGAGGTTCTGCAGAAACTTCATAGTACATTTGAGGAGTTTTAGAGATGAGCAGTATGAAAATCTTGATGCAAATTACGAGTCCCAGTACAATAGAGATGATTTTGTTGATGCTTCCCTAGAATATCGCCTAATATATATTTTGCTCTTTTTGAGCAAAATGCTTTGCCCAGTGCAAGGGCAGCAGTTTGAGAAAGAAGGAACTAGGAAGTTTTGTTGTGTAGTAGGTAGTCGTCCCTAAAGTTGTTGGCATAGACTTGTTCGTTCCTCCTCACCGTCAGTACTGCGCTAGCTTCTCCACCAAACCGGTGGCAACACCTCCTCCGTCCAGTACCATTCTCTGGACGAACCCCCAAGAGACGCCCAACGGATGACAAAACTTAATCGGATCTGGGACGGCGGCAGATTTGGCCGACGACGAAGTGCGAAATGAGAACTCCATCGTGATTCGGGACTGGATTTCATCATTGGTGAACTGCAGAGATGGAGACGGCTAAACTGGAGGTGTAGCAAGGTCGCCATCCAGCGGCCGAAAACCAATCTGCGGCGATTTCCCAGGAGGACGATTGTTTTCAGCCTTTTTTGGGTTAAACCACGTATTTTTTGCTTGAGTTTTCTCTTGTTTACAAAGTAGTCCGTTATGTTTCTTTTGGAGATAGGATATGCATATTTTTATGCAAATCATATTTTTGCATAAGAAAAACCAGACGTACGGAGTAATGAAAAACTATAACATGTACAAATGCATAAATACAATTGTATTAACTTATAATCACATACGTATAAAACATAGATCCATGTGTACGAGTAATATCACTTGCATTATTCATATATAAAAATTTATTCACTTGTACATACAAGCTCATAGATTTTTACATATGCGTGTATGTATTTATCAATATAATGCATATACGAATTTATTCATACTTGCATATATTACGAAAAAAGGAACATGGCTAAATAGAAGCAAGAGAAAGAAACTAAAAAAAAAATGAATAAATGAAATGCAAATAAATATCTCATCTATACATTTGTTTCATTTTTCACATATTTTGTAAATATCCATTACTTATTTCATATATTGAGTTTCATATATATCTGCCATCTCATTTATTCATATTTCTAATTTTGGCACGATAAGAGATTTGACGTGTTTATACTTTTTTTTTTATGGGAAGGTTGACCCCATATATACTATTAAATATATCAGCATCATATATGTGATCTCATTTGTACATATATTATAAATTATTTGTGCAGATCTTTCAATTTCTTTGTACATAGAGTTTATACATATCTGACATCTAATTTATACATATCCCCAATTTTGGCGGGAAATAAGATTTAACGCATTCGCACATATTTTTATAAGAAGTTGAATCCGTAATATATCTGTGATCTTATTTGTACATATATTACATATTATTTACATATCTTTCACTTTCTTTATACATCAAGTTTGTACATATCCGGTATTTGATTTGTACACATTTCCAATTTTGAGGGAACATGAGATTTGATGTGTTTATACTTATTTTTATGCTATGAATGGTAGTATTAGAATGTAACTATATATGGACATAAGGGATATGACATAGGTTTGACTTACCCATTTATTTTTGCTTGAGTTTCTTATTAAATGTTCAACTTGTGGACTTAACTTATGTCTTTTCAATTTTGAACAGGACCTCAAAACATTTACTAAAAACATATGCACAATTCATTTTAACTTAAGTTAACTTAATTCAAAATACCTTATTTTTATTTTTATATATTTTTAACCTGAAAATCAATTTTATTTGAAAGTTAATATTATTTAGGTGTAATAATCCATTGATTGTAAAATTTTTCTTATTAAATTTTTATCAATTTTTTTCTTTTTAGTGAATTACAAAAAAAATCATAAAAATTTAATGAGGTTATAAAATTTTTATTTTTTTAATGAATTATGACACCTATTTAATATTGGATTTTAAATTAAATTGGTTCTAGCAAAAAATGTAAAAATAAAAATAAGTCATCCTAGATTAAGTAAACTTAAAACAAATTGGCTCTTAGCTTATATCTTTAAAAAGTTAAAATTATGATAATACATTAATGGTAAATCAATAACTGTTAAGCCAACTAACGTAAGCTCTTCATTTCAACCACTAGCCTTTTTAATCTAAAGTATAGAACTTAAGATAAAATTTAGTAACTTAAATTTTAATAAAATTTCTGAATATATAATGTCATTAAGTTCAAAAAATTAAGATATTTTCTTAACGAATCTCATACTTTTAATTTTAAATTTTACATTAAGAATGAATTTTAATATATTTGGTAAGATATTAAATTAAAGTATGAGAAATTGATTTTTATAAGTACTCTACAATCACAAATAAAAAAAATATTCTATTAGTTTTTTGTGACCAGTATTACATGTAGCATATTCTACATATTATTATTATTACTATTACCATGTAATAACAAAAATCTAATACAATGAACATTCTATTATAATAGATAGTGTAAATGAAGATAGTTTTGATAAAATATTATAATAAAAACTATATAAGAAATAGAAAAAATGAAACTAGTTATAAACATATTTAAAGTAAAAGTAAAATCATTGTCACTACTATTTATTTTAAACAAGATAATTAAAATTATACTCTTTCTGTTTCACAAAATGGAGTCTTTTACCATTCACAACAATTAATTTATGCTTTTATTTTTTTCAAAATTTATTATAAAAATATAAATATTTTATATGAAAATGAAAATTTAAAGATTATAGTTTCTATATATCATTTTTAATAATTTTTTTCAATACATATTAATGTGAATATGTTCAAGTCAAATTTCAGTTAAAAAAGGTAAAAGGTCAATTAATGTGAAACGGATGGAGTAATTATTTGAGTAAAAAGTAGCTATGTATTTTTTTCACATACAATGCACATTTGAAGTTATTAGTGTAATAAAATGCCTTGTTTCATTTCACGACATATGTTTCGATTCCTAGTTATATAATTCATGTGTTGGATCAGTCTAAAGTCATGGGATTTCAAAAAAACAACTTCCAACCTCTCATTGTTAACAATACCGAATGAGCAGTCAGTTTCTAAAAGTGACAAAGGGTTAGAAGCTTTACTTGATTTGTTATTAAAAAATCATTCACTAAAGAAAATCATCTCTTATAAACTCAAATTCCAATCTTTAATATTGATAAGAAATTTATTTAGAAAAAATCATTTTTAATTTTAGTAATTATTGTCAAACTAATTTAGGAAACCATAGAGCCTTTGAAATAAATAATTCATGCTACAAAACTCAATCGTAAATAACAAAAAGATGTGATTGAGACACAAAATTTTATTTACTTTATGTTAATCAATTTACGGTTTAACCATTAATTTAATAAAGGTTAAAAAAATAGCCAATAAGTTTAGGCACCAATAGAGGAAATAGAAAAATTTTAGGTATTAAAGGTTTAATAATTAAGTTAACAAAAGTAAAAAAAAATTGGTTTACCTAAAAAATAAACATATCATAATGATGGTTTGCTTTAGAAGATGGTACATAAAACAACAAAAAAAAGAGTTTGGGAACCAAGAGAGCAAGTTGAAAAACTCAAGTAGTTACTATTAATTTTGGGAACCAAAATGTCACATGGAACTTAGGGAATGAAATGAGAAAGAGTAGAAATTTAGGAATCGAAAACATATTTTAACCAAAATAAAATGTGAAACAAACTAAAATTGGAAATGGCAACATAAGCTATCGAAAAGGTAAACCATCTTGCAATAAAAGGGATCAAACTTCAAACCAATTGCATGTGAAAAAAAAAAGCAATAAAAAAATAACATTGTTCATGAACAATGATTTGCATTTTTCATAAACATGGAGGTTATAATATAGTAGTAATTTGGTTGGTATATATGGACTTGAAGGATAGTGGATATTTGAACTTTAACAAAAAAATAATCACGATGGCTGAAATACATTAAAGTTATAAAAGTAATACATAATAGTCTTGAGTCTATGTACTTTTTTAGCTTATGAAAGTGTATGGATGCTTAGAGATCTTATGTGTGCTAGGGTTGTGCACTGCCATTATGGTGGAGAGCTAAACTGGAGTATAGTTGATGGCGAGGAAACAAGGTCATCCAACAAAGAAGATTGCTCAGCCGAATTTTGGCTGATAATCGATGCCTTAACAATGGTCTAAAGCTGCAATTTCTCCCAAGGCAAAGTAATGAAGACTTGGTGGAAATTAAAGCTAGTGACATTGAATAGGAGATTAAACGATAGAAGAACAACCTTGTAGGATACATTCTTGGTGGCCCATCAAGCTTCACTCAAGTTAGGAGATTTGTCGATGAAAATTGGGTCTCGATGGATATTAGAAACTATAAATATTTTCTCATCCTTTAGGTTAGTTTATTTTCTGATTTCCTTATCTAGTGAATTATGATATTATTTTATGCAAAGGAGTTTGGTATATGAGAGTCCAACCACGAGTTCTTAAACATTGGTCAATTGATTTTAATTTTCATAAACAGGATGCCTCAAAGGTTCTAGTTTGGGTTAAGATCAAGTACCCAATGGTCTTTTCGAACTTTAAAGCTTTAAGTAAGATTACTAGTAGAGTAGGAAAACCAGCGGTCCACAGATAAGCTCTTTACAACTAAAAACTGTATTTTGGATGCTCGTGCTTTGGTGAAAGTTAATTTAGCTAAGCCAATTGTGCAATATACCAAAGTGAAACTGCCTAATGATTCACATAGGTTGATGTACATTTTGTCTAATAAAGCTTCCAAAATTTTGTTTGGATTATAGTATGGTTGGTCATAATTTGGAGAACTGTAGAAAGAACGGTGGTGAGCTTAAACTTATGGACATTAAACAAGTATGAGTGCCCAAACAACAAAGATAGGCCATTAAGAAGCAGATTTCCACTAGAGAGTAGCAACTAAATAAGAATGAAGCAAAAGAAGATGGTGGTCCTTACACTCAGCTCACAACCAAAAGTGTACCAAGAATTTATTTGAGTAAGCCTGAGACTAAAAAGATGATGGTAAATCTATCTAATAGGTTTTAGGCCTCGGGGCACAATACTAATGGTAAAAGGGCTATGAGCAAACAAGTGAGCTATACTTCAGGTTCAGTTGCAAAAGTTGGAACTATGAATAAGATGTTGATGAATAGAGGTGGTATTTCCTCTAACTCCAAAAAATAATTATGGCAACATGGAATGAGAGAAGTTGTAGTAACCCTATCAAACTTTATGAGTTTAAAATTTTTAGTTATAAATAAGATACAAATTTTTGCTCTATTAGAAAGTGGAATTAAAGATACAAAAATTGTTAAGTTGGCTAGATGTTGGCAAGAGAAGTGGTAGTTCTTCAGTGATCATGCTTCGCACACTAATGACAAGATTATTGTGCTTTTAAAACCTAATATAATGTTGAAAGTGGTGGACTTTGCATCTCATTGGGTTATTGTTAGATTCAGGATATGTCCATCTCTAGACTTCACTTGTACCTTTATGTATACTTTTAATTCTGAGCAAAAGAAAAAGCCTCTATGAAATAAGCTAAACCATAAAAAATATTCAAGGATCATGGATAATAATAGGAAATTTCAATGTAGTCAAGAAAAAGGATAAAAGGGAAAGTTCTAATCCAATTTAGGACTCTAAAATTGTTGATATTAATAGTTGCTTCAACGAGTTTGGTTTGGAAGATTTACCTTTTTCTGACAAGTTATTTACTTGGTATAATCAACAGGACCCTTTTAGTGTAGTTTAGAGTAAATTGAATTGAGTGGCTGCAATACTGTCCAAACATTTAGATGAAATTTTTGAATACTTTACTATCAGATCATGCTCATACGATTGTTTCTATTCATGAGGAATGATGTGCTCGGAGAGGGTAGTTTAGATTCTTGAATATGTGGCTTGAGGATCACTAGTTTGCTCACTGTGTTAACCAGGCGTGGAATTTAGAAATCAATGGTTAAAATGTACCAATTGAATTAGAAATTGCAAAAGGTTAAGCAAGAATTGAAGAACCTTCACAGGGAGAAATATGCCAACATTCAAGTCAAGGTCCAAAAAACTTATGGTTATCTGTTTAATGTGGAAAACAAACTGTAGCAAAATAGACATAATCAAGTTTTGTTTCAAACTAAGAAAAAGACCCGCCCGACATTTTGGAAATGACGAAAAGCAGAGAATAGTTATTATAGGCAGAAGGCTAAATTAAGTTGGATGAGAGAAGCTCATCCGAACACTAAATACTTCCATGCCAAAATGCTACAGAAAGAGCTAAGACTAGAATTTAGGAAGTGGAGGATATTGTTGGTATTTCTAATTTTAGTCTTACGCAAGTGTTATAAGTTTTCTAGTTTAATATTAGTAACTATTGGGGACTCAAGACTTGATTGTGAAGAGACTGAATGTTAATCTAATTGAAGAAAGCAAGTGCTTATTAAAAGATCAACACTGGGACTTGCTCAAGCCTATTTTAGCTGAAGAAGTTAAGAAGGCAATGTGGTCAATTCCTCCAGACAATGTTCCTAGTCTTGATGGCTTTGCAACTAAATTTTTCAGAGTTATTTAGGATAAGATGGACCTTTTTTTTATGATGTTGTGACTAAGTTCTTATTATCAGGTAAGCTTCTAAAATCTATCAATTCTACTACCCTGGTGCTTATTTTGAAGAATAGCAATACTTATAGAGTTGTTGATTTTAGACCAATTACCCGTTTCAATGTGATTTATAAATGCCTAACTAAAGTCTTGGCTAACTGAATGATGAAAGTCTTGGATTTGATCATTAGTCCAGTGCAAGTAGCTTTTATTCCTGACCATTTTATTTCTGAAAATATTTTGTTGGATAGTAAATTGTTGAAACATTATTCAATAAGGCATATTTCTTTCAGGTGTATGGTCTAATTGAACATTAAAACAGCATATGACTCTGTTCATTGGTAGTTTCTTAAAGATGTATTAATTGTTTTCAAGTTCCCTCAGAAATTTTTGGCTTGAATTATGATGTGCGTCCTTCCCTATGTTCTCTATTTGTGTCAATGGTTATGTTGAAGGGTTTTTTAAAGGCAAGAAAGGACTTTGCCAAGAGGATCCATTATCCCTGTATCTATTTATGATTTATATCAAGATATTTTTTAGATACATGAAAAACATCCAAAAAGAGAAGGGATTCTACAATCATTTGAAATGTTATTAGCAAAGAATAACTCATCTTGCATTTGGAGATGATCTTTTGTTGATGTGTAGAGGGGATGTAAAATCGATTGGAATTTTGTGGAAATATGTGCTGAACATAACTGATATGTCTGGTTTAAGTCTGAGCTAGAAGGAGACAAAAAAAATATTTTGGAGGAATAGAGCAAAATCCAAAACAATAAATTTTGAATAGGCTAAAATTTCAAGAATGTCATACTCCCTTTAGATATTTGAGAGTTTTGATTAGTTGATTGATAGGATTACGATTACTTGATTGATAGGATCACTAGCAGAATTGATGCTTGGGGGGCTAAACATCTCTCATATGCTTGTAGATGGTGATTGGAGCAATTTGTTCTTCAAAGTTTAACTATGTTTTATATGTCAGTGTTTATGTTGCCAAAAGAGGTCATTGACATGGTGGAAGCCAAGTGTAGAAGCTTATTCTAAAAAGGTACAACTGCTGCTAATTCTAGGCCACAAATTGCCTGGAGTAAATTTTCTATGCCAAAAACAGCAGGTGGATTAGGGGCCAAATAATTATTAGTTTGGAATCAATCTTTGTTGTTACAACTGCTATGAGTTATTCACAAGAAAAAGGATGTTCTTTGGGTATAGTGGTCATATGGTTATCATTTAAAGGGCAAAGAATTTTGGTAGATTAAAAAGATATCTATGGACTCCTTTGTTTGGCAAAATTTATTAAAAGTTATGCATGCATTTGCTTGAAGGCAAGCCTGATTGTTATGGCTAAAACCATATGGGAGTGCAAAAGCTTAGTTATGAGTTGTTTAAATTGAAGCAACCTTGTAATGATTAGTATAAGCTCTGATGGGATTCAATTTCAGCTCTTAAATTTAATATGCTCTTTTGAAAAATCATGCACAAAGGCCTTCCTACTTAGGCTAAGCTAAAAACTTGGGGTTTCTCTCTTGCTAGTAGATGCTTCCTTTATGAGCATGCTAAAATAGTGGTGAGCGGTGAGCCTAACCAGCCCGGCCAGGGCTTGGTTAAGTCAAGCTCGAGCACAGCATGTATAAAACATGTTGGGCTTGGGCCAAGCTTCAACCTCTGAGCTGGGCCTGAATAGAGGGGGTTTTTTTTTCTTTTTCACATTTTCAAATATTTTTTGGAAAATATTTACTTATTTTTTAATGTTTTGAAAAAACACCATCACCAGTGCAATTTTTATTAATAACAAAGCTAAGCGGTACTTACAAATAAGTTAGAATGTGCCTTATATAAAAAATGGAAAAATGCTAAAAAAAAAAGTTAAATAAACCTATATATGTTATGCACTACACAGCATTATTAGATCAAATATATACTAAGAAACGAAAAGGAAAACCTAGGATGTGGAAGTACCATCATCATCTTGCATTTCATCTTTAGAACTTTTTTTGTCTTACTTTTTTAAGGTAGCAAGATCTCAGTCACGGTTGCACATGCAGACCTTAACTATTTCTAGAATCAACCTAGCTCGTTTCTCTGAAATAACTCACTTGTCAGCACTAAAAGAAGACTCTGAAACAATAGTGAAAACCAGAACCACAAGAACTTTCTTTGCCAGGATTGATAGAATCAGAAATCTGTTACTTTTTGCTTTTTACCACTCGAATATGTTATCTTCACTTGTCTCAAACAATGTGTATAGCTAATCATTTACTTTCGGTAGGCCAGAAGATATGGGTTGAAAGCGCTTAAACAGCTATTTCATAGGGCTGAATGGTGCAAATGATGAGGAGGATGAGGTGCCACTGGTGCCTGGTGGAGGATGAAGTAAGTTTTGCCATGTCTTTGTGGTGGGATGAATACTCCTTGTAGGGCTCTGTCAAGTGCTCATCTATTTAAGTCATTATAGCTAAACAACTAATATGTTGCACATAAAAAAAAACTACATTATCCCTTTAGTAAAGATAATGTATTTGAAAATTTCATGGTCAGGTCAAATAAAGATGCAAGTAAAATGACTGAAGGAAGGATGTTTGTAAACTATGAAACCTATTTATCCTTCATTGCTTTTACGGTATCTTTTAGAAATGCATTTGTCTTGTATTTATTCAAACCATAAATAATGTTTACCAAATACTTCAAAACTTTGTGGGCAGTGAAATAGTAAACACCGGAGAAAAAAAAGTTGTTTCATAAAAATACCATAAAAATTGACAAAGTTTGTAGCACTTGGTCTACAATTCAGCCATTATTAGTTTCAAGTTTGATTTCAGGTTAAAAAAAATAATCAACAAAGCTGCATATGGATATGTATCCATCAACATCTCATATATTGATTTCCAACAAGCAAGACAATCAAGTATAAAACATTTCCATGAAAACAGTTGGTTGTTTTGAAGATAATATTCTTTGAATTCATGACTAATTTTGGGCCATAACTTTAAATATAATAATGTAATTTGGATTAGATGGATTTTCGTCTGCAAAACCTCAAGCACCTTTTGTACACGTAAGTTCAAAATATGACACATGTATCTAACATGGAAAAAAAGACCATTCTGAAGGGGTTTTAATGCATTACAAAAGTCTCAAGTCGCCCAATTATTATTAGAGGTATTGTCAAAACTAATATAGAAAACTTTGTTAGCACAGAAAAATTCACAAAGTATATCTAAAATGCTTTGATAGATATTATAACCAGTGTGGTTAGATTCTATGTATTTGAATGCAATAATATGTTTTTGAATTGCCCATTTATTGTCTATCCAATGTGTGGTAACATAAAAATAATCATGCCCTATAGAAGACGTCCACATATCGCTAGTGAAAGCAATGCAATGATCAAGTGAACAAAAACATGCTTGCAGATTAAATTTACCTAATTTATATATTCTGAATGCTTATCTTTTAGTAGTTGTCCTAGATGTCTTTCAAAAGGGTGGATTTAAATTATACCTAATTCAATTTTCTAAATGCACATTTCAACTTGCCAAAAAGGTTTTTCTGTAAGCATCATCCGGTTATTTGTACCTTCTACATTCTTGGTAGTTAAGTCTAAAGATACCTAAACCACTGGTCATAGATTCGAGTTGTGTCTGTCCAGTAGAACTCCCTTCGGTGTTCAGATAATACATTAGATGTTAGTTCATTATTTGTTGTTAAAGTGTCCCAATCTCGGAATTCACCTTGTGTTCCAACTTCTTACCACAGTGCTTGCACTTGGTGAACCGATTGTCCTTCTCTTAAACCATCTTAAAATGCTCCTACATGAAGAATTTGAAATGAGATTTAAGGGTGTCGGTTGTGAACCATCCTCTCCTTATGGATCAATGGGTTGAGTGGGGGTCTCTTGGACTTTAATGTCGTTATCAGACACTTACTTATCAAATTCCACTTCAATATTCGTCATATCTATGTTGATGGGCTTGGGGACATCTTGGATGTCGATATTCTTTCAGGTTGAACTATTGCAACAGAAGAATGACCCTAAGCTAGTGTGGGAGGAAAAGCTCTTGGTAGGGGTAGAGCTAGTACTATTCTTTGAAGCCATTGAGTTGATGAAAATTGATATAAGGATTAATGAGAAATTAAAAAGAAATTAGTAGAAGATTAAGAAAATTGGTGGAGAGATTGAAGAGAATTGTTGAGAAAGTAGTAGATGTAAAGAGGAGAGTGTAGGAGTTGGTGTAAGAAAGTGAGGAAATGAGGCACTCTACTTATAAGAGAGGCAAAAAATTGTTTAGACAAAACTACCCTAAAAAACTAGTCATTTATAAGTATTAAATGAGGTTAAAATTGGTTTTGGGCCTTTAGAGCGCTGGGGGGCATCGGATGTCCTTTTGCTATAACTAACCCATTTTTTTAATGCAGGTTACAATTGGAGGGCTGCTGCAATGTTAGGCCCAGCCTAACTTGAACCAGACGTATCTGTCTTAATCCATGCCTAGTCCCGAGCTTAAGTCGTGCCTGGGCTTGTTCTGGACACCTCCTAGCTAGGCCCATACACAACCCACTTTCCTATAAGCCTCCTCCATGTTGGTGTGCGCCAGGCTTTGACTATGGCAATTCTAGGTTTGACTCGGGCTGGTTCCTAGTTGGGCCGCGTTCACTTTTTTGCTGAAAAGACGCTGGAGCACTTATTTTTCTTCATCCTTTGTCTAACCAAGTATAGAGTGAAATGGCAAGATGACTGCATATGACATATAGATGTGACATTATTTGGAACTAAAGATCTCTGTGTAATGCTTTCAAAGGTAAGTACGTTATTAGAAGGATCGAGAAAGCAAGTTTCCTTACAATGTTGTATCATATTTGGAAGAACAGAAACGTGGGTTACCATGGTAGAAAGACTCAGATAGTTGATGATATTGTTAAGCGTGTTCAGATTTATCTGTGTATGAGAGTCACAAAGATGCCTTTATCTCGTGTGCTTGCTTCTAGCTGGTGCAAATAAATGTTAGGTTTATGAGGTTGTTTTTTGTTTTTGTTTTTAATTTCCCTGAGTATGCCTGGGTGTATGTATGCTAAAGTTTTTGTTTAATACAATTTTGTTTTTATTTGAAAAAAAAGTGTATGGACGCTTATAAAAATAATATTAGACTTTGGCCCCATTTAGCATTAGCATTAATGATTAACATTAGAGTTTTGAAAAGCTATTTAGGGATAGCTTTTAATTTTTAACTTCAGCAGTTTCTTTTCCACCATTAATGAATTATCCAAAACTCTAATGTTGATCATAAAAGTTATTCCCAAACTGGGCCTTTATGTAAAAAGATATATCAAACGCATATGAAAAATATTAGAGTCACCTTTTAAATATTTTTTATTCTAAAATATACGTCACTTCTCTGTATCCATGTATCTTCTTCGACATGTGTAGTACCATTACTGCAAAACCTTAAATTTTTTTCTTGTTCTAACTATACTATTTCCTAAAGGGTAACCTTTTATATACATGTCATCTTTTAGATATTTTTTTATTCTAAAATATATGTTACTTCTCTGTATCTATATATCTTTTTCGACATGTGTATTTCCTTCACTCAAAACCTTAAATGTTTTTCTTGTTCTAATTATACTATTTCGTAAAGGGTAACCTTGGGTCGTTGAAGGATAATAGATATATATTCATAATTTTTATAAAAAATTATAAAATAAAGAATATAATGAGACAAAGGGAGTATATATATATATATTCTAATATTTCTTCTTGAGTGCTTATTACATAAAATATGCCAGAACAAATTCTGATGGAGTACCTGAAAAATTACATAAATCATAACTATAAATCAGTCTAAATTTTATAAAAAAAACAACATAAAGAAATACACAATACTCCACCCATACTCTCTCATATTTATACAGTTTTGTCTTTTTTACGCATGCTACTAAGCCATATACCCAATTTAAAATAACTTTTTACTGCGATTGTGTATTTTAATCAAATCTGATCACGAAAAAAAATATATTAGTATTTTATTTTATATGATATAATTACCTCAATATTTACTAAAAAAAATGTTCTAACTTTTTTTTTTCTTTGTATGGAGGGAGTACAAGAGGAGGATTATGAAATTACAGTTTTTCTTACTGAGTAGTAGTTGCATTTTCTGGCCTCAGCCCTTTTTTTCAGCCTGGCCCAAAAAGGCCTGGAGTTATCCAGATTCCAGACCAAGAAAAGCTGTAAATCACGTAAAAGGTCCCATGCTACGGCCTACATCGTTTGCTCATGTCGAATCGTTTAAGTACCATGCTGAACCAAGATCTTATTATTGGGTCCTGTTTAAGAACATGGTTAATAGTTAGTATTAGAGGGAGAAAATCTATCTAACACTAATTTTTAACACTAGAGGTTTGTACCTCGAAACTATCACAACCATTCATATAGGAAAAAACGACATTTTCAATGCTATAGCTTTTTTAATTTTATCAAGTGAATCCTAAAATTACTCAAGTTATCAAATGAGTCCAAAAATGTTAGCAATCTTGAGAAAATTGAAAAAACTATAGAATTAAAAATATTTTTTTCCTGTTCATATATTGTCTTGACAAACAAAGCTTGATCATCAATCTAGTAATTGGGGTGAAGATAACTTGAAAGTTGAAACTAACCAGATAAGTTGGTGGGTCGGATTCGGAGCTCCAATAAGTTGGCAGGGATAGGTGATGGGGTAGGGGGGGAGACAACCAAACTGTTGTTAGCGCAAATCATGTTCCATTAAGCCAAGCCACTCTATCCATCACTATCAACTCCAGCGTCAAAACCATGATTAGGGAACGGCGACAATCAAGTTTGTTCATTTAGTTTTAGTGCCCCACTCACGATTCTTTTCTATATTATTATTATTATTTATTAATATCCCTGCACCCCAACCTACCTCCCAACTTTTAAAGAAACCTTTCTTTGCCCGCTTTTCCAAATGACCATCATTTCAACCCTGCCTAATCCTTATTATTCCCTTCCATCACTCTCCTCGTAAAGTCCACCGCTCTAAAAATATTTAAGAAACAGACATAATTAAGTTCCCATAAAAATAAAAATAAAAAACTTATTTACATGATATATGATTAATTATAATTTATCCCATGAGATTTAGATATTTTTACAATTTTTTCATCCTACTTAAGAGATATACACTTTACCTTATATCTTAAATTTAACTCCTTTAAAAAAACTTATTTTACTTTTACAAAAAAAAAATTAATAATTTAAAATATCCATAAACTATAAAAAAATATCATACAAACTGAAGTCATTAAGAGATGGCTGCCTTATAGTTTAAATTAAAAATTTAAAAATTATTGTCGGACAGTATAAAAAAAGTATAAGCAAAGTATCTATTTTTGAAACAAAATAGGTCAAAGTGTAATATCACTTGAACCTCATGGGCAAATTATAATTAACCGTATGATATATTCATCACACATATTAAACTGCAACTGTGGCTCCTAATCTTTTATTATTATACTGTTTTGGACCCTAACCTACATTTTTCACATAATACATCCCTAATCTTCTTTAAGTGTACCATTTTAGACCTTTTGTAGACCATAATTGTTAATATTGATTGAAGACATCACCATGACACACTAACATGTATAATTTGCCATGGTGACACAATGAATCAACTCTAATGATAACATGAATAAGGAAATAAAAAAAAAAAAGGATAAAAAAACTTTAAACCCTCACCCTTCGGCTCCACCACGTCTGCCATCGTTTTGCCTTCGGGACTCTCCCCCTGCACCGCCCGGAAAAGACCGCTCAATTGCCAAGGCTGCCTCGAGATTCATTCCTGTGGAAGCCGGTGTCTTCTCCATCGTCCAGCACGCTCGATCAACTAGGTGATGAATTGGACTGGGAGGCCACCAAGCTCGGAACAACGCATTTGGAGGGCACAGGGGACACCTCGCTCTAGGCTTCTCCTCGGGGTTGAATTGATCGAGTTTTTTGTTGGACAAATAAGCCGTAATCGGGTTAACAGAGCATTCAGATTAAGGGGTCAGGGGATCCAAGGAAAGGGTGGTGGCCAACGATCGGGCGGACGCCGAATGCCAGAGACGTGGGGCACTGGGGTGTCGAAGTGGAAATGGTTGACATAGACAAATTGGCCTAGCTAGATGTTGTTGGGTAGAATGAGATCGGTGTCACGATTAGAGAGGGAGACATAGGTGGAGTTGAGGGAGTCAGAGAGCTGGACATGGAAACCATGGCTGGGCTAGAGGTCGGAGCCGACAAGAGGGTGTGACGGCAGGAGGAGGGGTGATGTGGCAGGGGGCAGCGTAGCGGAGGGTTCCGGGTGAGGTCAACGTGGTTGACGAAGCCAAAGGGGTGAGGCCAATGGCGGACTTGACGTTTTTTTTTCTCTTCTTTTGTTGTTACTTTTTCCACATCATCACTATAGTCGATTCATTGTGCTACAGTACTTTTTCCGTTAACATTAATGATTACCGTCCATAGTCCAAAATGGTACACTTAAAATAGATTAGGTACGTCCTATATGAAAAGTGTAGGTTAGGGTCTAAAACAATATAATAATAAAAGGTTATGGGCTATAGATGCAATTTAGTCCATATACATTTCCTCATTATCAGTTTAAGTTAAGACCCCGTTAAAATATATCAAAGCATAGCATCTAGCTTATCAATTAAAAAAATTAATTATTTACCATTAATAAATAAATAATCTGAAATTTTAATACTAATAATAATAATAATTAAAAAAGTTGTTCTTAAATGAAGCCCGTTTTGGCATGAATGTATATATACATCACTAAAAGTAAATGTGAGCATAAACTTTACTTTCAATATGTAGAAATGTATTAAATTTTTTGGATGCATGAATAGAAAGAAAGGATAATGTTTGGCTTGCATGAAGCAAGACAACATTTAGGAGCTGACATGTACAAATGTAAGATGCTTTGGTTACAAGAAGGTTAAAAGAATTGGGAATACATAAGAATCGGTTGGGCTATCCATAAAGTTAATTAATTAAATTACAGACGGGGGCGATGGCTGGACATGGACATTGATTAGTAATGGGGAACCTTGATTAACTTGCTCTATGTAGCTTGCGGCTTAAGCCTATAAATTAATAAGTAGAAACACACACACACACAAACATATTGTCCTTGTCCAGGCTAGCTAAGGGTAGTTGTTGAAATGAAACTATCATTTCATGTGTGGTTTAACAGTTTCATTATTTCAATTGTTTAACAAACCACTAACCAATGCATATATTACATATACATAAGATACTATAATTAATACCAGAAATTTGTTGGCTCCTCCATGATGTACAATATAAGTATTAATTTGTTCAACTTTCAGAGTTTCTTAAGTAATATATATATATATAACTGACCCTGTGGATATAAACTTGTTTAATGATATTTTGGAATTACGGACGTGTATGAACTTTGATGAGTAAATTTTGCAAGTGGTACCGAACCTTTGCGAGTCGTTCCAAATCGGTCACCAAACCTTAAAATTTTTAGTCTCATAGTTATTTCGGTCACAGTATCAGAGTAGTACCCAGTGCGTGCTATCATGCTCTACGTCGTCTGAGGTCAGACATGTTCTTTGATGGGGTTTTTGGTAGCATGTATACCAATCCACATAGATTAGTTTAATGGGCTTGCATACCTGAAAAATACGTATTGTACTCTGCAAAAATGTAGGTGTATTTATCAGAGATTATTGATAAGTGATTGTTAATAATTATTTTTCATTATTTGTTCAAATATATCAATTGGAAGTGTATATTTAAAAATTCAACAAATTATTATTATTATTATGCAAAAATAAGTATTTTGACTTATTTTTTAAGCTAGGTAGATTAAAAAATTCATGAATTTTTTTTCTTTATTAAAAATATAATTCAATTAATCATTTAATAAGAAAAGTATCAAATTTCAAATGATATCAATTTTATAAAAAAAAAACAAAAGAAGAAAAATTAAAAATAAGTGGTAGTGACCTTGTTGGTTTAGGTGGGGCAAACACATGAGCAAATATATGTCACACTTGAAAGGTTTCCTTTAGTCATAGAACTTCTTTTACTTTTTCTTTTTGTTGCAGTCATAAAACTTTTTATTTGTTTAAATCAGTTCTAAAATTTTGTTAAGTGTTAACACTTAATCTCAAATTTAGTGAAAGATAGTTTGTAAGCAGAAACATGATTTACAGAGATAAACTTGCTAACTTAAATATTTCATTAATTATCAAAAAAATTATTACATATTTTGAATTTATGATAAAATATTTACCAAATAATTTAAATTAGAATTAAAAAAATAATGTAGAAAAACGAACAGGTTTAGCACTGCCTGATGGTTCAAAGAAAGTTTCACGATTTATTAAAAAATAGGATTAAAATAGAAAAACCAGTTGTTTACATGCAACTCAATGCCCCCAATTTTCATAAGATGGACAACTTACCCCATACTTTTCTTCTAACTCCTCCTTGTATTCATGCACGATGACCAAAAAGCAACAAAATAAAAAAGAAAAAACATATAAACAGGAACAAAAGTGTCTTTCCCCTAAAAATTTCTACAAAATAAAAACTCGCTAGCAATTGTATCCCATACGTTTCAATGAAGTATCCTACCTTATGGTCGAATGGACATTAAACATCGGTGAAACTTATGTTAAAGGACTGTACGCTACTATTTGCCCTAACCCTACAAAAAAGGGAAAAGTCACGAAGACCCCCTTGAAGTTTACACTAATCTACACTCGCATCTTTTCTTCTGGGAAACCTGCACATTTCCTCCTAAAACGTGGACACCGTCAGTCATTGTTCGGTCCAAAAGTTCTAATTGACATTTAAGTTTTTGGAAGTGCGCAGATCAACCCTATAACTTATAACATATCACTAATTGGCCTGATTTATTATTTTATTTATATTCCACTAAGTATTAAATTTCGAAGCATTGTATAAGTTCTAACAATATCTACTTTTTTTATGTATAGTATATCTATCATCCACATAACGTCAATTACTTATATAATCTACACTTGCATTGCTTGCACTCGACCTAGCCTCCACTATTGCCGCTAGCCCTCACCTCCAAGTAAAAAAATTCCGGTTCTGCTACTAAGCAGAGTAAAAAAAACAGCAAAGCGATGGCAGGCTTGTCCCATTCACTTCAATTCAAGGTTGTGTCATTTGTGCTTGGCAATGAGAACCGGGAGTTAGTAAATACAAGATTCCCTTCTTGTCTAAACTAGGTTCTTTTTCCTCTTTTTCATTTTAATGGGACTTTAAGTTGTTCACTTGTTTTATGGGTAGGATTGTTATGGTTTGGCAGCGATAACTTGGCTAGCTATGCCACGAGGACTTTCGTCAAACATGGTATTGCTGGTGGAGGCTTTGTAAAGAGCGTTTAGGGGTGACTTTGGTCAAGGAAATTCTAGAAACAAAAATGAAAGAATTGTGCAAGGTTGGAGGTTCTTGTCAGAGTGGTAGATACGGTAGATTTCCAGTAGATAGAGGAAGACAAGTTGGAGATGATAGTTTGGATGTTGGAGCTAAAATATTATGATGAAAAAGAGAACAAATATAATTTTGAGTGACTATTACATATTTTTTCCTTTTCATCAATGGACAGATGTTGGGTCACATGCTATCACGTGGCATACTATTGAGTTAAAGGACTAACATGACCACTTTATCAAAGTTCAGGATTCGAGTTGATGTGATTTGTAGTTCAAGGGAGTTAACTGTCCAAGTTACTATAGTTCAAGAGAACAATAGACATTTAGGTCTTTGTCAAATAAGAGAAAAAACAAAGTAGTTCAGATGATAAATTTTGTTCCTTTTGGTTTGAATATACAGGGATTTTTTTGCTACTAAGCTGGGTTAATTGGTGAGAAAAATAAGTTTGGCATGGGTGCAGTTAGTCGTAATGAGGTGAAAAAGGTTATTGTGACATTAGTAGCTCGACAATACAGGTTGTTGGTTGATTCACTATTTGTAGGGAGCCTTGCCATTTAGGTTGAACTAAAAGCTCGTTAGAGATTTCTAGGAGCATAACACCATTATCAAATTGGACATTTTTTTTATTGTTCCCGAGTAGTCAGAGGCCTAGATATGCTTGTCAGAAGCTTGTAATTATCTTTGATGAGTCAAGAAAATGATTGAAGCTTGAGGCGAGACTCATTTATTCTTTGGTAGAGATGGACAAAGGTGCAATAGGATTAGTCAAGTGAGGGTGGTGGCTCATTCATTAGATGTCAAAGTTTAGAGGGCAAAGTTTCTAAGTGAAGAAGGCCAATGCAAAAGCTGAGGCTTGCCTCTTTTTTGGCTTAATGGGCATCAACTGAGTTGACCTTTGGGAGGTAAATTGTAGGTTTTCCAAAAAAAGGATGCATGCAAGTTTAGGTTAGACTAAACATTAATGGAGCATTTTGTAAATTTCCCTGAAAAGAAATACTCACTCCGTTATTACACCACATGACTCATAGGGGTAGAGTGCATGAGGGGCTTAAATGTCAAGTCCAGTCTAGACGTAGGGAATCTAAGATAAAGAGAAAGAAAGCAGGAAAAAGGAAAACGACAAAGACCGGCTTGGCAGATAGATTAGCTGGCTGGCTTGCCTGGCCAGGAAAACACACACAATATTAATGAATAAAAAACCCACAGTTCAGAGATGGGCCCCTCCGTGTGCCTTGCCTCTTCCACTTTTCAGTCGTCTTGATCTTGTTCTTCTTTCTTTCTTTCTTTCTTTCTTTCTTATTATTATTTTATTTTTGTTTTTATTTATTTATTTTTTCATTTGCTACTCCTACTAGTATTTTACTTTCACCTTTTTAATGATGACACAGACATAAAAACAATTTCTTGCCGGGAAGACATGCACCATCAAGCTCTTGAGATTCGACATGGAATCATTAATTTTGATACACGAATTCATCATAAAGTTGCACATATATATACATGTTTGTGTATATATATACACACACACACACACTCATAAGTCAGGACATTAAAAAAAACAAGAATACTCTTTTCATATTCTTTTAATTTTTTTTTAGTCAATATCTGAAATAAAAGAAAATAAATAGGCAATTCATTTTAACTAGAGTCAACTTAATAAAAAATGACTTATTTTTGTTATATTATTTTTCACTGGAATTAATTTCATTTGAAAGCCAGTATTATGTAGATATAATAATTCGTTTAAAAGTAAATTTTTATGAAGATATTAAATTTTTATGAATTTTTTATTTTGAGGCATTGAAAAAAATTATAAAAATTTAATAAGATTATAAAAATTATATTTTTAATGAATTATTAGACTTACATAATATTAAATTTTAAATAAAATTAGCTTTAGATAAAAAAATATAAAAATAAAAATATCTTATTTTTAAATTAAATTAACTTAAGTTAAAATGAATTTGCACATTATATTTCCAAAACATTTGTCAAACAAAATTAGCTAGCGGGTGCTTTTTCTTTTGGGAAAGTTACAATTATCTTGAGATTTATCTTAACCTACAACTTGTCTCTTTTATTTCTGAAAACCTACACTTTACCCCTAGTTTTTTTATATGGTCTGATAATAACTTCTAAAACTGTAATTTAAATTATATGATAGTCATTTTTCAGTAATGTTGGTCCCTCTAATATTTTTTTTTATAGTTAATAAATATATTGAATTATTAGTTTTTCCTTTCTATAAATCCATTTTACTTCCTCTAAATGCATACCAATATTTTTTAAAGATCAGTTAGCTATAAAAAATATAAAAATCTTGAAATTACTTGAATATTACTATAAGACAATTTGATTTAGAGTTTTAGAAGTTGTTATTGGGTACTATAAAGAAAGTAACAGATAAAGTGTATGTTTTTGAAAATAAAGAGGACAAAGTGTAGGTTAGATCAAACCATAAGGGGCTTTTGTAATTTACTCTTTTCCGTAAAACTGTGGCGTATTTCGCTTCCAGTTTTAAGTTTTAACTGAGAAAAAAAAAAGTCTCACATGTGTTTACTTTTGCCTTATTTTTCTCTGTCTTCGGTTTTTCACTCCTTTGTTTCAGCCTTTTGGAAAGCAAAAGCATGCCCCATTGCTCCATCCCACCCCCAACAATCAGAGTTGCCAGACAAACTCTTCTTCTTAGAATAGAAAAGATTCTTCCTTTTCTCCTTCACCTTGTTCCAGTCTTGGTGGCTTCTCTCTTTCCCCTCTGCTCCTGGGTCAGCATCCTACTCCCTTTGCTGGTATCAATTTCCTTTCTTACAATGCTGTTCAGTCTGGTAGGTTCTTGCTCAATGTCTAGAATTTTAATGGGTCAGTGAAGAAACCTTACTGGTAATGTGGGTCGAAATATTTAGATTTCGGCTGGAATTGTAGTACTTCCAGCTAGAGGAAGATACTTTCCCCACCATCAAGAGGCTTTTCTTCCCCATGAATTAGATTTCGCATTTCTGTTCATCTGTAATTTGCTTTTGCATTTGTGTTCCTTATTTATATTCCCTGTTGCTATCTGCCTTTTGGCTACAACGGCACGAACCATTAACAGTTCCAGTGTCTCATCTTATTTGATTTTGTGGTCTCTTCAAGAAAGACCTTCATAGGGAGGCTAATCGTTCTTAGGGCTTTGGAAGGTGCATCTTTGAGTTATATACAAATTGATACACAAATTGTTTATATTTCATGTGTTTCAATTGCGTGTACGCAGAAGATTTAATATGTATCGCTTTGTTGCCAATTTGATGTCTGATTATTTTCTTTCACTTTCTGGTTTTCTGCTGTTGAGCAGACTGCTGATCTTAAAACATGACAAGGGTAAGTCCTGAAGTTGAAGAAACTGAACAGCTAGATACAATTCTGGCTGTTTCAGCTGATGTCAGCTTTACTTCTGATCAATTTCCCAAGTACAAGTTAGGACCTGATAATCAGATTTTGGAGGTGCCTAAGGAGGACAACAGCCGTCCAACTCTAAAGGAAGTCGTTGAGAAGGAAACTAATGAATTATCTGAGCAGCACAAGCGGCTATCAGTTCGTGATATTGCTAGCAAATTTGATAAGAACTTGGCTGCAGCTGCCAAAATGACTGCAGAGGTCTTAACATTTCTTTTACATATATGGCCATTGATTTTTTTGTTTTTTTGGGTTCTTGCTTTCTTCAGACCAAGGATGAAAACCTGGTGATCTGGTCTAAACTGGAATGAACCTGGTTACACTGTTATGCAATGCTACGCCATTGAACTTTGCTTGGTCTATTGTGAAAAAGAATAAAAGGCATTAGTCCATTTTAGAAGATCAGAAAAAGGCACTCTTTTCTTACTTAATCAGCAGTTTTTCATTGACAGAAAGCTCAGATAAACTATGTGGTTCTCTTTGAGATCAGGCAAAACTTGGAGAGGGGGCTTCTTTGGAGGGGCATGTTCTTTTGAAGAAGCTTAGAGATGCCTTGGAATCTTTACGAGGTCGTATGGCTGGTAAAAACAAGGAAGATGTAGAGAAGGCCATATCTATGGTTAGTTTTCTCTCTAGGACTGCTATTCCTTACAATATGTAACTTAGCAAATGTTACATATCTACTTTTCTTGTTGTCCCTTGCAAATTTTCAGGTGGAGGCCTTGGCAGTTAAGTTGACTCAGAATGAGGGAGAACTAATTCAAGAAAAGTTTGAAGTGAAAAAACTGGCAAGCTTTCTGAAGCAGGTAGATTTTGCATGTCCTTATTGACTATTGAGCTTAACTAGTCATAGATTCTTGGTTGAAATAACAATAATAATAATAATAATAAATAATCTTAATATTCATAGATTCTATTCATTCTAGTATAGGAAGCTATTCATTGACAAAGGCACTTCGACAATTATGTTAACTTTTTCTGGCATTCAACATTTTCTATCTCTTTGCATGATATTTGCACCTCTATGGGAGTTTCTTTTTCGAATTGCTTTACCAGTTGATACTGTTCAATTCATCTATTCTATTGCATTCCCTCCTGTCTAACATCAAACTGATACACAGGCTTCAGAAGATGCCAAGAAGCTAGTGAATCAGGAGAAGTCCTTTGCTTGTGCTGAACTTGAAAGTGCTAGGGCTGTAGTGCAGCGTTTTGGTGAGGTTCTTGAAGAACAAGAAAGGAATGAAGACAATACTAAAGCTCAGGTAAGAGTGGGAGATTTGAATTTGTTATTTGTGTTTTTTATAACACTGAAAATGTCAGGTGCAGATGGCTTCATCCTTTTATCTGGTATTAGTGTATCCTTCAGTCACCCTATCTGATTATTTATTTCGAGAGACTGGGGGGCTAGTAGTTTTTCTTCCACCTTCTATAAGATTACATAAGCATATGTGTGATATTTACCAACAACCTATGTGCATATGCATGCAAAATGCTTGCATGATTATCTGTATCTATGTAGCTTAAGGGATGTCTATCATAGGAAAAAAATGTCTCAATGATGAAAACTGGGTTTGTAATCATTCACCAAGATATGTTTCTGTACTGAATAAATATATTTTGGATCTGAACCCTTATTAATCCCTCAATATATTTTTGTGTTCTGGATAAAAATATTTGATAAGTATTTTGACCTTGTTCATATTTTTCAACCTTTCTATGAAAGAACCATCAGATCGTTAATCCCTCCTTGCATCTGTGTAAGGACTCCGATGATTAGCTGAATACATATAAAACATGTTGATGTGCACATGCTGAAGCACTGGTTCAGTCACATGATATGTATTTATGCAAATCTTATTGATGTACGATATTGTACATCTTCTCCAGCATTCATGCATACTCTAATAAAGTTGATATGATAGAGTTAAATGGATTCTCATTTTTCTTACTTAAGCTTTGAAGTTGAAGATAGAACTTCAAAATCTAATTTCAGGAGGTTGAGGGGCTCATACAGGAGGTTCAGGAGGCTCGACAAATCAAACAGTTGCATCAGCCAACCAAGGTGTGCCATAATATGATCCTAGTCTTTGTTTTGTATGAATATTTTAGGAATGGGCAACTTTTCTATAACACCAGGAATGAGTAAAAATTGGACATCATTATGTGGGAAAGTGGAAACTATATTTTGGTGGCTTCTTTACTAAATTTGATTAAGCAGTTGCACTCGCCTAAGATGCATTTTCTCTAGCCATAAACTGTTATGTGAGCATGGTTCTCATATCTTAACCGTCTGCACTCTTTCAAGATTCTTAGAGCACGGACAGTTGGTCCAGATTGGTGGTATTTGTTGCATGAAGAGCCTCACTGACAATGTTGGCTACAAAGGGAACTCCACCTTGGTTGTGATGGAGAGCTGAGTTTCCTGACAAATTATTAAGTTCCTAACAGTTTATCAAAGCACATAATTTAACAACAGCTAGCCAACACTCCATTTCTCTTGGTATTCTATGATGAGGCTAAAGATATCCATGCACATTAAATATGTGCCTTATGATAGGCGTGTGAGCAGTAGGCTTGAGAGATATATACCAGTGGAACTGGCAAATCGCTTGAGCAGGTCAGATGCAGCACATATGATAGAGCTGGGATTTGGGGACAACTTCCCACATATTTTAACCTTTTAATTTGGTTGGATGTCTCCACTCACTGCCAATTGATTTTGAGTTGGATGCAGCTATGGTTTCATCATCTTCATCATCATACATAACATTTGTCTATGGTATAACTTACTCCATAACAGTTTCAATCAGTTTTCTGGTGCTTTTTTATTCTCTTCCTTTGCTTTTTTATCGTGTATATAAATAAAAAATTACATGCAAAAGTAGGGATTGATGGCACCCACGTGGGAGAATAGAATAGTTTGTTACCCTATCTCAAAGTCCATTGTGTTTCCAGGTCATGGATATGGAACATGAACTTTATGCTCTCCGAACTCAAATCCGAGAGAAATCCATATATTCTGTTAAGGTTCAGAAACAGGTGTGTTATCCTTCTTATACTTCTGAGACTGCATAACACGTATTTTTCCTTGCTGGTTGGTTGATGGAGTTGTCTAGTGATATTAATCTAATATACTTCATAGGGAACCGTTTTTACAGTTCTTTGTACATTTTCCTTGTAGATGGTTAATATATGAAACTTTTCATCCTTTAGAAAAAAAAGAGTTGTGCTCCAAATGTTTTTTTTATAAATTGTATTCAAGCTTTAATGGAAACTGATTTTGTCATTTATGAGGGACATCATGGTGCAAAGTAGGCGTGCTAATCAGGCCAGTTAAGGTTGAATATTCCTCGTTTGAACTCAGGTCACTCGCATGAGTTTGGACTTTCTTTCTTGAATTTGCTTAAAGTCAATTATTTGAAGCTCTTGTTTCACGGTTGAGAAGCTTTCATCTTTAGGTCCACCAATGCAGTTTTCTTCAATTTGACTGGAAAATATTTTTTTAGTGCGGAAGCTTGGGGGTCTCCTGTTTTCTTTAGTTTTTTGGCAGTCTGCTCTGTCAATTTAGTGGACATACTTTATCGAATGTTCTGTTCACTCATTTAACCCTTTTCCTTAACCTGACACTCCAGCTAGAAAGAACCAAAAGAGCTGAGGATAAATCTCAATTGTACAGTTTCCATGGTTCAGAAACTTTAGGTTCATGTCTGAGGTTACAGCCTTGCTCAGACTCTGCTCCACAACTTTCTAAATGTTCAATTCAATGGTATCGTGTTTCATCTGATGGCGACCAGAGGGACATAATTATAGGTATATGCTAGACTTCCTGCTTTCGGACCTTGTTATGAAGATCCTGGCTGATTGGATTCTAAGAATGATAACATTGTATATTCTTACATTACCAGGTGCTGACAAAGCAATGTATGCTCCAGAGCCACTTGATGTTGGTCAGATTTTGGAGGTTGATATTCTTGTTAGTGGCCAGAAAGTAACACTATCAACTACTTGCCCTATCAAACCTGGTAAGTGATGATGCTGATGTACAATGTGGTTTGAGTGACATCTTTTGTTTTTCCATTACTTCTATTTATTGTTTTGCCAACTATTTGATTGCTTAGCAAAAGGAGTTCTCTAGATTAGACCTCATACTTATTTTTGTTTTCTGCCCAAAACAGCCCTAGAGCTGATAGGATACTGATAAGTTGGTTTACAGCTGCAGGATTAGGAAGCTATGTGGATACGCTTTTGCGGAAATCTAGCAGTGAATTCAGTGTATGTTGTCTTTCCTTTGATTTCTTCCACTTTAATCTTGTTTTCCCTTTAAACTGCATTCTGAAATTGTCATCACGGAAGAACAAAAATTGAACTCTAGTGAGATTGATAATAAAGGGAAGAGCACTGGTAATAGTATGTTACGCCTAATTGTATTGTCAGAGAGAGTAGTCATGTTGGCATTGCTTCTTGAAATCTACTTGCTGAGAAAGGCAGGCTCTCTCATCTCAGTCGAGAAACATGCATGCCTTAGAATTATGAAATACATTCCATGTGAGTATGATGTATCTGATGACAATGTGCAAGAACAGCTTTCATGTGGTAAGAAAGTAGAAATATCATGAAAGCTACAAAGCAGAAAGTAGGATAGCCTGTAGCCTGTATCATCTCATTGAAAGTTATGGCTTATGGTACCTGTTTGATGTTTTCCAGGTAACCATCTCAAAGATAAATGGACAAGATAATCCATCACGTTCAGTTCATTCATTTAATGTTGGAAAGATGCGGATAAAGCTATGTAGAGGATGGATAACAAAATCTAGAGAAATTTATTCCCCATCCATGCAGGTATTTGAACTTTTCTCTTCAACTTGATTGAAGGCTTTTTACTCAAGCTACACATCTCTTACTTGTTCCTCATGTTTCTGATTGAAAGCTATATGGAGCTAGAGTTGATGGCGATGCTGCACCCAAATCTTTGTTCTGGCAACCAAGGAAGGGACTTTCGTATGTATTGACATTTGAATCGGAGAAGGAAAGGAATGCAGCCATTATGGTTGCAAGAAAACATGCTCTTGACTGCAACGTACGTATCATTTGATTTGTTGCTTCTGCAGTACTCCCCCCCCCCCCGGGCCAAAAAAAAAAACAATAGAAAAGAACGTAGGCTTATGTTTCTAGGTGTAGTTTTTTCTGACTAGCAAGTTTGAAACTTGAACCCTCTATTTGGCAGGTCATGCTTGCCGGCCCAGATGAGCGAGCATAGAACTAACTAACCAAGATGCTATACTAGATTATGAACAAGGCTTTCGTGCTGTGAGTATGTTCGTATGGCGTGGAAGAATTTGTTTGGAGTGTGTGCATGGGATTTGGTTCCACTAATTTTGTTGCATCGTTTAGGCATTGTGTTTTTAGTTTTGCCTAATCGTTGGTTCTAACAAGTTTGCTGATATTGATTGATTTGTTCATTTGTATTTGTGGCTGGTTCTGGTTAATTAGCAAAGAGCCAGCCTTCTTTGCGTGCAAGTGTATCATCCCTGCCTTTGTCTTTCGGGCTGTCTTGTGATAATGAATACAGAAAAGAATGAGTTGGTGCTGTTGCTTATTGTTTGTAAACCTTGTGATTTACGGTTGATCCTCGAAATAAAGGCTCTGACACAAAAAAAAAAAAAAAGGCCTTGTAGTTTCTTGGTTTTTCACATTGCGCCCCAATTTTTTAATGGATGACAATAAACCCCATTAGACTGAGTGACAAAATGATACTAGTATATTTTTTGTTTTTCTTGAGAAAAAACAAAAGGTCCAAGCAAACCAAACTCGGCAGTTCCTAACTAATTTGGTAGCAGGATCATCAAATTTGGGAACGAGGTAATTCAAATATTTCAGTTTTCCTTTCTTTTGCACCAGTTGATTCCCTTTTCTTGTACTCGACTATGGGTGGATGGATCATAGATTTACAGAGCATTTCAGATGTCCTGATGTCACTTTTCACTTGTCAAAGAGGCTTGCAAGCAACCCTAGCAAGTAGGTGGTCAAAATAAGGAATGAACATTTGGTGAGGTTGAAGTTAATAACAAGGAATACAGAATTTTGATGAATTGAAAAATTACACCAACATGTTACGGAACTTTGATCTAGCGCTTGACTAAAGAATGTTGAGATTCTTCAGGTTTGTTAGAAAGGTTTGCCCTACATCAGAACCAGCCTTAACAAATACAGCAGGATAACCGATTGGGGCATCGACACAAGCTTCAGTACCAGGATTTTGGTATTCTTTCCCGGTCCAGATGTGTTTCCAAGAACAGATTTGTGTTCCTTCTCCCTGCGGGAAATAAGCCTTAACTGTCTTGCAGCCTTTGTCAAGGACAGGTACAACTAGGATCTCTGAACCTACTAAGAACTGTTCATAAGTCATTCTATGTGCTCGTTTGTCATTCGGGTAGTGAAGAAATAGGTGCCGGCAGATAGGTAGCCCTCTTTGATTAGCTTCCTGATTACACACGTAGAGCAAATGAGCTAGAGAGGGAGAAAGAGACTGTGTTTTTCGATATCAGAACTAGCTCATACTTCTAGCGTTACCTTCACAAGTTGGATTCTGTAGAACTTCCATGCTTTGTAGATTTTCGCTAAACGTGCAAAATGCGACAGAGTTTGCTCACTGGAGTAAAACTGGGTGTTGAAGGATGGCTTATTCCCCTGTCCACAGAAGAACACGTAAATCTCATCTCTAGTTGCATAAGGATTTCCGTAGAAGA
Organism: Aquilaria yunnanensis; assembly: GCA_039654915.1. Taxonomy (NCBI): domain Eukaryota; kingdom Viridiplantae; phylum Streptophyta; class Magnoliopsida; order Malvales; family Thymelaeaceae; genus Aquilaria; species Aquilaria yunnanensis. The sequence continues at coordinate 52,772,057 of CM077600.1, forward strand.
AGTTTGAGAACTAATATACTTTCTGTTAGTCAAAAGCACACATCAGGTAGTAGATTACTGGCTCACCTCATGGGTCCGGAAAACGACAGTGAATGCGCTTAACTCCATCCATCGCATTAGCAACTCTTCGCTTCGTTGATACTTGATTATCGGCAAGTTTATGGTGCAATAACCACCAGTATCACTGTGGTTAAAAGCATATCCAGAGAGACCACTGCTTAATAGGCCAACAACAGCACTCTTAATACCATCATTTGCCTGCCAGCTTACCATTTGGTCCCCTTCCCAGAATAGCATTCCCCATCTAGGACTACCCCGGAAACCAGCCCTCATGAAGAAGACTAGACTCTCTTCAGGGTCTTCCTTCTCTTTACCAGTACACCCTTTTTTCCACTCATCCACGAATTCGCGGTTTAGCTGTGCCCATAGCTCGGGATACCTGTTATGGGCTGAAATAGGATCTTCACCTGAAATATTGTGTTTTTTGGCTATTGACATGGTATGGGGAAGTTGGAAATGAACTTCAGGCAATAGAGAGCTTATAAAAATTGTCCTCCAACTTCAAATGATCTTTCCATAATATTGTACAATAATACTTCAAGAATACAGCAAGATTATTAGAACCTGAATAAAGAATAGCATCTACTGGCAGGCCTTCACCGAAATCCGCCATCCATCCCCTGACTCCATCATTGACCATTTCCCCTAGAATCTGTTTAAACCAAGTTGCAGTAAGTGGATGTGTTAGGTCTATCATTCCCACGTCAAAAGCGGTGTTGGGAACCATGTATGGCTGTCCTTGCTTGTCTTTCACTAAGATATCGAGCTCCCTTGCTTCCTCAAAAAGATTCCTCCTCTTGTTTAGCTTCTCATTAGTCTGTGAAATCAAAGTTGAAGTTGCAAGAATCAGAATTCAAATAGCTCTATATTTTCTGAGTCAATGGGCAGAGTAAGTACCGGAGCTAGGCAAGGATTGCAGTATGTCATCACTTTGATGAAGTGGCCATTGAGATCTATGAGCAGCTGTTTCCATCCCTCGTACCTTGTGGTGTCAACTTCCCAGTTCCACCATAACTGGGATCCGATTATCGTTTCCCTTTGACCAACCCAATCCTACGAGTAAGTATAAGAAAAACTGATTTCCAAGATATAGACAAGAAACTCATATGGACCATGGTTTTCTGTTCTCACACCTGCAACCAGAAGGCTGAAATGGGAACCTTATGCTTTGTCAAGACATCCCACATTTGTCGTACGGCTTCTGTTCCACCCTGCATTCCAACCACTGCACCGGACAGAATCCATTCCGGAAGCTCGGGAGGCCTACCAATGGTTTCTGTGAAGTGTTCAATGATCTCACATGGTGAATTCCCATGCAAGATTCTTCCTTGGATGCTGTCTCCATGTATCTGCAATTGAAAGTAGGGAAATGCAAAAGTTTTAAATGTGAAAGAACCTTAATTGGTACCGTCTTAGTTAATGGTTATCTTCACAGTCCCGCCTTAGTCTTATAGAAGGCAGAAGCAGACCTGTATTTGAACTCTATCTGTCTGTGTCAGATCGAAGACAGAATAGTTGTATCCTTCCAGGTAAAGAGACCTCATCTTCGAGGTCATATAGAATGGCGAAGGAGCATAAGTTGTGCTCCAATCACCCCCAGCCCTGCAACATAAAACAAGTTTCATTACCTAACTGGTTAATTTAGATGATTAATCGTATCCAGCAAGCCGTTTCTTTATGTCTGTACCTGTAGCTGACCAAATTAGCAGCAAAAGTGGCAGGTTGATCGCCTCTTCCAATGCCTTGTTCTTGAACAAAAATGGGCACTCGTTTGCCTTTGAAATCCATAAAAGAGAACTGCTCTCCAAACCCGAAAAATTTTTCATCCACTTCACTAGCGTATGTGAAACAGATCCTGTTGACACCTTCCGTGGCCTCGATTTCGACATGGAAACCAAGCTGGTTGCTGTTTTTCTGATCAAACAGAAGCCAGTACCTAACCGAGGCCTTGGTTCTGGTACTGGAGATGGACCCTGTGACCGTCAGAGCGCCATTAGCCATCACCTTTATCTCTTCAACACTCTGCTGATCAAAAACCTGATGAAGATGGCCATCATGGACAACAAACGAGCCTCTGCTTTCTTCCACCTCCGTGTCCGAAACCGCAGCCGAGATGAAGGCCTGGCCAGGAACGGTGGACCAGAGTGGTTTGGCAGGCTGCGAGAGGTGGAGAAGTGAGAGAAAGAAGCCGCCATTTGCGCTGGTGCTGGAGAGAAGCTGAAAATCTTTTCCAATGGGGAAGATTTGGGAAGCTGGGAGGGATTGGGAAGGGGCTACAAGATTGGCCTGAATCAGAGGGAGGGTTCTTGGTGGGCGAGGGAAGGGGTTGTTGAGGTGTTTGTGGTGCTTCTTGCTGATTCTGACGGCTGCCATGGCTAAGAATTGTAAGAACTCTGTTACCTCAACATCAAGGCCTGTTCAAGTTGAAGATGTTTTCATGTGTATATATATGAATTGGTCTTTCTTTTACGCGTGAAATTATTTGTGAAGAGAAAAGAAAATTCTTTCTTTCTTCTTCTGCTTGGTCTTCTTTTAATTTGGTGATGGTGGTTGTATTTTGGAAGAAAGTCTTCTTCGACTGCATCCCCCCCCCCCTTTTTTTTGTTGGAATCTAGTAGTATCTCTTATGTTGTTTGTTTCCCATCTTTTGCAACTTTATGCAGTTTAAGTTCTTGCGCTTACCTTCCCTTCCCTCCCTTTTTAGTACCCTGTTTTTTGTCAACATGGTTGAAAAAACTCAACTCAACTAATAGTTAATTCGATCCACCTTTTCTATTGTTCAAGAACAAATAATTTTTTTACAAGCTAAGTTTTCCATAACTTCAAACCATATAAGGCTGAATGATTAAAACTTCATCCGTTCTAAATTTGTAGTCATGATATTTATTGGAAAGCCGTTAACCATGGCAGATATGTCCCATATTACATTCCTTTTAGATGCCATTAGATATTGCTATATTTTTCCTGAAATTTCTTATTTAATTTTTCTTTCTATAAAAGGTGTTTAGAAAATATTATATATATTTGAATTTGAAATGATGTATGGTGATGCATAAAATTAAAATAATATAGTACTTTATCCATTCTATAATGTTTGCATCATTTGTGATTGGTACGGAACTTAAAAAATAAAATGATGTATTTATTTACAAAAATACCCTTAAAATGAAAAATTAAAGGGAAAGTTACAATTGCACCCTTGAGGTTTACCTTAACATACAATTTGTCCACTTTATTTTTAAAAACCTACACTTTGCCACTTGTTCCTTTATACTGTCCGATAACAATTTCTAAAACTGTAATTTAAATTGTAAAATAGTCATATTCTAGTAAATTCAAACTCTTCAACATTTTTTTTATATTTAATAGATATTTTAAATTATTGGTTTTTCCTTTCTGTATAAACATTTTTGTTCTTGTAAATACATATCAGTATTTTTTAATGGTCAGTTAGGTATGAAAAAAATATTTAAAAAATCTTGAAATTACTATAATATGGTTATAAGACAGTTTTATTTAGGGTTTCAGAAGTTATTATTGGACATTATAAAGGATGTAGGGGGTAAAGTGTAGATTTTTTCAAATAGAGGAGCAAAGTATAGGTTAGATCAAACCACAATGGTGGATTTTGTAATTTACTCAAAATTAAAAGAACGCGTGTTAATTGGTGGCAAAACCTTGTTTTAAGCTGATTTTGGCTGTGGCAGGAAGCGTTAATTTGGTTTCTCTATCTCCCCACCAAAATCACCTCCGATCCCAAATTTTACTACTTGTCTCTCTCCGTCAGTTAAAGTTCCAACAAAATGGAAGCTTCTCTCAATGCTCTTAATGGGCAACAGAGTTACAGAAAGTATAATATTATAATATTTTAATTATTTGCTAACTTATATTATAATTATTCAAACCTAAATTTTAATAAATCTGAAAACTAAATTTAAAATATTTTTTAGAAAAAATAAGTATTTTTATTAATTTTCCTTTTAAGGTCGGGCAAGAAAAAATTTTATAATTTTTTTTAAAAAATATAATTCAAGTGATTATTAAATAAATATAATATTGGCCTTCAGATAACATTAATTCTAGAAAAAAAAAAAGAACAAAAAAAAAATGAATGTAAACAGTGAATATTAAACACTGATTTAATTTGCATCGAATTCGAAGGTGCTTTCATTTTTTTTTTCCTTCAAATTTTCCACTTCAGCATATTTATGCTAATAATCTAAAAGCGTTTGTGTAGTGTTGACACCCAATTTCGTCCGGCCATTAAAATAATTTTAAAAAAAATTAAATAAAAAAATTAAATAAAAAATGTATTATTATTATTGTTATTATTATTACTAAATTTTTTTTTAATTAGTTTAAAATATATTTTTGTTTTGTTTTGTGAAGATTTGATATATTTGTGTATATGTGTATGTTTGAAAGAAAAAAAAGAAAAACTCCATAAAAATGACAAAATTTAAAAGTTTGAGGTAAAAATGACAAAATTAAGAAGTTTCAGGCAAAATTGACAAATTCTGAAAGTTTCAGGAGCATTTGGCAGTTTGTCACATAAAATTTTGAGCCTGCCGACGTTTTTGGCTCAAATTGACAGAAAACGACAAAATTGTCAAAATCAGAAGCTTCAGGAACTTATCCAGAGACTGAGAGACGTAAAGGACTAAAACTGTCATTTTACCAATTTAAGAGATAAGTTTGAAATATTTTATTAATTTATCCATCAACAGTTCAGCTAAACTTCCTCTATAAATAGCCTCCCAAATTTTGTGCTGAACACAGAAAAAAATAGCAAAAAAACTTAGAGCTCCGTTTTAAAAAAAAGAGAAAATTACAGTCCTTAGCCCCAGCCCTCTTCCCTTCTTCCCCAGAAAGCCAAATTTTTTTTTTTTCACTGCTGTTCCCTCTCTCTCTCTCTCTCTCTCTCCGCCGTGCCCCTCACTGCCCGCCGCCGCCGCCGTCCCTCCGCCTCGCCGCCCTCGCCGCCGCGCCGCCTCGCCGCCTCGCCGCCCCGCCGCGCCGCCAGCTGCCCCTGCCTCCCTCCCCCTTCGCGCGCGCCTTCGCGTCTCTGTTCTTCAGATTCAAAAACTTGTTTTGAAAGGTGAAACCTTGATTCCATACTTCATCTTTTCAATTTCTTTCAATTTGGTCACTAACCTTTTATTTTTGTTCCTGCAGAATAAATTACTAACCTTTTTAATTTTTACTTGTTTATTTATTTGTTAATTATTGTTATTATTACTAATCTTCTTTTTATTGTTGTTATTAACTTACTAACAACTAACTTTTAATATTATTATTGTTACTAACCTTTTAATTTTTGCATTATTACTAACTTTTATAATTGTTGTTAACAATTAATTAACTTTTATTATTGTTGTTAATTAATTAATTTAATTAACTTGACTAACTTTTTATTATTGTTGTTAATTAATTAATTTAATTAACTTGACTAACTTTTTATTATTGTTGTTAATTAATTAATTAACTTGACTAACTTTTTATTATTGTTGTTAATTAATTAATTTAATTAACTTGACTAATTTTTTTATTATTGTTGTTAATTAATTAATTTAATTAACTTGGGTAACTTTTTATTATTGTTATTAATTAATTAATTTAATTAACTTGGCTAACTTTTTATTATTGTTATTAATTAATTAATTTAATTAACTTGGCTAACTTTTTATTATTGTTGTTAATTAATTAATTAATTTAATTAACTTGACTAACTTTTTATTATTGTTGTTAATTAATTAATTTAATTAACTTGACTAACTTTTTATTATTGTTGTTAATTAATTAATTAACTTGACTAACTTTTTATTATTGTTGTTAATTAATTAATTTAATTAACTTGACTAATTTTTTTTATTATTGTTGTTAATTAATTAATTTAATTAACTTGGCTAACTTTTTATTATTGTTATTAATTAATTAATTTAATTAACTTGACTAACTTTTTATTATTGTTATTAATTAATTAACTTGGCTAACCTTTTATTATTATTGTTAATTAATTAACTTGACTAACTTTTTATTATTGTTGTTAACAATTAATTAAACTTGGCTAATTTCTATTATTGTTGTTAATTACTTTAATCAACTTTGCTAACCTTTATTATTATTTATTTTTAAAATGGATGGCCAAAAAGCCCCACTTTATTTTATTTAATTCACCTTTACCCTTTACTAATAAATAAATAAATGAAAATTAAAAGAAGGTTATTTTGTAATTAATTATTAAGGCTAATAAAAAAATCATTTTTAAAAGCCAATTATTTTTATTTTTTTTATTTTATTATTTCTTTAAAAATAACAAAGTTGACTTTTTATTCCTTTTTTTAAATTAATAAATAGAAATAATTAAATAATTCCAAAAATACAAATCAATTCTGTTTTTAAATATATCTTTAAAGTAATAATAATTAAAAATTCAAGAAAAATTCAATAAAATTATAATTAAAATTAATAATTAATTAAATAATTAAATTTAAAAAAAAAAAAATTAAAAATCCATGACCAAATGATCCGTCAGGATCCATGGCTTAGAATTATTTTTAAATAAAATATATAAATAAATTTTTATTTATTAAAAATAAAAACTTTGGACTAATATATTAATTATTAAAATATAACTTTTTAATTTTCTTTATTAATAAAAAGAATAAAGGAGTGAAAATTTTCTTGGGCTAATATTTTACTTATTTCTTTCAAAATAATAAAAAAAAGATATAACATTTTTTTTTTGTTGTTTTTTTTGTTTCCTTTATTAAATAAAATTTTATTCAAATGATTTCAAATAAAGGTAATAATAAAAATCTTTTAGCAAACAAAAAGAACATAAAAAAAAAATCATATAAATATCAAAAACTTTTTATACATATAAATCTTTGATTTCTTTAATCTTTTTTTAAAATAAATTATATAAATATCAAAACTTTACCTTTATTTTCCTTATTAAATAATCATTTTTGCTTAATTTTTTTATCAAAAATAAAACAAACAAATATTAAGATTTTTTATTTTTGAAATATATATATAAATTTCTGGTTTCATCATTAAATAAATAAAGTTTTGTTTACTTTTTGATTCACCTTTTATTAAATAAAATATTAAGGCTTCACTTTTATTTTTAAAATATACATATAAATCTTTAGTTTTCTTCATTAAATAAACAAAACCTTGATCAAATAATTACTTTCTTGGTTCATCTTTTATCAAATCAAAAAAAATAAGCTTAAAAAATAAATATGTATAAATATCAAGACTTTCTTTATATAAATCTTTTCTTTATTATTTTATTGAATAATTAATTTTGGTTAATCTTTTAAATAAAAAATCAAATACATGAGAATTAAGATTTTATTTTCAACTCTTTTGTTTTCTTTGGTAAATAAATAAAATCCTGGTATTAAATAATTATTTTTATAAAAAATTAGTTCATGGTATATTGGCTGGAAACTGTCTCGTGCCCGCTTTTGAGCTGCTTCACCTGGTGAAGAGGGTCTGGCTGAGTAACAACGCCCCGTATCATGATCAAAGATTTATTTTATTTTATTTTTTTAAACTCTTTGATTCCTTTAAGTTAACTTCTTATTAAATAAAAAAATTAATTGCTTTTGAATTTTTTTATAAATTAAGAAAAAAATCAGATAAAAATAAAAGAAAGATAAAAAAAGAAACAAAAGAAAGATAAAAAAAGAAATAAAAAAAAGAAATAAAAAAAAAGATAAGAAAAATAAGATAAAAGATAAAAAAAAAAAAGAAAAGAAAAGAAAGAAAAAAAAAGAAGTAAAAATATAAAGACAAATTTTTAGTTAGTATTAAAAATCATTACCTTTTAAAAAATTAATTTCAGGAATTAAATAATTACGATTAAGTAAATCAATTTCCATATCCGGATGATCCGGCAGGATCTACGGTTTGGAAAATATCAATTTTTTTAAAATAAATAAATTAAATAAAAAGATAAAAATCCATATTTTTACAATATGGATAAAATTGTTTAAAATTTCACCAAATTCCGTGTCCAAATGACTCGGCAAAGTCCATGGTTCGGAATCAAAAATCTTCCGTGTCCAAATGACTCGGCAGAGTCCATGGTTCGGAAGTATCAAAGTTTATCCAACTTAATTACCAAAAATCCACATTTTCGACTAATTCAGTTAAAATATCTAAATTAACTGAAATTTTTTTTTGGAAAGAAGGGATTATCATGGGAAAGCCTTCTTTTGGAAATGGAGAAGTCGAGAATGAAGAGTGGTGCAACTTCCATGACAGTAAGAGTCATTCTATCAAAAAATGCTCAGAATTTCGTGAAAGACTGCAAAGTCTCATCGACTCCTCCCAACTCATCGTTTTTATGTCAGATAAAGATGATGATGTGAATGTGATCATTAAAGAACAAGAATTCAATGCTATGCCAAGACCACTGGTCATACCAATTTCAAAACCTGCTCTTAAGCCTTTAAAAATTCAAGTCCCAAAACCATTCCCATACAAATCGGACAAAACTGTTCCATGGAGCTATGATTACACTTCTAACATCACATCAACCCCGTTAGAAGTTGGAAGCATGACTAGAAGTGGTCGGTGTTATTCTCCGGAGCAAATGAACAAGCTCCAACAAGATAAGAATGTTACGACGAGTGGATCTCTTGATACAAATACATCTAAAGAGCAAGAGACGCATCGAGCAGTAACAGATGAGCAAGCTACTGAGTTTCTCAAACTCATAAAGCAAAGTGAATACAGCATCGTTGAGCAGTTAAACCGCCTGCCAGCAAAAATTTCCATACTTTCATTACTCCTAAGCTCTGATGCTCATTGAGAAGCTCTTCTCAAAGTCCTGAATAAGGCTTATGTTGAACAAGATATCTCCGTGAACAATTTTGACCACCTCTTCAACAACATCACGGCACAAAATCTCATCACATTCACTGACGATGAGATACCAGCAGAAGGAAGGGGTCACTCTAAGGCCCTACATATTTCGGTCAAATACAAAGATCGGATTATGGCCAGAGTTCTTATCGACAATGGGTCAGCTCTAAATGTAATGCCACTCGAAACCTTACATAAGATTGGTTTAGACCCATCATACCTCAACAACAGTCATATTGTTGTTCGAGCATTTGACGGAACGAAGAGAGATGTTGTTGGAGAAATAGAGCTACCAATAGGGATTGGTCCCTGTCTTTTCCACATCACATTCCAAGTCATGGATATTTGTCCATCTTATACCTGCCTGCTGGGAAGACCATGGATCCATATGGCCGGAGCAATTCCTTCTTCATTACACCAGAAAATGAAATTCATTATTGAAGGAAAGATAATCACGGTCTTCGCTGAAGAAGACATCCTGCTATCAAGACCTGCGGATGCTCAATATGTCGAAGTCAATGAAAATATACCTGATTGCTCCTTCAGGTCTTTTGAGATTGTCAATGCTGCTTATGTCAGCGAATATGGAGAAGAACCCATTCCTAGCATCTCTAAAACAAGTCGCATGGTTGCCAAACTCATGATAAAAGGAGGATACTCACCGGGGTTAGGACTGGGACAAGATTTACAAGGAATCACAGAACCATTGAAAATCACCACAAATGAAGGGAAATACGGCCTAGGCTTCACACCGACAAGACATGACAAAATGAAGGCAATAGCTGAAAAGAGAGAAAAGAGGATTGCACGATTAACAGGGCATCCTCTCCAGGAAAGAAATCTGGATGTCCCAGAGATCACCGAAACGTTCGTGAGTGGTGGTTTGATTTCGAAAAATAACAATGAAGGCGCGCTGACCATCAACATCAACAAGTCTTTTGAAAGTCTTTCTATTCAAGCAATCATCAGTGATTCACCTGAAGATGAGGAGCTCATTCAACCTTGTGGCCCACGGGATGTGCTGAACAATTGGGAGGCGATAGAACTGCCTGTTATAATCGAAAGCTTTCCAAAGTAATCCAATAGTAAAAACCTCCTAAAGAAAGGTTCAATCAATAGGGTGTAGTCTTTGTTTAAGTGAACCTTTTAGTTATTGCTTTTTATTCCAATAAAGTTGTGATTTATGCACACTATAAATAAAGTACCAGTTTGCATCCATCTCATTCTTGCCATTTTTTTTTCCCTCTGAATAATGCAGACCTGAAACTCTCTTTGATGACAATAAAAGAATGAACTTTGATAATCCTATAAACACTACCGACTCGGATGACGAAGATCTTCAAATATCTCCTGAGCTATTAAAAATGATCGAGCGAGATGAAAAAGAAAGAGCAACAAGTCAAGAACCAACTGAGGCATTTAACTTGGGAGACAGTCAGAATGTAAAAGAAGTCAAGATTGGCACTCTATTCCCTCATGAAGAAAAAGAAGAATTAGTCCACTTATTGCAAGAATATGTGGATGTGTTTGCTTGGTCATACCAAGATATGCTTGGCTTAAGCTCAGACATAGTACTACACAAAATACCCTTGAAACCTGGGGCGAAGCCTGTCAGACAAAAGTTACGAAGATTAAAGCCGGATCTAATCTTAAGAGTGAAAGATGAGATTCGAAAGCTGTGGGATGCAGGATTCCTTGGGGTCGCTGAATATACAGAATGGGTGGTTAACATTGTTCCAGTCGAAAAGAAAGAAAGTGGGAAACTAAGAGTTTGTCAGGACTACCGGCCATTGAACGAAGCCAGTCCTAAAGATAACTTCCCACTTCCTCACATTGATACGCTGGTGGATAATACCGCAGGAAACTCCTATTTTTCCTTCATGGATGGCTTCTCTGGATACAATCAAATCAAACTTGATCCAGATGATATGATAAAAACTGCCTTTATAACCCTTTGGGGTACCTTCTACTACAAGGTGATGCCTTTTGGGTTAAAGAATGCTGGTGCTACATATCAAAGAGCCATGGTTGCATTATTCCATGACATGATGCATAAAGAAATTGAAATATATGTAGACGACATGATCGCCAAAACTTTCACTGCCAAGGGGCATCTAAAAGTGCTAAGAAAACTATTCGATAGACTTCGCAAATATCAACTGAAGTTGAATCCTGCCAAATGTATTTTTGGAGCCTCTTCAGGAAAGTTATTGGGTTTCATGGTCAGCAAGGATGGGATTCGAGTTGACCCGAGTAAAGTCAAAGCAATACAAGAAATGCAACCCCCGAAGACTCCAAAACAAGTAAGAAGTTTTCTGGGCAGAATCAACTTCATAGCAAGGTTCATTTCACAATTGACATCCAAGTGTGAACCTCTTTTCAAATCACTGAAGAAGAACAATCCGATCGAGTGGAATAACGAATGCCAAGAAGCATTCGAGAAAATCAAGCAATATCTATCAAATCCACCAGTCTTGGTACCACCCCGATCTGGAGAATCGTTGATTCTATATTTATCCATACAGGATTTTTCATTAGGATCCGTATTGGGTCAACGTGATGAGACAGGCAAGAAAGAGCATGCAATTTACTATTTGAGCAAGAAGCTTACCACATATGAAGCGAAATACTCAATAGTAGAAAAGTCCTGTTGTGCCCTTGCATGGGTAGCACACCGACTACGACACTACATGCTCAACAACACCACATTGCTAATCTCCAAGACTGATCCCATTAAGTACATTTTTGAAAAAACAGCTTTATCAGGCAGGATCGCAAAATGGCAAATGCTGTTGTCTGAATACGACATACAGTATGTCACCCAAAAGGCTGTAAAAGGGAGTGTGATTGCTGAATATCTGGCTGATAGAGCATTGGATGATTATGAGCCAATGAAAATGGAGTTTCCTGATGGAGATATAATGACAATAGAACAAGAAGTCTCTAAAGATGATGAAACATGGAAAATGGCATTCGATGGAGCATCTAATGCTTTGGGACAAGGGATTGGAGCCATACTCATCTCTCCAAGTGGAGAGCAATTCCCTCTTACAGCAAAAATTACATTTCCTTGTACCAACAATATAGTAGAGTATGAGGCATGTGCTATGGGACTCCAAATGGCACTGGAATTGAAAGTGCGAGATCTCCGAGTTTATGGGGATTCCGCATTAGTCATATATCAAATCAACGGAGAATGGGAGACAAGGGATTCAAAATTGATCCCTTACCAAAAGCTCATACTAGACTTGGCTCGAAAATTCAACAGTATAAGCTTCCATCATCTTCCAAGGGAAGATAATCAAATACCGGATGCTTTAGCTACTTTGGCTGTTATGTACAAGATCAGTGACCCCGAGCATACTCCTGTGTTCGAGATGAGAATAATAGATTCTCCAGCTTATTGCATGAGCATCGAAGAAGAATTGGATGGAAAGCCTTGGTATCACGATATCAAGAAATACCTCCAAGAAAGAGTATATCCACCAGAAGTATCAGAAAATGACAAGAAATTTCTACGAAGATTGTCAATGGGTTTTCTTTTAAACCTAGACATACTTTACAAGAAAACCCCAGACTCGATGCTACTTCGCTGTGTAGATACTCATGAAGCACGAAAGATCATGAAAGAAGTTCATTCTGGAATATGTGGAGCACACACTAGTGGTCATACCATGGCAAGACAAATAATGAGGGCTGGTTACTATTGGCTCACATTGGAAAGTGATTGCGTCAATCACGTAAGAAAATGTCACAAATGCCAAATATATGCCAACAAGATCCAAGCTCCACCTGTTCCTCTTAATGTAACAGCAATACCTTGGCCTTTTGCCATGTGGGGAATCGATGTTATTGGAGCGATTACCCCTAAAGCTTCCAATGGTCACAAATTCATCCTAGTTGCAATTGACTACTTTACTAAATGGGTAGAAGCTGTGTCTTATGCAAGCGTAACTCAAAAGGTGGTATGCCGGTTCATTAAGAAAGAAATCATTTGTCGCTATGGACCGCCAGAGTGTATCATCTCAGACAATGCCACGAACCTGAATAATGCAATGATGCAGACTTTATGCCGGCAATTCAAAATCAAGCACTCAATTCAGCACCTTATCGATCGATGATGAATGGTGCAGTAGAAGCGGCCAATAAAAATATCAAGAGAATTGTTGAAAAGATGATCGTCACTTACAAGGACTGGCATGAGATGTTACCTTTTGCACTGCATGCTTATAGAACTTCTACCCGTACTTCTACTGGAGCAACACCTTTTTCTCTGGTATACGGTATGGAGGCTGTATTGCCCATCGAAGTTGAAATTCCTTCATTAAGGGTACTAATGGATACTCAATTAGGAGAAGCAGAATGGGTCAAAGCTAGATACGAGCAATTAAATCTAATTGATGAAAGAAGAATGATAGCCCTCTGCCATGGGCAACTTTATCAAAGAAGGATGATTCGTGCTTACAACAAAAAGGTTCGCCCATTTCACGAAGGCGACATAGTGCTCAAGAAAATTTTACCCATGCAACATGATTCAAGAGGAAAATGGACACCAAATTATGACGGGCCATATGTCGTGAAGAAAGCATTTTCAGGAGGGGCACTAATTCTGACAGAAATGGATGGACGAGAATTACCGAAGCCAGTAAATTCGGATGCAGTAAAGAAATACTTTGCATAATGAAGAAATTTTCGAACAGAAGGGGAGAAATGGATACAGGGTTACCAAAGTTTATTTGATCAAAGTTGTCAAAGAGAGCTTTCTTCCCTTACACTTTCATTATCTATCTGTACCCAAGATTTTCATATTCTTTTACCCATAAATAAAAGCCAATTCTCTTTAACTTACCTTAGATTCTCACGTTCAAAATGCTAAAGTCGCTTCTATCCAGTTCTTTTCCTTCAAATCTCACATTCCTACTAGCCTTAAGTGTGCAATAAATTGTGACTTTTGAAGGAAGAATAGTAATAATTAAAACTTAGAAAAAAACAAAGACCGTAGATTACTTTGATAAGCTTTATGAATTAAAACAGGTAAGATTGAGGTCCTGCTTTGCGAGCAGCACAGAACATAGGCTAACAAAGAAGAAGGAGTAACAAATCTTTGGGAGATAGCCTTGGTGGTAGCCTGAATGATCATTTCAGAAGTCTTAACATGTCCATGTCAGCAGGAAAGAATCATGCTCACGAATATTTCAACAGGGACAATTATCTAGAGAAGCATAAAATATGAGGCGGGCATTAAAGAAAATTGAGATCAAAATTCAAAAATAAGGCAAGGAAAGAGGATTTTTGAACAGAGTTGGGCTTTTGAGACAATGGACAACAGCTGGAAAGCATAAAGAGATTCAATAATAGTCCGAGAAGGAAATCACAAAGAAGATCCAGTAAAGTAAAGCAAAGACATGAAGAGCTAGATTAAAAAAAAAAAAAAACATCAGTTACACATGCCTTGCATTCATGCATTTCACATCATGCATGCATGGCTTTTACATAACAGGGATCAAATGAAAAGCATGTCCGCAGCATGATTGCAACAGTATAAGCTGAGATCTTAATGACATCAGCTCTTACTAATTGGACGCATAGCTAATACGCTGGACCCAGCCCCATCAGGAATCCAAGGATAAAGCATACAATATCGTCAAAAGCCTGGCAATTGAGGCTACACCTAAAAGAACAGAATTGATGCCAGCTTAGCAGCATCCAAGATGAGTGATAGCTATCGTCAAAAATAAGGCAGACATCAAGAAATATTGTCGTTGAAAATTCGTCAAAAGCGGACAATGGATTCAATAATCAAGGACTGAATCGACGTCAGCTGGATGGAATATCTATCACATCAAAATAAAGTAGGATTCACTTTTCCGGTTAAGCGGCGGATACGGTACTCCGTGACTCTCAAGTCGGTTCTCTCAGTTGCCCATAATAACTGATCATTTCCTCCCTCCTTTCTTTTACTTTCTCCTAGAAAATGGATCCTACTTTTTCTGCCTTGCGAAAATATTTTCCTTCTCTCCCAATGAACATCCTCAAAAAGATCTACCAAGTTCGCTGTGAACGATTAAGAGCTCTGATGCACAAAGGAATCCCTGAAGATGTGCGGTGGTTAATCGAGGCTAAGGTTCGTCTGGCAGGTGAAATCCCAGAGGCATTTGTGTCTCACATGCCTGGTATAGGCAAAAGCTCTTATGCCAAAAAGCGAAGAGCGAGGAGACTAGGCGTCTGTCATAAATGCGGACGCTGGACCTGTAATACTAAATGTCGTTCTTTAGGGATGATCTCTGATAATCGAGAAGATAAAATACGATTCATTAAGAATGGCCTGAGTAAGGACTCATTGGATGATATCCAATTGACTCTTGAGACGCATTCTTGTGGATCCGTGCAACGTGAACTTCTCGATTTATGGAGCATTTTTCATGAAGAACGAGAACGATACAGTCCCGGGAATCTGACGTTAAACGACCCTATTTGTCAGCTTGTAAGAAAACTGGATGGGAAGCAAATCCTCGACTCATAGAAGCCATTAATCCCGTTACTGGACGTAAAACCAGTGGAAGATGTGAGCCACAGTCACAATCACTGTACATACAATTTATCATATTTAAAATTTTCCATTTTTCTTTTAATAATGTATTTGCTCCCGTAAGTGTAATCGACACGTTATCCTTTCATCGCTATAAATGCGTGTTCTTCTTTCCGGTTAAGTAGCGGATGCAATACTCTCTGACTCTCATAATCGGTTATTTCAGTTTCCTACAATAACTGATTTCTTCATCTCTTCTCTCAAATTCTTCTTTTATCAATGGATTCTACTCTTTCCGCCATGCGAAAATACTTTCCTTCCATCCCAATAAATGTTCTTAAAATGATTTACCAAGCTAGATGTGAAAGGATTAGAGTCTTTATGCACAAAGGCATTCCTGACAATGTGCGGTGGCTAATTGAAGCTAAGGTTCGTTCAGCTGGTGAAGTTCCAGAAGCGTTCTTTCCCCGTATGCCCGACTTTGGTAAAAGCGCTTATGCCAAAAAGCGAAGAGCAAAGAGGCTAGGTGTCTGTCATAAATGTGGACGATGGAATTGTAATACTAAATGTCGCTTTTTACGATACATCTCCAGAAATCATGAAGATAAAAGAAAATTCATCAAGAATGGCCTGCGTAAGGAATCTTTGGATGATATCCTATTAACTTTTGAAACACATTCTTGTGAAATAGTGCAATGGGAAATTATGGATTTATGGTGGACTTTCCGTAAAGAACAGGATCGTTACAGTCTTGGAAATCTAACTTTTAATGACCCTGTTTGCCAGTTTGTGAGAAAACTGGATGGGAAGCAAATCCCCGACTTATAGAAGGCATTGAAGCCGTTACTAGACATAAATCAGTGGAAGATGAGAGCCACAGTCATGATTGCTGTACATATAAGCTGTCATTTGTCTTTTCTTTTGACAATAATGTACTTGCTTCTGTAAGTGTAATAAACGCATTATCCCTTTCATCACTATAAATATGTGTTAGTTATGTTCGTTTCCTACAATCACTAATTTCTTTCTTTGCCTCCTTCATCAATGGAGTCTTCTCTTTCCGCCCTACGAAAGTATTTTCCTTCCTTCCCAATAAATGTTCTTAAAAAGATTTATCAAGCTAGATGTGAACGATTCAGAGTATTTATGCACAAAGGCATTCCTGATAATGTGCGGTGGCTAATTGAAGCTAAGGTTCGTTCAGCTGGTGAAGTTCCCGAAGCGTTCTTTCCCCGTATGCCCGGCTTTGGTAAAAGCGCTTATGCCAAAAAAAGAAGAGCAAAGAGGCTAGGCGTTTGTCATAATTGTGGATGGTGGATTTGCGGCAATAAATGTCGTGCTCCAAGAGTGATCACCAGAAATCGTAATGATAGAATAAGATTCATTAAGAATGGCTTGCGTAAGGAATCTCTAGAAGATATTCGAGAGGTTCTTGAAGCGCATTCTTGCGGAATAGTGCAATTTGAGGTTGTTGGATTATGGATAATTTTCCAAAAAGAACGAGATCGTTACAGTCTTGGGAATCTGACCCTAAACGACCCTGTTTGCCAGTTTGTGAGAAAGCTAGATGAGATGCAAATCACCGATTCATAGAAAGCATTGAAGCCATTACTGGACGCAAAGCCAGTGGAAGACGAGGATCAAAGTCATGATTACTGTACGTGCTAGCTGTCGCTTTTGAAATTTTCCTCCCCTTTTGGTAATAATGTATCCACTCCTGACGTGAACCAAAGTCACGATTACTGTACGTACTAGCTGTCGCTTTTGAAATTTTCCTCCCCTTTCAGCGATAATGTATCCACTCCTGACATGAGCCATAGTTACGATTACTGTACGCGCTAGCTGTCGCTTTTGAAATTTTTCTCCCCTTTGGCAATAATGTACCCACTCCTGACACGGATTACTGTATATAGCTGCCACTTTTGAAATTTTCCTTCCCTTCCAACAATCACATACCTACTCCTGACGTAAGCTACAGTAGTGACTACTGTACATGCTAGCAGCTATTTTGAAAATTTTCCTCTTCTTTTAACGATAGTGTACCCATACCTGACCAGAGTCATACTCGTGACTACTGTGTATAGCTGGCAATAATGTATCCACTCTTGAAAATAAAATTATTGCCTTATCTCTTCATCTTTGTAAATATATCCTCTTTTCTCACAAGGATAAGGATAGGAATGGAGAAAACCCCAACTCGTAAATCCCGAAGTATTTGTGTATTTTCTGGGGCTTTTCCTGGAAAAGATGAAGAGTATTTAAAGGCAGCCAACCATTTGGGTAGAGTATTAGCTGAGCGAAAAATACATTTAGTTTATGGAGGAGGTAGTGTCGGATTAATGGGAGGTGTAGCATCAGCAGCATCTTTAGGAGGAAGTCAAGTTTTGGGCATCATCCCTGGACCTTTGAAATTTGTTTCTGGGGGCACGATTGGAGAAGAATTAGTGGTTAAAAATTTGCAAGAGCGTGTGTTACAAATGCTTTTAAATGCTGATGCTTTTATCGCTCTACCAGGTGGTTTTGGCACGTTGGGAGAATTCTTTCAAATTGCTTCCATGGCCCAACTTAATTTGCATAAGAAACCCATTGGGCTTTTAAATGTTAACAATTTCTTTACAGGTCTGATAGCTTTTATGGATTATGCTATGCAGAAGAATTTCATATCAAGAGTGGCACGGCGAATCATAATATCCGCAACAACTGCTGAAGAATTGCTAGATAAAATACAAGCTTTTGTTCCTGAACCAGATCCAGCAATGATTCAGATAGACTGGACACGACAGTCTTTCCCGACCAGTTCACTCCCATAATAGTCCTCTACTCACCCTGTTGAAGTATTGTGGAAGAAAGAAGCGATCTGATCCGTTTTTCTTATCCTTTAGTTTTATTATCAGCATTTTCTTTCGCGTTTCAGTTTTTCTTTTCAGGAAATTTTTTTTTTTATAAAATAGTTTCATTCATGCTGATATTAAAACCATAGGACAATGCCTTTAGGTTGGAATGGCTGAGTAAAGAGTAATTTTTATTACTCTTGAGACGCATCCTATTAGGTCTACTAGGCATAACATTTTGGGGTAGTTAAGCTTTAACCTTATTTGGATGACATATCTCATAAGGGAATCTATATTTACTGAAGAAAATATTAGATGAACCTTGAATATTGATTCCAAACTTCCGTTCCCCTTACATAATTTGTCAGGGTTATTGTCATCATTAAGATTCACTCGTTTTATCGAAGCCTAATTCTTTGCGCTCGCCTATTATGAAAATTCACACTTTCGAAGAAAATTATTCCAATTTCAATTGCTTTCATATAAATTTCGCTCGAGGTCCCAAGGAAAGCTCCTTAGCCTCAAAATCAATTTTCATCGTCGAGGTTTTAAGGATGGAACCTTTGCCTCGACATCAATCAATTTTCATCATCGGGGTTTTAAGGATGGAACCTTTGCCTCGACATCAATCAATCAATCCGGGGTTTTAAGGATGGAACCTTTGCCTCGAAAACAACTAATTTTCATCACCGAGGTTTTAAGGATGGAACCTTTGCCTCGAGATCAATCAATCAATTCGAGGTTTTAAGGATGGAACCTTTGCCTCGACATCAATCAATCAATCCGAGGTTTTAAGGATGGAACCTTTGCCTCGACATCAATCAATCAATCCGAGGTTTTAAGGATGGAACCTTTGCCTCGACATCAATCATTCAGTCCATCTTACAACGATAGAACCTTTCCTATCGTTAGAGGTTCTAAGGACCTTTCCTTAAACCTCAAACAAACAATCAATCATTCAGTCCATCTTACAACGATAGAACCTTTCCTATCGTTAGAGGTTCTAAGGACCTTTCCTTAAACCTCAAACAAACAATCAATCATTCAGTCCATCTTACAACGATAGAACCTTTCCTATCGTTAGAGGTTCTAAGGACCTTTCCTTAAACCTCAAACAAACAATCAATCATTCAGTCCATCTTACAACGATAGAACCTTTCCTATCGTTAGAGGTTCTAAGGACCTTTCCTTAAACCTCAAACAAACAATCAATCATTCAGTCCATCTTACAACGATAGAACCTTTCCTATCGTTAGAGGTTCTAAGGACCTTTCCTTAAACCTCAAACAAACAATCAATCATTCAGTCCATCTTACAACGATAGAACCTTTCCTATCGTTAGAGGTTCTAAGGACCTTTCCTTAAACCTCAAACAAACAATCAATCATTCAGTCCATCTTACAACGATAGAACCTTTCCTATCGTTAGAGGTTCTAAGGACCTTTCCTTAAACCTCAAACAAACAATCAATCATTCAGTCCATCTTACAACGATAGAACCTTTCCTATCGTTAGAGGTTCTAAGGACCTTTCCTTAACCTCAAACAAACAATCAATCATTCAGTCCATCTTACAACGATAGAACCTTTCCTATCGTTAGAGGTTCTAAGGACCTTTCCTTAAACCTCAAACAAACAATCAATCATTCAGTCCATCTTACAACGATAGAACCTTTCCTATCGTTAGAGGTTCTAAGGACCTTTCCTTAAACCTCAAACAAACAATCAATCATTCAGTCCATCTTACAACGATAGAACATTTCCTATCGTTAGAGGTTCTAAGGACCTTTCCTTAAACCTCAAACAAACAATCAATCATTCAGTCCATCTTACAACGATAGAACCTTTCCTATCGTTAGAGGTTCTAAGGACCTTTCCTTAAACCTCAAACAAACAATCAATCATTCAGTCCATCTTACAACGATAGAACCTTTCCTATCGTTAGAGGTTCTAAGGACCTTTCCTTAAACCTCAAACAAACAATCAATCATTCAGTCCATCTTACAACGATAGAACCTTTCCTATCGTTAGAGGTTCTAAGGATCTTTCCTTAAACCTCAAACAAACAATCAATCATTCAGTCCATCTTACAACGATAGAACCTTTCCTATCGTTAGAGGTTCTAAGGACCTTTCCTTAAACCTCAAACAAACAATCAATCATTCAGTCCATCTTACAACGATAGAACCTTTCATATCGTTAGAGGTTCTAAGGACCTTTCCTTAAACCTCAAACAAACAATCAATCATTCAGTCCATCTTACAACGATAGAACCTTTCCTATCGTTAGAGGTTCTAAGGACCTTTCCTTAAACCTCAAACAAACAATCAATCATTCAGTCCATCTTACAACGATAGAACCTTTCCTATCGTTAGAGGTTCTAAGGACCTTTCCTTAACCTCAAACAAACAATCAATCATTCAGTCCATCTTACAACGATAGAACATTTCCTATCGTTAGAGGTTCTAAGGATCTTTCCTTAAACCTCAAACAAACAATCAATCATTCAGTCCATCTTACAACGATAGAACCTTTCCTATCGTTAGAGGTTCTAAGGACCTTTCCTTAACCTCAAACAAACAATCAATCATTCAGTCCATCTTACAACGATAGAACCTTTCCTATCGTTAGAGGTTCTAAGGACCTTTCCTTAAACCTCAAACAAACAATCAATCATTCAGTCCATCTTACAACGATAGAACCTTTCCTATCGTTAGAGGTTCTAAGGACCTTTCCTTAAACCTCAAACAAACAATCAATCATTCAGTCCATCTTACAACGATAGAACCTTTCCTTAAACCTCAAACAAACAATCAATCATTCAGTCCATCTTACAACGATAGAACCTTTCCTATCGTTAGAGGTTCTAAGGACCTTTCCTTAACCTCAAACAAACAATCAATCATTCAGTCCATCTTACAACGATAGAACCTTTCCTATCGTTAGAGGTTCTAAGGACCTTTCCTTAAACCTCAAACAAACAATCAATCATTCAGTCCATCTTACAACGATAGAACCTTTCCTATCGTTAGAGGTTCTAAGGACCTTTCCTTAAACCTCAGAGTTTAGGCGGCGAGAAGGTTTTCAATGCCTAGCTAAGCTGGACGAAATTTGGTAACTAACTTTGCATACATCATGTCCCATGAAGCATGCAAAGGGGGGCAGCTGTTGACACCCAATTTCGTCCGGCCATTAAAATAATTTTAAAAAAAATTAAATAAAAAAATTAAGTAAAAAATGTATTATTATTATTGTTATTATTATTACTAAATTTTTTTTTAATTAGTTTAAAATATATTTTTGTTTTGTTTTGTGAAGATTTGATATATTTGTGTATATGTGTATGTTTGAAAGAAAAAAAAGAAAAACTCCATAAAAATGACAAAATTTAAAAGTTTGAGGTAAAAATGACAAAATTAAGAAGTTTCAGGCAAAATTGACAAATTCTGAAAGTTTCAGGAGCATTTGGCAGTTTGTCACATAAAATTTTGAGCCTGCCGACGTTTTTGGCTCAAATTGACAGAAAACGACAAAATTGTCAAAATCAGAAGCTTCAGGAACTTATCCAGAGGCTGAGAGACGTAAAGGACTAAAACTGTCATTTTACCAATTTAAGAGATAAGTTTGAAATATTTTATTAATTTATCCATCAACAGTTCAGCTAAACTTCCTCTATAAATAGCCCCCCAAATTTTGTGCTGAACACAGAAAAAAATAGCAAAAAAACTTAGAGCTCCGTTTTAAAAAAAAGAGAAAATTACAGTCCTTAGCCCCAGCCCTCTTCCCTTCTTCCCCAGAAAGCCAAATTTTTTTTTTTTCACTGCTGTTCCCTCTCTCTTTCTCTCTCTCTCTCTCTCTCCGCCGTGCCCCTCGCTGCCCGCCGCCGCCGCCGTCCCTCCGCCTCGCCGCCCTCGCCGCCGTGCCGCCTCGCCGCCTCGCCGCCCCGCCGCGCCGCCAGCTGCCCCTGCCTCCCTCCCCCTTCGCGCGCGCCTTCGCGTCTCTGTTCTTCAGATTCAAAAACTTGTTTTGAAAGGTGAAACCTTGATTCCATACTTCATCTTTTCAATTTCTTTCAATTTGGTCACTAACCTTTTATTTTTGTTCCTGCAGAATAAATTACTAACCTTTTTAATTTTTACTTGTTTATTTATTTGTTAATTATTGTTATTATTACTAATCTTCTTTTTATTGTTGTTATTAACTTACTAACAACTAACTTTTAATATTATTATTGTTACTAACCTTTTAATTTTTGCATTATTACTAACTTTTATAATTGTTGTTAACAATTAATTAACTTTTATTATTGTTGTTAATTAATTAATTTAATTAACTTGACTAACTTTTTATTATTGTTGTTAATTAATTAATTTAATTAACTTGACTAACTTTTTATTATTGTTGTTAATTAATTAATTAACTTGACTAACTTTTTATTATTGTTGTTAATTAATTAATTTAATTAACTTGACTAATTTTTTTATTATTGTTGTTAATTAATTAATTTAATTAACTTGGGTAACTTTTTATTATTGTTATTAATTAATTAATTTAATTAACTTGGCTAACTTTTTATTATTGTTATTAATTAATTAATTTAATTAACTTGGCTAACTTTTTATTATTGTTGTTAATTAATTAATTAATTTAATTAACTTGACTAACTTTTTATTATTGTTGTTAATTAATTAATTTAATTAACTTGACTAACTTTTTATTATTGTTGTTAATTAATTAATTAACTTGACTAACTTTTTATTATTGTTGTTAATTAATTAATTTAATTAACTTGACTAATTTTTTTTATTATTGTTGTTAATTAATTAATTTAATTAACTTGGCTAACTTTTTATTATTGTTATTAATTAATTAATTTAATTAACTTGGCTAACTTTTTATTAGTGTTATTAATTAATTAACTTGGCTAACCTTTTATTATTATTGTTAATTAATTAACTTGACTAACTTTTTATTATTGTTGTTAACAATTAATTAAACTTGGCTAATTTCTATTATTGTTGTTAATTACTTTAATCAACTTTGCTAACCTTTATTATTATTTATTTTTAAAATGGATGGCCAAAAAGCCCCACTTTATTTTATTTAATTCACCTTTACCCTTTACTAATAAATAAATAAATGAAAATTAAAAGAAGGTTATTTTGTAATTAATTATTAAGGCTAATAAAAAAATCATTTTTAAAAGCCAATTATTTTTATTTTTTTTATTTTATTATTTCTTTAAAAATAACAAAGTTGACTTTTTATTCCTTTTTTTAAATTAATAAATAGAAATAATTAAATAATTCCAAAAATACAAATCAATTCTGTTTTTAAATATATCTTTAAAGTAATAATAATTAAAAATTCAAGAAAAATTCAATAAAATTATAATTAAAATTAATAATTAATTAAATAATTAAATTTAAAAAAAAAAAAATTAAAAATCCATGACCAAATGATCCGTCAGGATCCATGGCTTAGAATTATTTTTAAATAAAATATATAAATAAATTTTTATTTATTAAAAATAAAAACTTTGGACTAATATATTAATTATTAAAATATAACTTTTTAATTTTCTTTATTAATAAAAAGAATAAAGGAGTAAAAATTTTCTTGGGCTAATATTTTACTTATTTCTTTCAAAATAATAAAAAAAAGATATAACATTTTTTTTTGTTGTTTTTTTTGTTTCCTTTATTAAATAAAATTTTATTCAAATGATTTCAAATAAAGGTAATAATAAAAATCTTTTAGCAAACAAAAAGAACATAAAAAAAAAAATCATATAAATATCAAAAACTTTTTATACATATAAATCTTTGATTTCTTTAATCTTTTTTTAAAATAAATTATATAAATATCAAAACTTTACCTTTATTTTCCTTATTAAATAATCATTTTTGCTTAATTTTTTTATCAAAAATAAAACAAACAAATATTAAGATTTTTTATTTTTGAAATATATATATAAATTTCTGGTTTCATCATTAAATAAATAAAGTTTTGTTTACTTTTTGATTCACCTTTTATTAAATAAAATATTAAGGCTTCACTTTTATTTTTAAAATATACATATAAATCTTTAGTTTTCTTCATTAAATAAACAAAACCTTGATCAAATAATTACTTTCTTGGTTCATCTTTTATCAAATCAAAAAAAATAAGCTTAAAAAATAAATATGTATAAATATCAAGACTTTCTTTATATAAATCTTTTCTTTATTATTTTATTGAATAATTAATTTTGGTTAATCTTTTAAATAAAAAATCAAATACATGAGAATTAAGATTTTATTTTCAACTCTTTTTTTTTCTTTGGTAAATAAATAAAATCCTGGTATTAAATAATTATTTTTATAAAAAATTAGTTCATGGTATATTGGCTGGAAACTGTCTCGTGCCCGCTTTTGAGCTGCTTCACCTGGTGAAGAGGGTCTGGCTGAGTAACAACGCCCCGTATCATGATCAAAGATTTTTTTTATTTTATTTTTTTTAAACTCTTTGATTCCTTTAAATTAACTTCTTATTAAATAAAAAAATTAATTGCTTTTGAATTCTTTTATAAATTAAGAAAAAAATCAGATAAAAATAAAAGAAAGATAAAAAAAGAAACAAAAGAAAGATAAAAAAAGAAATAAAAAAAAGAAATAAAAAAAAAGATAAGAAAAATAAGATAAAAGATAAAAAAAAAGAAAAGAAAAGAAAGAAAAAAAAAGAAGTAAAAATATAAAGACAAATTTTTAGTTAGTATTAAAAATCATTACCTTTTAAAAAATTAATTTCAGGAATTAAATAATTACGATTAAGTAAATCAATTTCCATATCCGGATGATCCGGCAGGATCTACGGTTTGGAAAATATCAATTTTTTTAAAATAAATAAATTAAATAAAAAGATAAAAATCCATATTTTTACAATATGGATAAAATTGTTTAAAATTTCACCAAATTCCGTGTCCAAATGACTCGGCAGAGTCCATGGTTCGGAATCAAAAATCTTCCGTGTCCAAATGACTCGGCAGAGTCCATGGTTCGGAAGTATCAAAGTTTATCCAACTTAATTACCAAAAATCCACATTTTCGACTAATTCAGTTAAAATATCTAAATTAACTGAAATTTTTTTTTAAAAGCAAAGTAAAACAAAATTAAAATCAACTAAGGTGCCAATTTTTGAGCGTTTTAACAAAGTTGTTTCAACGTAACCGTACTCCCGAACCCCCGAACTCTCGCAGACCATATTTTAGGTGACCAATCGACCTAAGTAAACTGGTTGGTGGCGACTCCAGAAAACCCGACGTTGCCACATGTAGCAAAAAAAAGAAGCAATTGTGATTATTTTTATGTCATAATTAGAAATTAAGTAGTACATTATCATATATACATAAAAGATACTAGTAGCTCAGCCTTGAGAGCTTACAGCTTTTGTAATTCTGGACTTTGTAATCAACCTACCGGCTAATCTTTTGTTTTTTTATATATCACCTAATTTACAAAAAAAAAAAAATACGTAAAACACACAGGGAGATTCTCTGGGATTAGGACATGTTTTTACAGAGATGTGGAGATGTGTAAGACGAGGGAAGAATGCAATTGGCAGCATGATATTTGGCGTCTGGATGGTTTTTCGGCTAATCATCCAGCCAAAGATGGAGGCGGCCATCACCAATTCACCCATGGCTCTGGTGATAACGTGCAAATTAGGGACAATTTTAATATGCATTGTAATGTGTATAAATATATTAAAAATAATCATATAAACAAATAATTACATGTGTAAAGACTAAAATTAAACTTATTTTCATAAATAGTATCACACGCATTATTATTTATGTACGAAAATTGATTTCTTGTACACCCAAAACTATATGTTTGTACATATATAATCTTCATATCTATGTATATTTTCTAAAAAAAAATAAACTTCACCTCAATAGAAGAGTGAAAAATATTAAAAAGGAAATGAATGAATATATTAATAATAGCTATATGATCACACACACACACACACACACACACACGCACATAATGAATATATTAGTAACAGTTATATGATCACACACACACACACATATATCCCATACTATTCCGTATGGGATATATTAAGTTCATACATATATGCTATTTGAATTATAGTACATTTTTTTTGCAAGAACACATTTTGATGTGTTTATACATTTTTTTTTGTCATTTTTCATTATTTATGGCATGGAGGATAACACATGGAGGATAACACTGGAATTTAATTTTTTTTGGACGGCAATAAGAAAATTATTAATAAAATAGAAAATACAACTTCCAATTCTATAAAAGTATTGGAACAATTACCTCAAGACCTCCAATAAATCATAAAAGTACATGAAAATCCTCAAATTATAAAATAACCTGAAGGCACTGACTAAAACTTCAAAAATTGAATACACTCAACAAACCCTACTAATACCAAGAAAAATACAACCTTTAACACCAACAACCATAGCCGGACCAAGACCCAAAAAACAATAAAACCATAGAAATCTAATATATAATCACTCAATCCAATCTTTTCACATCACCTTCTGATGTCTATCATTTTATTCGCATTCCCACTTTTTTTCGCCCTCTCCTCTGATATTTGAACTTGTCCATATTTTTTAAAATACCCAATGCTAATATATATACATAAAGAGAAGGATGTAGATTATGTGAATATAATATAGATTTGTGCATATAAGGCAGCTCATATGCATAAGTTATGAAATAGTGCATACTAAAAAACATATAAAGGATTGAAATTATACATATAATTGAATATATCGACAATAACTCTTAGGTTTTCTTTTATGCATGGATCTCCTAAGATTTATGCATGTCCCTCACTGTTTTTTAATTGCATCTCTCTCTCTCTCTCTCTATTAGATTCATACATATTTCTAGTTTTAGGGGAAAACGTGTTTTGATTATTCACACATATTTTTAAAATGAATGACTGAACTTATATATACAATTAAATATATTAACTATAATTATGCGATTTTATCTGTATATATGTCTCATATGATTTGTATATAATCCTCACTTTTTTGTATATTAAGGTTATAGATATCTGTAATCTAATTTTAACATATTCATAATTGAGACAGAAAATGAGATTTAACATATTTATGCATGTCTTAAAACAGGAAGGGTGAGATATTAAGATATATAGATATATAGATACATGAGTAGGATGCATGTTTGACTTACACTAGCTACTTACTTGTTCTTTAATTTGTAATGGGGCGAGGCGGCTATTGTGGAATGAATCTAGCCGTCTTCAGGGGTTTCCTTATGTATCAAGACTGGAAAACGGCCGGGATACATACATCCATTCACATAATGGATGGTATGATGGGTTACATACATTACAGATATATAAATCTTTGTTTGTGTCTGCGTGCTTCGCCTGGCTTGTTTGGATCCTTGGCAAATCACATGCCTGACTCTGACTCTGATCAAACGGGCCTCTTTGATTTCCCCGGGCCGACCCCTTCAACATGCCTGCCCTGCCATGCACACGCCCATCTTTCTGCCTAGGTTCAGTTTTAACATGCTATCTTATGCATGTTTAATTATGACCTTTAGAAAGTTCCTTTTTTTATAAGATTATATGTGGTATCTATTGTTACCCATGTTAATACTTCTTTCATTATATAAAGAATAATTCATTTATCTGGGTACAGAAGTTAAGGTATATGTAGTCTATGATATATATTTTTTATTTTCGCCCTTGAGACTAAAAGTAAAAAAAAAAAAGTGATTTTTTTTTTCTTTTGTTCTTGTGTATAGTGGGTGTTTAAATGATGATTAAAAAAAACTTCTTTTATAGTTTTGTGTAGTGAGAGTTTTAATGAATATTAAAAAAGAATTTTTTTTTTTTTAGTTTTATGTAGTAAGAGTTTAAATTAGGGTAATAAGGTAAATTGGATGCTAAATTTTTTTTTATAAATGTTTTATTTTTTTTGGGACAGCAAAAAAGAAATGTATTTCAACATTTTTTAGATGGCAGGAGTATTTGATATGCAGGTCAGTGACTTGCGTGATATTATATCACTTCCCCCATTTTAGAAAGGATATTGATACGTATTTTTTTTTTGGCAGGTCTAAAAAAATTTGAAGTATTTATTTTTTTTAAAAAAAAAATTTTAACATTCAAGTTACCTTACAATCACAATTCAAACTTTTACTACATAAATTCCAGAATTTTTTTACTGTTCATTAAAACTCTTATTACTCAAAACTCAAAAGGAATTTTTTTTAAATCATCATTTCAACTCTTATTATACAAAATTTAAAAATGATTCCCTTAATTTTAGTTTTAGGGGAAAAAATAAAAAAAATTATAAACTACATCCTGCCAGAAATTATTTTACCGTTGCACGGTTACAAGAAATGGTTAGAGGGCTTGCAATTTTTTAGGTGCACCCATTCGGTCCGAGTTTGACTTTACTCAAGCCATGCCCAACAACTCCCAACCGGTTGCGTGCTATTAACTTTTGAGAGCCCGTTCGGAAAACGTAAATCGAAGAGACCTAGTTTATATGTCTGGCATTATTATATCGAGTTTTTTTTATATATATTTTAAAAAATAAATATTCATTAAATAATATTTAAATATTATTAACACCAATAACATATATTAGATTTAAACTACTGAGATGAAAAGAAAAACTAAAAAATTGAATACCTAGCCTGTATGTAGGCTACCAATATATAAAATAATATAAATAGGAAGCCATGATTTCTGAAAGGTTAATGAATTTAATCATCCCCAAACTATTACACATGTTGCATATTCATCTTCAAACTAAAAAATGGTGCATAATCATCCTAAAACTATTAATAATGTTGCAATATTCGTCATCTATGATTAAATTGAATATTTATACCAAGTTTAAGGTCTAAGAAAGTAAGTCAAGCATAAATATAAAATTAAAATGGATAGAAATTACTTGATTTATTCTCACAGTATAGACTGTCTTGCATTCATGCAGAGCAAAAAATAAATAGTAAATTAAATTATTTGTTAATTATCAAAAAATTATTTAATAGTTTAAATTTACTAAGAGACAGTTATCAAATAGTTTAAATTTTATATTTTTGGATGAATCACTTTCTTAGACCTTTAATTTAGTTTAAATATTCAGTTTAATAATAGAGGATGAATACTGCAACGATATAAATAGTTTCAGGGTGACTTAAATATTCAGCTTAATAATAGAGGATGAATACTATAACAATGTAAATAGTTCCAGGGCGATGGTACAATATTTTATAGTTAGATGCTAAATGCGACATAGGCAATAGTTTGGGGATTATTTTGTGTTGTTAACCCTTTCTAAAACTATTGATACAATTTAAGACTATTTGATTTAATGTATTAAAAAAGTACAAAAGTAGGCAAATGATGATTTTAGGAACTAATGAAGCTTAAATTTCTAATTTTTGCACAAACACTGAAGAAGACACAAAATTTGAAGTAACTGATTTTAGGACGTAATAAGAGTTTCTAACTTTCAATTTGTATGTGGACGTATATAGGCATAAAAAATCTTAATTGCTTCTTTGGTTTGATGAATTAATAAAATGAGAAATATACTAAAAATGCACATAACCAAAGCATTTATTTGAACATTTAAGATAAGAATAAAAATGTAAAAGTTGAGTATAAAAAAAATAAAAATTGGCTATCGTTCTCTCATAGATTCAGATTTACATAATATTCTAACCAAAATTTTCTTTAATTGACTCCCACGCTGATGTCTCATTTATTTTGTCCTTCCTAAATTCACCCATTTACGTAGATATCTTATACTTAATTAACCTTCAAACAACAAAGCAACACCTGCTCTCACTTCTTAAATCAGATAAAAGCTGACTTGGATTTTTTTCTCTTGTAAAAATCTATATCAGGAACAAATGGAGATAAATTCGATTAATGCAAGTAAACTCAATAATTGGTCAATAATTGGTCAAAATCTCCAGTAATGAATCATTTACAATTAATCAAATTGATCATAAACGAAAAAGAATGTAGTAGAATAATTGGTCAAATCATCACATTACCCATGGGGCTGGTAGTATTGCTTTCCTCATTAATGCTATTTATTTCCTACTTAAACAGTTAAACCTTGATTCATATTTAATTTATTTTTAAATGCTTCCAACAATTTCTATTATTTTGAAAGCTATCTTCAGAAACTATAGCAAGGATGATTAATGTTAAAATCATCTAGTTGAAAATTTCTTAAGTCAAATTTTGAATAAAGTACAGTAGTAATTTATATTTTTATCAGTTTTATGTTTTGAGTTAATGACATAAAAAAAGTTTTAATTATCAAAATTAATTTATTGATAGTAGTTGGTAATTTATCAATCGATTATTGGTAATTAAACTTAAGATTATATCTTTAGAAAGTTATCTTTTAATGGAAACTAATATCCTAAAAAATTATCAAAGTTAAAAATTTATACCATAGTTATCGGAATTTTGAATTTAAAAAGTAAAGATTATTTTAATTTACTTTTTAAAGATGACCTTTTATTATAGAAAGTAAAGATTATATCCTTATAAAGGTTATCATAATTAGAAATTGAACTCTTACCAATTAATAACACAAATTAGGAATTTTAAGTTATCAGTTTAAAAAAGATAAAATTGTTTTATTTTCGAGTTTTGAATGAAGATGTTGCCAAAACTAAACTGAAGCGGATTACCACAATTAGTTTTAGCTATTAAATTTTGAATTTCACCAATTACTCACGTTTTTGTAATGAGAGCAAAGCATTACGAGTTTTGTTGTTTATATGGGATTATTTCATTTTTAAATTGTATTTATTTGAATTATAAATTAATCTAAATTTATTCTTTTTTTTTAGTCTTTAATTTGAAATTCCTATGTAAGTCAAATATTGCGGTTTTAACTGCCATATGTCACATTCGTATTGCATCAAATGGGCAAGGGTATATATGGTAGGTCACATGCAAAAGTATGCAGTTAACTTATTGAAAATGAAAAATTTGCCACATGTCATCTCCAGAATACACATGTTATGGGAAATGCTAACAATATCCTGCTTAGATGTTACTACTTTATATATATATTAATGCATTTTTTTTAATTTGTGGTCAAATGAGCTATGGGCCCTAGCATTATTTGCCCCTAATTGTACCAAGAAATTACCACATTTTGTGTAAGCAATGATTAGGAATCCTGTGCCCAAAAATTTGCATGCAAATAGATAAGTGATTTTGGACAACTTGGGGGCAGATTTGTAAAGGACATGATGACCCCACTCTCAGTCAGCATACCATATGCTCAAAATGTGCTAATGTCCACACATTAATTACAGTTGAACTCGCTATTAAATGTGAGTATGGATTGAGTAAACTCAAATTTTAGCTTCAATAAACCTTGCTCGATTGGTTGAAGTGGATGAGCATGTGTGGCAACGTCGGGTTTTCTGGAGTCGCCACCAATCAGTTTTTTTCTTAGGTCGATTGGTCACCTTAAAATTGGTCTGCGAGAGTTCGGGGATCGGGAGTACAGTTACGCTAAAACAATATTGTTATAGCGCCCAAAATTGGCACCTTAGTTGATTTTAATTTTGTTTTACTTTGCTTTTAAATAATTTTCAGTTAATTTAGAGATTTTAACTGAATTAGTCGAAATGTGGATTTTTAAGTTAATTTGTATAAAATTTTATACTTCCGAACCATGGACTCTGCCGAGTCATTTGGACACGGAAGATTTTGATTCCGAACCATGGACTCTGCCGAGTCATTTGGACACGGAATTTGGTGAAATTTTAAACAATTTTATCCATATTGTAAAAATATGGATTTTTTTTTATCTTTTTATTTAATTTATTTATTTTAAAAAGTTTGATATTTTCCAAACCGTAGATCCTGCCGGATCATCCGGATATGGAAATTAAATTTAATTTATTGTTAGTTATATAATTATTACTTTTATGGAATTAATTATTAGTTTAATTACTAATTCGTAATTCTTTTTGTTATAGAATTTTTAGATAAAAAAATTTTATTTTTTATTTTCTTTCTTTTCTTTTCTCTCTTTTCTTTCTTATATTTTTCTTTTCTTTTTGATTTAATCTTTCCTTTCTTTTCTTTCTTTTCTTTCTTTTCTTTTTCTTATCTTTCTTATCTTTTTCTTATCTTTCTTTTCTTTTCTTTTTCTTGTCTTTCTTATCTTTTTCTTATCTTGTTTTAGTTTTCTTTTTGTTTTCTTGTTTAATGAAAAATATTTATTATTTTAGTGGATTTAAAAGTTATATTTTAAATAAATTAGTAAAATATAAAGTCTTAATTTTCATGTATTTTTTTTAAACAGGTTTTATTTTTATTTTTTTATTATTTTTACTGGATAAAAATAACTATTAAAATTAATTTTAACTTTTTGTTATCTTTAAAGAATTAAAAACATGTATATAAAAATAAAAATAATTGGCTTTTAAAAATGATTTTTATTAGCCTTAATAATTAATTACAAATAATCTTCTTTTAATTTTCATTTATTTATTAATTAGTAAAGGGTAAAGGTGAATTAAATAAAAAATTATATAAAGAAAAAAAAATTAATAATAATAAAGTGGGGCTTTTTGGCCATCCACTTTAAAAATAATAATAAATGTTAGCAAAGTTAATTAAATTAATTGTTAAACAACAATAATAAAAAGTTAGTCAAGTTAATTAAATTAATTAATTAACAACAATAATAAAAAGTTAGCCAAGTTAATTAAATTAATTAATTAACAACAGTAAAAAGTTAGCCAAGTTAATTAAATTAATTAATTAACAACAATAATAAAAAGTTAGCCAAATTAATTAAATTAATTAATTAACAACAATAATAAAAAGTTAGCCAAGTTAATTAAATTAATTAATTATCAACAATAATAAAAAGTTAGCCAAATTAATTAAATTAATTAATTAACAACAATAATAAAAAGCTAGCCAAGTTAATTAAATTAATTAATTAACAAAAATAATAAAAGTTAGCCAAGTTAATTAAATTAATTAATTAACAACAATAATAAAAGTTAATTAATTGTTAACAACAATTATAAAAGTTAGTAATAATGCAAAAATTAAAAGGTTAGTAACAATAATAGTATTAAAAGTTAGTTGTTAGTAAGTTAATAACAACAATAAAAAAAAGGGGTTAGTAATAAACAAATAATAAACAAACAAGTAAAAATTAAAAGGGTTAGTAATTAATTCTGCAAGAATAAAATACAAAGTTAGTGACCAAAGTGAAAGAAATTGAAAAGATGAAGGATTAAATGAGAGTTGTACCCTTGATTTTAAATTCTGAATTCTGAGAAACGGAAACAGAGGACGCGCGACGGGGGGGAAAGACAGCTGACGGCGGGCTGGGCGCGAGGCACGGCGGGGGGCGACGGTACGGCGGCGAGAGAGTGGGGCAGGTGCTGGCGCGGCGGCACGGAGGGGCAAGGGCGTGGGGCACGGCGGAGCGGCGGGAGGAGGAGGGAGGAGGAAGGAATTGAGGCGGCGACGGACGGCGCAGCAACGGTGGCGGGGCAGGACAACGGCGGCGGGGCAGGACGACGGCGACGAGCGACGGCGGCGAGCGGACGGGCAGCGTGCAGAGGTGAGAGAGAGAGAAGTGAAACGGAAAATAAAAACAAAGGAAGAAGATGGTCCAATTGTAAGAAAAAAAAAGTTGGGACTTTCTGGGCAGAGGGAGAAGAGGCTAGGGGCTAAGTCTATAATTTTATTTTCTTTGAAACCGAGCTCTAAGCTTTCTTTCTATTTTTTTCTCCGTGTTCAGCACAAAATTTGGGGGGCTATTTATAGAGGAAGTTTGGCTGAACTGTTGATGGATAAATTAATAAAAAATTTCAAACTTATCTTTTAAATTGGTAAAATGACAATTTTAGTCCTTTACGTCTCTCAGCCTCTGGATAAGTTCCTGAAGCTTCTGATTTTGACAATTTTGTCGTTTTCTGTCAATTTGCGCCAGAAACGTCGGCAGGCCCAAAATTTTATGTGACAAACTACCAAATGCTCCTGAAACTTTCAGAATTTGTCAATTTTTCCCGAAACTTCTTAATGTTGTCATTTTTACCTCAAACTTTTAAATTTTGCCATTTTTTTGGAGTTTTCTTTTTTTCTTTCAAATACACACATATATCATTTTAAATCAAATCTTCACAAAAAAAAAAATGTATTTTAAACTAATTAAAATTTTTAGTAATAATAATAATAATAAAAATAATAATTTTTTTTATTTAATTTCTTTTAAAATTTTTTATGGTCGGACGAAATTGGGTGTCAACAGCATGGACCATAGGTTGCAAGTTGGTTCTATAGCTAAAAAATCAATAGTTTTTGGATTAGTTTTGGTTCCTTATGAAATCAACCTGAATTGGAATCAAATCCAAAAGTGTATGTATATATATGTTATAAGATCATGACATTAATGAGCTACTCATGTATTTTATGGCAATGATGATCATGCAGGGGAGAGTGACATGGAATATGAATCTAATGAGTGGTGGAACTAATGAATTATTACCAGATTTGAAGACTAGGATGTAAATGCACTGGGTGGGCAACGACTAACTAGATGATGAAGGTAAGAGGTTGAGGTGATTGGCTTTTGTGATTCTAAAGGCTTTAATTTGCTGGAGTAACATGTTTTGGGATGGAAAGAATTGGGGGAAAAAAAAAAGGAGAACCAGAGCTAAAAACCAAGGCTCATGATTCTAGTTTTATTTAGTTCTTAATTATGAGGTTGAGTTGAATTTTTTTTTTAAACCATAATTATTTTAATCTGATTCCATTTTATTAGAAACTTGCTCCAACCCAACTTATTCTCACCTATCGTCCACCCAGCATCTCCTTTACACATGGCGGAGGTGAGAGATTACAGTGCACCAGTGCACATGATCCAACATTGTTTCATTCCTTCTATTGTTTTCTTTTCTTCTTTCACTGTTTTATGGGTAAATGGAATAATTAGACTCTAATCTTTAATTATTGTTACAGTTTTATAACCCCAACTTCTAACTTATACGTTTAGACTCCTTTATTTAGTAATCTTGTTTAAATATTTCTCTTTAGATCTCAGTCGATAGAACTTATTAGTTCTAACGGAAAATGCCACATCAACATAACATTGTAGAAAAAAATGTTAACTTTAACCTCTAAAAACTTTCCTTTCTAACAAATAATCTTTAAAATATTAAAATTTAACAAAAAAAACTCCCCTCCCCTTCCAGCCTATCCCCTCTTCGGCCTCTCCTGCAGGCGCCACCAGCAGCATCCATGGCCACCAGCAGTTCTGCCGCGCCGCCACAAGGGGACCGGTGATCACATCGGCGCCGTCCCCACGGCCAGCTGTCACCATTTCAACCATCACGATGAGGAGAGGCCGACGAGATCCTTGGATAACTTGAATCGAAATTGGAGCCCGAGAACCGCGGGATCCCTGACATCAATTCCCTATTGCTACGCGGCGAGTTGACGGATTGACGTTGGGTTTGGCGGATTGACGAGACCCTCGTCGAAGCTCCTGGGCGAACGAAGATTTAGTAGAGGTTGATGTCGGGGATGGACGGAAGAAAGTGAATTGATGGATTGATGTCGGGTTTGGCAGATTGACGTCGGAGATGGGAAAGAGGAAGCGAATGGAGGAGAGAGTGAGTGAATCGGGGACGGAGTACAGGATTGCAGATGAAGGAGCGAATTGGGGACGGAGGAGAGGGAGGCAGATGGAGGCGGCCGGAGGAGAGGGAGGCGGATGGAGGCAGTAGGAGGACAAGGAGGCTGACGGAGGAGAGGTTTGGTTGGAGAGGGAGGCTGAGATGAGGAGGGCGTTTTTTGTTAGATTTCAATGTTTAAAGGATTGTTTGTTAAAGGAGAAAAATTTTAGGAGTTAAAGTTAGCATTTTTAACTACAATTCTATGACGATGTGGCATCTTCGGTTTAATCAAATAAGTTTCTTCACTTGAAGGTTCAAAATAAAACGTTTTAAATGAGGTTAGAGAGTCTTAACGTGTAAGTTGAATATTGGGGCTAAAAATGA
Organism: Aquilaria yunnanensis; assembly: GCA_039654915.1. Taxonomy (NCBI): domain Eukaryota; kingdom Viridiplantae; phylum Streptophyta; class Magnoliopsida; order Malvales; family Thymelaeaceae; genus Aquilaria; species Aquilaria yunnanensis. The sequence continues at coordinate 52,808,454 of CM077600.1, forward strand.
AATAATAATTAAAATTTAGGGTCTAATTGTGCAATTCACCCACTTTTTTTTATCATTGATTGTTAGTTTTCCTTTGTTATGTTTTCATTTTTCCTTTTATTTTTTCAAGCTTTGTTCTGTTTTTATTTTCCAAACATTATATCATCTTTAAGTAGTACGCGAAATTCAAATATGTTTAATATAAAATTCACATTTTAAGTGTTTTTTGTTCTTTTGGAAAGTAATGAACATACTAAAAATACGTTTTACCTACTAAACACGAAAGAACACATGAATAAGAACAAGAAAGTAAGACCCTGAGGAAAATAATTAGAAGCTGTTTATTCGGAGTCGACGCATGTCATGCTTCGCTGGACAACCTACTCTTTTATTGTTGATTTTTCTTTTTTCCTTTGTTATGTTTTCATTTTTTTCGTTTATTTTTTCAAGCTTCGCTCTATTTTTATTTTCCAAACATTCTATCATCTTTAAGTAGTATGCGAAATTCAAATATGTTTAATATAAAGTTTACATTTTAATTTTTTTTTTTTGCTTTTGGAAAGTAATGAACATACTAAAAATACGTTTTACGTACTAAACACTTAAGAACACATGAATAAGAACCAGAAAGTAAGACCCTCATACATAAAGAACAATAAGAAACTAGAAGGAAAATAATTATAAGTTGTTTATTGGGACGCTTGTCGTGCTTCGCTGGACAAGCTACTTTCTATATATAATTCAATTTTTGGCACTTCTATTTGTTTCTTATTTTCCAAATAACCGTATTTTTTGATGCCCTAAATATCATGACAATGAAAATAAACTCATTAGCCTTCCCGAAGTTAGGTTTCATATTATTTGTTCAGAACAGAATTCGACTCTGAAACGTTGATATTTAGGGCGCCAGGCTTCATATCAACATTAACCAGCAAGTCATATCCGCTGCAGCCTTTGCTTCTCAGCTTCAACGCACCAGTCTTCTCTGAATTTTGGGATAATTAAAGGCCATAGCTAGTCACTAATTCATGGTCCTCTCCCGCGCAATATCAATATCCGGCACAACTCAATAAGTTCTCTTTATAGCCATGGGACCTACAAATACTGGGCGTATAATGGAAGACGGGGCTTGACACAGCAAAATACATCCATCCATCCATGACCTACCCCATCCAGCCATTGGGTGATGATGGCTTTATCTTGTTTCCACGGATGGCTCGGATCAGATCATCAATGCCCATCCCTTGAACTGTTACAGAAGGCAATTAATTGTATTTCTATGCCACATCACGTTTCTTAATGGCAGTATTATTACCAGAGTGTGACATACATGAACATCCACATGCGAAGCAAGCATCTGATTTCAAGCAATCAATCAGCTGACGACAAATTTTGCGTCAGGAGAGGAGGGGGAAGTTGATTGATCCAGCAGGTTCGAGATGATAGATTATTGCCCATCTCACCTCACCTCACGTACTAGCAACTAGCCTACCTCTAAAATAGATGCACCACACCACCATCTACCAGCTTCCCATACCAAATTTCACTCTTCTTGCTGCTACAGGAAGCAACCTAACCCCCTCCTCTCCTCTTTCAAGAGCCCATTTTGACATGGTGATCGAACGTGGGTCAGTTTAGTCGAACCAAGAAAAAGTACCATAGTATGAGAGCTTTCGCCTCTGCATGTTAGTGGTCCAGCAACAAATAGGAAAGCCGAATTACATGCTAGCGGCATCACAAAAGCATCAACTAACAGTCTTTTGTGCATAATTGCAATATCAGAAAACAGAGCACACACTGTCAGGCCACAAGGTACAGTATCTGGTCGGGCATTAGACAAGAAAATCATGGTAATAGCATCCATAAGGATACAAGAACCTTCAAACCTGGCACTTAAAGACCTAATCCAACAGTACGGCCATCTCTTCGTCGCAATCCAGCAGTGTACTGCTTCTCTAGATCCAGCTGGAGTTGATTTTGCTTCTCGGATTCCAGAACACCACTGCCACCTTGACCATCTGGTGTTTGCTCCTTCACTTCGCCCTTCACACCCTACAATTGGCCATAGGTACCAAGGCAAACTCAGACTCTAAAACCGTGTTAGTAAGTGAATAAGGTGTAAAGTTTCAATGGGATAACAAATCAAGAAGGATATAATTTCTAGGAAGATCTCAAATACAGCTACAAAAGGTTGATTCCATAGGAGTACGGCAAATGCTGTGTTGGGCTTAAAAAAAGATGGCAGAGCAGGATAAAAGCCATCTGAAAGGAAAAGAAATTACCATGAGTTTGTTAAATTTCTCTTGTCGTTCACGATCACCAAAGAGCGCAGTATCCCACCGATGAGCAGTCTGAAAAAATTGGGTAATACATAAAAACATGGTTCAGAGGAAGACTAGAGAAACAGACTCAACTTGCAGAAAGAAATGTAAAACAGAAGAAAAGAAGCACCTCTTCTCCGTTTGTGCTCTTCTTGCTACCCCATAGCAGCTTTTTCTTTTGGTCAGCAGTCATATAACCCCCGCCCGCAAGGCTCCTATTAACTGCATCACTCGAAAAAGATAAACAGAGCAAATAAATAAATTAAATTAAATCACTGTACAATCATATGCATCACATACTGGTAGCCCTCATTTGTACCAATTCTGTAAAAATATATGCCTCTACTAATCTGAATCCAAGTCATTAGCATTATCCTTTCTAAGTTCAGAATTTGAATGACTACAGTACCTGGAAATGTTTGGAATATATATCTTGGTATCAATTATTATCTAACACTGAGGTGTCAGGGACTTGAATACATAATCCCTGGACCATAGTTGATAGCGGAGACACCACAACAAAATCCAAATAAAATAGTGCATAAGGTTATTGGTTCAATGTTCTAAGAAATGTGGAATTTTTAAAATGGCTAAAAAATCGGTGCAATTCCTCCATGAATTGCATACAACTTTGAGGAACATGAACAACATAAGAGTATAAATGAATTGTCATCTTGAAGATTATTAAATAATATCTCCGTAAACATAAAAGGGTTAATAATAAAATAAAGGTTCAGATCAATGCCAGGTCATTTTGCACTCCACATGACATGCTTTAGCTGCTAAACACGAGAAAACAGTACATTCATATCATCTGCTTTACATGAAAGCATCTATCTTGCTTAAACAAATTTTGAAGGTGACTTTCAAATAATCAATATCAGAAGTCAGAGCCAATCATCACTGACAACATAAAATAGGATTGCAGCAAAACCCTTGTGCTAAAATGCACAAGTCATTACAACATTAGCGAAAGAGAATTCTGCATACTAATGTATCTGCCAAAATAAATATTGTTTGTTTCCAATTATCTGATAAAGTCAACTGCAAGTGGAGTAAAAATAGATCCCAGGTTATAACTGACACAAGCTAAAAGAAAATAAAAACAAAAAACAATCATACCGAGTTCAGCAGCTTTCAGAGCTGCAACTTTTGCAGCAATTGGATCATTTGAGACCTCTGTGTTATTGCCATGAACCTGTGCTTGAGAAGATCTATTTCCAGAGTCTGCAGCTTGCTCACCATATGCATTTGTTTCATCAACTATAGAAACAAACAAACTTAATTTCAGTGAGATATCAAAACATTTTCTTGAAAGAAAAAAAGAAAGAATTCTAAAATAAGAACCTCCAATGCGGATCAGAAATTTCTTACGATCTTTATTGTCAGTGTCCTTGCCTAAGTTACCAAGCTTCAGTTTTTTAGATGCAGATTCTTGATTGTCACCCAACATGGACTTGTCCTCCAACTTTCCAGCTCGTGTTTTACCATATTGTTCCTTTTCCTTGACAGTGTTGCCATCATCATATTTCTTCCTTTCCTCCTTGGCAGGCATGTCACTATATGTTCCCCTCTGCCGATCCTTACCAGCTTCTTCAGAACTATGTTTGCTAGCATCTCTTCCAGAGTATGAATCATTTAGATGCTCTCTTGATTCTTCATGAAATGTCTTGCGCTCACTTCTGTTATCTCCAGAATCCCTTCGATGATCCATTTTCCCATCTCGACCATCTCTATCCCAATGTCTTCGATCTCTATCCATATTTTCATACTTTGCGCTACCATGTCTCCTACCTAATCCTCTCATATCATCAGACAGATCATGGTGTTTGTGTTTATGATGATCTAACGATGAAACTTTATCCCTGCCTCTTTGCTTGGAACCATCATGTCTATCATCGGAATATTTCTCCACCTTCCAAGAATAGTCTCTTGGCCTTTCACGGTCACTTTCTTGTCTAATATGATCAGAATGAGGGCCAGACCTCGAACCTCGATTTGAACGGGAGGAGAGTCTATCTTCATCTACATGTTTATCATACCTAACATATTCATCATGCCTGGAATAACCATGATCTCTCCTGGAGGATGGTCGATCAGGATATTTATAGGAATCACCATTTCGGCTGTGCTTCCTCCTACTGGAATCAATTTCCATTTCCTTCTCATTATCCCTCCGTCCTGCATGATGCTCATAACCTTTTTCACCATCCCTGGGATGCACTGGACTTGACTCAGGTTCATGTTGAGGGGGACTTCCTGATAATATAATAAATCATGGTTAAAATGAAAGGTAAACCTTTCACATGCATCAGGAAAATGGAAGGTAAACCTTTCACATGCATAAAGAATTAACTTACAGCATTCATAAACAATTCACACATTAAAAGATCTATGGATGTTTTATTGTGCCACAGGCCGTATAGAAAAGCCATTAGTAGAAATAGAAATGCTGGTTCAAAATTCTAAACATTCATACTCCCGAGTAAATGCAAAATGACAATGATTACAACAGTGCTTTACAAAAGTGCAGCAGTAGCAATTATGACACATTCAATAACATTTAGAAAACTTGGTCCTCTGATTGAGTCTATGATTATAATTTTAAAGGATAGCCAGTTCCATGGAACAAAGAAAACATATTAGACCATGAAGAATAGTGACAGCTGAAAGGATTGATGGAAGTAATTGTAAGGAGAAAATGAAGGGCCACAGAGAGAGAGAGAGAGAGAGAGAGATTAAAAGAGTGGAGAGCAAAAGCCACAGGAACAGGAATAGAAGGTAGGGATGAGTGGCGAGTATGTAAAGGAACATGGGTTCACAAAAATGGATACAACTGCACAATACCCAGAATGTCTCAAGAATATCGGAACTAACTTGTAATACAGATGATGGAATAAGTTCCTATGTTTATATCTAGAAATCAATTTTACTATGTTGCAACTGAGCTATTTCGGCAGCCTTGTCTCACCTTTTCTGTTGTTTTCCATAAGGACAACAGAATGACAGATAGTTGTTGGAGTAAACAGATATTAGCAAAAAAAGGTAAAATCAGGCATGAATCCTGAAGGCCCTCTTACAAGATCAAATATAAATACAACTATTAACTCTAACACAAATAATATATCCAACAAGGATGCTACAACATAGAGTTCCAGTTAAATTCTTTAACCAATTTGTCTAACATCTGCATGTGTTTCAAACATGTATATATCAAAGCAGCGTACACAAGAAAATGATCAGACATCTTATATATAGCTATAGATATATATATCCATACATTCAAGAAAAATACCAATTAAAGGGAAAATGGAGGCTAGTGCCTAAACTGCATGGAACAACTACACATTCCTGTTTGTTTGGCAGTATGCTCTTTCAAAATCATTTTTATGAACTCCTGGATTCAAACTTTGACATAGACGTGTAGAAAAGAAGGGCTTGCACAACCAAGTTTCAATTAAGCTTAGGTGAAGTGACTAATAAGGTTTGACCAACGTTGAACCTAGAAAGATATACATAGATGCAAGCAAGCGTTAACTTAAACTGGGAACTGTAAACAAATTTAAAAAGCTCATTTTTTGTTGAAGATTAAAAATACTATAAACCTAAAATAAAGCAAACCAATGCTCAACAACTAACCTTCAGATGAAGATGATCCCTTAGCTGGAGATCGCCGCCTGTACTTCCTGTTAGCAGCATCATTTGTAGGCTTGCGAAAGGTTGCTCGTGCATCAGAACTATCATCTGGAGGTGATTGCAGATTAGACTCCATGGAATCAGTCACCTGATGCAAACAAACACATTGATTAAGAATCGAAAAATAGACAACATTAGTCAGTAACCATCACACGAAGCTACAGCCTGTAGAACTTCCAACTTCACATAACACTTGCACTAAACCAACATAAACACGAGGATTTCCGATGAAAAGTACCTAAAAGCAGGATCAATCCGGCATCTATTTAGCAGATAAAAGGCTCTAGTATAACACCAAACATGGCATACAACTTGCTTTTCAAAATAATCAAACAAATGTAACTAATATCTTAAGAAAAAAATTTTTAGACAATAAGAACTAATAAATAATACAGTCAAAATGCATCTCCCTTCCAACCATATTATGAATTCCACCTCAACTTCGAAATTCCACAATTCTAAATTATGAAGAACCTAAAAAAGTAACTAAATAAAGTTAGGATTGAAAAACCTCTACATGGCAGTTAAAAAAAAAAAAAACCCGCCGCCTACCTTCCATTTCTCATATCGACTGACCAAAACAACAACTACGAAACATGATGTGGATAACAAAACCTGGAAACCAGCACATGATTGGGGAACAAAATCCGTAAACCAAGTGAAGCATGCATAGACGAACCCTAAAAAGCGAAACCCTAGCGAGCTCAAACTTGGTTCGTTCTCGCTTCCGCCATCTTTCAGCGGGCGAAAGAAAAGTCCCAAAGTTTGGTCTCCCACCGCATCATTATTCAGGTCTATATAAGAATTGGGGGAAAAAGAGGACGAAAGGAAAGCAAGTGAGAGTTAAATGAACCTGATATGCGAGTGGTAGCGTTCGTTTTCGACTGGTATTTCGATTTCAGACGATCAGCCGACGTTGCCTTTCCTGGGGTTTTAACTTTGAACCACACCAGACCCACCCTTCGATCTTCGTATCAGATGCGACGGTGAGTGAATATGCGCAACTACGTTTTCTTTTTCTTTTTTCTTTTAACCTCAGCAATGAAACGGTAGAAATATCAAATTTACCACTAATATTTTGGGTAGGAAGTAGATATATCACTATAATTTTTTTTTTCCCAATCTCTCATTAATGTTTTAAAATGACCCAGATATGTCATTGCTAGTTAGAAAATAACAAAAAATGGTAAAAAAATAATATTTAAAATTTTGGGGTTATTATACATCTTTCAAAAAATATCAGGACCTTTGAGATTTTTGCCAATAGAGAGTTTGATTTTTGCTATCAGTGTTTCAGCCATATTTCTATTTTTATTACTAGCGCCCCAGCCCTATTGCCGCCCTCTCTTTGTCTTTGCTGTCTAATCTCCTCGTCGACATTCGATCGATCGAGAGATTGAGATCGAGATTGAGAGAGAGTGTGTGTGTGTGTCTAATTACAAAAAGCCTTTAAAGTTTGTTAAAACTTACATTATCACCATAAAATTTTAAAACTTATTATTTTTAACATTTTTCGTTAGATTTTTAATGGCCAGTGGCATATCCACTCTTAATTTGAAACTTCAGTGGCATATTTAGCCTATTTTAAAATATTAGTGGGAGATTGGGCATAAAAAAAAATAGTGGTATATTCGTTTCCAACCTAAAACATTAGTGGTAAATTTGATATTTTTGCAGCAATAAAACTAACCCCCTTATAAAAGTAAAGTATTTAGGATAAATTGCACGTGTTAATCCCAACCTTTTAATTCTGTTTCAGTTTTAACCCCAACCTCCATTTTGTTCATTATGCTTCCTTAACGTGGTTAAAGTGTTCCATTTTAAACTTTTTTCGGATGAAATTCGTTATATTGGATGGAAAATGATATGTCAACATAAGATTATAGAGGAAAATGTTTGTTTTAAGCCTTGTAAAAATTCTTTTTACCAAAAAAAGCTTTAAAATTTCAAATCTAGCAAAAAACCTTCCTCACGCTTCTTCTTCACTTCTGTCTCTACCGTCTTAGCCCTATCTAGTCTGCCTCATTCGTTTTCTTCTTTTTCAGCTACTCCACCATTGCCTTCTGCGTCACAACCAAGGTGTTAAATACTGTTACTCCTAGATATACTGCACCCCAAATTTTTAAGGTATACCGCGTCGCATACCGTTATTATTTTTGTAAAAAAATAAATGTTAAAATATTATTTTAAGATGACATAATTTGTTTAATACTCCATCCGTCTTAGGTTTTTTGCACCATTTTCTATTTTGGGACGTCCCAAGTTCTCTGCACCATTTCCTTTTTTAGTAAATTTTATTAAACAACTTTACAATTATGCCCCTCTCCATCTATTCCCAAACTGTTTATTTTATTATTGTTCTACTTCTCTGGTTCCTTTCTGGTGGTCACGATAAGCAATTAGGGCGACAGACGATGGGGGAAGAAGTCGTGGCGGCAGGCGACAGGTCAGGGAAGCAAATGATGGGGCAAAGAAGTTGGGGTGGCAGGTGACAGGGTGAGGAGGTCAGGGCAACGAGCGGAGGGGCAAGGAGATTATGGCGAGGAGGTTGGTGCATGAGCGGCGGCAAAGGGATGAGACGATTGGACGTGAACGACAGCAAAAGATTAGAAGCAACGAATGGATCAACGGATTAAGGAGATGACGAGAGATCAGACGTGATGGACGGCAAGAATCAGAAGCGATGGATGGTGAGAATCGGACATGAAGGACGGAAAAAATCGGACTAGATGATGGAGAAAAATTAGATGCGAAAGACATGGGCAGTTGAATCGAAGAGACATGGGAAGAGTGGTGGAGATGGGCAATCGAATCAAAGAGAAATGGGAGGAGTGGTGGAGATGGATAGCCGATTCGAAGAGGCAAGGGAGGAGTGGTGGGGACGAACAGCCAAATCGGAGAAGTGAAGGATGAGTGGTAGGGACGGATAGCTGAATCGGAGAGGCGAGGGGTAAGTGGCAGAGATGGACAGCCGAACAGAGACGTGAGGGAGGAGCCGATTTAGGTGAAGCACAGAGTTGAAAATGAGGTGAAAACAGTACATCTCCTTGATTTGTGTGCCAATTCTAAATGGTGCAGAAAAAACGGAATAGAGGGAGTAATTTATTTTTACACATTTTATATGTATTCAAAATTTTCTCATCATAATTTGTCAAATATAAATAAAATATATATTATAGAAGATATTCAGTTGAGGTAGCATGCACCAGAAATCCAATTAGAGGATATTGTTCAACATCACAAAGACCTTCAAGCTACTACCATCCATTAAAATTTTATATTAATTAAGAAAAGTAACAAAAAAAATCAAAGTAAATGTTTATTTTAGGATATGTGTATTATTTATATTTTAATATTTTATAAATTTACGATATTTTTTTATGTAAAATGAAAAAAATAGCCACAAAAAATAAAATACCGTGGTATGTACCACGTGGTATTTGCAGTATACCATAGTTTTTTGACAAAATGCATACAAAAAGTGAGTGATATGCGGTATACCGCAAAATACCGGGCAGTAAAATGACAAAACGTGAAAACATTTATACAGCGTACCCACGGTATTTAACGCTATAATTATGACCACGTCCCTTGTATGTTGCAACCACCTCTCTCATATAATCCAACCAACTGTTGATCTCCCATCAAGTACGAATAAAGTATCGTCTAATCTACTCACTGGACCTAGCGACTCCACTACCCACAGCCTTGATTGGCCTCATTTCGCCTTTGCCATCATTCATAATGGCACCAGTATTGTCGAAACCAATCTACCTGAGCTTGATGAAAGGATGCCCATTTCCTGAAATGATTTGGTTGGAGATGCAACTGATGCTCCGATTCGACTGGAGATATGACAGTGTATTCTATTCGGCTAGAGTTTGTCTTTGATTTGTCCAACTTCGCTTGATTCATCCACCTTTGGTTCATCTAAGTGCCTCCAATTTGTCCAAGTCCACCTGATTCGTGAGAGGGAGGCCCGATTCACTACCCTCACCGTGAAAAGGAGGCCGAAGAGGGAGGCTGAAAATGAGGGAAGCCGAAGATGGGGTTGTCGGGGAAGGAGGAAAGGGAGATTTGAAAGTTTTAAGACTTTACAGGGGTTAAAACAAGCATTGTTTCCTAAAATCTTACGATAACGTGTCATTTTCCGTTTGAGATAATGGATTCCATAAAAAAAAGTTCAAAATGAAACGTTTTAGCCACATTAAGGAGGCGCAATGAACAAAATGGAGGTTGGGATTAGAACTGAAACATAATTAAAAGGTTAGGATTAACGTGTGTGATTTAACCAAAGTATTTACCTAATTTCTAACTATTATTGTAGTCATTTACACTTTTTCCCCTACGGTTTAACACTAATTAATTACACAAACTTACACCCAAAGTCAAGAATCCTACTCTTACCCTTAATATTTTTATATTTTTTGACATCAACGTATAAATTTTTAATTTATTAAATACTAATTATTTCTAATAAATTTAAAATTTTTAATATTTCTTATAGTTAATTTATTAATTTTTCATATTTGTAAATATGAACCAATCCTTTTTTTACCGAAGATATAAACATATGGGTTAAATTTGAACCAATCCTTTTCTTACCCAAAGTCTCTGAAGTCACAAGAGTAATTGGTTGTGCTTGTGATTTAGTGAAGACATGATCAATTATTTAGCAATTGTCAACATAAATACTAACCTATTGGAAACATAACGGGCTCTAATCATCCATTGGTGGATGGCAATCTAATTAATTTCAAGTTTAGGGGTTTAAGTGTAATTAACACCTAAAGGAAGTGTCAGTTTCAAATAGGGTAAATTGCACCCATAGCTCTTAACCTTTTATTATTGTCCCATTTTGGACCCTAACCTTAAAACCTTACATGAGAAGTCCTCAATCTCCTTTTTTTGTTTCATTTTAGGCATTTGAATGACGAAAAGCATTAAAATTGATGGAATTTATCATGTGGAATGTCAGTGTGGACAATTTGCCACGGTGGCACTATAAATCAGTAGTTATAGATGATATGGAAAAGAAAAAATAATAAAAATAAGTATAAAAATGGGAAAAAACATTTGGGCTGCCCTCACAGCCTATTTCGCTCCTTTGCACATCATTGGCAGCCCCTCATGCCGTCTGCCCAACGCCTCTTTGTTGCCTCTTCTCAGCGGCTCTTCCCACGATCCACTCTTCTACCGCTCACCGTCGATTGTGCCTTATTTGCTTGCCATCTGCCCTACTGCTGCTTGCCATCTATAGTGCCTCCTTTGTTTGATGTTGAATCAGGCCTTTGTTTGCCGTCAAACATGCCTTATTTGCTCGCTGTCGAATCAGGCTCGTCAGACTTACTTGATAAGGATGGAATCACGAAATCGCAAAATCGATGAAAACTGACTCGTCAGACCTGGCAGCCTAGGATAGAATCATGAAAATGTCTATTATTTTCTCGCTTCAGTTTATCGTGAATCGCCAAGAAATCATGACTTCGATTTCGGCATCAAATGACATTTCATGCTGAATTGCCAATCAATGGAAATTGAGTAAAGAGATTCCACATTGGGGCTTGGGTACAAATTGCCGATCTTCGATTTCACCACCGTTTTCAATCGTCTGATTGGCCACTACAAAAAACACCTTTGTCTGTTTAGTACAGTGGTAGAGCATCGATTTCCCCTTACTTTGGATCAACTTCAGAGCAATGGCAGAGCATCAATTACACTAGCCCAGGTAATCGATGTCGACACAATTGTCATAGACGATTGGCTGCAGTAAAGAAAATGTCTGGTTGGGTTAGGGATTTCAATTTTTTTAATTCTTTATTTTTCATCACTTTCCACATCATTGTTAGGGTTCATTTTTATTATGCCACGTGGTCAATTGCCCTGAGATGGCATGCCACATGACTAATTCTGTTAATTTTAACACTTTCTATCCTTTAAAAGGCCTAAAATGAAACAAAAAAGTTAAGGCTAAGGACTTCATATGCGAGGTTTTGACGTTGGGGTTTAAAATAAGACAATAATAAAATGTTAAGGGCCGTGGGTGCAATTTATCAGTTTCAAATATAAGTGTACGAGGGGTAACATAAATGTAATTAGTACCAAACCTCAATAGATAAAGTGTATTTTCTTTCTACGAAATACACATTTAGTGGTTTTAGTTTGTTTTTAATAAGGTTTAGGGTGATTATAGTATGGCTTGTGATGCCCAAAGGTATCTTCGTTATACGACATGGTAGGCCTGAGAGGGACTTCTGGTAAGGAGGTGCTCGTAGAAGAGACTTCCGTCGTGAAATTGCCTGAAACATTCAAAAGAACAGGGGTTAGGAGGTCCCCGGAGTGTGTTTCCGGGGGAGGAGCCTCCGACGCCCAAGTTAGGATTTGGCAAGTGAAGAGTAGTGAACAAAGAATGAAGAGTATAGTTCTCTTGAGAGTTTAGTCTCTTGTGTGCCTGTTGTGTATTGTGCATACCAAGGTTGTTTCCCCAAGTATTTATAGGAGGACAATGGGAGAAGTCTGTTTGACACAGCCCGCTCAGATCATGACACGTGTTCGGTCAGATACAGTCCATACCTTCAGAGATGGAGATCTCCAGCTGGCCATAGGCCGTTCTGGCCAGAAGTTAGGGCCGTGGGAGGCCTGTGTGTCAGGGGCGTGTGCGAGGTCTCTGTGTCAAAGGCTCATTAACCATTTTTTTCGTGTTCGCAAGACCCCTTCGGTGAAAGAGACCTCTTCGGGATATGAGCATTTCTGGCCGAGGTCGCCCCAATTACTCAAAAGGCCCCTCGGCACAGAGGATTCCCTTCGGAGAATGCTTTCCCTTGCCGAGGATGGTGAGTCTGTTGTTCCTGAAGTTGGTCAGGTCATCTTACCGATGATGGTAGTGTATCATTATCCCGAGGTCAGTCCTGTTATTCCCGAGGGGTATGGTGGATTACCGAGGTCCGGGGGTGAAGGACTGTGGACCTTATTTTCTCGAGGTTGGTCTTTGCATTTTTCGACGGTGATGTTCGTCTTTCCGAGGGCGGTGCTTCGTCAGAGCTTAAGAGTTTAAAGGGTAATAGCCCTTTGGCTATCACATGCCCCCCTCGGAAGGCCGAAGTTATATCTTCGGTTATTTGAGCAAATTATAAGAGTCTTCGTGGAAGGTAGTGGCTAGCCTCAGTCGTCATGACTAAATTTTTAGCCGAGGTTATCTTCTTCGGAGGGAGTTTCGACAATATGAGATGCTTCTTCTTAGCCGCGGTAACTCCTCTGGTACTCAAGTGACTTTCCTAGTTTTTGGCCGAATTTCCTATGTTCCCGAAGTTGTTCCTTCAGCCCGAGGTGGATATCCCCTTTCTTTGGGCTTATGTCATTTGTCAGTAAGTCGTTACGTCTTCTGATCAGACAGACGTGTCACTTCGGATAAGTTTGCCTAGGCATCCGTGCTGTCAGGAGGCGTGCCCTTGTTTCTTGTGCTGGGCGACACGTGTCATGTGGTGACTGGGGGACAGTTGTGTCGGTTACATCAACCGCGTCTCTTCACCTTCAACAGGTAATTATAGCAACGATTCACCTTTGAGGGGCAATTATGGCAACGATTCGCCTACCCCATTCTGCCTATATAAACCCTTCTCCTTTTCAGAGTTCCTACTTGCTTTCCTTTGCTTCTCCTTTTGCTCTCGTTTGCTCCCAAGCTTTTATTCTTTTTTCTGCGACGGTGCACGCGGCGGAGCGATTTCCGGCGAGTTTGTACGACAGCGTCCATTAATCCCGACTTCGGCAAAAGCTTCAGTGGGTTTTTCTTTCCAAGGTCCCTTGGTTTCCTTTATTTCTATTGTCCGAAGTTATTTTCTTTTCCTGAAGTCCTTTGACATTCTTTCCCGAAGTCGTTTCTTGTTCCGAACATGTCTTCTCCGACCCCACTTTTGGCTGTTCGTCATATTCCCGAGAGTTGGGCTTCTTTCGACTCTAATCCATGCTGCACCACCTCGGAGAAAATGGAGAGGCGGGTAGCTAAATTCTTCCTCCCGTCTTACGCTGTGACTAAGCTTCCTACTACAGGTTTGCTTAGTTACATGTATTATTTGGACGAGGTCACTGTTTTCCGAGCCCAACTGAAGGCCGGACTTCGGTTTCCTCCGCCGAAAATGATTTGCGACTTTTGCCAATTCCATGGTATAGCCGTGAATCAGCTTCCTCCCAACTCCTATTCTTACTTCAATGCTTTTCTTTGCACGTGTGGGGTTTTCAAGATAGAACCCCACTTTGTCATCTTTATGCAGTACTACAAGCTCTATTCGGTCCCGAAGGGTGGCTTCTATTTCTTGCTACCTCGGGGATCTGGGAGCAAAAAATACATGTTCACCTTCGCCACCAAGGATAGCTGGCGGGGGTGGCAAAAGAAATTCTTCTTCCTTAAGGTGGACAAGGCGTGGTCATATGTGCCGACCCGGTGGGCCCAGGGGATGCTAGAGACGGATGTTGTTGATCCCAAGAAGTTGCTAACTCCTGAGTTAGCAGCGAGGTTTGAAGACTTTGATAGCCGTATCCGAGCTGTCGCCGACTAGGATGCCGAGGTCCCACCACGCTCCTTGTATCCCTTCCCCATCAAGTGGGACCTCATGACCGAAGCGGTTCTTCGGGAGTTAGGCGTGATCAAGGAGCACAAAACTGACCTCGGCATGCCAGCGCCTGCCATCGAAGGGAAGAAGGGGTGGTTGGTGATGCACATTCAGAAGGAGCTCACATACGAAGCCCTTGTTGAGAGTAAGTTGCTTTCCAAATTTTGCCATAAATACCCCTTTAGACTTACACTGATATTTTCTCCCTTTTTCAGAGATGGGCGATCAGTCAGTTGCTTTCTACAAGTTCCTCTTCCTCGGTCAAGCCGAGAAGGGGGAACAGAAGAAGAAAGCCACCCCGAAGAGGCGGAAGGCGTCTGGAGGGGGGCCATATTCGGCCAAGAAATTGAAGAAGGGCCTTCTTCCCCCCCTCCAGAAGACGTTATAGAGGTGAGGGACCAGCCTTCGGTCTTAGCCGACCCGCCATCGGAGCCGGTTGTCAGCTCCACTCCTCAGAGTCCTGTCACTTCGGCGGACGTCTTGGGCACTTCGGTAGGAGACCCTTTTGCTCAAGAGCTCGAGGAGCGAAGATGAAGAAAGGGCACATAGGTCCCTGCCGAAGTGGAGGAGGTCCACGACTCTAATGACGACATTGCCGAGGTTCCACCAGGTTTGCCCCTTAGTAATTTTTTTATAAATTTAGACGTCTTTAGCATTCTTGATCTTATAGACGCATGGCTAAGGGATAATGTACTGATGGAACTTCAGAGTGATTTTGCAGAGGAACTAGCACCCTCAGCGTGGATGGTGGAGCATGCTTGGAAGCGGGCCCTTCAGGACTCCCATATCTCGAAGGATAAAGTTCTAAGGGAGCCTTTCTGGTTTTTTACGGAGGACATGAACTTGTTCTCCGAAGACAGCCAGCAAATGGCTCCCCAAATGGCGAGGGGCGTGCTCACCCAAGCCACGTTCAGATCTCTGGCAGAGGAGTGCCTAAACGAGGAAGTTCTCGCCGCGAGGATGTCTGAACACGCTGCCCGGGTTATTTTCAAGCTCTTTATCCTTCCTTGAAATTTTTCTAAGTGTTTGCTTTGCATTGCAAAACTTAGCCAATTGTCCTTCTTTTTGCAGCTCTTAGCGTACAGTGGATACTTCAGAGCTTGGGCAGCAAAGCAATCTTCGATTTGATCCCGGACTGAAGAGCGCCTGGAGAAGGCCAAGGTATTTTGTGCCAACTCAGTTGTTAAGTATGCTGAGCTGAACAAAATAGCCAAAGAGGAGACTGCCAGACTTCGGGAGGAATTCTTGAAGAGTCAGGAGGAGCTCTATCAAGAATTCTCCTAGAAGGTGTCAGACCTTGGCGTGAAGGTCATCTCGCTAACTTTAGCAAACGAGGCATACCGGAAGGAGAAGGAGGAAGAGTCTGCTCTCTTGACGAAGGCCCTCGCGGACAATGCCGATCTTCAGGCCGAGGTTGAGGCGTTGAAGAAGGAGACGAAGAAGAAGAAGAAGACGAAGAAGCTTGAGAGGGAGGTCGCCGAGTTGAGAAACGAGCTGGATGACTTGTCCGTCGAGAAAGACAAGGCCGATCAAGCAACCAAGGTTGCTTTCCAAGACGGCTTCTGTCTGGCTCAGCATTAAGTGCTGGCAAAGTATCCCGACCTCAACCTCTTCTTTCTTGCTGCTTTGGACATCCCCGAGGGGCCTCGCTGGGCCTGGTTAAAGATAGATCATCTCAACCTACCTTTTGCTCCTTCTTCGGCACCGAAGGTTGTGACAAAGGATGTTGGCGATGGAACATCTCATGATGGTGAGGTCCCTTAGGCGTCCAGGGCTTCACTTGTTCTTTTTCTTTGTAATCTTCTTTTTGTAATACTCCTCCTTGTAATAAGGCTCCCTTTAATAAAATTCGTTATGTCTTCCAAAATTTTGCTAAGTCTCAAGACAAGTTTCTCCCTAAATAATCTTTGGTTCCAAGGGTTAGTTTGACCACTTTCGGTCTAGGACCTTCAGGAAGATGTTATTCGTGCTTTTTATGAACCATCTTCGGCATAACACCGGTTTCGGCGAATATTTTTTGGCAGAGCTTTACCTGTGTTTATCAGCCATGTTCGGTTGACGCGCCTTCGGAGAAAATGCGTGATTTTTGCAAGTAAATACTCGCAACTTGTTCGGTTAGATTTCTCAGATGGGACTATTTTTCCTAGAGAATTTTTCTGTACTTAGAAAATTTTCTAAGTGTAAAACTTCTTCAAAGCATCTGAATGCCATGTGTTTTTCAGTTCTCTATCTTCGGTATCGCCGAGCTTATAGACTCCTGGTTGAACCTCATCAAGGACCAAATAAGGCCCTTTCCAGTTTGCCCAAAGTACTCCGTGAGATGGTCTTTGGGGCTCAAACACAGCCTTTCGGAGGACAAAATCCCCCTCCTTGATTCTTTTTCGCCTGACATGCAAGTTCGCAGCTACAGCTACCTTTTGCTGAAAAGCTTTTCTTCTAAGCTCAGCCACTTCTCTGTGTTCGTCAATTAGGTCGAGCTTAGTTCTCAACCCGAGGCCATTCTCTTCTTTGTCGAACACTTGTACCCTGACCGATGGCTGAACCACCTCGATAGGAATAATTGCCTCTATGCCGAAGACGAGTGAGAAAGGTGTCTCACCTGTGGCCCTTCGGGTTGTTGTCTGATAGCTCCATAGCACACTAGGAAGTTCTCTTGGTCATTTTCCTTTTGCTTCCTTCAATCTTTTTTTTCAAGCCATCATTTATGGTTATGTTAGACACCTCTACCTGTCCATTGCTCTGGGGATGAGCTACCGGGGCGAAGTGCATTTTTATCCCGAGGTCGGTAGTGAACTCTTGGAATTCCCTGTTAATAAACTGTGAACCATTGTCGGCCACTATCACCCTCGGTATGCCGAATCTGCATACAATGTTCTTCCAGATGAATTTATGTATGTCCTTCGCCGAAATGGTTGCCAAGGGCTCTGCCTCTATCCATTTAGTGAAGTAATCTACTACGACCACGTAGAACTTTACTCCTCCGGGTGTAGTTGGCAGAGGCTTGATAAGATCAATACCCTATACTGCGAAGGGGCAAGGGTAGTCAGCCGAAGTTATCATTTCCGAGGGTAGCCTCTGGACGTTGGTGTGTCTTTGGCAATTGTCACATTTTTGGACAAAATGCCTCGTGTCCTTTCTTAGGGTAGGCCAGAAGTACCCCTGGTGGAGTAGTACTCCTGCCAGGGCATCGGTTTCTATGTGGGAACCATAGGCCCCCTCGTGGACTTCTTTGAGGACTGACTCTATGTCCTCTTCACTGGCACAACTTTGCAGTGGACTTGCGTACCCTTGTCGGTATAACTTTTCTCCGATAAGGAAATATCGTCCGGAACGCCTTCGCACTTTTGCAACTTCGTGAAGGTTTTCAAAAAGCTCCGAAGTTGTAAGATACTTTTTTATGGGATTTTTCCATCCTCTTTCCGAGGTTTCTATGCTCATTATTGTTATGCTCGGGCGACTTAGCACCTCAGTGGACTTTTTTGACTTAGCCAAAGTGTCTACTTCAGCATTGTCTCATCGAGGTACATTCTCGATGCGTACAACATCAAACTCCTGGATGAGCTTTGATACAAGCTCGTGATACTTTGCCAAGGTTGGGTCCTTTGCGCTGTAGTCCCCTACCATCTGTCGGACCACTAGCTGAGAATCGCTGTGGGCTTTTAGGTTTCTCACACCAACTCTTCTGGCAAGGCGCAAACCTGCTATGAGGGCTTCATATTCTGCCATATTGTTGGTGATATTAAACCCGAATTTGATGGCCTTCATGGCTTCCATACCTTCCGGACCATGAAGAATTACTCCAGCTCCTTGATGTTCGGAGCCGGAGGCCCCATCAACAAACAAAGTCCACTCAGGTTCATCATTACCGAGGTTGGGTTGACTTTCTTTGGCAATGGGTACCTCGGCAATGAAATTTGCCAATGCTTGGGCTTTTATTGCCTTCCTTGGCTCATAGGTGATGTCATACTCACCGAGCTCGACGCACCACTTCGAAAGCCTTCCCGAGTGGTCTACCTTTTTCATAACATCCCGAAGGGATAGGTTACTTCGCACGACGATGGGGTATCCTTGGAAATATGGTCGTAACCTTCTACTTGCAAGTATCAGGGCATAAATAGCTTTTTGCAGCAAGGGGTACCTGACTTCAGCACCATGCAGAGACTTGCTCACATAATATACTGGCCATTGCTTTGCCCCGTTTTCCTTCACAAGGACTGAGCTTACGGCCTTTTCGGTGATGGCGAGGTAGACTATAAGGGGTTCTCTTTCCCGTGGTTGCCGAAGTGTCGGCAAATGGGTTAGGTAGACTTTAAGCTCTTCCCAGGCTTTTTTGCAGTCTTCGTTCCAAGGGTGCACCTCGATTTCGAGGTCACCTCCATTTTTTGCTGCCTTATTGAGGACTTTGAAGAACGGTCTGCAGCGATCCCTATATCCGGAGGTGAATCTGCTGAGGGACATAATTCTCCCAGTGAGTCTTTGCACATCCTTGGTCGTTGTGGGAGTTTGGAACCTCAGTAGGACTTCGACCCTTTCCGGATTGGCGTCAATACCTCTCTCCAACACCATGAATCCGAGGAACTTACCCGCGTTTACCCCGAACACGCATTTTTCGGGGTTGAGACGAATTCCGAATGTCTTCAGTTAGTGGAATGTTTCTTCTAAGTCCATGATATGATTACTAGGCAGTTTGCTCTTAACTATCATATCATCGACGTAGACTTCCATGTTTCTCCCGATTTGGGAGCTGAAGACCCTATTCATCAACCTCTGGTACATGGCTCCTGCGTTCTTAAGCCCGAAAGACATTCTAATATAATAGTATGTACCAACTTCGGTGATGAATGCGGTCTTTTCCTCGTCTTCGAGGTCCATCCTAATTTGATGATTCCCACTGAAGGTGTTGAGGAAGCTGAGAATACCATACTCGGCAGTTGAATCTACCAACTGGTCTATTGGGGGTAGAGGATATGAATCCTTAGGGCAAACATCATTCACGTTTTAGAAGTCGATACACATTCGGAGTTTGTCACTCCCTTCTTTTGTGGCGATAACCACGTTACTAAGCCATTCGGGATATTTGACTTTCCTTATTACATCCGCCTCCATCAACCGTTGGACTTCGGTTTTGACAAAGTTATTTTTGTGTGCCAAAAGGCTTCTCTTTTTTGCTAAACAGGCTTCGCGTCAAGGCGTATCTTAAAACTATGTTGAATTATGCGAGGGTATACCCCAGGCATGTCCTTTGGTAAGTAGGCAAATAGATCTTTGTTCATTAAAAGGAAAGATACAAGCTTTTGCTTGTCACATTCGGCTAGTTGTTTCCCTACACGGGTACTTCAGCCCGGGACAAGCTCTACATTCTCAATTTCAACATTCTCTAAGTTGATTCTTTTTCTCTCTGAAGATCCTTCGTTCGGTGTGCCTTTTTCTCTCGAGGTCTGTGTGTGCACTTTTACTAGGCTCTGCCTTGCCCTTACGAAGACCTTTTGGACTTCAGCTTGATCAATAAATATTTCTGTGTCCCCATCCTTCGTTCCGAAGGTGACTGTCAGGTACTTCACATCTGATCGGATGTGAAAGGTCCCTTGAGTTTGCCTTCTGAGAATGGCGTTATATGTAGAGGGGACGTCGATGACAATGAATTTGGTCATGGCAGAGGCAAAGAGTTCTTCATTGTTCTGAACGGAAGTTCCCCTCAACATCAGAGGTAGGTCAATCCACCCTAGGAATGGGAGTTCGGAAAGACCTACCCCGAAGGTAGGGGATGTGACAGGTTTAAGGTCGGTTTTCGCGATGCCTAGACTTGGTAATAGGTGGGAGAATAGGACATCGGCATTGGACCTATCGTCCAGGAGCACCATTTTAACGTCCCAGCTCCTAATCCTTGCCATTATAAGGAGTGGATAATCATGTGGGAATACCACGATAGTCCCGTCTCTTCGAATGAGCTTGTTTGAGGGGTTGCCGAATTCCATCACTCAGATCTCCCTGGCTTTTCTCTTCATTTTCTCCGAAGGCAGTACCGTAGTGATTGTCTGGATTAGTCCAACTGGTGGTGGAGGATTCTTCTTGGGACTTCGGGTCCGACATCGGTCGATCCTCATCTTTCTTTCTTTCCTCGTCCCTCTTTCCCTAGGAGATGGCATCCGCAAGTACCAGCGAAGTTGGCCCTACTTGATCAGGGACTCAATGTACTTCCTGAGTTGGAAGCAATCCTCAGTGTCATGACCATGATCCCGATGGAATTGACAGAATTTCTTAATATTTTTCTTGTTTTCCGAGGTCATCCTTTTCGGTCGCTGGATCTGGGTGCCTTGCCTTTCCATCGCCAGCAATATGTTCATTCTTGTGGTGTTCAAGGGGGTGAACGTCACTGGCTTCTTCCCTTTTTGCCTCCAAGGTCGACTTCCACCCTCTGTCAGCTAACGAGGTTGCTGGCTTGGGCTTTCAGGCCGAGTGTTGTCAGGCTTTGGGCCTTCCATTCTTAGCTCCTCAGCCGTCATGTGCTGTTCGGCCCTTCAGTAGAACTCACCAAGGGTGTCCGGGGTGTCATTTGAGAACTCGTAAAAAAGTTGTGAGTCTTGCCGAAGTCCTCGTATTATGGCAAGGATGCGTATTTCGAGGCGAAAGTCCGGCACACTCAAGGCTTTTCAGTTGAACCTTTCGACATAGTCTCGAATGGTTTCTCCATTTTTTTGCTCTATATTAAACATTTGAACCGGCATCTTCGCTGTCGGCCTACTGCCGATGAACTACTGCATGAATGCCGTGGACAGCTCTTGGAAACTCGTTATAGTTCCAGGGGCGATGGAGTTATACCATGCTGTCGTTGGGCCAGAGAGGGTGACCTCAAAGCACTTGCAAAAGGTAGCATCGTTGGCACCGTATAGCACCATACTACGCCTATATTTGGTTAGGTGAGCTTGAGGGTCACTGCGCCTATCGTAGGTTTCCAAGTGTGGCACCCGGAAGTCGCTTGGCGTCGGTGCCTCGACTATTGCTCGGATAAAGGGTGACTTTTGATGACCTTCAGCATCTTCATTGTGTGACATAGTGTTGACAAGAGGGACTTCCGATGAAGAGGAACGTCTGAAATATAAGTTTCCCAGGAGGGACTACCTGAAATGCTGAGAAAACAGAGGTTAGGAGGTCCTCCGAGTGTTTTTCCGGGGAGGAGCCTCTAATGCCCAAGTCAGTATTTTTTGGGAGGTTATGAGGTAATAATTTAGCAAAGGAGTATCTTGTATCCTCCTCCGGTCCCCTTTACCCGGAATGATTACCAAGTATTTATGGAGGGATGAATAGTAAAAGTCCTTTTTAGATGGTCGGCCCATATCGCGACACGTGTTCGGCAGGATGGGCTCCACGTCCTTTGGGCGGTAAAGGACTCCTAGTCGGCATGGGCTGCCATGCTAGGGTTCTGAGATGACCCGAGGCATGTCGGAGTGTCCCTGCAGGAAGCGTGTTAGGACGCGACTGGGGAGCGGATTATCGGGGATACACCAGAGGCCCCATAAATGCTCCATGAATGCTCCTGCTGTACTCCCGAGGTCTCCTTCGGTTGAAGAGACTTTTTCAGAGAATTCGCCTTCCGAGGTCACTTTTGGTATTGCAGGAATGCATTTCCTGAAGGTTACCTCCTTCGGAGACACCCCTGTTGTCGAAGATGGCTTGCTCGTTCCCCTGAGTGTCGTTTCCTGGAACGGAGGAACGCTGGGACCGGACTCCCCGAGGTTCAACACCCTTCCTTCTGTGGTGGGTGCTTTCTCCTTCGAGGTTGATGTTTTGTCCGAATCCGTGCCTCCGAAGGGTGATCAGCACTTTGGCTATCACATGCCCCCTCCCGGGAAGTCGAAGCGGAGACTTCGGCTTTACGCTTTTTGGGAAGGCCCCCTTACCGAACTCTTGATTGGAACTCTTAATTAAGAAGTTGTTCTTTTTCTGAAGGCGTTCCTTCACAGCCGAGGTACCTTTCCCTAGTTCTGCGGTTTCAAAGCGCGCGCAGCTTTGGCCTTTGCTTTCTTCTGCTGTAGGTTTGTGAACCGTCATATCCTTTGGTCAAACATATCAGTTATGGATATGGATAGGCGTGCTTGGGTTTTCACGGTGTCAGAGGGGCGAGCCCTAGTTCTTCACGTTGGATGACACGCGGCTGGTAGTGGATGGCGGGATAATTACGCCGGTCTCATTAATTGCGTCGTTTCGCCTTATGAGTCTGTTGCGCTTCCGAGGGGTAATAATGACGACGTTTCATTTATCCTTTTCGGTCTATATAAGCGTTTTTTTCCTCATTCCTTACCTCGTTATCTGTTTTTTGCTTTCACCCGTTCTAGAGTCTTTTTTTGCTTTTTCTCTTTTTTCCGGTAGCGGTTTCTGCGGCGAAGCGATTTCTCGCAATTTTCGTGGCGGCGTTCAGCAAATTCGATTTCCGGCAAGACCTTTGGTGGGTACTCCTTTCTGGAATTTCTTCTCTCTTTTCTGGGTCGTCTTTCCAGGGTCTCCTCGTTTCTTTACTCTTTCTGGAGCCCTCCTTTTTCTTTTTCAAAGAATGTCAGGTCCGACCTTGTTGCTAACTTTCCGACCTCTCCCTGAGAGTTTTCTTCCCCTCGAATCTAATCCGTGTAGTACTACTCCAGAGAAAGTAGGGAAGTGGATGGCTAAGTATTACCTTCCTTCTTATCTCGTCCTGAGGTTGCCCAGCCCGGGCATTCGCGGCTTTATGTCGGACTTGCATGAGATTACTGTCTACTGGGCTCAACTGAAAGCCGGTCTTCGGTACCCTCCACACAGTGTAATCTGTGAGTTTTGCGATTTCCACGGGATTGCCGTGAACCAACTTCCCCTAAATTCTTACTCATACTTCAATTCTTTTCTCTGCATGTGTGGGGTGTTTAAGATAAAGCCCCACTTTCTCTTCTTCATGCAGTACTACCCGAGGGTCCAGGAGCAAAAAGTTCACCTTCACATTTGACAACAAGGATAGCTGGCGGGGGTGGCAGAAGAAGTTTTTCTTCCTGCCGGTCCTCAAGCTGTGGCACCATGTTCCCACCAGATGGGTTTCGGGGACCCTGAAGATGGACGTTGTTGACCCCCGGAGACTCCTGACTCAGGAGCTGGTTGGCGAGTTCGACCAATTTGACAGGCTCATCCGGGCCGTGGCAGACTGGGACCCCGAGGTCCCTCCGCGTTCACCTTACCCTTTCCCCATCAGGTGGGACCTTATGAGCGATGAGGTTCTTCAGGAAATGAGAGTGGTGACCGCTCACGAGAGTGACTTTGGTTTGCCCGTGCCCGTTCTTCCGGGGAAGAAGGCCTGGATAGTCCTGCTCCTTCAGGGGAAGATCACATACGAGTACTTTGCCGAGAGTAAGTATCTTCCCTGGTTTTGGTACCTTCTTTCTTTTTGGACTTACGTTGATACCTTTTCCTTTTGCAGAGATGGGCGATCAATCTGCTGATTTCTACAGGTCGCTGTTCCTTGGGCAGGCCGAGAGGGGGGAGCAAACGCGCAAGAAGGCGCCTGCTAAGAGAAAGAAGACTAGCGGCAACGGGCCCTCTTGGGCCAAGAAGGCTAGGGCTGTTACTCCTCCCTTTCCCGAAGTCGTTGTGGAGGTGCAAGATCAATCTCTTGCCCTTCCTTCTACGCCGGTCGACCTTCCTTCAGACCTTGCCCTTCTTGGGGCGCCAAATGATGCCCTTCTTGGGGTAGCATTAAGCCCCATTCTTCCCACTGAGCCCTCCTCCGAGCCAAGATCTGCTCAAGAACTTGCAGAGAGCAGAAGAAAGAAGGGGAAGAACATTCCGGGTGAAGTCCGGGAGGGCGAGTCTGATGACGACGTTGCTGAAGTTCTACCAGGTTGGTTCCTTAGCCATTCTCCCGCACACCTCAGTATTTTTCGTATCTACGATTTTCTGGATGAATGGCTAAGGGGTGACGTACTGACGGAACTTCGGCGTAAACTTGCAGAGGACATGCCCGCACGCCCTGGATGGACGCTCACGCCCGGCGAAGGGCTCTTCGGGACAAGCGGATCCCTCACGGCAAGATGCCGATGGAGCCCTTCTGGACGTTCACAGAGGACATGAACTTGTTCTCTGAAGGTAGCCAGTGGATAGCTTCTCAAATGGCGACAGGGATGATGACAAGGGCCACCTTCCAGTCGCTTATCACCGAATGTCCCACCGAGGAGATCCTTGCTGCGAGAATGACTGAGCACGTCGCCTAGGTAGTTTTCTCCCCTTTGTTTGCTTAGAGATTTTTCTTCTAAGTTTTCAATATCCTGTTGATATTCATTCAGGGCCTCCTTTGTTGCAGCTTATGGCATACAGCGGGTATTTCTGTACTTGGGCGTTAAAGCAATCAGAGACCCGTTCTCGGTCTGAAGAGTCTTTGAGCAAAATGAAGGAGCTGTGTGCCAAACACGTCCTTAAATATGGCGAGCTCAATTCCGTAAAGGAAGACGTTGCAAATCTTCGGGCCGAGTTCGCGGCGAGCAAGCAGGAACTGCTTCTTAATTTTACTGCCAAGGTGGAGGACCTCGGCTCGAAGTGTGCAGTTCTTTCTTCATAGAACGGGACTCTTCGGAAGGCGAACGCCGAAGATGGCGAGAGCCTGACAAAGTCGCTTGCCCTGAACGCCGAACTTAAGGAGGAGGTTAAGTCTCTGAAGAAGGGGACGAAGAGCAAGAAGAAGAAGAAGCTGGAGGAGAAAATTACCAAGCTCCAGAACAAACTGGATGCTCTTAGTGCCGAGAAGAAAAAATCTGAGCTAATGGCGGAGGTGGCTTTCCAAGACGGCTTCTGCTTGGCGCGCCACCAAGTCCTTGCTCATCATTCTGAGCTTGACCTCTCCTACCTGTCCGCTCTGGTTTTCCCGAGGGGCCACAGGAGGTATGGTCAAAGCCAGATTTTCTTAATCTTCCTCCAGCCAAACCGGTGTCTCTGACTGAGCCTAATGATGATGAGTCATCGGATGTTCCTGCTCAGTGATAGTCTTCTTCTTACTTTTCTCGTTTTCCTGCTTGCTTGTACATCTTTGCCTTAGAATTTTTTGAATGAGGATTCCTTCCCCAATCTCTTCCGAATAGGATAGGAGTAATTCTAAGCATGTGTTTTCGGTGAATTTGTCCGTACTTACTTCTTCGGTAAGAGTAGTTTTAGACTCTCTCCGAACTCCGCCGAGCTTATACTCCATCCAGGAGTTAGTTCCGAAAAGACAACCATTAAGGAACTAAATTTGCACTCTTGTGGCAACATTCGGCTTGTGTCTTTTATTCACGACTGCGGGGAAGAGTAACTACAACTTTTTTCTGAAAAAATTCTAAGTATAGAATTTCTTCAGGGCATCCGAATGCCAAGTATTCTTCAGTTCTCCCCCTTCTATGTCGCCGAGTTTATAAACTCCCTTTCGGACCTCGTCCAGGACCAAGTAAGGCCTTTTCCAATTTGGCCGAAGTACCCCGTGGGACAGTTTTTGAGGTTCAAATTCGGCCTTTCGGAGGACGAGGTCTCCTTGTTTTATTCCTTTAGGCTTGGCCTGCAAATTTACGGCTATGGCCACTCTCTACTGAAAGGTCTTTCTTTTGAGCTCGGCCATTTCTCTGTGTTCGTCCACTAGGTCGAGCTTGGTTCTCAAGCCGAGGTCGTTTCCTCCTTCATCGAACACTTGTATTCTAATTGATGGTCGTACTACCTCAAAAGGAATAATAGCCTCTGTGCCGAAGACGAGTGAAAAAGGTGTTTTGCCCGTGGCCCTTCGGGATGTTGTCCGATAGCTCCATAGCATACTAGGAAGTTCTCCTGGCTATTTTCCTTTTGCCTTCCCCAATCTCTTTTTCAGACCATCTTTTATGGTTCTGTTAGACACCTCTACTTGCCCGTTGCTCTGGGGATGAGCTACGGGGGTGAAGTGCATCTTTATTCCGAGGCTGGTGATGAATCCCTGGAACCCTTTGTCTATAAACTGGGAACCATTATCAGCGACTATCATCCTCGGTATGCCAAATTTGCACATGATGCCCTTCCAGAATAATTTTTGTATATCCTTTGCTGTAATAGTTACTAGGGGCTTTGCTTCTATCCACTTGGTGAAATAGTCTACTGCGACCACGCAGAATTTCACTCCTCCCGGTGCTGTTGGGAGTGGGCCGATGAGGTCAATTCCCCAAACTGCAAAGGGACAGTGGTAGTCCGCTGAGCTTATTAGTTCCGAGGGCGATCTTTGAACTTTTGCGTGTTTCTGGCAACTTTCACATTTTTGGACGAACTGCCTTGCGTCCTTTCTTAATGTGGGCCAAAAATGCCCTTGGCGAAGTATGACTCCTGCCAAAGCGTCAGTCCCGATGTGGGCACTGCAGATTCCCTCATGGATTTCCTCGAGAATTGGCTGAGCCTCGTTTTCGCCAATACACCCTTGTAATGGACTTGCGAATCCCTGTCGGTATAGTTCTTCCCCTATTAAGAAGTATCGTCCGAAACGTCTTCGCACTTTTGCTGCTTCATGAGGGTCTTCGGGAAGCTCCGAGGTTGTAAGATACCTCTTTATGGGATTTTCCCATCCTTCCTCCAAGGTCGTTGTGCTCATTACAGCAATGCTGGGGTGGCCCAATATTTCAGTGAAGTTCTTTGACTTTGCCAGACTATCTGCCTCGGTGTTGCTTTGTCGAGGCACATTTTCAATATGGACCGTGTCGAATTCCCGGATGAGCTTTGATACGAGCTCATGGTATTTTGCCAAAGTTGAATTTTTTGCACTGTAATCCCTTGCCATCTGTCAGACCACCAGCTGGGAATCGCTGTGGGCTTTCAGGTTTCTCACAGCAATTTTTCTATCAAGGCGCAACCCCGCTATGAGAGCTTCATATTCTGCCGCGTTGTTGGTGACGTTAAACCCGAATTTGATGGCCTTTATTACTTCCATGCCTTCGGGGCCACGAATAACTACCCCGACTCCCTGATGTTCAGAGCCGGAGGCCCCATCTACGAACAGGGTCCATTCTGGCTCACTTTTGCCAAGGTCGGATTGATCATTTTCGGCGAAAGATACTTCGGCAATGAAATCTGCCAGGGCTTGGGCTTTTATTGCTTTCCTTGGCTCGTAAGTGATATTATACTCACCGAGCTCTATGCACCATTTGGAAAGCCTTCCCAAGTGGTCTACCCTCTTCATGACATCCCGAAGGGGTAGATTACTTCGGACAATGATGGAATGAGCCTGAAAATACGGACGCAGTCTCCTACTTGCTAATACTAAGGCATAGATAGCTTTTTGTAATAGAGGGTACCTGATTTCGGCACCGTGTAGAGATTTGCTTACGTAATAGACTGGCCACTGCACCACTATTTTTTCCCAGGCCCTCTGGCAATCCTCGTTCCAAGGGTGATCGTTGCTTCCGAGATTGCCACTATTTTTTTGCTGCCTTAGTGAGTACCTTAAAGAATGCTCGGCAACGATCCCCATATCTGGAGATGAACCTGCTAAGAGAGGTTATTCTGCCTGTGAGCCTTTGCACATCCTTTATCGTGACAGGAGTTCGAAATTCAAGTAGAACTTTGACTTTTTCCGGGTTGGCGTCGATATCCCTTTCCGATACCATAAACCCAAGGAACTTGCCCGAACTTACGCCGAAGACGCACTTTTCGGGATTCAGGCCAAGTCCGAATGCTCTAAGTTGGTGGAAAGTTTCTTCTAAGTCAGCGATGTGGTTACCAGGTAATCTGCTTTTGACTATCATGTCATCCACGTAGACTTCCATGTTTCTCCATATTTGACTGGTGAAGACTTTGTTCATCAGCCTTTAGTAGGTGGCTCCTGCATTCTTGAGCCCGAAGGGCATTCTTACGTAACAATACGTACCGACTTCGGTAATGAAGGCAGTTTTTTCCTCGTCCTCGGGGTTCATCCTAACTTAGTGGTATCCGCTGAAAGCATCCAGGAAGCTTAGGAGGCCATATTTAGTAGTCGAGTCCACCAATTGATCTATCGGCGGGAGATGATATGAATCTTCAGGACAAGCATCGTTTACATTTCGGAAGTCGATGCACATTCGGAGCTTGCTGCTCCCTTCTTTCGTGGCAATGACGACGTTGCTTAGCCATTCGGGGTATTTGACTTCCCTGATTACGCCTGCGTCTAACAAGTGTTGGATTTCGGTTTTGACGAAGCTGTTTTTGTGTGCCGAGAGGCTTCACTTCTTTTGGCGGAGTGGCTTTGCCTCTGGGTTTACTTTGAGGCTATGTTGCAT
Organism: Aquilaria yunnanensis; assembly: GCA_039654915.1. Lineage (NCBI taxonomy): Eukaryota > Viridiplantae > Streptophyta > Magnoliopsida > Malvales > Thymelaeaceae > Aquilaria > Aquilaria yunnanensis. The sequence continues at coordinate 52,837,299 of CM077600.1, forward strand.
TATGCTCGGGTCTACCCCGGGCATGTCTTTCGGCGAGTAGGCGAAGAAATATTTATTCATGAGGAGGAAAGATACAAGCTTTTCCTTGTCTCCTTTGGCCAATTTTTTCCCTACTCGGGTGTTTCGGCCTGGAACAAGTTCTATCTGTTCCGTTTCCACCTCCTCAGGGTCTTCTGTTCCTTGTCCTTCTGACTGTTGTGCGGGCAGAGCCTTTGTCTCTGTAGTCTGTGCACAACTCATTGTTGGGGCCTTTCTGGCCTTTACGAACACCTTCCGCACCTCCCCCTGGTCGATGAAGATCTCAGCATCTCCATCTTTGGTGGCGAATGTGACAGTTAGGTACTTCACGTCCGGGCGAATGTGAAGGTTTCCTTGCATTTGTCTTCCAAGAATGGCGTTATATGATGATGGAACATCGATAACGATGAACCTTGTCATGGTGGAGGCGAACAGCTCCTTCCTGTCGTTTGTTGAAGTTCCTTTCAGCATCAGAGGAAGATCTATCCATCCAAGGACGGGAAGCTCGGACCGCCCTACCCCTTAAGTGGGGGAAGTGACAGGTTTGAGGTCGCTTCCCGATATCCCCAAGCTTGGTAGGAGGTGGGAGAATAGGACGTCTGCGTTCGAGCCATCGTCCAGTAGTCGTACTCGCTTGACGTCCCAACTCCCTATCCTTGCCATGATCAGCAAAGGATCGTCATGGGAAAAAATGACGGTGGATGTGTCCTTTCGGGTAAGCTTTTTTGATGGATTCCCGCACTCCATCACCGAGATTTTTTTGGCCTTTCTTTTCCTTTCCGCCGACGGCAGCCCTGTGATGATCATTTGTATTACTCCTGCCGGGGGCGGGGGATGTCTTTTCGGACTTCGGTTCTGACGCTTGTCCGAGTCATACTCTTCGTCCTCCATCTTTCCTTCTTCTTCCCTCCTTCCTTTCAGGGAGGGAATGTGCAGGAAACGCTGAAGCTGACCTTGCTTTATCAGCATCTCTATGTACTTCCTCAGCTGGAAGGAATCTTCGGTATCGTGCCCGTGGTCTCGATGGAATTGGCAGAATTTTTTCATATTCTTCTTGTTGTCTGAGGTTATGGGCCTTAGTCGTTTTTGAGTCCTTTGTCTTTCCATCGCCATTAGGACATTCGCCCTCGTGGTGTTCAGGGGAGTGAAGACAATTGGCTTTCTTCCCTTGAACTTCCGAGGACGCCCACTTTTTTCAGTTGGGTAGCGAGTTTGCTGATTTGTCCCCTCGGCGCGGGCATGATCAGACCTCGAGCCCCCCATTCTCAGTTCCTCAGCGGTCATGTGTTGCTCCGCTCTTTGGTAGAACTCACCGAGTGTGTTAGGGGGGTCTTTAGAGAACTCGTAAAATAGCTAGGAGTCTCTCCGAAGCCCTTGGGTCATGGCCAAGATGCGTATCTCCGGTCTGAAATCTAGGACACTCAGGGCTTCCCTGTTGAACCTTTTGACATAGTCGCGTATGGTTTCGCCACCTTTTTGTGTTAGATCGAACATTTGGACTGGCATTTTCGCCGTTGGGCGGCTCCCAATGAACTGCTGGGTGAAGGTAGCAGACAGTTCTTGGAACTCCAGGATGCCTCCAAGAGCCAGCGAGTTGTACCATGCCATAGCCGTCCCAGCGAGGGTGACCTCAAAGCACTTGCACAGGGTAGCATCATCAGCTCCGTGTAATACCATGCTGCGCTTATAATTGGTCAGATGAGCCTAGGGGTCGGTCCGGCCATCATAGGTTTCTAGTCGAGGTACCCGAAAATCTCTTGGCATAGGGGCCTCGACTACTGCTCGAGTAAATGGCGACTCGTCTCCGCTGTAGGTTTCTGACAATCTAGCCCAGACAGGTTTCCGGGCTACTTGTCTCTCCACTCTTTCTATCCTTTTTAGGATTTTCTCCATGAGGAGCGTGGCAGGGAGGTCATCTTCATCCTGCTGTCTGTAGGCTTCTGGAAATGGAGACTGACGCCTTCTCTTTGGGGATTGACTTCAGCGCCGGGGAGATGGGGACTTTAACTCAGGCGTGGGCTCCTTCGGCGGGGGCCTTTAGGTTGCTTTGGCCCCGCTTCTCCCACAAGTTGTGCTTTGAGGAGGATGTTTTCTGTTGAGGACTCATCGCGCTGATCCCCACTTCCTGAGCTTCGATGTGTTGATCTGGGGCTCTTCTCACGACGAGGTGCCGATGGAGAAGGCCTTCGTGCCGGGGTTAGTGGTGGCCACTTTTGGTCCAACTGCTGGGTCATTTTGGCCACAACAGAACGCTGAAATTCGCGTAGGAAGGCCATAATAATGGTCAATGGACGTTCGTCTTCAGCCGGGGAAGTCCCTGCCATAGTTTGTTCGGCAGCCGGTTGGGTTTCTGGCGTGGGCGGGGACCTCGGGAGTCCTTTGTTCTTAGAATGCTGAGTTTCAACGACGGCTACATGGGGCTGGGTTCCCACAGACGGCGCCAAATGATGACTTTCAGCATCTTCATTGTGTGACATGGTGTTGATAGGAGGGACTTCCGGTGAAGAGGAACGTCTGAAATGTAAGTTTCCCAGGAGGGACTACCTGAAATGCTGAGAAAACAGAGGTTAGAAGGTCCCCAGAGTGTTTTTCCGGGGAGGAGCCTCCGATGCCCAAGTCAGTATTTTTTGGGAGGTTATAAGGTAATAATTTAGCAAAGGAGTATCTCGTATCCTCCTCTGGTCCCCTTTACCCGGAATGATTACCAAGTATTTATGGAGGGATGAATAGTAAAAGTCCTTCTTAGATGGTCAGCCCATATCGCGACACGTGTTCAGCAGCATTGGCTCTACGTCCTTTGGGCGGTAGAGGACTCCTAGTCGGCATGGGCTGCCATGCCAGGGTTCTGAGATGACCCGAGAGGGGCATGCCGGAGTGTCCCTGCAGGAGGCGTGTCAGGACGCGACTGGGGAGCGGATTATCGGGGATACACCAGAGGCCCCATAAATGGTCCATAAATGCTCCATAAATGCTCCTGCTGTACTCCCGAGGTCTCCTTCGGTTGAAGAGACTTTTTCGGAGAATTCACCTTTCGAGGTCACTTTTGATATTGCAGGAATGCATTTCCCGAAGGTTACCTCCTTCGGAGACACCCCTGCTTCCGAAGATGGCTTGCTCGTTCCCCCGAGTGTCGTTTCCTGGAACGCTGGGATCGGACTCCCCGAGGTTCAACACCCTTCCTTCTGTGGTGGGTGCTTTTTCCTCCGAGGTTGATGTTTTGTCCAAATCCGTGCCTCCGAAGGGTGATCAGCACTTTGCCTATCAACTTTTCTCCGGTGAAGGTCTTAGACAACCTTGACTAGATAGGCTTTCGGGCGATCTGCCTCTCAACTTTCTCCAACCTCTCTAGGATATTTTCCATGAGGATGGTGGTGCTGGGCTCTTCTCACTGCCTGGAGGCCTCCAGTAATGGATAACGACACCTTCTTTTCGGGGAGTAACTTCGGCGGCGAGGGGATGGTGATCTTCTTTCTGGCGATGAACTTCACCGGCAGGAACCCCTAGCACCCTTGGACTCCGTTTCTTCAGTACGTCGGCCTCTAGGGGGGTATGTCCTCTGTTGAGGACTCGTCACAAAAGTCCCCACTCCCTGAGCTTCGGCGAGTGGACTTCGGGCTTCTCTCCCGACGAGAGTTGGTAAAGGGGCCCTTTAGTCCGAAGATGGTTGTGACCACCTTTGATCCAACTGTTGCGTCATTTCAGCCACAACAAAGTGCTGAAAATCACATAGGAAGCTCATCGTGATTGTTAGAGGACGTTCGTCCTCAGGCAAAGAAGTCCTTGCGGCCGGTTGTTTGGTCGTCGGTTGATTCTCCGGCGTGGATGGGGACTTCGGGAGTCCTTTATCCTTAGAACGCCAAGTCTCAACAACAGCTACCTGAGGGTGGTTTCCCATAGACGGTGCCAAATGATGCCCAGAGGCATCTTCGTTGTACGACATGGTAGGCCTAAGAGGGACTTCTGGTAAGGAGGTGCTCGTAGAAGAGACTTCCATCGTGAAACTGCCTAAAACACTTAAAAGAACAGGGGTTAGGAGGTCCCTGGAGTGTGTTTTTGGAGGAGGAGCCTCCGATGCCCAAGTCAGGATTTGGCAAATAAAGAGTAGTGAACAGAGAGTGAATAGTATAGTTTTCTTGAGAGTTTAGTCTCTTGTGTGCCTATTGTGTATTGTGCCTACCAAGGTTGTTTCCCCAAGTATTTATAGGAGGACATTGGAAGAAGTCCGTTTGACACAGCCCGCTTGGATCATGACACGTGTTCGGTCGGTTGCAGTTCGTACCTTCAAAGATGGAGATCTCCAGCTGGCCATAGGCCGTTCTGGCCAGAAGTCAGGGCCGTGGAAGGCTTGTGTGTCAGGGCCGTGGGAGGCCTGTGTGTTAGGGGCATGTGCGTGGTCTCTATGTCAGAGGCTCCTTAACCATTTTTGTCGTGTTCGCAAGACCCCGTCAGTGAAAGAGACCTCTTTGGGATATGAGCGTTTCTGGCCAAGGTCACCCCAGTTACTCAGAAGGCCCCTCGGCATAAAGGTTTCCCTTCGGAGGATGTTTTCCCCTGCCGAGGATGGTGAGTCTGCTCTTCCCGAAGTTGGTCAGGTCATTTTACCGATGGTGGTAGTGTACCATTCTCCCGAGGTCAGTCCTGTTATTCCCAAGGGTAATGGTGGATTACCAAGGTCCGGGGGTGAAGGACTGTGGACCCTCTTTTCCCGAGGTTGGTCTTCGCATTCTTTGAAGGTGATGTTCGTCTTTCCAATGGCGGTGCTTCGTCAGAGCTTGAGAGTTTGAAGGGTAATAGCCCTTTGGCTATCAGCTTGGATGAGCTTCGTAAGGAAACCAAATACTATGATTTTTCAATTTTAAAGTTTCATCTATAGCAGTTTTTTTTAAACTATAAACTTTAACAATTAATAATATCTGAATCACGTGTAACTCATTAAATTGTTGCACAATGATATCATGGTATGTGATAAAATAGGTTGTATATGACCACAATGATCACAAACTATCATGATAGTGTTGTCCTTTAATAACAAATCACACAAAAATTTATATACTCCCACTGTTTATTTAAAAAAAATGTAAGTGAACCTATAAACACAAAACAGTATTCATGTCAACCAACTTGTTCTAAGATTTATGGCATTATTAGTTACTTTATATATATATGGGGTTTGCTCAAATCTACAGTTTTGTCCTTTTTTTTTTTTCAAATACCTACATTCACTTCCTTCAAACATTAACACCGTTAATGACCGTTAGTTAAAAACAAAATGTTTCACTTTGCCTTCCTAGCTTTCTAAGAGATCAAACATAAACCCTATTTTTTTTCCCACTTATCGACTTCAAGCCTTTATCTTCTTCCTTTCTGAAGCCGTCGGCGATTGTTGGTGCTTCATTATCAACCACACCTTCCTTCCATTACCCTTCAGTTGTCTACCGCAAATAACCCTCTCTTCTTTTTGGGGCCCTTCTCTGGTTCTTCATTTATGCTCTCCCCCTCCTCCTTCTTCCTTTTCATCTTTTCCCTCTTTTTTGCCTCCCCTTATCTCTATTAGCTCTCTGGCTAAGGAATCCTTCATTTTCGTTAAGTGGGTCGTTAATTGACCATTGATGAAAGCCAAACTGGTTGTTGATTGACTATCAATATAGCCCAAACCGGTTTTTTCTGATGCTATCAATTTTATTCATGATTTTCCCTCCTATTTGATCCATCTCTGATTCCTCCTCCAGTGCCACTCCCTCTCTTTGATTCTTCTTCATTTTCCCTCGATTCTTCCTCTAGTCCTTCTTCCTTTCTTTAATTCAATCCCCTCTCTTTGATTTCATCTCTCCAACATTTCTGATTGGGGCAAATAGATATTGTCAGACATTATCAGATTACCCTTGTTCTTTGTTGATTCAAGTCTCCATTGGTGATAATTACCAAGAACCTATTGGGTCCAATTTTGTCATGTTGGCCATTTGAAGGAATAGATTTCTCAAATTACTAATGTTGATGGATTTGTGAAGATCAAAAGTCAAGGATAATTTGATGAATTGAGAATTAGATCCAATTTGGTTCTTGGTTTTATGATGATTTGCTTTGGGATGAGAAAGATTGGGATCGAGAATCAAATCTAACCTTAAACAGGGGTTGTGGCTTGATAAGGTCTAGGGACCCTGAATTTACTAGCACTAGTAGGCACTTAGGGATTTATAATCCCATTTATGTTACAATTAGCTAGCTATTACTTATAAAGTATCTTAAATCATTACACGTAACTAGTTATTTAACTTACCTTGTATAAAAAATATGCATGCATTGTCCTGGATATGTAGTAAAAAAATAAGTAAAATTAAGAAGAAAATCATGGTACGCCTATTTATAAAACATAAGTTAAGAACAAGCCAAAATGTAAAAAAATTTTAGTTGCTTTAAATTTAAGGAATAACTGTGTGCATACTTCTTAATCTCATATGCACTTAAATGTAACCTTAATGTTATACACACCAATGGACATTACTAGAGGTAACAATTAGTATGTAAAATATCATACTTGTACACGGTGTCAGGACCCTACCTCAGTACTTGGCCCATGCCAAAAATGCAAGAGAAATGTACTAAAACAATTAGGGACTTAATTGAAAATGAGGGAGGTGATGTATATGTGCAACCAAGAATTATCGGGTTCAAATGTACAATTAAAATGGCCTAAGTGCTAATGGCGAGAAACAAAGTTTAAGTGCCAAATTGAACCTTCTTTCGAGTGTTAACAATGATTCCAAAATGTGTAGAAGGACTTAATGTGCCATGCAAAAATGTGTGAGGCCGTGAAGGGCATTAAGCCTATTTTGCATACATGTGGCATATGGTTGGTTAATGCATGCTTCCACTTAGCCAAAAACTCTAATTTCAGGTCAAACCTTCATTTTGCAAGTCCAAGTTGTGTTCTTGGTGTTCTTGGCATTTAAGTCTCGGGTCCATGCTAAATCCTTGGTGATTAAAGCTTGAATTGAAGAATCAGCTTAACATTGGTGTTCTCGGCCTTAGGCAACCTTGTGAGTGAATTTTCAAGCCAAGTCTTGGAGATTCAAAGCATAGCCGAGAGCTCAAGGCAAGAAATTGGTAAGGATTACGGTTCACTACTTGATTTTGGTATTGTTCCATGTTCAAGTTAGTGATTTGGCTTCTAAGTGATGGTAAATTGAGTTATATGATCTTAGAATGCTATATGTGGCTTATGGGTTTACCTTCGGGTTTGTGTGAATTGTGACTAGCTAGTTACTAATGGCAAGTACTTAGAGTTCATTATAGGAGGGCCAAACTATAATTGAACTTGGAACTCTAGTGGAATGGATAGTATATGGTGAGGCTTGATGAAGTTTATGGTTGTACTTGCTAGTTTGGCTTCGGCCGAGATGAACCTTGTGTTTGTGGTGCGTGAGTTGTGTGCTTGGTTGCTTGGTTGTGCTTGCTAACCTCTTATAGTTGTAGATATTATGTGTATATGCTATTGTGTACATGGTTTTGGTCTTTTCTTGTCTTTTTTGCAGGTGAAGCTATGCTAATGGGAGGTTAAGGGCTTAACTAAATAAGCTCCTAGAGCTGTAGTAATCCTTACTGAGTTTATGAAACTCATGCCCCTTATTGTATATGTTTTAGGAAAAGGCTTTGAGTTTGATTGATTTGTGTAGTTGCTTGTGTGCTAAGTTAATGCACGGTTTGCCAAGGTATGTACTATAACCGAGAGCTTGGCTTATAAGTACATATTGCAAGTCTTATGTTAAGGCATAACTCATGTGTTTGAGTTTGCAGGTTTATGTAGATTTGTGGGACAAGTCTAGGATCAATGGATGTGTGCTCATAGGCTTTGGTGGGATGGTTTGCACTTATGGGTATGAGCATGGTTGTAGGCAACTTCCTACAAACCTTGGTTTTGTATTGTACACTTAAAGTAGCTCTCGGGTACTACTAGGATTATGGGTATGTAATGCATAACTTTGGTTATTTTGTAGTTTGAACAATCTTGGTATTGTTCCAAGTATGTAGTACTAAGTGTGGAGGTTATTTTGTTTACATATAGCCTCAGTTAAGTCGTGGAACTATTATGTAAATGTTATAAATGAATGAAGTGCCAAGTTATGCTAATAGCACTTGTTTATATGAAAGTTTTGGACCATATTGTGCTAAACCTCTCACCGTTCTTGTTAGGCCGAATGTGTACAAGCATGGAAAGTATGTTTTCAAAACATTGAAGGATATGGGCTTTTTGGTTGACATGCATTAGAATGCCACACTGGATGAGCACACACCCTAAACACTTAAGTTTAAAAGTGTATAAGACTTGCCTTGTGATGCAAGTAACCTTATGGGCCTTGCCTGGTAATGCAAGTATTGACCTAAAGCTACCTAATTAGCCTCCTGGGGCACCTTCTGGGGCACCTCCTAGGCTTTGGTCTTAGGATTATATATATCTTGAACAATGAAAAGGAAGTATGGCTGAGACCTAAGCTTACTCATAAAACATATAAGTGCAAAAGTTGAATAAAGTTGCTAGTGCTTTGATAGCACAGTTGAGTGGCACTGTAAGTGCACAGGCTTGGGCCTGTGTAGAGTGTGACACACGGAGCTACAATATTTGCTAAGATTCATCCTTAGTTTTTTACCAAAGCAAGCTAGCTTTAAGTAATGAGCTACACTTTCCTTATGCTCACTTAGCCTCAATTGAAAAGGCAAACACTTGGTCAATACAACTTATATCATAAGTAGCTTGGAAACATAAAGTTTCCTACTTAGAGAATACCTTCAGACTAAATAAACTTAGCCTTAACAGCTAATTCTTACGACCTTAAAGGTAGACAAGCCTACTTAATACCTGCACAACACTTAAGGGGTGAGTACTCAAAAGTACTCAGTCAGGAATATGGGCACATGCAAGGGAAATCACATTACAAGTATGCAAGTAATATGCATATATACAAACATATAAAAAATATGCCATAACAACAAAAAACACAACCCACAACAATCACAAAAATAACAACCAATAATACAACAAATAAATGGATGGATGTATGAATGAATCATACACATGCAAATATACTTCGAGCTCCTTTACACCCATGGGTGCTAAACTTGCCATGAGCTCTCACGGCTAGAGTACATGGATACTAACCCACATATTTGATGCTAGCTCATAAACAACCTCATGAAGTCCTTTTACAAGCACCTTAAAGCAAATCATCACCTACTCAAACCTTGCCCATATTTGATAGGCTACTTAGAGTAAGTTGTCACTTATTCACTTCTTACCTGCCTTTTCCTTTAATTATTGTGCTGATAATGGACTTAGTGGCTGAACCTTGACAAGTTCCTTTAAACTTGGCTCGGACTCCTTAGTGGATCATTTACCAAGCTCATGGCTCATTTGGGACTTCTTAGGGATCACCACAATGACTAAAGGTTCCCAACCTTTACCCTTAGGCCATTAGGTGTCCCGAACCCACCTCGGGTTCTACTTCACTACCGAAGGTTCTTGACCTCATTCTTTGGCCATTAGAGCATCAAGCTTCTCTTAGTCCCAAATTGGTACATCTTTAAGCCTTAAAATATCCAAACTTAGCCCTCTTAACCACCTACTTATTACCCACTAACGATGCATTATATTAGCCTTAAGAATAAGTTTGAATCCTGAATTAAAGTGCTAAATACCTTAAATTAGGCCTAAGAAGGAAATTGAAACATTTGGGCACTTGAAACAAGTTAAAAATGTGGGGAGGGGTTGCCCTCAAAGATGTAGTGACAAGCTGTAACCCATTTAGGCTTGAGACACCCCTGGTGACGCATTACCCAGCCTTGGTAATGCAGCACCGAGCCTCCCCTGCACCCAAGAGCCTTGTGTTCTTCACCCCAAAACTTGCCCAAACCATTCTAACTATGACCAAACCACTTAGGACCCAAACCAAGCTTGCTCCTAAGTGTTAGAACACTACTTATGTATTATTGAATCATGCCATAACTTAAATCCTTTACCTCAAATCATCCATAAAGCAAGAAGCAAGCAACAAGTACACATAAGCACAATAAAGTTCCTTTGAGTTCCATGCATGAATTCAACTAAATTGGACACTAAAAGCATGAAATGGAGACCATTTCTAACCATTTAACAAGCCTAGAACTAACCCATAAGGATCATAGAAGCTTACCTTAGAGTTTGAACTGAAAACTTGCAAGAACAACTTCAAATGCACAAATACACCCAAAATGAGCTAGGGGCTTGTTAGGATGACTTTGAAACATTCAATTTTCATGAAATTTTGGGTAGATAGGGAGGTTTGATAAGGAGAAGCTGTGGAGAGAGGAGAGCTACAAAAATGGAGTGAATAAGATGATGAATATTGTTGTTCATCTATTTTTAAAATATCCCAACTACTCCACTTAGAACATTTTTGTTTTCTTGCCACTTTGGCCCCAAGACTTATTCTTGTTTCATTTAGGTCACTTAAACCCTTCCTTCACCATCTCTTATTGGTCTCATAAAAAAAAATTTCTTACTTACATACTTTGCCCCTTAGTCACTTAAATAATTATAAAACATAACAACTCAAATTTATGCCAATTTGTTTAAGCTTAAGTCAACTTAATCTAAAATGACTTATTTTTATTTTTACATCATTTTTATATAGAACCAATTTTATTTGAAAGCCAATATTATATAAGTGTAATAATTTATTTGAAAAAAAATTATCATGTCATTAAATTTATATAAAATTTTCTTTTTTAATGCCTAAAAAAGAAAAATTCATAAAAAATTAATAGTATCATAAGGATTTTACAATCAATGAATTACTTCACTTAAATAATATTGGCTTTCAAATAAAATTTATTTCAGGTAAAAAAATATGTAAACATAAAAATAAGTTATTTTGGATTAAGTTGACTTAAGTTAAAATGAATTAGTTCAAGTTAATTTGTTTTAACTTAAGTCAACTTAATCCAAAATAACTTATTTTTATTTTTAAATATTTTTTACCTATAACCAATTTCATTTGAAAGTCAATATTATGTAGATGTAATAATATATATGAAAGTAAATTTTATGATGTTTTTAAATTTTTATGATTTTTTTTCTTTTTTGATGCCTAAAAACAAAATTTTATAAAAATTTAATTAGATTATAAAATTATATTTTAAATGGATTATTACACCTGTATAATATTAACTTTAAAATAAAATTGGTTTCGGGTAAAAAAATGTAAAAATAAAAATAAGTCACTTTAAATTAAGTTAACTCAAGTTAAAATGAATTTGTTAGTTTCCCTTCTACTTAACCAAAAAGGTTTATTAGTTTTATTATTGCTAGACTATAATTAAACTAGTATTCCAAGGGTTGTAAGTTGTAACAATAACCTTACCATGGTTCTGAAAAAATTTGTGCCATGAGTCCTACAAGGCAATCTATTAAAAGTTGCTTTTTGCATGGACGTACAAGACAAGATGAGGAACTCCAAGAGTGAGAACCAACCAATCTTAAAAGGCACCAAACTTTATCTCCTGTAGGCCGAATCGGTTTAGCTCAAGTGTCAAATCTTCAAATTCATACAATTGGGTAAGTCTAAGAATTATGTTTTGAAAGTTGTTAACAATTTTCAAGAAGTTCTCTTACACGAAATGTGTTTTTCGTTTCCTCTCAAACAATGACTTCTAATTGATTGTATTTAATAAAAAAAATTGCTAGAATCAAGTACCAGTGGCAAATCATTATTCACTAATAGGGTTGATTTAATTTTCACTAACAATAATACAAGAAAAAATGAGCCTAAATTAAATTTTAAAAATTTAAATGTGACAAGCATTAGAAAACTGTATGCAAAAGTTTAATAAAATATCTGATTGGATCTTTCAAGGTATAGTCCTTGTTTTCTTCACTGTAGGAGTTGGAGGGTTTGAAATACCGATGTTGCTTTCATCTTTGTTTCATAGACTAGGGAAGAAAACTACTGGTCCCAAACTTGTCAAAGAAGACATGTCTCAAGAAGCATCTATTGTTCATTATGAGGCAAAATGGATGGCAACAATTATCTGCATTTACGTTCTTGTATATCTCTCTTGTTAGAGAGGTCCTTTCATTATGCTGGGAAGGTGATGAACCATCAATCATACTTGTTCTCTTGTCTTTGTACTGTATGAAAAATTTCCATCATCTTAATCATTCGTAAGATTGATTCTAAATGGGTATGCCATGTTTTCTTTTTTGGCTTGGTTCAGTATTTGAAGAAAAGGGGAAATAAGCCATTTTATGAAGCCCTACAGAACATCAAAGAAGGTAACTTGTATAGATGAAAATATGTTCTTGGAGCCATGGTCATAATCAATACAATTATGACTGGTTGCCGAGTTGATGGTGATGGGTTTCATATCTCTGCTACTAAGGATTTCTCAAGGCTGGATTAGCAAAATTTGTATACCCAGAAAGTGGTCTGACATATGGCTGCCTTGCTCCATGAAGGACATAAACCTTGCCTATGATGAATCTAAACCCCAGTCCACTCCTTTTCATATGTTCCCTTCCCACCACCTTATCTTGGACGATGAGCTTCTCAAACCCTCTACTACCTACTATACCAGAAAGGTACATGTAAATATCATTCATCTCCCATATGTAATTTCACATGTTTAATAGCTAGTCCCCCATCCCAGCCCAAGTAAGTCGTAACTTGTTACATTTACATATAGTTTAAGGACATTATGCCATGTTATATTAGCATTCCATCTATCTTACACCCTTTTATTCATAACATACATAGGTCATTGGTGTTTTATTTCATTTACTAGGTTAGAGAAAGTAATAACTATGTAGTAGTTTACCTGAGGATTCTTTTAATTATCAATCAAACCTTATATCTGTATGCAATATTAGATAAAGAAAAATTATCCTTAGAACTTTTTGGTTTGGGAAAAGTGCCCTTCATTTAATTGGTATCCTCAATACTGAAATGAGTCAATTATGCCTTTCTGTTTACAGGGAAAGGTGCCGATGTTGTATGCAGGTGCATTGCATCATCTTCATGTGTTTCTTGCTGTGTTAGCTTTTGTGCTATCACCATTATATTTTGCGGTGTAAAGGCAAATTTCTGTTTGTGAATGTCGTGTAAATAGTCCATGTTATTTTAGTTTTGTAATGAAGCTAAATCTCATAGGATTTATTAGTTCTTCGTCACATGCATTTTATGTAGATTCGCCAATGGAAATGATGGGAAGAGTCTGCTACAAGAAGAGAATTAGATGAGGGTAATTCGAAGCAGGAACTCACAAATGCACACCCTTATACGTACACACATACAGGAACTTATGTTGTTTTTAAATGAGTGCAGTTCTGAAAACCAATGTTACAATGTTGCAGATATCCACAAGCATTTAGGTTCTTTACCTAAGTTCAGTTGGTTGGTGAGTTAGTGAAGAAAAGTTGATGCTTACAGGTAGCGTAATATATACACATTCATCTTTATGGCCTTTGTTCTTTTAGCATTCATTTTTTAAGCAATTTTTTGGGTAAGTGACCAAGTCAGATTACCTTACTCACAGACTCGGCTTCATCAAGGTATGTTCAATATTTTTTTTTGTTTAGGATGTACAGTCAAATTGAACCAAAAATTTCTTGTACTTGAAAAATTTCTCTGACATTTCAAATTCATTTGCAGAAGCACTATCCTGGGAATCCAAGTTTTGATTTTTAGAAATATTTGTTGCTTTGCCTTAAGGCTGATTTCAAAAAAGTAGTTAGGTTAGTATTAGGCTATATATGGATAGGATCTCCATTGCATTCCAAGTTGATCCAATTGTCTGGCTTCACTGACCTGCAATTTGTCTGGGCTTTGCATGTGCAATAGTTGCTAACAATATTCTAATAATGCAGTTAGTATCTTTGGCCATTCTTAGCTGTCTTCTTGTTGATAGATGTCCATGGTAAGCATTTTCTAGTTATAGTTTAGCAACTATCTAAAGTTGTATCCTTTTCCTATGTTTAAGTTTTTTCCTTTTATTAGTCATTCATATGATTTGTGATTTATTCCACATAAACCAATTCTCTAGCTGTCTAGGAATGCTTTTGAATGAGTTTTTTCTCTTTTGAGATTTTAACAACTGGTCACTAATAATTTTTTTTAGGCCAATTATTCTATTCTAGATTTAAATAATTCAGATTTTTGTAACTTGCTTTTGTTTGCAGGTTGGCATGCATATTTTTACCTAGCATTCATTCCTTTAGTGGTAAGATATTGGAACATCATAATCCACTATATTATCCATTTAGTTGATGTTTGTTTAAAAGTGTCATTCTCAGGCATAGACATTTTTAGTTTGGTATCAATCGATCCAAGGAGTTGGATGTGATCACTCATAAATTTATATATGATATATTATATAGATTAGTTGCTCACAGTATGTACAAAGAAAGAAAAAATTAACCCTAGCACTTATGCAGCTTTTCTTTAATTCTAGCTAGGCAACATTAAAAAAGAATAAACATATGTTAGATGGCCAAAATGTCAATTGCTCACTCCTATGCATTGCATTGCATTTAATTTTTTTTTTCCAGTTGTTATTGGTACCAAACTAGAACATGTAATTTGTGAGTTGGCTGAAGAGGTTGCTGAAGGACATATAACTGTTAGAGGGGACTTGGTTATTGGTACCAAACTAGAACATGTAATTTGTGAGTTGGCTGAAGAGGTTGCTGAAGGACATATAACTATTAGAGGGGACTTGGTAATTCGAGCTTTAGATGATTATTTCCGATTTGGCAAAGCCCAAACTTGTTCTATTCCTGATACATTTTATCATATTTCATAACTCGTTTCAATTGGCATTTTTGCTCTTTATATTGGTATGTGCAAATTGCCATTTAGTTGTTTTGTGTTACTAAATGCATAGAAGTGCTCATGGGTTGATAAATCAATGCATTCACTTGGATCTTATCCTTTGCTTCCTTTCCACTTATTCAGCTGGAATTTGAGTTTCATTCTTGCATTTTGGGAGCTGTGAGTTATATTAGTGCTAGAATGACTATTGGGTAAGATCAAAATGATTTGTGCTTCATTTGTGAGACTTAATTTTTTTTTTGTTTAGAGGTACAAATGTGTCTTATGTGTTGTTTGTTTCACCTAAATGGCCATCAGGGTTTTCATTCGATTTATTTGCAGTTACATCACTTTACCGCTCTATGCAATTGTCACACAAGTTAGTTGGATAAAATGTTGATCTAATAAACTGTAATTTTGTTCAAGAATAGACTAAACTCAGTTGGCCATGTATGCTAGATGGGAAGTTCAGTCAAGAAGGAAATATTTGAGGAAAATACTCAGGAAAGGCCTCAGGGATGGCTTCAACAGATAGGATTTAAAGAAAAAGGTTTCAAAAGGCTTGCTACTATTAGTGGTTCCAGCTGGATCAGCCCAGTTCCACAACTGGCTCAAGATGTAGAAGATGATCTTCCTAAACATCGAGTAAGCTACATAGCGAAAAAAAAAAGAGGGATGGGGAACAGCCCACGGTTGGCTTATGAAGTAGACAAGGGTCTTCCTACACATTTTCATTGCATAAGTTGTAAATAAAGGAAAGTATAGGCACATCAGCTGGGTCCTGATGCAGATGATGATCCCCTCCATCAATACAAGTATGCGAGAAAGAAAGTGAAGTACTAGCATGACAGAGGCCATTGTTTAAGAGTATGGATATAGAAGTGACCCACATGAACTTGGATGGAGATAAAGAAATTCGTTTGAGTTTGAAGTATGTTATTGCATTTTATGTATAACTGATAGGGTTAATTTACATCTCATTTCCTGTAGTTGGGGTGAGAGAAGATGAGTGAAGAGAAACCCGACGAGAGTGAATGGCTTAATGAACAGCAGCTTAGATAATGATTACCGTGTAGATGTAGGGATACAAAATTGATAAATAGAAGAGTAGAACAGTAGTAAAGGCAATAAGGCTAATGGATTTATTGCTTTAACCTAGAAAAATACTTAGGCCTTTGTTATGAAATACTTGACAAGTCATAACAATCTAAGGTTTTGTTCAATTTTTCTCCATTTGACCTGGGTCTCGAAAACAAAACCAAAGCTGAAACTTATGAGTTTTGAAGACAAAATGTGATGTATTTAGCAGAATCAATCCTGTTGAAACCTACAAACTGCAATTTTGATATGCCTCTTTTTCAACGTCCCTCCCTAGCTAAGCCTAGACTGGGTGCAAATCATTCTACTTCATCCAGGGGCCGGATTGGGCGTTGGCTTTTGTTCAAAATGGCTACCCCCTGAGTCATTGGGTTTGTTATCGGTGATATTGCCGATCGGTAGTTCGTGGAAGATGTAGGCATCGGTAACGACATGGATCGCCGCCAATGCAAAATTGTATGATTCCTATCAACTATTTTGGCCTTTTTTTTTCATTCAAACTTATTTTGGCCAAAATACATATGCACCCCTTAAACTTGGTAGACTATGACACTTGCCCTCCTTAACTTCAACTCAGAGCAACTCAACTCCAAACTTGCTTAAATGGGTTAATTCCATTAATTGACTCATGCCTATCATGTGAATGAGGAGTAGTTAACATTGTTCAACTCTGTTTTCCCAGCCATAAGAAATGCAACATGTGTGGAAATCGATCCAACTGTCAATCTCCACCACCATTGCAAACCGCAGTCGCACCATCACTGCCTCTTCTTGATTTATTTTCACCCACCCACATGTGTTAGGTGAATCTTCATCTGTTGGGTTAAAAAATAAATGGATTTAGAGTGCCATTAAAATTCTAGAACCCAATCAGATTCCCTACAGTTTTCCACCTTGAGCAAGGGTTTTTCTTTTGCCGTTGATGATTTGGAGTGCCATTAATTTGCAAATTTCTTCCAATTCGTTTACAATTTCAATCACAAAGGAAATGAAACCTTTCATTTCGAATCAAAATTATGAATCATTGATCTTGAAACCCATGAATCCATAAAACACACTTTATCTATGGGTTCTGAATCCTTCGAATTCAAACCGAAACCTCAAATTACCTTAATTTCTAGCCCCCAATACAAGAAGCTTTCATTGAAAATCTCAGTTCTAGGGAAAATAGAGTGGCTTCAATTCTTGAAGAATTTAGCCATGGAGCAGGACTTGAAACAGAAGATGACTAGGACTGCAGATGAGTCCAATGAAGATTGTTTGGTACATTTATAGGGAGATGTAAGACTAATCTCGAAGAGGATGAAGGATTTGCTTTGGGGCTTTTGAAACTACTATGGAGGCCATTAAAGCCTTACGACCACACCACCTTTAAGCTTTGGGGATAAGAAATGATACTCAACTTTTTGCTTAAAGTAGATATATGGAACTCCAGTGCAATTATGGTTTAATGGATAAAAAAAGAAGCATAGAGAAAGATGGTAGAGTAGGGTAATGTAGAACATGGCGGTGATAGGGGAGGGGGATCAACCACTGAGCTTATCACTGACGGGTGGTTACAGTGACGAAGGCAAAGAACACGAAGAGGAGGATGAAGGTGAACGACATTAGCTACTCCTCGCCTATGTGATGGGCACAAGTTAATCAAAGGGGTTGATTGACCCACTTAGTGAGTTCAGGGACTGAGTTGGTCTAAGTTGAAGTTCAGGGAGAAAGTATCTTGGTAAACTGACTTCGAGGGGTAATGTGTATTTTGGCCACCTATTTTCCTTTGTTACTATTGCCTGCACTATTCTGCCTTCCCTTTTTGAACCTATTTGAGTTGATGAGAGTTTTCAGTTACCAAAACAAAGAAGCTATACAAGGATTAGGGATCAATGGTGCAATTGGTGCCATCCTCAAATCTATATTAGCAGTTCATACTACATTAATTTCGTGCATCTATTATTTTTATATAAATTGATTATTTATCAAAATGGTTAATTTATCAAAACCTTACAATCTAGAAAGTTTAAAAAATAAATTTATTTTTTTTTTTAAAAAGTAATTTTAATTTGTTTTATGAAGAGCATGTATTTTAAATATTTTCTCTTATATAACAAAAAATAAAAACTAATAAAAATATTGTTTTCATAAAAAAAATTGTAAAATTACTTTTTATGAAGTTTAAGGTCCTCATCATGTATGAAAAAAATTTCATAATAAAATGATTATTAGAATCAATAATGTATTGAATCTAATTCAAGATAGACTAGTATGACCAGAAGCAGAATTATTAATATATCTTTTCTGTCTTTATCTCAGTCTCACCGTCGATAAATAAAGCCAAAATAAATTGAGGGATACTGCCGGATTAATTTGGTTGGTAGTGGTGAGCTTAATTCGTATCTCTTGATGCTTCGGCCGCCAAAATTTTTCATTGGTTGTTGATTAACTTACTCGATTGACGATGGTTCATATGTTTTAATTCCATCCGGAATTGCTAGTCTGTCTTGTATTAATGGTTGGCAGAAAAATTTACCAATTTAGATTGATAGTTATCGTGTGGCTACTATTTAACTCAAACTAGGTGTGAAAATAAATTTCAAGGGCGGAGTTTTACAGCTACATTACTAGTTTATAGTATAACATCTCAAATGTTACACTAAAGTTTATTCCGTCAGGTAAAATGTTTCTGTTCCAAGATTTCTTATTGGTAGTGCACTGCAAAGTTTTTAAAGCATATTGAAAAAGGGAAATTTATCTGCAAAGTTATAAGAAAATCAAATCAGTAAATGGTTACATGTGTGTAAATTAAATGAAGTCTACCATTCACAGCTAGATATAGAGACAATAAAATAATAATCTAATAAAATATTGAGTCATAATATGTTAGTCACAAGGTATAGTCTTTGGTTTCTTCACCACAACTCCATAAGAGTTGCATGATCCAAAAGGCAAATGCAGCGTTTTTCTTTGTTTGATCTTTTAGGCATAGAATTACTGATCACACACACGTTGGTAGAAAAATGCATGATGGGGGGGCTACTTTGGAGTACACAGCCACATGGGTGGTCGCAGGTGTTTGCGGTGTTATCATTGCAATCTCACTCACAGTTGAAAGATCCCTTCACTCACTTGGCAAGGTTATCAATCATCACTCGTTAGGCATAGTCATTCTTTCTTCTATATACTATGTTGAACATAAGATGCTAAATGATATGTCGTGTTTCCTTTTCCATTTATCTTTCAGTATTTCAAGAAAAAAAGAAACAAGCCTCTCTATGATGCCCTACAGAAAGTCAAAGAAGGTAATGTACATAAACATATTTATGTTTATGAACTCAGAATCATAATCATTATAATTGTGACTTATTGCAGAGTTGATGTTGATGGGCTTCATATCGTTGTTGCTAACTGTGTCTCAGAGCTGGATTAATAATATTTGCATACCTAAAAAGTTAGCTAATATATTGCTGCCTTGCTCCAAAAGCCATATGGATCATGCCCATCATGAATCTAAACCTCAATCACCTCCCTTCCATGTCTCATTTTCTCAGCACCTTCTCTTGGAGGCTGAGCTTCCTGACCTTGCAGCTACATACTGTAACAGGAAGGTACAATTAAATATCCATCTATTTATAATTGGACCTTGTACATGTGAATAAGCTTAGAAAATAAAGAAAATTTTCCCCAAAACTTTTGAATTTTTTAGAAGATTCATTAAACTAACCTGGCTTTTTTGCCTGAGATTACTTGTATTATCTAGATTGACATTGATCAACCTTATGCTTCTGTTTATAGGGGAAGGTCCCAATGTTGTATGCAACTGCTTTGCATCATCTCCATACATTTATTTTTGTGTTGGCGTTTGTGCACGTGGTCTCTTGTGCTCTTACCATTATTTTTGGAGGTGCAAAGGTAGGTTATGTAAAGATAGATACATACACTTACTTCGGTATATATACTATCTATGTATTTGTAGAAATACATACATATGCATGTCATGTATTTTCATGTTGTTCAGTTTTGTTAACAATGCATACTCTTATTGGAATTTTTGGTTGTCCATTGCATGCGTCTTGGGTAGATTCACAAATGGAAAAGATGGGAAGAGTCTGCTACAAGAATGGAAGTGGCCGAAGGTAATTCTAAGTGTAATTTAAAGGCACACACAAATTTAAATCCTTATATATAATCATATATGGGTACTTATGCAATTTCTTTTTTTGTGTATGCAGTTCTACATACAAATGTTACAAATGTTGAAGATATTAAGAACCGGTTGGGTTTTGGGTCAATGTTAGGTTGGTTGGTAAGTCAACATCTATCATGTACCCCATGTTTGCACCAGAATCATGAGATGATTCCTGATAGAAATAGTGTTTAATAGGTACCAAAGTTTGCTCACATTCTTCTTTTCTTGCCTCTTCCTTTCAGCATTCATTTTTAAAGCAATTTTTTCGGTCTGTGACTAAGTCAGATTATCTGACTCTGAGACTTGGTTTTATCAAGGTTGGTTCAAGAACTTTTTCCTTTTAAATTCAAAGTTTATGGTTCTATTTTTGTTAGACTTGACATACTTTCTCTAAGTTTTCAAAGTTGTTTGCAGAAGCATTGCCCTGGGAATCCAAAATTTGATTTTCACAAGTACATGATGCGCTGCCTTGAGGCCGATTTCAAAAAAGTTGTTGGGATAAGGTTAGCAGGATTTTTTGTAGGTTTTCTTTTTTTTGGTAGTTCTTAAGTTTACAAGTAATTTTCACCTTTTTAGCAATTGCTTTTCTCCTAGTTAGAATTGCTAACTTAATTCTTCTGTGCAGTTGGTATCTTTGGCTATTTGTACTTGTCTTCTTGTTGGTGAATGTCCATGGTAAGAAATTTAGTTTTTGTTTGCAAAAGTCCAAAGCTGTATTAATTTATGCTTTTGAATTTCTTCCGCTAATCACCCATTCATTACAGTTGTCATTTTTGCCACATGTCTCTGTATATACAATAATGGACCTGCTTCTTTGAGTTTCTAACAAAAGTATTTTTCTTGAATCTTAACAGAAAATAGAAACCACTTAGACCTAACTCATCATTTAAGTTTTGTGTAATCAGTTATTCATTTCAACATACCATGCTGTAACTTCAGTGTTTCTTTGCAGGTTGGCATGCATATTTTTACTTTTCCTTTGTTCCTTTGGGGGTAAGATATTTGAAAATACAATCTACCTTGTCGTTCATTTATATGAGCTATTCTTGGGCATATGAATTTCTAGTTTGGTATCTTTATCATATGTGCTAAGGAGTTAGAAAAAATGGTTCATAAACATGTGCTACTATATATATTACCCAGATTGTTTACTTATGGAATTTACAAGAAAGAGAGAATTAACCCCAAAAACTAGGCAGCTTGGCTTTAATACTAGCTATGTAGCTTGCATTATATTTACAAGTTCTTTTTTACAGCTATTATTGGCTATTGGTACCAAGTTGGGGCATGTAATTGCAGAATTGGCTGAAGAGGTTGCCCAAGAGCATGTAATTGTTGAAGGAGACTTGGTAGTTCGACCTTCAAATGAGCACTTTTGGTTTGGGAGGCCTAAATTTGTGCTCTTCCTGATACATTTTATCCTCTTTCAGAACTCATTTGAATTGGCATTTTTGTTCTTCATATTGGTATGTACAAATAGCCAGAGAACATATTGTTTCATATTATATGTATAGAGGTGCATATTTGTTGTGAAGTTAATAATTCCAATTGTTTTTGTCCATTACTTGTTTCTACCCATTACAGTGGGAGTATCATCCTGATTCCTGCATTACAGGAGCAAATGGTTTTATGATTCCTAGACTAATTGTTGGGTAAGATCAAGATTATTTTTGTTTCATTTATGTCTCTTAATTTGTTAATGTGGATGGACAAGTCTTATGTTTTGTCCTACTTGAATGATTATCAGGGCTTTCGTTCGATTCACTTGTAGTTATAGCACTTTACCACTTTATGCAATTGTCACACAGGTGAGATGGATAAAGTTATGCCTAGATACTTGATATTTTGTTTGATAATAGACTAATTTGAATTTTCTTGTGCTTTAGATGGGAAGCTTTTTCAAAAAAGAAATATTTGACGAAAATACTCAAAAAGGGCTTGAGGGATGGTTTTTGCAAGCAAAAAGTAAGGGGAAGAGTTATGGAAGGATTGCTAATATAAGTGGCTCTAGCAAGAGTTGCCCAGTTCCACTTCCAACCGAAGATGCAGAATGTCACGTTTCTCCAATTATTCAGCCAATTAAGCTAAAAAGAAAGGAAAATGTGAGCAAGGGGGTTGGTCCAGTGTTGGCTCAGGATGCAAATGATGTTCCTTCATTCACATTGCAACGGAGCAAACTACAGAGAAGTGAAAGTATGAGCAAGGAACTAGACTTTGTTCAAGAATCTACATCCAAAAGTGAGCCACCTAAACCCAGAAGGGAAGAGAGATAAATTGTCTGGGTTTGAAGTTTGAAATTGTACCTCATAAACAAACACCAAAATAAGTATGCGGGAAGCAAAGTTAGGCCTGTCTGTGGTAGATGAATAAATTAGCTTCCATGTTGTTTGATGAATAAGTTATGTCTAGCATTGACATTTCAACCCAAAACTTGGACAATTTGTTAACGGCAATGAAGATAAATAAATAAAGAAAATCCATACAAAATAGAGGATGGCCCATCATTATTCATTACATAAGCTGTAAATAAAGTTACAAAGTGAGATTTTTTGTTCTTAGCATCAACCAAACTGAAGTGTGTGAGGTAAAAGAAAGAAAAAACTAGATTGATTTTTTCTTTTTTTGAGTTCTAATTTTTAACTTTTGACAAAAAAAAGTTCCAACTGGCGACTGGTGTAATTTAATAGTTAAGTCTAAAAATGTTTGTAGAAGGTAATAGTAAATGCTTGTGTTTTTTTTTTCTTTTGCATTTACTCACGTAGAAACCCATTCAATACCTCAATAACCATAGGGTCTCATTTGGCCCAACATGTATATCATAGGGGCTTATTACCGCCTTTTAGCTTTTGTCGAGAAAAAAAATTATTCTTTTTCATTTTTTTTGCTCTTCTGTAACTTTTATCTGCAGCTAAGCTGGTTAATAATCATTATGCTGCAAGTGATGAACTGTGCATTGGTTTCCATTCGAAATACAGACATCTTTAGTCACTAAATTTATCCCCGAAGATGTAAGCGATCATATATTGTTGAACGCCATCATCACTAGGAACGACACCGATCATAGTAGATACAAATGGGTATGATTCCCATCCATGCATATTTCCTTTGTTTGGCCATTGTTGGTTCTTCAGTTTCTCTTATTTTGCGATGCACCTATTTTCCTTTGCTACTATAGCCCATTCTTAAAGGTCTGGAACCTTTTCCAATCAATAAGAATATGGGGGCCAACATAGAAAATGAATAGAAGGATTAGGGGTCAATGATGCAATTTATAGACGAGTGCACTACCGTGTTGGTGTATTAGAGCAAAAAGGAAAAACCAAAAAAAAGGGTAGATGGCACCATGTACAGGTTCATATGTTTTGGTTCTACCCATATAAAAAAATATTGTTAAAGTTTACAATGATGTACCAGTGATGGATCAAAACTTCACCAATAGGGATAGATAATTGTAATATGGTTAGTATCAATTGACATCTGGCATAAAAACTTTTTTAATGTCAGAGTTTCACATTTATTCCACCAATGTGTAGAATAAAATTTATTGAACACCTAATACTGATCCATCTTTTCCAGTAGGAGTTTTAGAATATGAGTTATCAAAACATTGGGAAGAATGGTCTAGTTATGTGCTCAACTGTTGATCATTCTTTCCCAATGCTTAACCACAATAGGTCAAAAGAAAACCAAAGAAACAAACTACAAACAAACAAAAATCTTGTAAATGCCGATCATCTGGAATGATGGCAATTGTATATAACTTCCAACAAATTTAGTGGCCCCCATAGCCATAGCATGGACATTGACATAATAGTTTAATATGACATCGTGTGAAAACTGCCTTGAGGGACAACTTTGTTTTCTTCACCACAAAAGTTGGAGGGCTAAGATATTGATGTGGCTTTCATCTATGATTGGTAAAATGTGCAAAAAATTACCGATCGCAAACACATTAGAAAGGCATGTCAGGGGGAGGGACTTCATTGGAGTATACACCAACCTGGGTTGTGGCAGTTGTTTGCAGTGTTATTGTTGCAGTCTCGCTTCTTGTTGAAAGATCTCTTCATTCACTCGGCAAGGTGATCAATCATAAATTCTTTCTTCTATGTAACATATGGAAACTTTCCATCATCTTTATTTAACAGAAATGATGCTTAATGGTATGTCATGTTTTTTTTTGTTCTTTTTTTTCAGTATTTTAAGAAAAAAGGAAACAAGCCCCTATATGAAGCCCTGCAGAAAGTCAAAGAAGGTAAAAAGAAGGTAACATAAAAAAACCAAAATATGTTCTTAAGCTCCTGACCATAACTAATAAAATTATGATTGGTTGCAGAATTGATGTTGATGGGCTTTATATCACTGTTGCTAACAGTGTTGCAAACCAAGATTAATAAAATTTGCTTACCGACAACATTGGCCAATACATGGCTTCCTTGCTCTAAAAGCCACACAAGCCATGCCCATGATGATTTTGCAATGCAGACTGGTCTCTTTCATGTCTTTCCTTCCCGTCACCTTCTCACAGAAACCGAGCTTTCTGACCCTGCAACTGCCTACTGTACTAGTAAGGTAGAAATAATATGCATTTTCTCATCTACTTAAATTTATAGTTCAATACCTTGCATAAGATTTTTATCTCAAGGGGCTCCTTATGTTAGTCCCAAAAAAATTACCACTAATTGTTTTTCATAGAATTTATATTGGTTTTGCAATATTACTATATTTAAAATCTATTTACCTTCTACTCTATAGGTTATTGGTAGTTTACCTGCTATTGGTAAAGTTAGAAAAAAAATGGAAAAGAATAGGTAATATGTCTACAATTTAAAGACAAAAAGAATTTCAAAAATTGTTTTTCCTTTGGGATGAAGAATTAACTAGATATAAGGTAGTTTAAGGATTTTTTTGATTTATAATTTGACTTCATATCCATATGCAATCTTAGAAAAATAATTCTTTTTCTTGGAACTTTTGCATTTAGAATAACAGTTTTTAAGTTTTCTAGACATTTCCTACTCACATTTGTGGTTCTGTTTACAGGGGCAGGCTCCAATATTGTCTGGAATCGCATTACATCATCTCCATACATTCATTTTTGTGTTGGCTTTTGTTCACGTGGTCTTTTGTGCTCTCACCATTATTTTTGCAAGCATAAAGGCAAGTTATGTAAATATGCAAGTAGATTTCTTGACTTGGAACATCAATACACTGGTGACTTCTATTTGTGTTGTACGATAATACATGGACACTTGATGCATAAATAAAAGTTATCTCTAGTGGTACCTAAGCATGCACTTGTAGACACATATCATATTTGTATATGTATGTACATGACTTGTATTGAATTCATGTTGTACATATTTCCTAAATAAAGCATAATCTCAATAGATTTGTTGGTCATACATGCATTTTGTGTAGATTCGTAAATGGAAATGCTGGGAAGAATCTGCTACAAGAATGGAATCAGATGAGGGTAATACTAGGTGTAGTTCACAACCAAACACAAATAAACAAACACATATCTATGCCTATGGGAACTTATACAATTTTTCATGAATGCAGTTTTGAAAACCAATATCAGAAATGTCAAGAACATTCAGAACCGCTTGGGTTTTGGATCTGTGCTAGGTTGGTTGGTGAGTTAATGATTTGTCATGTTTGTGTGTATATGTGAAATAGAGTATTTCTCTCCTAGAATTGCATGGATCAACTTGCACTCTATCATGTTTCCTAAGTTTGCACCAGAAACCTGAAACATTAAAAGATTACAAATAGTTCATAAAAAAACATGATTCTAGATAAAAATATTAATGTTTAACGGGTAGTATAATGTATTTGCATTCTTATTTTCTTGCATTTCTCTTGTAGCATTCATTTTTCAAGCAATTTTTTGGGTCTGTCACAAAGTCAGATTACCTTACTCTAAGACTTGGCTTCACCAAGGTAGGTTTAATAACCTTTATCTTTTGGAGTTAAATTCAAATTATATGGTTCAATTTTTCTTGGACTTCTTACACTTCCTTTAATATTTTAATGTTGTTCACAGAATCACTGTCCTGGGAACCCAAACTTTGATTTTCACAAATATATGATGCGTTGCCTTGAGGCCGATTTCAAAAAAGTTGTTGGGATAAGGTTAGTGTTATGGTCATTGATAAGATCTTTGTTCACTTTGTAGTTGCTATAAGTCCATTAGTAGTTTACAATTTTCCACTTATCCTAATTTTATTTCCTAGCAATTTTTCTAGGCCATGGACATGCATTGGTTGCTGATGTTTTTCAATTGGTTTCTCACTTAATTCTTTCAATGCAGTTGGTATCTTTGGCTATTTGTACTTGTCTTCTTGTTGTTGAATGTTAGTGGTAAGAAATAATTTTTAGCTTGAAATTTTTAATTAAAGCTGCTTTATTTATCTACTTTTGGATTTCTTCATTCCCTTGGTCATTGATTCTGTTGCAATTTATGCCACATTGAACTATTGGCTATTTTCCTTGAATCCAGATGGAAAATAAAAACCAGTGCCTCAACAAAGCACTATTTTCCTTCTTTTTCTTCTTCTAATCAATTGTTCATTCAAGCATATTTAAAGCTAGAATTGTTACAACTCTGGCATTTCTCTGTAGGTTGGCATGCATATTTTTACTTGGCTTTTATTCCTTTTGTGGTAAGATATTTGAACACCATAATTTACTTAATATTTTATTTATTAATTTATTTTAGTTTTTTTCCCTTTTTAGACATGCTGTTCATAGGCACAGGTATTCCTCACTTGAAAACTTCTTTAGTTGTCTTAAACAGTTTGATAAGATGAGTTATATACATATATGTAATATGTTATGTAGATTAATCTCATCATATCAACTTAAAAATACAAAATTAACCCTAACATCTGTGTAACTCTGCTGCAATCCTATCTAGGTAAGATGGATGAAATAAAAACCTATTTTAGATAGCCAAAATGCCAAGTTGTTTGATCATGTTTTGCATAGCACTCACAAGTTTCTTTTTTCACAGTTGTTATTGGCTGTTGGTACCAAGTTGGAGCATGTAATTACAGAGTTGGTTGAGGAGGTTGCCCAAAAACATATAGCAGCTACGGGAGACTTGGTAGTTCGACCTTCAGATGAGCACTTCTGGTTTGGCAAGCCCAAATTAGTTCTTTTCCTGATACACATTCTCCTATTTCAGAACTCATTTGAATTGGCATTTTTGTTCTTTATATTGGTAGGTGCAAATCATGAAATATCCTGTCTTCGTATTATACATGTCAAAGTACATACGTGTTGGGAAATAATGTTACATTCGCTTTTATCCTTTGCTTTCTTTCACCCATTACAGTTGGAGTATAGGTTTGATTCATGCATTATGGGAGCAGTGGGTTATGTTATTCCTCGAATCATTATTGGGTAACATCAAAATGATTTTTGTTTCTTTTTTGCTTCTTAATTTGTTAATGTGGCAGGACAACTAAGTCTTTTGTGTTTATTTCACTCTTAGGGCTATCGTTCAGTTTACCTGCAGCTACAGTACTCTACCACTCTATGCGATTGTCACCCAGGTTAAATGGATAGATATACATCCAATTACCTTTTCCTTTTAATTTTCTATTGTTTGAGAATTGAATTATCTGAGTTTGCTGTGTGTGCTAGATGGGAAGTTCGATCAAGAAGGAAATATTTGATGAAAATACTCAAAAAGGGCTTCAAGGATGGCTTGAACAGGCAAAAGGTAAAGGAAAAAGTTTCAAAAAGGTTGTTAATAATTGTGGCTCTAGCCGAACTGCCCCTCTCCCTTTACTGGCTCAAGATGCAAGCAATGTCCTTCCTCCATCATTATGGCTAAGTAAGTTGCAGAGAAATGAAAGTACGGGCAAAGGAACCAGCCCACTGCTGGCTGAAGATGATCCTCCTTCGAAGTTTAAATAGAGTAAGCTACAGAGGATGGGAAGTATGAATGTAGGGACTGGTAAAATACTGCCTCAAGATGCAGATAATAATGCTTGCAAAAATTTCATTTGAGTAAGTAAAGTATGGGCAACACTCTAAAATCTATGCTCATCTATAGACCTACATGTGAAAGGAAGTAAACTACCCAACTTGAAATTGTACTTCAGAAATAAATATTTATTGGCACTGTAAAGGGAAGAGACAATTAGGTTGTCAATGAATGAATAACTCAACTTTTGTATTGTTTGATAAATAAGAGATGCTTAAAAACTTTAATATATTGAGAATATAAGTACTCAAAATAAAATCTAAGGAATCGTTACAAAGGGAAGTTAAGATTACATTGCTTCATATCGAACTGACCTATAGAGCAAACTGACCAACTAATAGAAAACAATAAGCAATATTGTTTTTGCAAACTGACCAACTAATAGAAAACAATAAGTAATATTGTTTTTTTTTTTTTGGGCAATTTGAATCATTTACAAGTAAAGAGTTATCATTATATGTAACCTAATGTACATCATGAACGAGAAGTAAGAGAGTCACACATACAAAACCATAAAATTCCTACATTGAATTCATCAAGACATCAATATCCACCAATGTTCAATAGCCGGAATTGCTGGATAGATGATTACAATATGGATGCTTAATTTGACGCAAGAAAAATACAAAAAAGAAATAAAAATGAATGACAGAAACTTACAACTAGCTACAAACATTAATCCACGTAGGTGGAAACTTCTTTTTCTTTTTCTCAATGCATCCAGGATCAATCTAATAGCTTTCACAGATACTATTTTCTGCCAATAACCAGTACTTCCTTAGTAAAGTTGTTGATCAAGGAAGGAGAAAATGAAATAAAGCAGAGCATAGACAAGATAATACATCATGAGTGTCAGGCATTGGTGACTAATTAACAACAATATACAATTGCAAACTATCAAATTGGCCTATCATGAAAAGGATAAAATTAATATCACTATGGCACAAAGGGAAAATCATCCATCCATGTTTGTGCTATAGTGCAGACTACCAGCTATTGTTTTTTATAGTTAAATCTGTTATCCAAATTTATTTTCAGCAAATTTGATTCATCATATTCACTTATTGGTTCCTAGATTTTAGAGAATAACAATTATTGTAATTAAGGCACTACTGTGGATCAGGCTCATATGGCTACTTGATGTCATAGGGTTTGCTTGATCTTGTAGTTTGTTTCCTCCCCTTTTTATCACCAAAAAAAGACTTGCATCATTGGTCCCATAAATAATAGTTCCCCTACAATGTGGTATGATGGACAAAAAATAAAATGATGAAATGTGTAGGGTGAATGGAAAACTAAAAGTTGCTTGGCAAGAAAGATGAAAGATAAGGGGAAAAATGGAGTAATGCCTTAATTGTGATCTTTTTGCCTAAGGACTAAGCTATCAATTTTTAAACTTTTAATAGCTTATTTGCAAAATTTTTCTAAGTTCAATGGTCAATTTGCAACTTTTTAAAGAGCACAAAACCAAGTTACAATTTTAGAAATATTCAAGGGCCATGAATTATGTAAATCTACAAATATTGTTAGGGGACTACATTGAAATTAATGGAAAACTATTAATTCACTATTCTTTGAGGGAGAATGCACACTTTAAGTCCTAAAATGTTTACCATTTTGCAAAATCAGTTATATATCTCCTTGATTTGCTAAACAAGCCAAAAGATTAAAACCGTTAAATTTGTTATCCGTAAAAGTTTCATGTTTTGGTAAGTTAATCCTAAAACTTTTATTTCTGATGGAAAATGCTGACATGACACTTGTGCCACCATCTCCAATAGGATGAAAAATGTATAAACAACTTAATCTCTGTTGGTGTTTGGCTTGGTTAAAAGCAAGCTCGTAACTTATTCAAACTGTTATTAAACTAAACATGAACAAAATTTCAAGCTTGAAACACAATTTAAAGAAAGCTTGACTTACTTATTACTCAGCTCAGATTAGCTCAAGTTTAGTCATTTCCCTTAATTTAAGTAAACAGCTCGAGCTCGATTCAATCTTGATCGCTTAAAAGCTCGTTCATATTATTTTCAATCCAAACATGAATAAAATATCAAGCTCAATAGATATTTCTAGCTGAACATGATCAGCTTACTACTCGGCTCGGCTTGACACGTTTTCAGCTCTAATCTCTAGTTACTAAATAGACACTTTTCAAACTTTAGTGACTAACCTAAAAATTTTATTAAAATTTAGGAGTCATTTTTTAATTTTTCAAAGATCTAGGGACTAAAGTTAAAATTATAAAAAAAAATAGGTGTCAAATTATAATTTGAAAAAAAGCTAAGGACTGTATTGTTATTTTCCAATTTTTGAAATGAAGTAATTTGTCAAATTAGGACGCATATGTTTTTGCATTTTGTTATCACAATCTTTCAACATTTTATTTTACTTCTTTTGCCATTTTTTTAGAAAGTAAGGTGTAATGTAAGGGCAAACTCTATACTTTTAAACATGAGGGATAAAATGTAATATTATCTAAGCAAATTGTAATTAACCATATATAAAATGATAAAATACGATTGATTCACATTCTTATGTATCAATAAATTAGTTTTTTGTTTAATATTTTTATTTTAATTTTTATTCCATTATTATATATTTTTGCATCATATAGTATTGTATTTCGTGTATATTTTATTTATATTAAGGATATAATGATAAAAATAAGTAGAATACATATAAAAAATGTATAGAATTTATATCTAATATTTTTCTTTCATCTAAAAATATATCTTTTTTTCCTTATCAGTAATGATAGGTAAAACAGTATATCTTACAATATACCCATAGTTTAAAATGATACGGTATACTTAGCAATACCAGTATTAAAAACATTGAAAAGAAGTACTACTTAAATCAGCAAATCCAGTATTTATATTCCATAGAGGTTGCCTAACCCCAACCTTGAGGTATGGTGAAATCTACAATTTTATCTTCTCTGTTTCAAATACCTATAGTTACCATTCTAAAAATTAACGTACCTACTTCCTTCTTCTAGTGCTAACTCCGTCACTCACTATCACCATATAAAAGAAAAAAAAAATGTTATTTTACCGTGCTAACCTCTCTTCATAAAAACTTGGCCAAAATGCACATTTGGTCCCTCAACTTGGCTAACTCTAACGAGTTAGTCCTTTATCTTTGAATTAGTGCGAGTTAGTCCCCCAACTTGGCAAAATTTAGCGCGTTCGTCCAAATTGGATGGAAAAGTAAATGAAGTTAGATTTGTTGCTGATGTGGCATGAAACTGTGCTGAGTTGGTCCTGTCACATAAGCCAATTTTTTCCACATCATCCCGCCTCGTCTCTCTCATTGTTTAGGGTTTATTTCGGCAATTGGGATCGCTGTCTCTGCTAAGCTCGCTGTCGCTGCCGAATTGACAAACTCTTCTTCATGTTCGAATCCCTCCCGATGAAAGGCACCACCTTGGCTATCCCACCTGGGTAAGGCCCACTCTTCAACTCTGACTCCGACTTCGTCAGCTTCCCGGTCATTAGAGGCGGCGGTTTCTTCGCAGTGATCCTCGCCGCCAAATCAACAGACTTTTCAAATTGATCTTTGACCAATTGACAGACTCTTCGAATCGACGAATCAATCCTCACATCAATCCTCACCAAATCGAAGATCGTCGCATTTATCCTGGCCGTCGAGTTGACGGACTTTGCATCAATCCTCGACCAATCGATGAATTGATCCACGCATCGACCCTCCCTAAGTCGATCCTTGCCAAATCGACGAATCATCGCATCTATCCTCGCCGAATCGATGGGCTCTTCGTCAACGAATCCAGCCACAAGACTTGCTCCGCCGCCCTCAATGCCTTCCGCAGAATCGATGAACTTTTGGGGATTTTGAACCTTCGTAGAATCAACGCCTTCCACCGAATCATGACTTCATCGTGAGACCTTCACCGCTGCCCTCAACTCCATCGAGACTTCACTGAATCGTGAGACCCCCAATCGGTCAACGCCTTCCGCCGCATCGTCCGCCTCCTTCGCGAAGACATTCGCGCTCAAAAAAACGAAATCACGGGACCTGCAGGTTTTTAATCCACTTGTTCACCTACAAAATGACGTTAAGTCAAAAGGAGTCTGAGCCGGATGCTTTTGTTAGGTGATGGACTAAATCGTTTAATTAGGCAAACTTTAGGGACTAACGCGCTTAATCCAAAAAGTTGGAGGAGTAACTTGCACTGAGTCAAACAAAAAGGACTAACTCGCTCGAGTTTGTCAAGTTGGAGGACCATATGCGCAGTTTGGCGAAAACGAAACTCTCTTCCTCTCTTCCTCTCTTCCTCTTTCTTCTTCTCTGCGGCATCTCCGATTCCATCGCCTGCCCCGTCACGGAACGGCTCGATTCCCAGTCGTTAACGATTCCCAGCCGCCAGCTGTTCTCGATTGACGACATCGCCTCCGTCGCCTCAGCATCCTCGACTTGTTCTCGTCCGTCGTCCTCGAGTTGTTCTGGTCTGTCGTCCTCGATTTGTTCTTCACCAGGTCCCCATCTCTGCCGATTCGCGCGTTGTTGCTCTCCTTCTACCGCCGATGGGTGCTACGGAATAGCTGTTGATCGGGAATCACCGATTTTTTCTCCGCCAGATCCGATTGCCAGATTCGAAGGAGATCCAACGAAGCCTCTGATGTGGAGATACAGAATTGTGAATTGGGGTGGAACGGAGGAGAACCGTCACCACCCACGAGCGCTGAAACCATCACCGCCTAGCCCATCGCGCCTGTCCTTTCCGCCGAGCCCATAGCAGCCGATTCTCTCTATGACTCTATCGCACATCTGTCCTTGCCGACTCTCCGATTCTCCGTTTCTCATCGGATCGCAGGCGGTGAAGATGGGGTACGGGAGAGCGGAGGGCGATGAAGGGTTCTAGTAGATCGCGTCGGCTGTGTTAGTGGCTTGCTGCTGGTTTGATTTGAATGATTTGGAGAGGGAGAGAAACGGGAGGAATAGAGACTGAGAGGGGCGGCGGCGATGGCGTGCGGTAGTTGCTAGGAATTCAAATAATTCGATTTAAGTTAACTGGCTTCTCTTTATTTTTATATATTTTTTATCTGAAATTAATTTTATTTAAAAGTTAATATAATATAAATATAATAATTTATTTGAGACTAAATTTTTATAATGTTTTTAAATTTTTATGAATTTTTTTAATATTTTAATTAGAAAAATTTATAAAAATTATATTTTTAATAGATTATTATAACTATATAATATTAAATTTTGATTAAAATTAGTTCTGAATAGAAAATACATAAGAATAAAAATAAGTCATTTTGAAATCAATTGACTTGAGTTAGAATGAATTGAATAATTATTTTGTTTTTGTTTAGATACAAAAGTTGAAGGATAAAGTTTCAGAGTCCATGAAGGCTAGGAAAGCAAATTCAGCTAATTTCCCATTTCTTATTTAATGACGAAGTTAACTGGCAAGGGGGTAACTGTATGTATTTGGAATAGTGGGACGAAACCATGCCGGCGGGAGGGGGGTATCATGTTGGATCAGACGCTAGCTACACTCTTGATCTTTTGTCTTGTAAATGATGGTTTTTGCGTTTCCGTAATGCCATTTAAAATTTTTTTCGTATATAAAAAGCTCTTGGATGGTTCTGAAAATACAAAATTTAAAAAGAATTGTAACTCTTGCTGAATTCATTCAACGAAAAACGTGCCTGGATCATGTTATTCCAAAATGACAATCTGAATCTGAATCCAAAGTCTGAGCGAATATGAAAGGTAAAAAAAAAAGATAAAGACTAGTGACAGAAAGTC
Source organism: Aquilaria yunnanensis (assembly GCA_039654915.1). NCBI lineage: Eukaryota > Viridiplantae > Streptophyta > Magnoliopsida > Malvales > Thymelaeaceae > Aquilaria > Aquilaria yunnanensis. Next base: position 52,871,209 of record CM077600.1, read on the forward strand.
CAACCTTATCTTTGGGAAAGCTCTTTCCGGCAACATTTTGAGAGTCTTGACATTGGTGCACAGCAGGCATTCAGTGCTGGTTCTCCTCCTTTTTATTCTTCTGCAACACTGGCGGCACTCAAATTCACGCTGAGGTCAGCTACCTGCTCATAAACAAATAAGTTTCTCCTTACATGGTTAAAGCCAAGAAACCAATAACAGTTATGACAATGTAGCAACAATGGCACCCTGTAATCTGTAATGGAAACAGACATTTCATGCAAGCACGCAAGGTCAAATCTAACTACTGTCATGGCACTGAATGTTGTTACAACTTTGATGAAAAAACATAAGTGGTATAGAATTTGCTTTTAATCCTAAACGTCTAGCTCCAAAGAGAGATTACAACCACAAAACGAATTCACCTTTCCAGTTATCTTGGTGTACATGTTGAGAACATCCATTACAGTTGACTCAAAATGGGTTGTAGCATCATAGCTCTGCCGTTAAGTATATAAGGAGTTAGGGTGTAGAAATATTGATAATGAAAATCTCACAGGTTAAGACCAGAATTATAGGAATTTAAGATATACTCACGGTCGATATAAAGCAATTATCTTTGGATGGGTCATTGATTGCTTCATATCTATCATAGGTATCATAGAATATCTCATCAACTGAACCTAGAAGATCAATTCCTGGTTTCAGTTCAGCCTGAGGATTATCAGTCTCTACTTCCGCTGACACAAATGCAATGTATTTGCCCTTTGGAGCCACATTGTGAGTATATGAACAACAGAAGACATACCTACTCAAATACAGGACAGAAATTATTTGTTTTATCACATGAAAAAGGATAAGCACTGCAACTGAAAAATAGATTGTGAAAAAAAGGAAAAAAATAATTACAAGATGCAACTACTTCAAGATTATGATATAGTTGAGATAAGTTGAGGCAATTGGCCAATGAATAAGATGAAGTTGATTGTGGCTGATTGACATGAAATTCTTATTAACAGGAAAACCAAAAACATCGGTGATTCAAACAATAACTTCTGGCATATTCTTCCATTTTTTTCCTGTTGGCCAGAACCTCCTTTAACTGAGTATATAGATTTAGTCCACTGTTCTATGAACTATGAAGTATAAACTACATAAAAGTTACAGGCATACTTCATACGTAAAGTAGAACTCAAATATTGTGAATAACCCTTTGACAATAAAACCACATTGTTGAGTTATAAGCATACTTCATACATAAGCAACTTTAATTATCAAGGCAACTGGAAAATTTGGGCTTCAGTTACATAATTGTCCTATTTGTAGGTGCATTAAGTCTTGTCTAGACATAAAGGACAGATTAGTTGGGGGAAAAACTTGCTCATTTTTTTACTTCGAATCTCCTTCAACAAAAATATAGCTGCATTGTATCTTATGGATGCAGAAAAAGCGTACTTTCCAGATTCGCACTACTTCACTAAAACAAGTATTGGTAATTTTTTTGGGCGGGGAGAGCCTAGAAACAAGAAATTCAGTGTCCCATGAAAATTGACATCCTGTCATGTTTTTTGTATTCACTAAAGGAAAAATGAAATAGAAAAATGACAAGGTTCTGAACAACTGAACAAAGCTATAGGATCCCAAACGTCAGAAAGGACAAACTCCAGTTCTATTCTTCAAATATACAATTGAAAGCAATACATAATCCATGGTCATTCAAACAGGAAATTTTTTTTCTCAATATTGATATATTGTCAATTATCCATGTTAATTTTCCCATACTATTCCAAGGGATAGGTTTTATAGTAACTTACATGTCTGACTTGCGCCGCAACTGCTTTTGTGGCAGAATTATTTGAACAGAATGTGAATCATTGGTACTTGGAATTGGGTGGCTCATAATAGCAATTGCACGCGCAACCTTCCCGATCTTCTTGACCTGTTCAAACAAAGCTCATGTAAATAATCAAACACTTGAAAGTGCAGCAACAAGAGTAACCAAAGGGATCATTATCCTGTTTTACTATAAAAGGTTGTAGCATTTACTGTAATCATGACATGCCAACCAAGAGTCCTTGAACCACATGCTAAAAAGAAAATATTGAACTCTTATTCATTTTAGTTCACACTAAAAGCCTTGAACTAGTTTACTGAAACATAGAGAACCCAACATGTAAATAGCAACGGTCATACAACTAGTTTCCTTAAATTTGAACAAAAGGCATATTTCACCCTAATTTGGAATGTTTACAGACATTTGTGTGGCCTATAGTTTTACAGTAAATTAAAATTAAACAACCGATACTAATACAAAAACAGGTTTCTATACTTAACTACATGGCTTTCAATCTTAATCGGAATTGCTTGTTTGTATAAGGACAGGAAATGGCCTACCTTGCTGGGTAAGTAGGAGGGGTCACAAACAACTTTCTTACACCTAGCAGTTTCCCCTTCTGATGTAACCCCAACTACTTTGCCTTCTGCATCAAACTCCACCTGTCCATCATAGATTCGTAATATGAAACAAACATGGGTTAGTGCACAAAGGAAAGAGACTGCAAGATAAAACAAAACAGTATATTACCTTGCAATCTGGTTTATTCAACATATATGTACCACCGTAAACAGCACTAAGCCTAGCAAAGCCCTGTTTTTGAATAAATAACAACAAATAAAGTAATTGACCATGATATAAACTCAAAAGCATCAAACATGTCTAAAACACAGAGAGGAACACCTGGGGTAGTTCTCCCAGTCCATATAGTGGATAGATATATGGTGATCCCCCTTGAAAACGAGCAAGAGATTCTGCATAGAGCTGGCAGATTATAACAAAGGAAAAATTTAAGTCAGAGCTTACCGAAGTTGGAAGATGCAACACCATAGATGCTAATCACCTTCATTCTCTTTACAGTATCAAGTGCAGGTTCATTAAGGTAACTGTCTTCCCTGTGCAGTGCCAGCGCATGCCCAATGAAGTCTATGGTGTGATCATCCAGACCATATTTCCTGGAAAAATAAACATGAAAGAGGGAAGGGAGAACTCGTTGAGCCTCTTGTGAGATGCAGTGAAGGAGAGTTTACAACCTATTGGATAAGGCAAGTTTTGCTTCCTTGACAAGACTGGATAAATTTTAAGAAACAAACAATTGTAACACTAACTTCATTTAAATCACCAGAAATTTGAACATAATGCAGTTGTAGACAAACTTCAGCAGATCTATATGTAGAATATTGCAGGCTAACAAGAAAGAAAATATGGAAGACGAATCACTTTATAAGATACATGTAGGAACTACAGGCTTACGCAATCAGCTGTTTAGTGGTGACCCTCTTTAAGTCCAGCCCCTCGTGTGTTTTGGGGTCATTTTCATCAAAATCCTGAACATAGATGAAGAACTTGCGTGCCCGGCGCTTTTCAAATATACCCATGAGTGGAGATTTGAGGGCCTCCATGTCAGTTGCTGGTACCTTGTGAACCTATCAAAACAAAGAAACAATGTTGATGGTAGGCATGGTACTGTATACTTAAGAAAGAAAAACTAAAACAAGCAGAACAACTCACAACCTGAGAGAAGATTATATACCTTCCCTTTGTTGTATACATAACTCCCATCAACAGCTTTGAAGGACAGATACTTTGTCACATCAGTATGAATGAGAACACGCACAAGAATGCCATTCGCCATCATGAACTAGCCCAGAAGAATGAACAGTGCTATAACGTATGGAATCCAACGAGTTAATGCCAAACAAGTAGAATCAAGAAAAAAAAATGGAAATTCACCTTGGGGCTCATATCCACATTATAATCCCTACTAGCACCCAAATGAGCTGGAGGTTTATCACTCCCTCTAAACCTCTTCCACAGCTGTGAATAAATCACTTGAAGGAAACAATCAAAACAAAAATACAAGAACACAGTAACTCTACAAAGCTGGAAAAATGTTCAAAAGAAAACTGAACCTGAACAAGATTGAGAGATGTAGATTCTCCACCATAATAGTCATTTCTATCCATGTGAAGAACCTGGACCGCAACATATTAAACACGGAAGACAACAAAGATCCACAATCATCTCGATTAATCGGTTAGACAAGACACAAGGAAAGAATTAGATTTCCGTGTGCAAAAAGCAAAGTCAGGCCCATTTTGAAAAATCCGTCCTGCTAGAATGACCATCTCCTCTCAGTGGTCAGCCAATGGAGACGATAAAATAATTATCATTCCGAATTCCCTTTCCACTACAAAAGAACATAGGTCGAATTGGCAGCTAACATCTTGGCAACAATATTGCTAATCGCTACGGATGGTCGAAGACATTTCGGTAGTTTTACAAGTGCGCAAGGAAAATAAGTTCTATCCATATCCATCAGATCAGGAGAAAATCTGAACCGGTGCCTGGAATTTGACGGGAACCTAATCAAAGGAACAGCCATTAAGAAATTGAAAGGAACGAGAAGAACCTTCAGGCGATCAACCGAAAGGAGGCCGCTAAGGATGCATTCTTTGAGGCCAGTTCCCAGCACAATCACATCGTACTCTTCGTCCATGCTGATTCTTCAAGTGCCGATCCCAGATTTAGAATCAGAATCAGACTTGTACATGGGACGTTAAAAGTTTCCGAGAGGGAACAGAGAGTGTACTCGCGCGCGCTCGACGATATCTATTAATATATATGAAAGCAGGTCATTTGGCATTATTGTCTTTTCATAATTTTTAAAAAATAAACAAATTTTCACATCACAACACGTGTAAATGCAAATTAACCAGAAACAGACACATGGCAATTTCCAAAAATACCCCTATAAACTATAACGTGTCAACAGCCTATTCATTTCTTCATTGCAAGATTGGACCCTAATTACAACTGTGCCATTACTGGCTACGCATAACCGCTTGTCGTTACTTTTTATTTTTTATTGCCCTTCAATATACAGTTCAAGCCTAGGAATTCCGGATACACCCAACGTCATCGGTCGTTCCATTTTTAAAACCACTTTCAAATTAACAGCTATTGACCGATATATGCACTAATGGATGTGCCCACGTTCCCACTTCAGCACATACCACCTTCATCTACAATACAATTTTTAACCTTTTAACCCCTCCACTAACCTCTCCAGCTCCCATTACTTCACACCCATTATCTACTTACCGTTAATGTAAAACAGTATAAATACACCACCATTACAGTATTTTTTTTTTCACTTTTTACTCTACTTTTCAATACTAAAATCAATATTCTCTTTCTCTCAACTCTGAACCGTTTTATTATTCAGTCTACTTTTGCGCACTAAAATCATCTTCTCTTTCTCTCACCTTCCAACCACCGTGTTAGTCAGTTTCTGAAGCTATGGAAGCCATCGGTTCCTCCATCATTGCTTGCAAGGAGAAGGCAGCACGTCCGTCAAATTAGCTGAAGCAAGGAAAGGTTTCACTGTCTCTGTCCAGTTGCTCCGTCAATCACCTACAGAGGTTGACAATTTCTAAACTCTCAGCATCCATTAATTTTCATTCTATAGCAAATGAGCTTATGTGCATTTCATTGTCCCAGATAATTGAAGGATCATTGAAGAAAGAAGGGAAAACAACCAATTTTTACCATCAACAAATACCAGGTTATATTTTATTTCTCCAATAATCTCATTGCATGCACTCAGTTTATGTTCTCAAAACTTATTTTTTACTTCATTTTCCCATAGAGAATTTAAGCATCGAATGAAAGGGTCCCACCATTTACAGGATAATAACTTCTAAAATTTTAGCATTATAGATTTGTTTTTACAACCCACCAATTCTTATTCATTGCTGCACATACAGCTACAGCAGGAAAGGAAAAGTTCAAGACCGTAGCCCCTACAATCGACAACAACACTACAACAACTTAAGGAAAGAAAGACGAGGTTCCAAATCAAACCCTCGAATCAAATAGAAATCCTAACCATCTCTTAATTTTTTGTCTGCTAGGTTAACCGACTGATTTTATTCCATTTTGATGCAGATCAGTTTAATAGCACCAGTGAACACAACTTCAGCAGCAGAAAATACAAGGTTGCATTATAGTATTTGTTTAATTACATAATTCTCATAATTATGTGTATGCAGCTACCACTTATTCCTTATGTTATTACTCAGCAGTGTTTTCAAGCACCAAGGAAGTCACGCCCTAATTACCAGCAACGCAATACCAGGTTCTATTTTAAGTTTCCATTTTCTTTGTTGCAGTTTCTAAATAGAAGTTTCTATTGCCTGTGATAACATGGTGGAAGTAGATCGATTTAGCTCCCAAATAATAGTAATATGCTTTGGTAGGAGCCTTAGCATAGGGCTACACATAATTCAAAGGTTGTGTATGGGAAATGCAAAATGCTAAATTTTTTGTTTTAATTTTAACCACCAGTTTTAATATTTTTCAGTCACAATGGAGATTATTGAGGTTTTCCCAATTCCCTTCGTCAATATCCTTGACCTTTTTTGTGCCAAGCTTAAGATAGATTCTCCTGTTTACACAAATGAGCTTGAAGGAGCAAAATTTAGGTTCACTGTCCAGTTAGAGCTTGGGAAGGCTGAATATGGGGAGAAAAATATTGTCAAGATCAAAGGAGTGCCTTCAAAGGACCTAGGGTTTGCAATGGCCTCAGCAGCTGAGAAGGGAATTCATAGACTCAAAAATTCCTATAATTTTTACGTCCATGACATTAACTTTGATGCTACTTTAGAGCTGAGAGAAAGGCTGACCCAGGCTCAACATGAGAACAATGGCCTGAGGTACAAGATGGATTTGTTTCAGTTTAGCCACTCAACTATCAGTAATTTCTACCTCGAAAGAATTCAGGACTTGGAAGAAGAAGTTGCTATGCTGAAGGCAGAGCTACAGCAGCATGGAGGAGCGGAAGGGTCGGCTGGATTGGAGGAGGGGGCTGCTGGAATGGACGAAGGGGAGGTTGGAGGTGACCAAGACAACTCTATACAGATAGATCCATCTGAAGCCAACAGTTCACAAAATGATATTTATGACTAGGGGCTTTCTTTATTATTCTTAGTTCCTTTGTTTCCCAATCTTTATTCAGACATTACTTTGTTTTTAAATTTTCTTTCGTGTCCCTAGGTAGATGCAACCTTTGCCAATTTGTTCTGTTACCTTTATATATGAACACTCTATTTTCCATTCAATCTCACTCTGTCATTTAAATTTCTGTCTTATTCCTAATTAGAACCACCCTCTCCCATTTCTCTTATTTTCGTAATATATGAATCCTCCGTCCCCCATTTAATCTGGTTTAATAAATGTTTCCACATTGCAATTTCCCATACTCTTTAATCTCTTATGATTAAAACATACTTCTGTACATTAGTCTTCGGTATTGAATTTGTTCATGTGATGGACTGTATGTTTTAATCATAAGATATTGTAGCAACAAATTTTTTAATCTTCTAAATTTCAAAGTACATTTGTATGTCATTTATTCCTTCATATTTTTTGTTCTATGTTAATCTGTTACAGATTTGTTTTATTTCCCTTTTCATATTTCATTTATTTAAAAATAATATTTTTAAACTAAAAACTCTGTAAAGAGCAACATGTTTTTTTGTTTCTAAATATGTTTTCAATCTTTTGATTATGTTTGATATAAACTTTTCATACTTCCATTCACTCTAGAATACAATTCCTTTCTTTCCCAGACATTCCCTCAAATATTTTCATGTCAAAATTTGAGTTCCCTAAAATTGATTACCCTCCTGTAGTAATAACATCAAGGTCAAAATGAAGAAAAAAAAAGGAAATGTCTAAAAAAAATTACCTTCACCCATTCTACTGAGAAGATACGACTTTGGCCATGGACTGGGCATGGATAGGTGGCAGATTTGTCTGGCAGAAACTCTGCCACGTCTCTTCTTTCAGTTGTTCATTTCCTACGATTCCTCCATGGACAGAAACCACAATCCTTCTTGCTACTTCTGTAGCTTCTGGTAGTTTATCATTCAGCAAATCTGGAGCCATTTGAAGCAGAGGAAGCGGCCCAAACTGTTTCATTTCTTCCAAATTCTGCAATGCCACACCATGCGAAACAAAATCAGCCTTGTCAGTATTCTGTAAGAATCAACTCAATCATGAATAAAGCATCTAGTGGATCGCATCAGCTTGGGAAGACAATATCCCTCTTCGAGTAGATTGAATTCCAAAAAAAAAAAAAACCCAACAAAAAGCACTAGATCGGACCACATGCAATCACAATTCGGCAAACAGAAAAAGAGGAATAGGTTAGACTAAATACCAGCCTTCCAAGCAACCGACGCTGGAGCTGCTCTGCTGCTGACGCTGCTGCGCGTACTGAGGAGCGTACTGGGGAGGGTAACCTTGCGGCGGCGGCACAGGGTATCCCTGAGGAGGATACCCAGGCGGAGGATAGGCGTCCTTCGCGTAACCTTCCGGCGGATAACGTATCGGAAGTTAAAACCAATAACACCAGATCCAATCAAGATAAACCCAGGGGAAAAAAACTGGATAACTTCGCCTCCATGGTTGATCCGACGCTGGGAATTAGATGCTCCCGTAGAGAAGTCGCCTAGATAGTTCTACAGATAGAGGAGAAGGCCAAAGAGAGAAGAGAGGCAGAGAGTAGAGATGCGAAATGAGATCCGACGCTGCTGACGCCTAGAGACTTCTACAGACATAGGAGAAGGGGAAAGAGACGAGAGGCACAAAGACCCGAAATGAGATTCGGACAAACCTGTTTATCCTAATTTTATGGGAAAATTTGCACCTACTGCCTCTCATCTATTTTCCACATTGCACCAAGGTCCCCATTTTATATATTTCTTTCCAATGTCACCATGAAATTTTAAAGTCTTAGCTTTTACCATTAAATCCTTTCTCCTAATTATTTACACTAATTCCAATGTCTTTCGTTTGGATGATCTAATTTCTCTATTATCTTATGGGGCCGAATTTATACACTAGCCTCAATTTTTAATTACACACATTTATTGATCTGTTTGTGGAACCCATATTTTTTTTATATCTCATATTATTAAAATTTAGGCCACATTCTTCCATATTTTAACAAAGGTGTAAATAATTACTTAGTTCAAATATTTTCCAATATTTGGGTATGTCCACAATTATTTCATAGACACTACTGTATTTACTAGCTATTGATTTTAAATATTCTATTTCTTCTTATTTTTTTTAAACAGATATGTATTTAAGTAATTATGAAGTTCAAAAAATAATGTAATCCCTCCATTTCATATTAGCTTTCCTTTTTATATTTTTTTACTAAAGCTTCACTTGAATATATTTATATTAAAATCAATTGAACAAAATTATCAAAAATGATATTTGGAAACTATATTCTTTAAAGTCCCATTTTTCATGTAAAAAGTACATTTTTTGTGACAAAGATTAAAAAAAAATAACATATTAATCCCTGTGAATAGTGAAGAGAACAGTGTTTATGAGATGGAGGTAGTATTACTTTTCAACTTATATTACTTTTAATGAAAATGTGCAATTTCGTTTCATAAGTTTAACTTCTTTTCCAGTTTATTAACAAGTCAACCGTATCTGGTTTTAAAAAATATTGTGTCACCTTGGTTAAATTTATATGTGGTCAAAAAATACTTTTATCTTTTCACACTCTAATTTTATCTTTTTCCATTTTTATCTTTCGTAACAGTTTCTATTTCTAAAAAATTATTTAAATATTCATTGTCAATGTCTTACATAAATTTTATTTCTTTTTTAGACTCTCAAAATTAGTACTCAATATTATCCAATCTACCAAACAATATTTTTGCAAATTTCATTTTACTTCAACTTTCATTGTAAATTAATATTTCTTATGTTACTCCACAATTCCATAGATTAAGTATTCATTCCATCCATTAACATTCTATTCCATTTTTCACTTTGCAGATATAACCATTAACATTAGGATGATGCGATTACCCCTTGAGATTCTTGCTATCATTTTGTCTAAGGCTTTACATCGCCAATCGAAGGAATCTGGCAATCTAGCTTCTGTTCACAGTTCCTTCGCGTCGGCTTTCACTATCCCGACCATTTTCAGTTCTTTGGATGTCTCATCTGTAATATGGGATTGGTACCTTAATCGCATGTCTCCTAGGTTCAAAAGTTTGAAGAATTCTGGGCATCCAATTGCGACCTTTGTACATGGCCTTTTATGTTATTTCAAGTATGGAGCATTCAATGAGGGGCTTTCCTTTATGTATGTAGCATCTGCCCATGGGATTCCAGTTGCAAGATACCTCTCTGCCATTCTTGGTAGTATTCGTGGCCCCGTCCATATGAAACAAAGCATTGAATACATATATGAAGTAAAGGAAAATGAGGGCACACGGTGGGGCAAGCGCATTATAGACCTTCGACATGAGGCTGATTTTATCATTTCAACAGTTGTTGAAAGGTGGCCTACCCGAAAGTGCAATATCTTCATTGAATCTGTCAATCCAAATCTACATCGTCGTCGTTGTGGATGTGTGTCCATTGCATCCTTATGGCTCCTCGCCTTGATAGTTGGCTTGAGGCATACTATGAGGTTGATGATACTCGGCTATGTGAAGAATGTGTTGTAGATGATGAGTTTAGGTCATTAGTTGTTATGGTCCGTAGGTTCAACTAGAGTTTTCAATTACCATGTTATTACATAGGCCTACCCTTTAGTTTTGTTGCTACCTCGCCTTTACTATGTCCTATGTAATTAACTCTTCCATTTATTTAACCTTTCCTATCAAATGTTTTATATGTGAGTACAACCATTGCTCGCTTTCATTCATGCTCAACTGTGCATTCCTATACTTTTCTTATTATTAAAATGCACCGAGATGAAATATTAATGGCCATAACAACTTTATGTAGCTTCTCTAATTTATCCCTAGTTTATCCATTCCTTCCCACATTAAGTAAGAGCTAATAAATAGGAAGATAATGTATTAATATTAATTTCATAGCTTTTACTTCCATTTTCGCTGTACATTTGCATTTATTCATCAATTTAAATGTCTACCTCATTTAATGTAGTATGTTCATTCATTCATTGTTATCTTACTTGCCAATGCTCTTATTTATGTAATTTTTCATCTCTGATGTGACTTCTTATTACAAATGCATAAGCTATATTTGGTGTGCCATTCAATTGCTTCATTATCCATAATAACATACTTCATTCCCTTGCCTATGTAAGGATATGGATTCTCGTGCTCGACGAGCCCGTCGCATAGAACTGCGACGTGCTCATCGACAGGCTCGCTACTCAGTTTCAATTACAGGAATTCGTAATTGTAACTCATCGGCACTGCAAAACCACTATTCATCTTCTACATTACCCAATTCTGGACATCATGTGGTACCGTCAACTACAATACCTTCAGCCATTTCAACTGAGTGTTGGGTTAATCCTACATCTCGCCCTGCACTCGCTGATATTTCAAACCAGATGCCCATTACATGTGATTGTACTGCTCCTCCTATATCCATCAACCAGCATTCCTCTCATGCCACTCCTGTGACATCACATCCCTTACCATTACGACGTACTCGTACAACTTTTGAGTTAGGTGAAAGTTCGTCTGCTGCTTCCAAACGTACGAGCGATAAAACAGTTGTACTTCCCCAATCCGAACATATGTCTGTTACTTCATTGACCAATGTTCCATCTAACTTCTCAGGTACATATGTCTATCAGCCATATCTTATTTCTTTTTTATTCAATCTTTCTTGATATGGAAGTATATGTGCTTCTCTCATACTGTTCTGCCATGTTAACACTACAGCCATGAAACAAAATGTCGAACCTTCTTCTGATCAACCACATTTAACCTCAGATGCCCATCAATGTATGCTCTTTACCCTCTAACATCCACATACTTCATATATTACCTAAATTTTTTTTAATGTTAATGCGTGATCTAGGTATATATTCCTAGTATGAAGATCTTGGTCCTCCGAATTGCATATGTTCCCATTGTGGTGCCATTATGTGGTATGCTGAAAGGAGTAATAAGGCTCATCGCACTAGAAGCCCTGAATTCTCTTTATGTTGCCAAAAAGGCAAGGTGTTTATTCCTCATTCCCCGCCACCACCAGAATTCATTCGTCATTTGTTTCAGTATAATGGCGATGCATTGTCCACTTATTTTCGTAGACATATTCGAGAATTCAACTGTAGATTCTCTTTCACATCCACTGGTGCATATGTGGATTCCAGTACACATGATGGACAGGGTCCACCCACATTTAGATCTTGTGGAATGAATTATCACAGAATTGGATCATTATATCCTAACAGTGGAGATCGCCCTCGATTTGCTCAGCTGTATATGTATGACACTCAGCATGAGACTTATAATAGAATCATGAGCTTTGGTGATGGAACTTACACTGAGTATGATCAGATAATCATTGACGGTCTAATACAGATGTTTGATGAGCATAATCAATTGGTAAGATTTTTCAAAATGGCACGGGATCGATTGGGTGACACGAGCCAACCTCCTCTGCGCATACGACTTTTGAGTTCTAGGGGACGGGATAGGCGATATAATTTGCCTACTTCTAATGAGGTTGCTGGACTATTGGATGGTATAGATGAAGAAAATGGCAACCATCGGGATATATTGGTATACCCAAGGAATTCTGAACCCCATACTATTGACTTTTTCCACCCAAAGCGTTGTGCTATGCATTTTTCTTTATTCTTTGTATATGGAGAAGATAATTACCATATAGAAATAAGCTATGTTACAGGGGATGGAGAACTTTCTCACACACGAACTGTAACTCCAAGGGAGTTTTATGCATTTCAAATGCAACAACGGCCACATGTTAATTCCCTCATCCTCTTAGGTGGTCGATTATTCCAGGAATATGCTGTTGATGATTACTGTGTCACACTTGAATCTCAATTTCGTTGGCTTAGACGGAACCGAGATCGTTTCTGTGCTGAAATATTATGTGGCTTACAAGATGCAGTCAACCGAGGTGATATAGATGCCTCTTTGTATGGTAAGAGAACTATTCTACCATCTTCCTTTGTTGGCAGTCCTAGGTACATGATACAAAATTATCAGGATTCAATGGCTATATGTCGGGTTATGGGGTACCCTGATTTATTCATTACCTTTACATGTAACCCAAAATGGCCTGAAATTCAGCACTTCCTTCAATTAATCCCTGGGCAGCCTCCCGAAGATCGAGCTAACATTATTGATCGTGTATTTATGATGAAGCTCTACAATTTTAGACAAGATATTACTAAAGGGAAATATTTCGGCCGAGTCATTGGAGATATCTGCACTGTTGAATTTCAGAAGCGAGGACTGCCCCATGCTCATATTGCTCTTTTCCTTCATCCTGATGATAAGCTTAACACTCCGGATAAGATTGATCGGTACATCTCTGCAGAACTCCCGGACAAAGAAAAAGACCCCGTGGGATATAAGGCAGTTGTTACACACATGCTTCATGGTCCATGTGGTACAGCTAACCCACGATGCCCATGCATGATTAAGAATTCATGTTCTAAGCATTACCCACGATCATTCCAAAATGAAACGACTATAAATGAAAATGGTTTCCCTCTTTATCGTCAGAGGCGTGACAATCGTTTTGCTGTTATTAATGGTACTCCCTTGGATAATCGATGGGTTGTGCCACACAATCGAGATTTATGTGTGAAGAATGATTGTCATGTTAATGTCGAGGTCACTAATATGGGCATGTGTGTCAAGTACTTGTGTAAATATGTTTGTAAGGGGTCTGACATGTCAACAGTTGTTCTTGAAAATGGTGGTGCCAGTAGAGGTAACAGGGATGGGTCAGATGGTAATGCACATGATGAGATCAAGCAATATATGGATTGTCGGTTTGTCTCAGCCTCCGAAGCAATATGGCGCATTTTTGGCTTCTTCATTCATGAGCATCATCCTTCTGTGGAAAGATTGTCTTTCCATTTACCCGGTGAGCAAAATGTCGTGTATGATGAGGGTGATGATCTTCATGATGTTGTCCGTGCACATGAGGAAAGCATGACAAAATTTCAGGCGTGGATGCACTGTAATTCTCATGATGACTTCACTAGAAGCTTGACATATATTCAGTTCCCTGAGCATTTTGTTTGGAATAGACAACTCAAGATATGGACCCGTCGTCGTAGAGGACGGAGTATAGGACGATTGTACTTTGTTCACCCAACTGCAGGAGAGAAATTCTACCTGCGCATGTTTCTCAATGTTGTGAAAGGTCCAAGATCATATGATGAAATTTGTACTGTAAATGGAGTCTTGTATCTAACATATCGAGAAGCATGTTTTGCACTTGGTCTTTTAGAAGGTGATGGCGAATGGCATCAGTGCTTACGTGAGGCTGCTAACTGGGCATCAGGAGGTCAATTGCGTCAGTTATTCATGACCTTCTTATTGTTTTGCCGCATTGATGATCCACTACAATTATGGACACGTAATGCTTCTATCTTATCTGAAGATATCTTATATCAGCAGCGGAGGTTGTTAAAAAATTCTCAGCTAATTATGACGGATGATGAGCAGCAAAATCATGCACTGTATCAGATTGAACAGGCCATGAATAGGGTTGGAAGAAGTTTGCGTGAATTTCCATTATTGCCATTCCCACAGGTTGACAGTAGGATGTTGGAACAGAACTCTCTCTTGATAGAAGAACTTAACTATGATAGGCCGCCTTTAGCTGCTGAACATGGTTATTTGGTGCATCACCTTAATGATGGCCAACGCCAAGCCTATTCGTCACTGCTCCGTGCTGTTCAATCACACGAAGGAGGTTTTTTCTTTGTTCACGGTAGTGGAGGTACTGGAAAAACTTACCTATGGCGTACTATAATTTCTAAGCTACGATCATCTGGCCAAATTGTCCTTGCAGTTGCAACTTCTGGAATTGCATCACTCTTACTACCTGGAGGAATGACAGCGCATTCTAGGTTTAAGATTCCTATCCCTGCAGATAATACATCCATTTGCAACATTAAAAGGTCAACCCCTATGGCGGAGCTTCTTTGTAATACGAGTTTGGTTATATGGGATGAAGCTCCAATGGCACATCGTTACACTTTTGAGGCTGTGGATCGAACCTTTCGTGATATCCTCTCTGTTGTTGACCCTGCTGCTACAACAAAAATATTTGGCGGTATCCCTTTTGCTATTGGTGGTGATTTTAGACAGATATTGCCTGTTATCCCTCATGGTGGTCGTGCTGATATAGTTCAAGCATCAATATTGTGTTCTACCCTATGGCCAGAATGCAAAGTATTGTACTTGACAGAAAACATGCGCCTACAGAGCTCCACAACAGCAAATGTTGTTGCTTTTAATAACTGGATAATGAAGGTTGGGGATTCTACCTTACCAGCACGCCGATTATTTGGAGATGAGGATGAGCCTACATGGATTAACATTCCCACTGAATATTTAATCCCACGAACTGTTGACCCTATCAGTGATGTGATCACCTCCACTTACCCAGAATTGGTTCAGAGGTACGAAGACCTTAATTACTTGAAGGAAAGAGCAATTCTGTCATCTACTAATGAGATTGTGGATCAAGTGAACGATCGTATGATTTCAATGCTCCCTGGAGATATTCAAACATTTCTGAGTGCGGATAAAGTTTCACTTGTCTCTGATAACTTTGAAGCACATTCAATGTTATATCCCACGGAATATCTCAACACATTCAAGTTCTCTGGGTTCCCTAACCATGAATTAAGACTGAAGGTTGGTGTCCCAGTTATGTTGATGCGAAATCTAAACCAATCTCTTGGCCTATGTAATGGAACGTGCATGGTTGTTACACGGTTGGCGCATAGAGTGATTGAAGTTGAAATTATCACTGGTCTGAATTCTGGTCGTCGATATTTCATTCCACGAGTAGAAATGGTACCTTCTGATAGTGACTTGCCTTTCTTATTCTGTCGACGGCAATTCCCACTTAAGGTCTATTTCGCTATGACTATCAACAAAAGCCAGGGACAGACTTTCAACCGTGTTGGCCTATATCTTCCACAACCTATTTTTAGCCATGGCCAATTGTATATTGCTGCATCTCGTGTTACCAGTTCGGCCGGTTTTCGTGTGCTTCTCGAGATGGATGAGCCTAACGAGTCATTAACAAGGAACATTGTCTATCGTGAAGTCTTTCAACGACTTCACTGATATTCCTTCTACCTTTATACTTCATTGTGTGACTAACACTCTTCTCAATATATCTTATTCTACCCTTTCCTGTACATTAATATTTAATATGATTGTTTTTTTGTTGGTAATAGGTGAATATGAGACAACAAATTACATATCTCAATCAATTGACACCACTGACGTATAGATGGACAATCAGGGTACGACTCACCCGTCTATGGGAGGCTATTAATGTTAACAATAATAACCTATTTGGCATTTCCATGATATTCCTTGATGAGCAAGTATTATTACTACTGTTCCTTAAACTAACACTTTATCTTCAAATTCATAATTATTTTGGGTCCAAATTTTGTCATATTATAACCCCTATTGTTTATTATCCATTTTTAATGTCTTACCTTTCTCCCTTAGAATGATCATATTCATGCGATGGCGTCAAACTTCATTGCCCCAAAATTCAAATCTATACTGCAAGAAGGGGAGGTCTACATGATTTCAAATTTTAGTGTGTTCAGAGCTGATCGACGATATAGACCTGTCACTAATGAACACATAATTCGCTTTACTGCGTCTACAAAGGTCACATTCGTCTCTATCCCTGTTCCAAATATCAGCCGTTACAAGTTTGAATTTGTTCCTTTCCAACAAATTCATTTGCGTCATCCTGACAATATGCAACTATGTGGTATGACTTTAAATAGTGACCATTTCACATTTAAACTTTGCCTATGGTTTCCAATCTAATATTATTGCTTCTTCCATTATAGATGTTGTTGGCAAGCTTATACAACTTGGTGATGCATCTGAAACTACACGATCTGATGGATTACATATCATCAAGCGTAATTTAAGACTCACAGATTTAAGGTACTGTTCTACACATAATAGATGGACTTTATTCGTATTGTTTATTGATCCGATTACAATGCATCATTCTTACATACCACTATTGCATTATAGTGGATCAACTATGGATTTAACTTTTTGGGGAGATCAAGCCAACTCCCTTGACTACATGTCCTTGAAGAACCCATCTACAAATATAATCCTGGTTGTTACGTCGACTTTTGTTAAGTTATGTGAAGGTATTTTATTCAATAATATATGCTTACTGCTTTAATTCAAATTTCTCCACAGTTTTCACCTATCTACTATTTTTATGTTTTCTCAGGGCAATATAATTTGTCATCAACATCAGGAACAAAGGTTTATGTCAATATTGAGATTGATGAAGTACACCAGTTTCTTCGTTACGCTCTTAACTCATCTCTAACATTTCTTTCCTAATCATCATTTTTTACTATACATAGTTTGTTATTAACATAACCTTCTAAACAACATTACACCCTCCATTTAGGCAATCTACTGGAATGGATGTTGTGCGAGATTATGTCCCGAATCCAGCTACACGTCGGCCAGAGTTAAGATTGTTATATGCGTGTCGAAGGACTATTGTAGAGATTACCGAGCTGTTAACCCGTGGGCCTTTACATGTGAGTTACTTTGTTCTTAATTCTTTACTTATTTTATAGTACTACTTATTCAAATTCCCTTTTCACTGTCAACTTAAATTCCTATTTTAGTGCAACAACTACACATGTCGTGCAACTATAACACAACTTCTTACTGAGAGAGGATGGTGGTATTACGCATGTAAAAAATGTTGCAGGAAAGTTGATCCCATAGGGTTAACTTTCTTCTGTCCTGTATGCAACATAGTGAACCGGTCGCCACCAATTCGGTACACATTTCTTCTTATCTTGATCACGACCACTGTATTATCCTATTTCCTATGACTTTTATACCAAAAAAAAACTTACACATCTCGCATGACTAACTTTACAGGTATAAAGCAGTTGTGAAGGTAGTTGACTCTACTGGAACTGCTTTATTTACCATGCTTGACTCTGTCGCTTGCAAGTTTTTTGGTTCCTCTGCTGGATCTCTTCGCTCCCTTGAACAATTGGTTCATCCTTTTTTTACCAATTTTCTCATTTTCACTTTTAATTGCTCTCCAACTTATACATTTATTTTATCCTTCCATTTTAACTTACTAATTCCCCTTCTGAATATTTTAACTTTATCTATAGGAAAATGGTTCCGCAAAACTTCAGGCACGATTACAAGAATCACTTAATCGAGAGCTTATTCTTGAGGTCGAGCTTAGTTCCTTTAACTTCCAAAACCCCTCTTCACCGTTGACCCTTAAGAGGTTTTTCCCAATAAATCATGAGGAAGAAGCACTCGCATTCCGACTGAAGGAACAGATTGTATGTTTCTTCCGTTTTATGCTACTAATACTTTTTTCCCATTTATGTTTAATTTAAACTTGTACATTATTATCGTTCTACAGGCACCAAGCCAGTCAACACCGAATTCTTCTATACTTTCCTCCACTAGCCAGCCCTACATACCTCCGCCATTTGTCCTTCCCATACAACCGATGCATTTGTATGCTATTGTTCTTCTTCATCCCACCTATGTCATTACTTTAACATTCATTGTTATTATGACGCACTATTCTTTGTATTACAGGGAACCAACTACTTCAACTTATGCATATGCACCAGCATCGACGTTTGCTGTCCCATCGACCACCGAAGTTGAAGTTGCTTCGATTTTGTACATCCTTTGTCAAAATAATCTTCCTTTTCCCTCACATCATATAATTCAAGCTTACTTTTCAAACCTAACATTTTCACAGGTTGGACCTTCAAAAAAGTGCTCCACCCTCTCCCGCTTAAACTCTAGGCCTCCAATTCACTTCCCACATCATTGCAGCACATGAATGGTAACAACTATCCCTCTACAGATACTATCACTTTCAGTGCGTATATATTGTAAATCTAAACTTCTCTTAACATCTTAAATGATGCATTTTTAATTCACACTCCAACTTTTTTACAGGGTAGAACTTTTAGAAGACTGTGATGTTCTTGCTGAATTTCCACAAATAAATCCTCACCAGATATAAGTTCATATTATCTTCCAGACTTCATAATTCTGAAACAGTTGTTTTTGTTATTGTAATTTATTGTCCATTATTGTCCATTATTGTCCAAAATTGAATTTCCTTACACGATATGACTACCCCTTCATCCCTCAAGCTATAACTTCATTTTATTATATCATCTCTCTGCAACTAATTTACGCATGATATTAGTACATTATGATTGATACATAACTTTATATATGAACTACAATCTCGTCCGTTAGACGGGTTATGAAACTAGTTGTATTGAACACCAGACGGTTCGCTTCCGCGCTCTTGCAAAAATGGATGCAGGAAAATAATACACATTACACAATACGTCAGAGTATATTTGATATATGTCTAGATATTCCCCTGAACTAATCCAAATAACACCTGAAGCACTGTCCGAGTCTCTGTGTCACCGTCTCGCTTTGTTACCTGAGGATGTTTCCTCATTGGAAAATGAAACGAGGACGGTCCGTGATCAGCTCATGCTGATTGATGGTCAGCAACGACTCAATGTCATTATGGATTATCACTTAATTATAATCCTTCTAGATTTTACTATTTGCAAAAAGTTCTTTGCCACTGAAATGGATACGTATCCATGATTTTAGGACAATTTTATTTATAAAGAGCTCGAGGGATGAGGCACTAATAAAAGAATAACAAACTAATATTGGTCGCCGAGCTACAACACGGCTGCAGTTGCACTTTAGTCTCGAGAGAAGGAAGAAAGTTAAGTGGTGGCAAATTGACAATTACTCCATTCGTTTCATATTTATTAAACCATTTGGTTTGACATTGAAATTGAGAGAGTAAAGAAAATTTATATTTTGTTTTCATTTTTATTTTTAACTTTTTACATGTAAATCAAGAAAATTAAAAAAAATGAATGTTGAAATAACAATTTTAAGGATAGTATAGTAAGTTAATTCATTAAATATAAAAACGTTGCAAAGGTTTTGACCTACCCAAAATAAAATAAGTTGCAATAATTTTAGAACAAAAAAAGTAGTAAATAGGAAACCAGAGACCGAGAGAGAAAGAGGCTAAAGCCATGAGCCAGCAGGCAGAAATTTGGGCGAGTGATATCATGTGCCCATTCAGTAGTCTAATGTCATATAAGTTTCGCGATTGAAGCTTCCCTTGGTTATAGTTCATGGAGCTAAGTGCCCAAGTTGACATAATTTAGGGGTCAAAGTACTACTCAAGCCACTTTTTTTTTTTGACCTTTTTAAGGTTTCGAAGAGTAACAGTAGGTCTTTCAAATTTTGAAGTTTACCTACAATATACCTAATACTTTTCTTCAATATACCTAATACTTTTCTTTTTTCCAAAATGACACTGTAATCCCTTCTAATTTTGTTAGGGTTAACAAAAAATCTACGTGGTTGTAAAGCATATCCTGGTCACCGCCAGAATATCAAAAGTTAAAACAGATGTCACATTGTTAATTTATATACTAATTTAGATAATATGATCTTGAAACCCTTCTTTAGTATTTGATTTGATCAATTTTATAGTGTTCTAACAATGTTGGTCCTTCAATCAACTTTTTAATGACTTTATATTCTAATCGTTATTGATAGTCAAACTATCAAAGGGAATGGTTGGACCAGACTACTGATTAGTTGATTGAGCGTACCAGGACCTATATACATGTGATAAAAGGTAATGTTAGAGTTCTGGAGTATGTCTCCAAGTAAAACCCTCTGACAGTTAAATTAACGATCTAAACAATGAGCAAAGTAGCTATAAAAGTAGGGTATTTGTGCATATATTCTATGTGTTGTGGGACCTTTTTTTTTTTATACATGGGTGTCAACCGTGGCCCTTTAAGGGTGTAATTAATGAGAGATTCTCTTTCTTGTAGAAATCCTCTCCTATTAAATACTTCTCTTAGTTAGAATTCTTCATTGACGAAGGTTACAGCTGAACTAGTTTTCTATGTAGATTGGGTCCTATTGTTAGGCTCTAACTAGTTAGATCCAATGTGGTATCAACATATTCCTCAACCAAAAAATGCAGGATATGGGCTCTTAATTTTTTAAGGCCTAGCCATGAGGTAATGAGTCTTGAAGATAAAATGACACTTATTGAATGAAAGTCTCATCATGCTGTTACATGTGCAAGATTCATGACAGTTGATGGCAATGTAGCCTTTACTTTTGTCATTTTTCACCATAGTTATGATAGTAGGTTGGCAGTTACTGAGGTGTGGGAGATGAAAAGACCTTGTTGGGTATAAGTACGCTTTTCCTGCCATTCACCATTTTCACTTCATTATTCTTGCTAGAACTTCTCTAAACATTTCTTGCTCTTTATATTTTTCTTATCTAATTATTTGAACATCACTACTTCTACCACTTATTGATGCTCTATTATTGTCTTTGTCATTTAATTTCTCATTGAAATATTTACTCAAGGTAATTTGTTTTTCTCTTTTACTGTAATTACAGTTTCACCTTTTATTTTCTCCTTTTCCGTCATCACCCCACAGTGGGTCATCGTTCCCAAAACTAACTAATGGTGGATTTTTTGTTTATTGTTTCAAATGATGGCTCACAGACCTACAATGGGGAAGGCAGCCACTAGTGTAAAGTTGTAGCTAGGGTGGCACCGTGTTTAGGGGAGGTGGTTTCCATCATCAACATGCTCACCATGGAGGTGATGAGGATTGCCTCCATAAATAATTACAGGCTAATAGGGGCCTATATTTCCTCCCCTGATTATCGTGCCCACAAACTTGAAAAGGACTACTCTTCTACTTTCCTAGTCCAACTATAGGCTAGCCTTTATTTTCCTTTTCACCCCTAATCTACCACTTCTGTGAACAATACCAGCTCCTCTTTTCTTAGCTTATACTAAATTCCTTTATACACTTAAACGGCTTCAATATTGCCTATCATATGCTAGGGGTTGACCTTATGCTCAAGGTTTTCCTTTACTTCTATACCTTTATAATAGCCTCAACATCTACCTTATTAGTGAAAGGGTTTGCTAAGGTCCAAGAGTTTTATCTTATTCTTATATGTTTTTCTTAAACCTTGGTATTTCATACTAACCTTTTTTGCTTGGCTTGCAAACATAGGTCATGCTACTATTTTCCTTGCCAAAGGAAAAAGCCTCTAGGAGAGGTTCATTGAGGCCCAAAAAAGGTGTAGTCTACATTCGTGGTGGCAAACCACCTCCCATCAGCTCCATCTAGGGATCTTCAACCGTTTTACAAAATGCTCTGCCAATCTTCTGGCACATCTGGCCTTACCGCATTACGAGTCTCGCCATGTGGCCGATAGACCTTAATGTCAAAAAAGCCAAGTTAGAGCATAAGCTTGAGATAATGCATTGAAGGAAAAAGGCACGAGTCAGCCTGTAGAGGAAGGACCTTGTCAAGGGGATGCAATTTCTCCTTAATACTGACTTGGCTTATTCTAATAAAATTGTACTTGCTTCATTCCCTAGTTTTTACTTTAGCATTTTTCAGAAAACACTATTTGCTTTCACTTTTGCTTATAATGAAGCCCATAGCTTTCAGTGGCTGAGAACGAGAATGACTTACTTTTTCCCAAGTGTCATATTGTCAAAAGGGTCCATCTTACAGGGGGTCAAAGTATTAGGATTGTACCTACTAGGCTTGAAGGTCTTCTCGTTTACCTCTATCTCACTGGAGCAACTAGACTTTTGCTTATGTCCTAAGGTCTTAACAACAAATAGATAGAGGTTCATTGAAAGTGGCTAGCCGAGAAAGGTGTCTTAGAGGAGGCCTTCTAAGACACCTTTCTCGGTCTTATGTGAGCTATCCACTTATGAGAGCTTATTTTGGAAAACAATGGGGATCTACATTGATAGATCTTTGAAGCGCTCTATCTCCCAAGAGATTACCACCATCTAGCCCACCTTCTTCGCAAGGATGGCATGGCTCTAGGCTTCGTCACCTCCAACCTCATCTTGGTACGCCTTAGCAAACTCTTTCTTTACTTACACTCTAAATTCAAGTTCATCATTTCACTAACACTTCTTCTTGGTAGGCGTCATTAGTGACCTTCATAGTTGCCGAGAGGAGTACTCAGCAAAACAACCATATTTGTAAGGTGGCATCCTTCAATTTGGGAGTTCCAAAGGAAAAGGAAATCCTTAATGAAACAAATCTTATATTAGTTCAAGTTGAAAACGGACTCCCTTAAATAGAAAATGGAGACCCTAACAAGGTTGCTCAACATGCTAGATGGCCAATAAAGACAGTGAAGATGTCCAAGACCTCTTTGAGCAGCTGGGTAAGAAAATGGAAGAAATGGACTCCAAGGTTCAATCCTAGCTGTAGGCCTACACATAACTACATATATAGCCCTTTTTGGCCTCATGGACATGACGTGCCTTTGCATGTGGTTGACAAGGTCCATAAGTCTGTCATAGAATTTTATCATTGGCATCCTGAATCCCTTGGAGGTTAGTGTAATGTTGATCTTCTTCATAAACAGCTACAAATGTACATTTTTACTTCATTTTCTAAAATGATTGGTCAATCAACAAGATTAAAAAAAAAAGATTATTTAACATCATGTAGAGAAAATTACCCATCTTATTTAAAACCTTTCATGCATTTAGTTATTAACCTAAATGCATTATGCATGCAATTGCTTTGACTTGAATTTTGCATTAAAAGAATAAATCAAAACATTGTTGTGGCTCTTATAAGACCTAAATAAACCACAAGTCAAAGCATTAAACATGAGTGTATTAACCACAAATAATAACCATGCACGTGTATCAATACATAAGTAAAGACTATGTACATGCCCAAAACAACTAAAATACTACTCAACCTAAAGGCATTAGAGGCTAAACTAACATACATATGTATACCGACTGCAACTACTAAGATCTATGTTCCAACTATGTCATTTCTTATGCCATTAGCCTCTGTATCCTACAAATAACTATAGTTAGCAATGGGCAACTTAACCAGTAAAACTAGAATCATTAATGATTCACTAAGTGGTTTAGCTATATGCCAAACACTAGTTCAACAACCCTTCATGGTCGTCGATTCCTTATAAACAAAATCTACACAACATTAAAAGGGAGTGAAAATCCGGAGATTCCCTGTAAGGGATTTGGGTATCTGTAAAGAAAAACCTATGGACATACATATATACATAATATATGTGCATACATTTAGGTCAGTTCATGGTCACCCCGTGCCTAATAAGTTCTGGCCTCTAACTCACCCCTAGCAAGTCTTGCGTTACTGACATCCTAGTGAGCTTAGCTCACTAAATATTCTTCCCTTGGTTGTTTTGCAGGTGAACATGATGGATGTTCATTGCTTGAGTTCCAAGGAACTCATTAGGTGTACTAGGCCCCCCCACATAGTGCCCTAAGCCATTGGCCCACCTAGGCCACTATGATACTAAGCCTCCACCCAACTAGGCGTACTAGGCTCCCACTTAGTGTCTTGAACTAATAAGCTTACCTAGATCATCAAGGTACTAAGCCTTGCCCATTTAACTTACCAAGGATCCACTTACCTTTCACTTGTGCCTCAAATCACAAATTGGCTAGGCCATAAATGCATTATGCCTTCATCCATGGTGCTTCACTATCCACCATTACTTGGTTCACACTATTATAGTATAATTTGCTGTCGATGGACTTATTTCACTAAGTTTTGAAGCACTCATCTTGGACAGATCACATTGGTACCTTAAGCCTTAAGGCTTGACTTGGCTGCCAATGGTTACTAAACCTGCCTAGCATGCCTAATGGTTTTTATTGTGATGCATGTAGCCTTTACAAGCTTAAAGTCAAACCAGCTCCTCCTAGGGTCAAACTTGGATCCTTAAGTATTTGCCAAATTCTCCTAACTCCAAGGTGAACTTTAGGAGTCCTGAGGCACCATCAAGTTTATTTTACCCTTAGGCACCCTAGGCACACTCTCAGCCCCTCATCAGAACCTTCCCTTGCATGACCAAAATGGCACCTACTTAGGCCTATGGCATTGCAGCCTCATAGGCAAACAGTGCTACATGTTTTATTTGTGTTCTTGGCGCTGCAACCCCGAGTGCTGCCACAACATTTGGCACCCGAGCTCTGCTGTACATCCTTGCCTCTATAGCTACTTATGGGGCTTTAAATGCCACCCATACTTACATACCAAGCTACCACAAGCTCCAGTTATGTTTAGGTGCTACAATAGCATGCTAAACTAACCAGGCAACAAGTGTTCAATTCCTCTACACAAAAACTTGATTCTACCTAGTCCATCATAAACAGTATCTACCATAACATATGCATATCTCCTAAACCACTTAAAACTGCAAGCAACCAAGCTAAGATATGCACCAAATGAGTATGAAAACTAAATCCCTTACCTCAATTAAGAAGAACAAGCAAGAATCAAGCTTTAACCTCAAGCAAAAAGGGTTCCACTAACCTATGGTTCCAAGCAAAATCAACACACTAGGCACAAAAAACAAGCTCAATTAAGTTAAACCCAAGCCCATGGAAACTCAAGAAACCAAGAATAACAAGAGAACAAGAAGGACAAAGCGTTACCTAAAGCTCACAAGCTCAAAAACATCAACCCAAGCTCACCACTTAAAATCCTTGTAAGAACAAGCTTGCCCATGGTTGGGTACCTCTTGGAGCATCAATTTCCACCAAGAATTAATGGAGAAGTAAGAGTTTGGCCATGGATTTTGAGAGACGAATAAGAGACATGGGTTTGAGGGAAGAAGATGATAAATAGTGAAGTCCCAAGCCCCCCAAAATGGTTTAAAAACCGACCTCCCTTCAACCTTCTTCCAACTTTTATTATTTTTGTAAATAAACCCCATGCTCAAATAGTGCCATGAGACTTGACAATTTTGTCCCATACTTTGGTTTCTTAACACTTAGGTCCAAAAGATTGACTTTTGAGCTTAAGTACTGAACTATCACCTAGGGATACAAAATGACCATTTTGCCCTCAGTGGCACTCAGGTGCCAAAACAACATAGGAATTATCTATCCTTTAAAACACTTACTTCACTTACTTATGCAAACTAATTAAGATATTAAACTAGGTGTTGACACCTAATTTTGTCCGGGCATTGACTTTTGTCTAAGTTTTAGAGCATTTTGATTTTTTATAGGGACATTTTAGTCTTTTTAGGTAATTTTTGATTTTTTTTTGTATCATTTAAGGTAGAGATAGGAATTAATTTAGTTAGGCACTAATTTGGAGTCTTAAAAGTCTTGTGGGGTCAATTTGGGCAAAAAGAAAAAGCTTGGGAGAAAACGGACGATTTTCAGAAAAGTTTTGAGCAAAATTCAAAGGTTTGGGGCAGATCTGTCAATTTTAGATAGTTTGAGCCAAATCTGGCGATTTTATGGTATTTCAGGAAAAATCTGGGGTTTTTGCAAAGTTTTGGGCTAATCTGACAATTCCTGAAAGTTTTGGGTCAAATAGGCAGATTGAAAGTTTTATTGGACTGAAACTGGTAATTTTGCTAGATTATATCCTAATTGAACTAAACTTCTTCAAATTTGATTTGGATGGATTATAAACTCTAAAAAGCAGTATTAATCACGTTTTAATCCCACACTAGTATAAATATGGCTCAGATTTCGAGAGAAAAGGAGAGAAACGAAGCCCTAAGCTCGTAGTCTCAAAAAAAGAGAAAACCACAGTCAAAACCCCTGCCTCTCCCTCCTTCTTCCCAGAAAACCTAAACCTTTTCCCTCTGCCGCCGTCAACCTCTGGTCTCCCCTTTCCGTTCCGATTCGCAGCCGTTTCGTTCTCCCCAGCCCCCTCTCTCTCAGATTTGCCTCCGTTAGCGTCACCCCCTCCCGTCACCATCGCCGTCACTGCTCCAGCCACCGTCCCCAGGCTCGTCCTGCCTCCGTCGCGGCGTGTTCTCTCACGTTCCACCGTCGCTTACCCGACGCCGCCACTCCAGCCGTCAACCCTGTCATCGCCGGCCACCGCCGAGCTCTTCCCAGAAGGCCCAATCACCGAATCGTCGCTGCCGAAGGGAGAATCGAGGAGAAGCCCATATCGCAACCCGTTTCAGAAACCAGAACCCAACCCGTTGACCCAGCGAATTCTTTTTTCGATAAAACCCTCTTTGAGCCCTCCGGTTTTCTGTTTCGTTCCCATAAAGTTACTAACTTCCTTTATTTCGCAGATTAGGCCGCTGACAGCGAGGGTTATTTTTATTTTTGTTCTTCTTTGTTTTTCTTTGTTTTTCTTTTTTTTGTTTATTTGTTTGTTTTGGGCACCCATTAAATTTTGACATTAATTTCACCTAGCATGTTTTGTTTAGTTTATTTTATTCTTTTTAAATTCCCTCAGTCATCTTTTATCTTTATGCGATTTAGTTTTAGGATCTCATAACGTGTCTTAGAATAAATAATAATTAGTTCTTTATTTGCTTAGATTTTATTTATTTTTCTCATTATCTAGAAATTAGCAAGAAATCAAATGAAGATAACCCTTTTTATATTTTTAGTACTTAACATTTATTTTTCAAGATATCCGTTCTCGGTGGTTTGATAAAATCCCGAGACGGATTATGTATTCCATATTTGGTTGGTCTGATAAGATCCCCGGTTTGGAATTAAAAATTAAATAAAATTCACAAAAAGTCACTTTAGATCAAATATTAGGTCAAGAAATAAATAGTTGGGAAAAGATGAAACTAAACCCCATGGTACCAATTCCCGAGCGCTTTAATGGGGTTATTTTAGCGTAACCAACTCACGATCTTAGAATCTCTCGCAGACCATTTTTCAGGTATCCAATCGACCTAGGAAAACTGATTGGTGGCGATTCCTAAAAATCACGTTGCTACACTAGGGATTGTGTCTTAATTAAAAGTTCTGCCTAGCTGTTGTGGACTCATTGCCCAGAGGGTTGTAACATTATTAAAAATTTAGAACTTTATACATGAATTTGTACTATTCAAATGGGCTTTGAGGACCTGAGACAAAGTTTGTATTGTCTTCTTAGTTTTATTTTTTTTTCCCTTTAATCATTAAAATACGGGCTAAAATTTAAAATGAGTTTACAATAAGTGGTTATGGTATTTTGCTTTATCATAATATTCCTAAACATGGGGTGGCAATTATGTCAAGGGCTCAAATTTTTTCTTTGATTGATTCATCTAAGAAGTGCAACTTATGCATTTCGCTCTTCCATTTGTAGCTAATTTTTACGTGTCAAAGATGAGAATATCTCTCAAAATGAAAATCCCAAGCCTTAAAACACATATAAAGTTTGTTATTAATAAATAATATATCATATTAGATAATGATCAATACAAAGTTTAGTTAGTGAATTGATCATCTGAGAAGAGAAAATTTCTTAAAACATTTTATACCCATAAAATTGTCCCCTTTAAAGTTAATTGAGCAAAACACCACCTGAATCTAATGGATCACAGTCACAAATTTTTAAAATACAAAGGTCAAAGTGTGGTAGAAACTCTTCAACTTTCTCAACTCACATGAGTTGGTTGGCTTTCTTTCCTTCACTTAAAACTTAATTTACTAAAGGCCTAAACTTAGGTGCCCCAATTTGCTGAAATCAGTTGCTACTCCAACTCTCCATGTGCCAATTTGCTTTTTTTTTTTGGGAAAAATGTTCAAAAAATGCATTTTTTCATGGAAAATTATACATGCCGCTCTTAAGGCACTCTCAAATATAGCATATTTTCAATTAGCCATTTTCCTATTCTAGCTTCTGTTTCCACTCCCGCTCTCGTTTCCGCTTCCGCTTTAGGGCACCTAGGCCTAAATCCTTTAAACTTTACAAATCATCACCAAGTTGAGTTGATCCATCCTATGACAAAAACACTAACGTCCTCGAATATCCAACCATCAGGTTACCAAGTTGACTAGCTTTCCTTCCTTTCACATATGTTTGATGTTTCCATGGATCGCTATTTTTTAGAGGTTTCCTTTAGTATTTGTACCAAATTTTGTAGTTGGCCTCACAGTTACTTCAGTTCATAATTCTTTTTTCTCAGATGCATGAGTTTGTTTAATTAATGTTCTTTTCTATACCTATTTAATTTTAATAATAATAATAATAATAATAATAATAAAATTTTTATTTTTATAAATAAATCAATTTGTAGTTGTTATAACTATCAATTTACCTTTTCAGTTAAAAAGATAAGGCATGTCTAGGGGTGAAAGAAGTTGGCCATAACCCAAAACCCGACCTTATTTTACAGGTTAGGGTCGGGTTGAAGAGATGAATTACCCAAATTGTTTTGAAGGCCTGAAATCAGGTTGGTTTGGTTATTACCCAAAACCACCTGAATCCAACCTGAAAAAAGGCCCAGTCCTCACCAGCCCACTATTGATTACACAATTTAGAAATTTGGTAGAATATACGTTCAGCCAGTTTAGCCCATTAAGTCCTAACCCCTAACTAAGTCCGAAATCCCCAATTATCCCCTCCCAGCCAGCCATACAAAATCGCGCAGCACAACAGTGAGTTAGTGAGCAGATAAACGAGTGTTGAGTCTCGATGTCGTTGAAAAAAGACCTAACTAGCAAGCTCCGTCTCTGTGACCGCCGCAACCGCTGCAGCGCTACTTGTCTTCTTTCACCAGCTTAAGCTCGACATCGACCTCACTCCTCAGCCCATCACACGCGTTTGCTGTACTTAGTTACGATGGATTTGTGGCTATTGCGGACTCGCAGTGTTCATTATCTCAGTTACTCTCGGCCCTCTCCTAAGTCCTGCCGACTGCCAACGCTGCTCAAGCTAAACAAGACTCGGTTACCGATGGTATATCTCTATTGATTTTCAATTGCAAATTAGGTTTAGGGCAAATTATCCCATAAGAAGTTCTCCCTCAATTTTAGTAGCAACGTTTTGTTTGATTATTGATGAATATTAACTTAGACTTAATTTGATTAATTGATTGGATGTTAGCTTTATTTTGAATTTAAAGTGATGCCTGAATGGCCGAACCTGTCTGCCCATTTGTTTTGTTTGATTAATTGCTTGGGTGTTGAGTCTGCCTATTTGTTTGTTTAATTGATTAAGTTAAATATGTTAGACGCTAGTTATTGAAAATCCAGAATGTTAATCAAATTATGTTGGTTTTATTTTCAGATGGCAAGTAATGTTAATGGGGAAGAAATTGATGTTGGTGACGAAACAAGCATGGCCTAAACGCGAAATTCTACTATTGCTAAAACTGTTGGCAATGATGATGCTAGTGAGCCAAGCAAGAAGAAGATGAAGTCGAGTGGGAATGGAGGTGGTAAGAGAGCTGATTATTGGGCTCACTTCAAGTTTGTTAAGGGCAGCAACCAAAAGAAATGCAAGTGCATTCATTGTGATTTGTTTATAGTTGTGATGATAAAAAGCATGGCACCATTAATTTGAAAAATCACATTGAGTTCAAGTGCAAGGGAATTGAAAGGAAAAATTAAACAACTATTAATTTGTCAAAAGGAATTGCTAGGGATGCTATCTTGAGTAATTGGAGATTTGATTTGGATGCTTGTAGGAAGACCTTAGCTTATATAGTTATAACGAATGAACTTCCTTTCCAATTTGTTGAAGGAGAGGGTTTTAGAAGGTTTTGCAATGTTATCCAACCTAGGCTTCAAATATCATCTAGGATAACTGTTGCAAAAGATTGTTATCAAGTCTTTGTTGATGAAAGAAAGAATATGAAGAAGTTTTTAGTGTCCAATTCTAAATGGGTGTCCATAACTATTGACACATGAACTTTAATTTAAAGAATTAACTACATATATGTCACTGTTCATTTCATCGATAATGAATAGACATTGCAAAAAAAAATCTTGAACTTCTGCCCAATTTCTGGACATAAGGGTGAAACAATTGGCAAGGCAATTGAAAAAGCCTTAGGTACTTGAGGCATTAAGAATTTGACGACTATCACCGTAGATAATACAAGTTCTAATGATACAGCTGTTGTCTATTTGAAGAGGAAAATGATGAACAGTCCTAGGTTGAGAAGTATTCAAAATGGGAACTATCTTCATATAAAGTATGTGGCTTATATAATAAACTTGGTTGTGAATGATGGACTTAAGTTGCTTCTAATTCTACTATTCATGTCTGTAATGCTGTGAGATATGTTAAGCAATCTCCAACACATTTGTTGAAGTTCAAGATTTGTATTGAGGATGAGAAAATTCAGTCCAAAAATTCACTTTGTCTTGATGTCCCGACTAGATGGAATTCAACATATTTGATGCTTAAAACAGCCTTGAAATTTGAAAAGGCATTTGTTGCATATGAGGATCACAATCGTTTTTATGTCCATAAACTTTTAGAGGGTGAAGGTTTAGGGAAACCTGAGAAAGAGGATTGGGACAAAGTAAAATAAGTTACTCAGTTGCTTAAAGCCTTTTATGATCTTACTTTATATGTCTCTAGTTCTTTTTATGTCACTGCAAATACTTACTTCCATGAGATTTCTTCTATTGATATCTTGTTACGTGACTGGGCTAGGACTACCCATAATGATAAGAGCTTTTCTGATATAGCTTTGAAAATGAAGGAGAAATGTGATAAATATTGGGGTAATCCTAAAAAGATTAATATGATGATCTTCTTTACTATTGTGCTTGACCCACAATATAAAATAAAGTACTTGGATTTTGTGGTGGGAAAGATGTATCTTAAGCCTATGGCAGATAAGCTCATTGTAAAGGTGAAAATGAGTCTAAAAGAATTGTTTACTGAGTACAAGTCAATGTACTCAACTTAAATTGACCATTCAAGTAAAAAGGAACAAATTGGGAGTTCAGATGCCAATGTTATAGATTTGGATAACCATCAAATGAGTTCATCAAGTGCAGCCCTAGTTCATCAGTGGAAGCAAAATGAAAGCCATTAGTGGTATTGAGGCTAAAAATGAGTTAGATAAATATCTGGATAAGAACTGCGAAGATGGAAATGAGGGCTTCAGTGTTTTTACTTGGTGGAGGGTAAATAGCCTTAGGTTTCCCATACTTTCCTTGATTGCCCGTGATATTTTGGCTATTCCTGTGTCTACTATTGCATCTGAATCAGCTTTTAGTACCGGAGGTCGGGTGCTTGATCCCTTTAGGAGTTCATTGTCCTTAAAAATAGTAGATGCGCTTATTTGTGTACAAGACTGGATGAGAGCTGCATTGAGGAAAAAGCCTATCAATATTGAAAAACAATTGGTTGAAATTGAAAAGCTAGATCAAGGTAAACTTTATTTTATTTTCCATGATATTAATATGTAACATTTGGATTTATTAAGTGCTTAATTTCTTTGTTTCATTTTTTATTTTCTCCAAGAATTAGAGTCCATTCCATCCGCACCACCTATTGTTGACATTGCTTGATGGTTAGTTTATGTTTATGGTAATTACCTTAAATTGGTAGGTTTAAATTTAAATTGATTTCATACTTGTCAATTATTCTAATTACACTAGTATAATCTTCTACTTATTTTACTAGCTTGCTACTGGTGGTGGCTACTAGCTATTATTGTTCTTATGGCTTGTGGAGGATTGCTGGATATTGGCTGTCTACAGGTTGCAATGCATAAATAGTATACATTTTTTTTTTTGCATTTTCTCAAGTTTCAGACCTAACTTAACTTGACCCGATCCCTTTTTTTCGGGTTAGGGCCTGTTCGGGTTTTGAATTTCATATGGATATCTTGGTTGTGATTTTCGGGACCCAACCTTAACTCGAAAATTACACCCCTAGGCATGCCAAAGAAATTGTTTGCCACATTATTAGTCCAAATTAGTTTATATACCCAGAATTGCCTTGAGATTCAATTTTTTTTTAGTTTTAAAAAATAATATATATTTAATTGAGATAAATATATTATGATCAATATTATTATTAAACCAATAAACATTTAAAATACAAAATTATGCCGACATCATATTAAGTATCTCCAATATATCTATCCATTAACATGAAACATTTTTGTTATAAAGAACAATGATTCACGTACATGTAAAAAACAAATACTTTTTCTAGAAAATTTTTGGGCTACTCAATGGAGCAATCTACTAAATCAAATCTAGAAGTCAACCACTCCATGACATTTGAATCGAGGAGGACTAGAGAAAATGCTCGCCTTCGCTACCCCCACTGACTTATGATTCCTAGTTGAAAGCACTAGTCTATACCTTACTTAACTAACATCAAAGCCATCTCCACCCCAATCTCCATTGTCGTGCCTATTGATACATAAAATATTCAGGTAAAATTAGGCAACACAAAAAAAACTGGTAAAAGAAAGAAAGTGCATGGATATTTAAAATTGGCAGTTATGAGTCAATTTTAGATAAAAAAAAAAACAATACCCTTGATAATGGTGATGAAGGAACTAAGGTCACCAGAGGTTTCAATAACCTGGTGGACTTGGAATGTAGTGCTTGCTATGCCAATGACGTGTTTGACAGTTTTCAGTATTCATTTCTTTGATAAAGTTTGTTCATTATTTGATGGCACTGCCATCTCAAACCAAGAAAAGCAGAAATATGAAATTTTGAAAAAATTCACAGGAATTAAAAATATGAAACTAAAACATTCCAATAATAATAAGCAAAATAAAAAATTTTAATAAATAAAGAACCTAAATCTTCAAAAGAAACCTTGAGTAAAGATAAATATGGTTAGATAATCAACGCTCATCACAATTTAAAGTCAACAATTCTACTGCTTAACTTACAAAAAATAAAAATAACGATGAATATTGGAAAAAAATTCTTGATCTCTTTTTTCATAAACTTAAATATCCCGATTCTACTTGTAGATTTTTAAGTGGAAGAAGCACGAGAATTAAGGAGAATGATGACTTCATCAGTGAATTTGGTAAATGATCATCTGGAGCCATAAATGGGTGAGGAGACATAAAGGGGAAGGGCGGCAAAGTTGTCCATCAACTTTGGTTTAAGAATAAAATGAATTTAAAATTTTAATATTTTGGATTTATATAAGCTACATGATTATTGGTTCTTAAAAAAATAAATTAATATGTGTTGGTTGGATCAATATAGTTGATATCTGATAATGTTAAAATTATTTTTTCATATGAGATAATATTTATAGAATTATTTAAAAATAATAATATCAATATAATATTATCATAATTAAATTTTATTATAAAAAATTATTTAGAAAAACAATTTGATTAATTTTCACCACATTAATTCAAAATTTGAGATTAAACAAAATCAGGATTAATTTAAATTCAATCTTGTATTTATCTATTTAAATTTAAAATTTGGGTGCAAGTAAAAAATTGTAGTTTTGACCGCTATGTATCACCACCGTATTGCATAATAGGATAAGGGATATATCGGGTAAACCATGTGCAAAAGTTTATGGTTAACTTAGTAAAAAAGAAAAACGTGTCATGTGTCAGCTTTACAATCACTCTCATTAAAGAAAAAAAATAAAATTACCATTAGATGTATCCTACTTTATTATATATATATATATATATATATATATATATATATATATATATATATATATATATATATATATATATATATATATATATATATATGATTTGTTTAGTATTTTATGTTTCCGCATATACAAAGTGAATGAATATTAAAAAAAGAGTCACTATAACGTACACCTAGAGCACCAGCTTACACCAACACTTTTACATTATTTACAAAAATGTCACTGCGCTTGAACAACACATTTTATAAAAATAAACAACACTTCTTATTGAAAACGGAACAACATATCACAACATATTACAGAATAGCACAATTGTATAAATGAAACATAACCTTTTATTGAATTGAACAATACCATTTACGAATAACACATTTTACCATGTGAATAATATATTTGTATGAATAGAATAACACTTTTATTGAACGAAATAACATTATAAACAAACATCACATCTTATAAAATGAACAACATAGTCCAAAGCAACACATTTGTATCAATGAAACAATATTTCTTACTGAACGAAAAAATATTATTTACAAATAGTATGTATTACGAAGTGAACAATATAGTACAGAACAATACAATTGTATAAATGAAACATCATGTCTTACTGAATAAAACAACACAGATGTCGTTAAAGGCAAGGATGCTGGTTCTAGATAGGGCGTATTACAAAGCAGGCGATGGAGGAAGGGATAAATGATAGAGCATATTACAGAACAACACATTTGTATGAATAAAACAATACTTTTTATTGAACAAAACAACATAGACACCGTTGGCAGGGATGCTAGGTTTTCCTCTAATGGGGCACAGACACCACCAGAGGCAGGGACGCCGGTTCTTCCTCCTGTGATGACCCAAGTCTAGAATTGGTCTACGGAACACTTATCCACAGCATATAGGCTATCATTTATAAAAAGGATAAATTCTAGCTACGTGATTAAGCTCTAAATATTAAAGTCATATATACACATAAAAAATCACACAGACCTATATGAGATATGGGGTGTCATAATCTCCCTCACTTATATGCCTAACATCCTTGTTAGGCCATAAATAGATCTAGAATCATGAGCCTAATAGGTAATGGATATGAATTATACATGGAACAGACAGAACAGAATTGGGTCTCTACCCACATAGAATCAGAATTACAATCCATACCATCACAGAATTAGGTTGGCTCTAATACCATTTGTGACGACCTAACCTTAGGTGATCAAGCTCTAAATTTTGAAGTCATATATACACATAAAAAATTACACAAACTTCCAATGTAGGATATAGAGTGTTACAGCTCTAATGAAGCATAGACACCACTAGAGGCAGGGACAAATGATGGAGGGAGGTTGGTAAAGGAGATCAGGTTTCTCCACAGCTCCACCTTCTTTGTCATCGTCATCTCTACTGAAATAGGTTCATCAGCGAGTGGCATTCTCCTATTGTCATTGTCATCAAAATCATCTTTCAAAATTGGGCTTAGCTATTGCGATGAGGATGTTGAGACATTGTTAATTTTAGCCTGAAGGGTGAGGATTAGTGCGGTGACGATCAAGAGAAGAAAAGAAGATTGAGCAATATAGAGGAGAAAGGTGCAATTTGAAGAGAAAGAAGTGACAATGGCAACGTTGTAAATACACGCAAACTCTAAGTGCTGCGTGTGGTGCATGTGTATTTTAGCCTTAACCTTCCAAGAAATAAATGAAAGAAATGAAATTAGAAAAACAAATTTTCATGTAGCCCATTTTACATTTATAAATGATTATTTATCTTTGGGTACAATTACCCTTTGAGGTTTTCCTTAACTTACACTTTACCCACGTGTTTTTGAAAACCTGTATTTTGTCCCTATTTCTTTTACATTATCTGATAACACCTTCTGAAATCATAATTTAAATGGGTAAAATTCACCATGGGTCACCTAGCTTATTTTTTTGTTCTATCCGGGTACCTTACATTTATTTTGTCCTAACAAAGTACCTTTCCTCCTATTGCGCATCCTGTTCAGCTACTTTCCGTCAAATTGGTCGTTAAATTGGATGGAAAATGATGAAGTGGCATTAAATAATACTAAAATAAACTTAAAATAACAACTTCGGTCCTCAAACTATTTCAATTACTAATTCTAACCCTTAAAATTTCACTTAATCCAATTCTATCCCTCTCATCCCGTCGGCTGGGGCGGCGCTACCTCCCAGGGGACCGGCGGCCCAGCCGGCATCGTCCCACGGCCCGGCAGCCGTCGTTTCAGCCCGGTGGCTTACTCGGAAAGCTCCGACAGTCGCGACTTTTCCGGCGACGCTATTGCTGTCAAACGGCAACAAAAATATATGCGTTTTGTTCCCCAGAGGCCGATGATCACAATGGAACAATTCCTTTTGATCAATTTCGCACACATAACACTTAATTTCAAAAATAAGTGTTAGGGTTCTTGAACTTTTTCATGAACCCACATTCGAAACGAATCAAAATTCAAACCAGTTGAAGCGAAATCAAGCCTCCAAACCATGGGGCTATTAACCTTCGGCCTTGATGCTACGAAACCGAGCCATCCACCGGTGACTTTCACGGACGGTGGTTGCCGGGGAGTCACGGGATCAAATCGAGCAATTTTGGTTAGTTTCAAAAACTCAACCAGATCTTTTTTTTCTCAAAAACAGAGTTATTTTGGTATATCCATGTTCTCAACAGAAATCCAATAACATCGAAACAACAAGAACATTCAAAACAAGTAAGGATTCAGATCCGTGTGGGTTTTGTGTGTATGTGTTCATCATATGAACAGTACATGAAAATCAAGAAAATAAATTTTAAGGGTTAGAATTAGTAATTGAAATAGTTTGAGGACTGAAGTTGTTATTTTAAGTTTATTTTAGTATTATTTAATGCCACTTCATCATTTTCCATTCAATTTAACGACCAATTTGACGGAAAGTATCTGAACAGGATGCGCAATAGGAGGAAAGGTATCTCGCTAGGACAAAATAAAGGTAAGGTACCCGGATAGGACAAAAAAATAAGCTAGGTGACCCATGGTGAATTTTACCCTAATTTAAATTGTACGATAGTTATTTTCTAGTAATTTTAATTTCTTCAATATTTTTTATAGTTAATAGACATTTTAAATTATCAATTTTTCTTTTCTGTAAATATATATCAATATTTTTTAAAAGTCATTTCATTGTGAAAAAAACATCAAAAATTTTAAAAGTGCTAGAACATAACTATCGGACAGTTATTATCAAACATTTTAAAGAAAGCTAAGAATAAAATAAAAAATTTTAAAAATAAAAAAATAAAATATATGTTAGATTAAACTACAGGGGTTTTCTGTATTTTTCCTTTTGTCTTTCATGGGTAAGAATAAAGGAAGATGGTTGCGCGATCGGATTCCTAAAAAGCAGTAGATGATGCAGACCAACAAACACTTTATCATTGTTTTGTTGGTTGATTTTCGAGATTTTGATTTCATTTCGCAATACTTTTTCTGGTGTATCTTATTTTTGGCTTTCTAGCTTTTTGGTTTGGAACTTTTTATGGTGAAAACTAAATGAGTGCCCACACAAAGAGTGAACACAAGAAAGCTAAGGAAACAACCAAAAGATGGCAGCGATCGCAAGCTCCTTGATTGCATATACCGCAGCATCATTCATTCTGGGTTGAATCGCCATCGAGTTGGCTCGCAAGCCCAGCCTGGAGAAAGGCCACGGAGCCATCGAACGACCTGTGAACCCCAACTACGACCCCGATGACGCCGATCCTCGAGTTCCCTCAAGCACAAACTCTTCGGCAACCACCGGCAGCGATTCCTCCGCTCCAACAAAGGCTGTCGATTGATCAGTTGACCTTGGATTCGTCTTCATGTTGGATCGCAGGCGAACCTGGATATGATCTGTTAAGAAAAAAAGTTGGAATTGAATCGTTTTGCTTTGGTTTTTAATAAAAACAGAGAAACTAAATTCAAGCACTAATTTGTCATAATATAAACAATAGGGAGCCATTTGACAAAGAATCAAAAAGTGGCGTGTGTTTTTGTATTTTACTGAAATTTTTCTCACGGTGTTAGATCACGTGCTTCTTTTCCGTTTGCCAGTGGACCAACTTAGCAGTTGGTATGAGTTGGAAAGTTCAAGGGCTTATACTGACCTATGTTTACTTCAACTTCAAGGACCAACTCGGCCAAGTTGAAAAAGTTTAAGGGCTTCCACCGTGTAAACGGCAATCAGAATAGAATAAAGAAAAATTAGCTGCTCCCCTCTCTCTCCCCTCAGCCCAGGTTGAGAGTTTTGTGGCCTCTCTCTCTCTCACCGTCTCGCTCCAAATCTTGTCAATCAGGTCCTCTTTTTTTTTTTCCCCATCTTATTCTGTTACTATATTTATGCTTCCATTTTATTCTCTTATCATTTTCCTTTCACGTTAATCGACGAGTGGTTGTTAAGCTTTCGTCCATCCGTTCTTAATTGTTTATTCGTTTTGGTGGTTGATTGTTTGCTAATATGCGTGTGGGAGCTAATTAGCTTTTTATTAATTCCAGGGTGGCCCCCGAGTCTGCCGATGTTGCTATCAATTTTGCGATGAAGATGGGTTTCTAGGGTTTTCTGCGTATGGAACTGCCCAATCGTGCCCTTTTGCACATTCTCTAGTTACGCTAGGACTCGGGTTCGGATTTGTTTCTCCTTGTAGGGCTTGTCCGTTTTGATCATTTTGGTGCTTATTTATAGTACTGATTAAACCCGGCCTCGTACAGCCAGGTGAAGTTTCGGGGCCAGAAGGCAGAACTTATTGTTCATCTTCTGTTTGGTTATCGAGGATTTGTGGTAAATTGAGGTGTAGGGCTTGAAGATGAAGTAGATATCTAGGTTTTTTTATTGATTCATTTTCTGTACATATCATCTGAATTTGTGTCAAAAGTTTGGGTGTTGGCTTAGTATGCCTTAGCAATTTTTATTGGAGAGTTGAGTGTGGTGTTATATTACTGCTGATAGTGTATTGTGGTTCTGATGGAGAAGGGGATCGGATTGGTTATGGCGAATGACGACATGTGCTTGGAGGAAGAGTTTAGTTCTGATGAATCTATGATTACTAAAATGGAAACCGAGGAAATTGAAGCTGGGGACACGGACAAGGATATTGGAGGGTTTTCCCTAGAAAAAGGTGAAGGAAGTAATCTGGTGTTCTCTAGGGAGGAGCCACTGATCAGTAAACAAGAAAGGACATTTCGTGGCTGCAGCTGCAAGAAGCTTAAATCTAGAGTGGTTATGACGGAGTCTGAGCTCAGCGGAGAGAAGTTTGGCCATTACAAGAAACTCAGTAGACAAGACAGGATTGAGTTGGGTCGGTTATTTCAGGGTTCTGTGAGTTCACATGACTGGGAACTTGCTGAGAGTTTAATACTTTTGGCTGAT
The DNA here is from genome assembly GCA_039654915.1 of Aquilaria yunnanensis. Classification (NCBI taxonomy): domain Eukaryota; kingdom Viridiplantae; phylum Streptophyta; class Magnoliopsida; order Malvales; family Thymelaeaceae; genus Aquilaria; species Aquilaria yunnanensis. Next base: position 52,911,218 of record CM077600.1, read on the forward strand.
CCACAAACACTTAATGATGCGTTGTGCATTGCACTTGATGCAATCTGGTTTTTATGCACAGAGGAAGAGCTTTATGGTATCACAGGATTGATTAAAAAAGTCATTGCTAATGGTGCTTATGATTTTACAAGAGCAGCACTGAGGACTTCTTTTCTTGCTTCATGCGTGTCTGCTTGCCAAAGCCGAACAATGAGTCTTGCAGATACAGTAACTGTGATGGCCCAGAGGTGAAATATCTCAATTCTATGTACTTGGAGGTTGAAAAATATGTTCCTCTTCCTTTCCTTGTTTTCATTTACTCAAACTTTGACAGTTATTTTACAATGCTGCTAATATGTATCCTATCCATAGTTGGATGTTACTGGAGGCATTTTTAGAACTTGTTTCATTTTGATTGGGATTAGGTTGCATGAGCGTCTTCAAGAATGCAATGGAGATGAAGTCCTGAAGGCAGAGGCTGGTGCAAAAGTTCAAAAGTTTACTGAGTGGGCTCTGAAATGTATTGGTTTTCATTCTCGCTGCCAGGGGAACAAGGATACAGTCAATTGCTGCTCGGCTGTTGAGATCCAACTACAGCTATCTGCATTCAAGACGTTTTTAGATATTGCTGGAAATCAACTAACTGGGAAGGATTTCACTGAGGCATTTGATGCGGCTTGCTTTCCTCTTACCCTCTTCTCTAGTTCATTTGACCCTGGTTGGGCATCTGGTATATCAGCTACTGTAATCCAAGGTCTGCTAGGTATGCTTGTTGAGGGAGGTGCAGACAATGTGAATCAATGTTTCCTTGAGGCCTCTCGTTTTGGCAGTACAGAGCTTGTGCGCATCTTATTACAGGTTGCTAATTTTCTTTTGCTTGTGTATCTCTGTTGCGGTTGTTGGTTTAGCTGATTTTGATCTGAATTCTTTGTTATTTTGGTATGTTGCATTTTTTTGTTTTGGGTTAATGGGTACATGATAAGCCATTTTGGTGGCTGTGAGGCAGTGAAGTTAGACTTGTTAAGAGTAATGGATCCAAATGCATCATAGATTAGGTTGTGGAATCCAATGCGGGGTGATGAAATTTTTAAATTATCATTTGCTGCGTTAAAGCATTTTTTAATCGTTTTTCTGCTTTTTAAACTTTTGTTTTTGCATTAAATCTTCATTTGTCCTGTTAAACATTAGCATGCTTGCGGGAAAAAATTAGATCATGATAGTTCCTTTTTCTGTCATATGACGACTATTTAAGGAGGGACATCTAGTATAGAAACATCATTCTTATTCTTTTTCATTGATGATGATGATTTCCAAGGATGAAATTTCAATTTCAGCCAGCTTTTCAGTTTCTGAAGATGGGAATAAGGTCTGAATGACCCAAAGGTTGGGCAATGACTATGTTGCTAGTCGGTCCATTTAGGAAAGAAGGAATTTTGAAAAGTTTCTTTAGAAAAGAGTTCTGCACATAAATACACAGCATTAAAAGGGATGAAAACGAGCGAGGGTGACGTGAAGAGAGTGCTGAAGCTGCTTTTTTGCAGTATTTACGTGGTTTACAGCTTTCTGTATGTCAAATTTTCTTGATGGGGAAAAACATCACGCTTGCATTAAATGTGTCATTTAGTGCTAGCATCTGAGGAGTATGTAGAAGGAAAATGTTTTTCTTTTCATGGGGGTAGGGGTGTTTGAAGGACAGAGAAGATGGTATAATGTGCTATTTGATCTTTGATTCAGTTTGAATATTTCATGGTTCAGATCTGAAGACAGTCAATATATTTCTAGTTTATGGAATGCAAGCTGCACTTAGGCAAGAAATATGGTTGTAAACTCTACCGGTTAATGAAGTAAGTAGCCCTTAATCCTTAATCCCAGACTAGTCTGGTTCGACTACATAAATCTTTTGGTAAATTTCACAAACGATTCCAAACCTTTAACTGTGTTCTGTTTTAGTTTTTAACCTATTGAATGTGGTCCCAAATGTATTAAAATTGTTTCATTTTGGTCCCTCACCAAATGGAATCCTCGAACTCAAAACAACTGTTTGACACAATGTTTTGAAATTCTAATTTCAAATATCCAATAACTGTCTTCCAGTAAAATTTAAAGTGTAATAATTTTTTTGATAATTAACAGACAATTTAAATTAGTAGTTTTTTCTCCTTGAATGAAATAAATCTGATTTACACAGATGAAACTTAGTTATATAAAGTATCCTTTAACCATAAAAAATCAATTTGCAGATGAAATTTATTAGAATATAGTCTCTGAATAGTTTAAATTATATTATATAAAGTTGCCATTCAACAGTTATTCTAAGTCAACAAATTCCATCAAATGAAACATTTTTAATTGGTTTATGACCAAATCAAAACAAGTCAACAGGTTAGGGACTAAAACAGAACGATAATCAGAGGTTAGGAAGTATCATGCAATTCACCTCATAAATCTTGTATCTCTGTTCCATGGTACCTTCTCTGGGAGCTCTAGGAAAGTGAGGTATAGGGTGTGCATATGATGCAGATTGGAGAAATTAGGATATTCATGTGTACCAATTATGTAAAAGTAGCCATATATGAAGAATCTTGTTTATGAAACTGTGTTCTGGTCTTTTTGGTAGACCTAGCTCCTGAATCCCCCACAAGGTAATAATTCAAATCCCCGTCCCCCTTGCTTAGACAGGTGAGCCGTTGACTTAATCAACTTTGTTAATTTCATTTTTAGAATGTGCTTTATTCTTCGTAGGAGGATCTTCTGAAAGGTTCTTTCTCTGATGGAACTATGAAGTGGAACATTTAGTTGTTCCAGCCTAGATAACTGTAGGAAGTGAGATAGCTCTTTAGCGAAATATCTTTTTGGTTTCTCAACAAACTTGGCACATAAATGGTCTTTAACTGTTTTCCTGATTCTTCTTATTTCATTTCATTTCTTTTGGTCATTGTTGAATCGATGTGTTTAGATTGCCCAAAGAAACAGCTTGGACGTTGATGTTGACCTTGCACTGGGCTTTGCCTCACACTACTGTAAGATAGGCACAATGGAGTGTCTGGTGGAAGAGGGTAACGCCATGGCATTCTTGGGCCCCTTGATGAGAGCTGCTGAGAGGGGCTGCATGCAGGTTGTACAGTGGTTTGTGAAACGAGGTTGCCGGGATATGGAGCTCTGTCTGGCCCTCACAGCTGCCACTTCCAGCAGCCAAGTTGATGTTGCTGCCTATCTTCTACCCCATGTTCCTCAGCATGTCCTTGCTGCCCTTAGCATTGAAATTATCAAGGCTGCTGGTGAACGAAGTGGTGGATCTCTTGAAGGTGTGGCGTTCCTCCTCCGCTCAGATTTCTTGGGTGACCCTGTTGCTACGTATGCTGTTGCAGACAGTATTTCTAGGTCTGATGATGAAACTGTTGCTCCTGAGCTGAAGGCTTTTCTCCAAGAGCACTGGTCAGAGGAAGCTTTTCTGGATGGATTGGAGCAAGGTGAAAGGCATTATATGAATCTTATGAGGATTTTGATGCATGGCAGATCTCCTATTTGTTTGAGGGATCTTCCAGCTCCGCTGAGAGTAGCAATTGCATACCTGCCTCTCTATAGGGAGTGTGTGCAAGCAGGTGGTCAATTGTTTTCTCAGAGGCTGCGGGGGCAGCTTGTTGAAGCAGTGAGGAGGCTCGTAGGTACAGCATCAGAAGAGGTAAGCCGGGGCAGAGAGCTATTGGCAATTTTGGAGCATCACCTTCCTCCATTTTTGGTTCATCCTCCATGTGTTGGTTAGCAAAACGTACCAACGAGATATGCATTTTTTGCATTCACTTCCTCACCTCTAATCCCCCTCCCATGTGTCATAATTAATAAGTGTTGCATTCGACGTGTGGTTCAAGTGGCAAAGCTTTGAGAGTTTGTCAATTTTCCCACCATGATGTGACCTCCTTGAGTTTTAGTGGTGCGCCCAACGTTGCATCTGTTATCAAACTCAAGGGATATGTATGTTTGAGATCTATTGTGTGAAACAGAGCGACCTTTATGAGAGGTGGTGGTTTATGTATAATGGCAGTAATTTTAAGCAATACGGCACTGCTTCTCTTAGCCTGTCACTTTTATTCTTTTAGTGGCACTTGAAAATGTACAAACGCTTCTGGTTTGGGTCTGGCTCTGATATTCTTTTAGTATCATTCAAGGACTGAACTGTCCTCATTGCCCTTAGCAGTTGGCAGCATGATGTGTGAAATTTTCTATAGGATTTACCATGTTTTAGGCTAATTTAACTGATTGATTTTTCTGGGTGCATAAGAGAACAAAGAACTACAAAACTGTGCCCTGTCCTGCGAAGAGATTTTTCTGGGTGCACAAGTATTTCCCTTGCGAAGAACGTGTTGAAGTCGATCACGCTATAGAGATTGTGAGTTTCAACTACATGCATTGGGTTTTTCTTTCCTTATATGCTCTATTATTTCTTGCAGCAAATTAATCAACAAAGCAGTACTGCCAGCCTGTGAGCTAGGAACAGAACATCTAAACTTCTACCTAGATTCTACTGCAAAATTTGTGGAGCCCAAACTTTAGAATACTAGGAGTCCAATGATACTGCTGAATCATGTGCATGAAATGAATTAATTTCCCAACAAAACTAGCGGTATTGTTCGTCACCCTACGATATAGAAGTACCAAGAGGAGTATTTTGATGCTGTCATCAAGAGATTCACACAAGAGCGCAATGCAAGGCGTTTATTTTGCACATAGAATGCATGTAAGTTTAATGAACAGAGCTGGCCTGGTTTTAAACTGGTTTAAAAAAGGTAAGGAACAGACTCGAGCATGGGTGTGTCATGCCCCTAGCAGCATTGGAGGGCATGAAGGCCAAGAGCTAAGCAAGGCCAGTTTTCTTTATGGCTATCGGAGCAGCAGGTGCATCAATGGTGGGGGCGGCACTGGCAGAAGCGCCAGCTGTAGGACAAGCAGCGACACATGAACCAAAAGTAGCTCCATGAGGATACTAATCCTCAACCACTTGTACATCCCCCCCTTCTGTTTCTCCTTGCCCAAAATTAGACCCCTGATGGTGGTGGTATTCTTTATCTCCCTAGCCTACATCACCAACCTAACCTGCACACTAGTGATCGGGCATTTATCTCTAGAGAATCAAACCATGTGATGTTGTTGATGACGAGGGTCCTTCTGGATTCATTCTCGAGAGCCGCTTTTGAATAGACTTCATGATTTTTTCTTTTCTGACTATAAGAGTAACTTCATTATCCTTGAATAATTCCTTCCTTGTAAATGATAGCCGGAAAATCTTCATCTGAATCCTCTTATTCATTAATAGTATCTTTTTTCTAAAGCTTGAGGACATTTACGATACATTTGTGCCACCTCTTAAACTTCCAAACTCTTTCTAAGCATGGGGTAAAATGATTGATATAGTCTATTCCTTACTTCTCATAGTGTCATTGAAAAATCCACGAAATGTAGTACATGGCTACAAAATAAAATTTTGAAAAAGGCTGATCTGACGTTCCTTACAAAGTTATTTATGATATAGAAAATTTGAAAGGATTTTTAGATACATGGCTACAAAATAAAATTTCGGAAAAGGCTGATCTGATATTCTTTGTAAGATTATTCATAATACTTATAGAATATTTGAAAGGATTTTTAGACTTGTTGTGTGAAAGAACCTTTGAAAGGACCCCTTTCGTTGCATCAGTTATGGAACTAATTTGGAAACTTTCTCTACTAGGTTTTAAAGAAGATCATCCAAGGGTGTTAGTATTCTATATTCTGAATATTGAGGACCTTGTAGAAAACCTTGATATAATCCCAGCAGGAGAATGCTTAAGATTCTCCTCCTTGAAGGAACTCATCATTCCTTATAAGTATAGACCTTTAAGATCTTTAATGCGGATATTTCTATTTCTATGATAAATTTTTCAACTTGTACTTTTGATTCATCGGCAGTTTCTAGATTTAGAGTGATTTTTGTCTTTCTAGGCTTGTGCTCAATTTTTGTTGAGTTCGTCTCCTATGAAATAACTTCATAAAACAATGGTTTCTTGGTGGTTTGGAATTGCCACCGAAGATTCTGATAATAATTACGCCAATAGTTTTCTACCACTAGATTCCATCTTGATATGTTGTGATGTCCAATTAATATTTGTTAAGGTGTTCTACAATTAGCCCCTAAATTTTAGTTGATATTATAATTACTATCTTATAGGGTTTGAAAATATACCCTTTTTCCCCCGCTTTTTTACATTGTCTAATAAAAAATTTGAAATCCTAATTTAAACTATATAGTCTTCATATTCAAATAATTTTTATTTGTTTAGTATTCTTTACAGTTAATGGATACTTAAAATTATCAATTTTTCTTTGTATAAATGGAAAATAGTATATTTTTTTAAATGTCAAATAATTTTTAAAAAGTACCAAACAGACTTAAATTGACGGAAGATAGTTACCGTACAATTTAAACTAAGATTATAGAAGTTCTTTGGCAAAATAACCCAGGGTACTTTGTTGTTATTGATCTTGGTTATCACATGTCTAGAGTCATTAGATTAGATTTTGATACCAGTCTGAAATTGAGATAATTCATATGTGACAGTCTGTCTTTTTTGTTTTTCTACAATGAAAAATTCATCTTATACCATTCATTTAAATGAATCCCCTAAATTTTAGGTGGACCCTATTTGCATAAATGACTAAGATTTGTTTGTAATTCTTAATCAGCTTCAATGAATCTATAAGAACAAAGGACTTGTTTGGATGCTTGCATATCACAGCATAGCACTGAAACACTTGCCTATACCTGAGAAGGACTTCAAGTCATCATCGTGAACAGATCAAACATGCTTGATACGAAACAGATCCAGATTGCATATTTGACCAGCCAACATGAGATCAGATCGCCAGAATCTGACAAATGCAGAACCAGAACTAGCGAACAGGAAGAAGCCCATGAATGTGGAGAATATACATCGTTCAGAGTGCGGTTGGTTGATGTTCGTTCCAAGCTCGCAATGGTGGAAATGTAATTCAAAACACAAAGCACCTGGGCGTAGCATACAGCATTAAGTTCAATTACAAATCCAATTATATTACTTATTGCAGCGATATGGTTGGGATTTTGTTCACATAATCTCTCTTTTGGTATTTTTAGGGGATATTTTATTATTAGCTTCTACCTTTGCTTATGTTAGAATTTTATTCAAATATTGTAGCTGTAACATGGTAGTTCAGAAGCTTGCTAGAGATTCGCATTTACTTGGTTGGACAAAGTTATATGGTTTACCTCCTCCATCTTGAATTTCAGATGTGTTGATGTTGGATTATAATTAGTAGATGATGCATTTTTTTTTCAAAAAAATAAATAAATAAAAGTTCGATTACAATTCCTTTTTTTTTTTTTTTTACCAAAACAACAACAACAACAATAAAAAAAAAAATAGGAATTTTGGTTTGTTGCGAAGGTTTTCCTCCATTTTGGGGATTTCTCCCTCCGCTCCTTTTTCCTCCTCTTTCTGTTTTGGCTTCATGCACTCCTCTCCTTAATTTTTGCGATGCTCCATCCACTAAATCTGCTGCGCGGTGGTTGTCGACCACCAACCTATCAAATTTCTCCTTAAACTAGTATCTCGATTACAAAATTCTCCTCCTCTTCTCCAGTTTTAATAACAAAAAGCCCTCTGTTTCAAAAATGTGAAAGGTGAACGATTTAGTCACGCTTCACCCCAACCGAACGATTAGGTGCACCTTTAAAATCAAGCATAACAAACAAGCCACGCAGCCAATTAAATGAGAATCATCTTTTTAAGGTAAAATAGTGTCATTTTTCATTAAAAATTTTAATGTGACCAAATAGTACCATAACTTTACCCTTCAGAATAGATTGTCTTCACAACTTAACTACAGTTGTAAGTACATCCGGTTAACAAGGAATAGACTTAAGTTACTTTTATATTTTTTTTACCTGAAATCAATTTCATTTGAAAGCAAATAATATGTAGATATAATAATTAATTTGAAAGTAAATTTTTATAATATTGTTAAATTTTTATGAATTTTTCTTTTTTTAAGACTTTAAACAAGAAAAATTCATAAAAATTTAGTAAAATTACAAAAATTGTATTTTTAATAAATTATTGTAGGTATATAATATTGACTTTTAATTAAAATTAGTTCCGGGTAAAAATGACGTAAGAATAAAAATAACCTCAATTTCCCTATTTGTCGCAGTACAATATTGAACCACAAAACTGTGAATCTCGACACTGTCATCTAGAGATCCACACAAGAGTGCAACGCAAGGCATTTAATTCACAAACAGAAAGCGTATAAGTTGAATGAAGAGAGCTACCTACCTCAGTTTTAGACTGGTTTAAAAAAGTTATGGAGCAGGCTCAAGCATAGGTGTGGGTCATGTCCCTAGCAGCATTGGAGGGCATGAAGGCCAAGAGCACAAGCAATGCGAGTATGGCTATGGGGAGCAGGAGGAGCATCAATGGCGGGGGTGGCAGTGGCGGAAGCATCACCGGCAGGACAAGCAGTGACAGTGTGATGCATATGAGCCCAAAATAGGTTGCTGCGGCTACTAACCCCCTCCCACTTCTAGCCCCTCCTCCGGTCTGTTCTCCCCCGAAATCAGTCCTCTGATGAGAATGGTACTTCTCTACCATCTTCCTCTCCCTAGCTTCCATCACCAACCTCAACCTGCACAACAAAACATAGGCATTCCCAAAAGAATCAAAACCGATGTCGTTTATGTTTTGCATAGCATAGCACTGATCCTGCAATGCTCATTCATCCATGTGTTCTTCCAAAGTTCCCTCAACTCAAGATCCCCAAATGGGAACAACAACTGGTAAGCGTGTCCTTTTGCTTATCTAACCTCTAGAAACTCCCAATTTCCAAGTCTCACTTGCAAGAATCAGATCCAATACCCGAGTTTATATGTATGTCAATGTCACCAAAAAGCCAAAAACAAATGCAAAGAACCCAATGAACTTGTTCAGGAGAAACTCTAATGAATGATCAAATCAAGCTGTCTGAACAGGACCGACATACAAGTAATTAAGAATCACTAATCAGGGGATTAACCAGACAAACTGGGGGAGATGGGGAATGCGTACCTCAATGGTGAATCAGTGGAGAAGAGAGGACTCAATCTGAAGCAAAATTGGGTGCATGGGTCGCTTCTCTTCTTTGCGTATAAATACCGGAGAAATTTGTTACAGCAAGCGAAATGGCGAAGCATTGGCAGCCAACATCAGTCCCAAACAAGGCATTAGGCTTCCTACATCACTCCCTGCTTTTTCCTTTTATCCCCTTTTATACCATTTCCAGGAGAAAGCGAAACCTTGTTGGAATCAACTATTGGAAGGTGAAAAGGGTTGAATTCAAATCCAATATTGTTATTATTTTTTACAGGAATATTTGGTTTGTATGGTGATGAGTCATCGTTATTTGACTGACTTTGTTTTTCGGGGTTCCCCGGGATGGGTGTGGGGTTTTAAATTTATGCAATTAATGTAATTTTCATAAACCTTATGGGTTATATCCCTATTAACCAGCAAACTATTACAAATCGAACCTTTTAGCCTTTAAACTAAAATCTATTTTCAAATAGTTCTGAATTGTCAAAATTATGCCCAACTAGAAGCAAGCCTTGCCGCAGATAAGTGGGTCTTATGCAGCATAAGGTGCGGAAACAAAAGCCTCATTGTTTCATAATTTAACTATTACTGTATAATTGTATCGTCTCCCTTTGAATTTCAAGATGCGGATTGATCAAGTTAGAGTTAATAAACAAAAATTAGTGACATATATGCTGAGACTGGTTTAGATCAAGGCTTTATGTTGAAAGCACGTTCAATGTGGCACCATTTGTGACCACCCAGGAGTTCATTTCCGGCATATAGTTTAGGGTCTATTTGGAAATAAATTTTAGTTTAGCGGCCATGGTCAGATTCATAATAGTCTAGGACCCAAAGATCAGATTTGTAATACTCCAGGGGCCAACTGGCGATTTAAGCGTAAATCCTTATTCAATATATCAAGAAACTCATAAGTAATGCACAATTGTTTCTTTAGACTTTTTTTCCCATATTCATGTAATCATTTTTGGAGACAACAAGTTAGTTATGACTTAGAAGGTCATCTTCTTGCTTTATTGGGTGTTAGGAGCATGCATCAAGTTATATATGTACGAAAAACTTTTAAAAAGTATTTTTTATACTAAAACAATGCATCAAACAATTAATATTTGCTAAAAAAAATTTAAAAAAAATATATTGAAAAACTATAATTTTGTAGTTTTTATTTAAGTTAAATTTAAGTTAAAAAAACTGTACTAGTGTAAAGAATTTGAAACGGGTGAAGTTTTTTTTTGTTAAAACTGCAACATTATTTAATAAAAAAGAAATTCTGTAAAATTAACAAGTAGCATTTTCTTAAAAACAAAAGGAAGGGTGGGGGTTTAGATTCAGTGAATTCCAAGAGCAAGTGGGGGGCCCTTCAGGTTCTTCACCCCTGGACTCCCCCATGCCAGAAATAAAAACACCCCTCTACTTTATTATTGTTTCTAAATCAAGTTGGGCCCCTTGTTTCTGATGGACAAATCCTCTGGTTTTCTTCTTTTCTTTTAGCGATAAAAAAAATCTTGTGTTTGCAATTGGCTCAATAATGCTCCCCCACTAGACGATTTTCCATGTCGTCAATTTGGGAAGTTGAAACCTCCTGTAAAATATTATTCACTTGCTTTTCACATTACAAGGTTCTTTTATCTTTTGCTATTGAAGTTAAATCTGAATATATTCAAATTAATTCATAGTGACAAATTTTTAGAAATTATATTTAGAAATAATAATTTTTAATTAACAAACCATTTTCATATAAAAGTTATATTTCTATAATAAATTTTGAAAGTGTGAATTCATTGTTTTCGATAACAAAGGAACAAATGTTATGAGCCAGATATAGAATTTCTTTTCTGATATGAATATTCGTTGTTAACTTATTTAAATAATAATATTTGAAGAAGCTGAGTGGGCTATAATAAACCTTAAAGATAATAATATTTGAATAAGCTGAGTGAGCTATAATAAACCTTAAAGATGGCTAAACTTGCAAAAAAAAAAAAGAAAAAGACAATGTTAGGACCTCAAAGTTGTGTATTTATAAAAAGTCAGTGTGGATTCAGAAAAAGTCTAGAAAATTTGGAGAGAGTGATTTAAATATACCAAGGGGTTTCCTCTTGAGGCCCTTTATATGCTAGACTCGTGTTCTTGTTGAGGGAAGTACTTTGCGTCAAATTTAAGTGAATCCCATTTACGGAATTCCATTCTTCACTTATGTCAATCATTTATATGAAATTAATAACAGTAATCTCTAGTTGGCAGGTTCATGGACATGTTCAACTGGACCAGACATATGAGGTATCCTCTAATGAGCTACTGAATCTTTGATCATAATTCCAATATGGTCTCAAATAATTTTACCTTTTCTTTTATCAAGTCTGCTGACCAATTATATGCAATATGCACATCTCAAAAATCAGGCATACGTTTCTGAAGTCCTATATCTCCCAACAAAAAAAACGTAACAGGCAATATATGAAATAATATATTTGAACTCAATTAAATACCTAACACCCCATTTCCTTTGATTTTACTTGGATCATCTGGGGATAAGTACGATTAAGTTTTAGAGATGGGAGGGTGAAATCCAACAAGGGCTGTTTTTTTTTTTTTTTTCTCTTTTGCCTCCATTGATGTTTGAACTTTAACAACCATGATGTACTTGAAATTGTCATTGAGACAAGGCTTTAGGTGCGGCAGTTGCTATCTAATTTTACGGTAAGTCAATTGTATGCCTAACACTAACATAAGTCACTTGGCATCACAATCGACTTTTAAGGTAATCGTCCCTAATTAAGAAACAAAATCCAGAAGGGATGGGTATTTGCGCAACCGGTTAAACCAAAGCAGCAACTAATCTGAATGTTAACGCATGCAAGACTAAAACCACATCCCCCAGTGACGGTTCAACCATAATTAGGAGAGAAGCAAAGCATTCACAACTACTAGTAACATTTTATCCTTGAGGATGGTTTATTTATATGACTTTGCGCTATTGTGTGAAACTACTGGAGTGGTGAACCACATATACAGGTGAACAAAACAAAGCAAAGCTCACATGTATATATATATACACACTAATCCAAAGCCTCCGGCTAACTGGAAAAAATTACACTATATATATGTCAAGGAAATCAATGGATCCTGACTCGGCTTCCTGATACAAATACATATGTCAAAACGTTACAAGCAGGCACAATCTAAACGGCTGCTTGGCTGCTAACTTTATCTACTGCTCTACAAAGTGATGCCAGTCACTCAGAGGGAAATCCTTAACGCTAATCCTGCATAAATAATTGCAAGTTATGGGCGGAATCAGCCTGGCTGAGGGGAGAGAATGTGTAACATAAAGTGATTATGGATGGATGCAATGTATATGATGACATGCCTTTTTCAAGTGCATGCATTTCACAGAGTGTTTGCTTGTGATTCAAGCTATACCAAAGCTTAGTTCCAACTATGGTAGGCTTAGTGGCATGGGGTTCATGACATCAGTTAGTTACTGAAGTCAGATTGGTACTCATGATGCATGGCAGATTGAGTGCATGTTCATTGGTTGTTGGTAACGTATTACAGAAAAAACCAAGGCAAGCATGTGTTTTGAAGATATATAACCATACAACTAACTATTTGGTTAATAGTGAGACACAGCTAGTACGTGTTTTAGCCTACCTCGTCGTCATCATCATCCTTGTTCTTCTTGATGCGGGTTGTACCACCCTCCTTGCTGATGGGGAGTTTCATTGCCCCAAAAGGCGTGTCAACGTTGATATTCCCTTTGATGCTGTAACCAGTTCCCTTTCCTCTCATCATGTCCCACATTGCAGAGCCGAAGTCCTTGGGCCTGAAGGTAATCGGAATTTCAACAACCCCAACTCCATTTTTATCGATCTTTGCAGACTTTTGGAGTTCTGCAGTCCCAACACTTGTGTCGCACAGCCAAACCTCGTAGTCCATGCCATTTAGTCCCAGGTCAAAGTCATTCTGGTTGCCCAGTTTCAGGTGCAGAACTGCAACAGATTCATCCCAGGAGAATTGCTCAAAATGTATCTTCTCAACATCAACGTCGGGCTTGTGAGGTACAGGCATATCTCCAGTTTTCTCAAGAGGCAAAGTTAAGTTTCCGAAAACAGGAACATCTACAATGAGATCAACTTTGATTTTGTAAGGAATGATGGTTCCAGACTTGATATCACCATAAGTGCTTTTGATATCATCAAACACCAGACTAACTGGTATTTTCACCGTCTGTTCACCATGCGGATGAATGGTTCCAGCATCCGGAATCAATCCCGAGATGAGCTTCCTTCCATCACTTTCAACAAGGTAGTTTATGTCCATGAGTGGGATAGGAACAGGATTGGGGTTCTTTATCAGAACATCTACAACAATATCTGCCCTCTCAAGATTAACTTTAGGGAGGTGAATGCCGGTAACGTCTGCAGTAGGTTTCCCGAATCCAATGGTTTCCTCGATCTTCTCACCAATGTCTTGGATGAAATCCTTTACCTTGCCTAAAAAGCCACTCTCTTCTTCTACCTTTTTGTCTTCCTTGTCCTTAACTTCCTTTTCAACCTCTTCTGGCTTATCAGACGCTGCCATGACTTCCAACAGCAACAGATGAAATTAGAAAGGAATACTATATATCCTATCCTTGAACAAAATACAGAAAGAAAAGATATACAACTTCAGGTATTCTTTTCTATTTGCTTAACCACCCAAACATCTCAAAGTTCTTCCCTTTATTAGCTAGATTAATGTGTGACGGGAAAGATGATATATTAAACAGAAAAGAACTGAGGGTCACAATTAAAAAAGAAAAAAGGTTACAACCTGACCTGAAGGAATCAACAAAGAGACCTGGAGATTAAGCAGAACTGGGAAATTAAAAAACAATACGATATGCAAAATCAGTAGTTAAAATAAAAAAAGGAGGAAGACATCAAGAGCGACAAAAGTAGAATACTCATGACAGATATTTATAACAATTCAAGTTTCAGAAAACTGCTTCATTCAAACAATATAAAAGCAATAGCTAGGAAATTAGGGAATTGGAAGGGCTGATGAAAAAAATATTATTATACTTGCCTTGAAGATAATTATGGGCAAAGGAGAAAGCTTCCTTTGATGAGGCTGGCGCTGTGTGGAGCTGATGGTGTTTTGCTGCCAAAGGATTGAATTTTAAGGCATTAATGGAGACAACCAGACCGTCCTGGATCGCCGACTTCACATGACACACACGACACGAGGCCGAGTATCTCTCTTACTCCCGCCTTCCCCGCCCATTCCACTGGTTAATCATGCTTCTCGGCCAATCACCCAATTTCGGCCATCCAACCTTTCATTTATTCCCGTCTCCACCACTCACCTTTCGCTTTTACCATATGGCTCTCGTCTTTTCCAGTTAACGCCACCCCTCCCCTCCTGTCTTGCACATGCTTCATGCACCCAGAAAAGGGGCCGCAGTTCTATCTCAATTAGTCTAAAATCATGAAAATAATTGCTCCTGCCAACCTCTCTTATTCAACAACATGCAAAACATCGAAAGCACACATGGTTTCTAGTACATTTACCCAAAAGGTAATGATTTTCCAGCTTAGACAATCAAGTGTAAATCCCCTCTGGTTTGGTTGTTGCACTGCTGCATGTACACAAACAAAAAAGTGCATAACTTGGCAGACACGATTTTTCAATAATAAGCAAATCGAGATTTGTGTACCAAGCTTGAAATTTTACTTGGACTCATAGCAATTGAAACGAGTCACAAATAAGTTTAAATCGAGCTGAACTCAAGTTGTTCATTCATTTTTCACCCCTATTTTCTAATTTTCTTCACACTGTAAAATCAGTTGCCCCCATGTCTCGTACCTGTGCATGACATAAGATTGAAACAGTTTCAACAGAGAGCCCCATAAACCAGATCCCCCAGCGATTTTAAGTCAAACTCTTTAAATTTTTTGATTTATTGGACTCTAATTCTCTGCTATACAGTCACCCGAATGATGAAGGCACAAGGATATATTGCAGATGAACCTAAATTTGCAGCATCCAATCACATAAACCAGTGAGCATATGGAAAAGATCTGATTGTCTATGGGTATAAGATGGTAACACAAAACATTCAACATTTGAACCACAAATACACTCTTCAACGGTGTATTGGTTTAGACACTTCATGCCTAATCTGCTTGCAATGCTATTACATGCATAACTATTGCTCTTGGAAGCCATTCCAGCCATTTTCCAGTCAGAAAACCAGAGATCCTTGACCTGAGGGGTTTCCAGCTTGTAACTTCGAGATCTACAGCAGTTTAATGAATCACAGGGAAAAACAACAAACTGAGAAGAATAATAGACCTAAAAAAACATTTTGTGGTACAACATAGTGTTTACTTCAAGTGGTGCTCAAACAGAGTCGCCATCTCAATCTGCAAGGATGAAACATTCAATCAATAATGGCTCCGTTGCCATGTCAAGCAAGACAACGTGTTCATGTAATCTCATTGTCACCAACACGGACAATCAACTAGCTACATAATCTATCAACTAGACCTACTTTCGGCATGACAAAAATGAAGAGGATCTCTCAAGGATGGGCAATGATAACTGGCTTTTCGAGTAGAAATCCTTGTAGCAATAACCCACTCCATGCAGATGATAGAAGACGTGGGAAGTCCATGATTTGGTTTCACCTTTCCCCTAGTAGTTCTGAATAACATATCCCTAACTTACAAAAATGACCATAAGCTAGGAAAATTAAAATTTCTCACAAAACCAAAAGCATAGCAACAAATGATAAAAGAGAAAATCTGCCTTCAATGATAAAAACAGATGAGGATCATAATGGTTTTTAGGCTTAAAAGGACACTTCTAACTAGAGAACATATGATGCCAGAATGGTGATAACTAGGAAAACTAATTGTGCCAAAAGTGTGCGCTGTGCCTGTCGAATGGATACATATGAGCAGTCCCTCAAACAAATGAAAGCGCTTGCCAAATTATGTAGGCTAAGGATCAACTCACAGCTGTCAGAGCACCCTCTGCACCTTTGTTGCCGGATTTGCCGCCAGCTCGATTCAGTGCCTGCAGATTCCATGTTTTGGGTAAAACTAGTAATCACATAAATATCCTCTCTCTAAAGCATAAAGCACGTGAATTCTAAGGAATTTGCATATCCAAAATTTGATAAGTGCCTCCTCATCTGACCCAACAGTCAAAAAGGGGGCAAACAGATGCACATACACAGAGAACACAGAGAAAAGCCCAGCAAGTCATCACACAAAAAAACACAATAAGATTCCTTCTGCAGAATAGTCTCTTTGATTTACCTGCTCCATATCATCGCATGTCAAAACACCAAATATGCAAGGAACACCTGCAGAATTAATAAACACACTAGGTCAGGGAAACCAAACATGTCTGTCCTTCTCTAGTATCCTCTCGAGTAAACCAACAAAAAGACAAATAGAAGAGTGCTTCATTTGAATTTAAAATTGTACAGAGAAAATGACTAGCAACAGTGACAGAGGAAAAATTTTTATGGGTGGGGGGAATTGTGAAAATATGAAAGCACATATAGCAAAAATGAAATTTTTGGGTGTGAATGGACAACTGGAAAGTCTTCCAAATCAACATTTATCAAACAGCGCCGGTATTAGAAAGTGGGGAATGATGCAGACAATTTCTATATTACACAATTGATTTTGAACTAAGCTTTTTCAAAGAGAAGGCCCCAGAAGAATGCAAAACAAAATTCTCTATTGTAGGGATGAAACTAGCCCTGGGTGTCCTTAAAAAAAGAATCAGACAGCTTTTCACAGAGAAAAAAACGTCAGCGCAAGGTGGAAATCCCTTGAGAGAAACAAGGACTTAGTCATGCAAAAAACTCACCAAAACTCACCAATCAAAAACTGTTACAATTTAATGCAAAGATCATTTCCTCCAGAACATCAGATAAAACTATGCGACAGAAAGCGGCTTTTGCTATAAATTCGACATGGTAAATTGAACACAAAAAACAACCTGAGTTCAGGCCAGCTGAAAGAACCCCAGAAGCAGCAGAGTTAGCCACAGCATCATAGTGAGAAGTATCACCTCGTATCTACTGACAAAGACAATAATGGTCACAGATTAGAAATACAGGCATCCAAGGTCTTGATAAAAATTTCATCTCAAGCTTACAAGGGATCATGAGAGGCAACTGGAAACATACCACCGCCCCAATGCATAAAACTGCATGATACTTTCCAGACTTTCCCAGCCTTGCTGCAACAATGCCGATTTCAAAACTACCGGGAACCCAAACAACCTGGAACAAAGGTAGGGAGAACGTGCATGAGATGTTAACACTTGCTCAATTCATTAAGGAAAAGTAAAATATCAACAGAAAGCAATATTTCATAAAGCCAATAGAAGGATGACTCTGAATTTTGGAAAAGGTAAAGTTTTCAAAGATTTATTACTTCTTCATCCTCTCCTCCTCTTCCCAGTTTCGTTAGGCACAGCACACATGCATCTATCAATAAGTTAAAAAAAAAAAAAATAAATAAAAAGCAAATATGCATGTCTTCCTCCGGTTAGAAAATGCTAGGTAGACATGTCATCCTCTGAACTTAATGATTCCTCAGCAGAGCAGATCCGTCCAAGAATATATTTTGCTAATGAGCACAGCTTAACAAAGTTGAATTGACCAACACACGTAGGCTATAGGTTCCCATCACGAGAATTGACAAAGATAATGCACACTAAACAAGGACACATCTTTGAAGTTGAAGCTTTTTACACAGGGTAGATGAAGTCCAGCAAACATCTCTCCATTTGATTAAGAGATAAGTACTTACGTCTATGTCTTCTTCGTTAACTGAGTAGTTGCGGAAGGTGGCCAAAGCTCCCTCCAACAGCTGTTTCGTTACAATCTCATTGAAACGAGCCACAACCTTTCAGACCATAAAATCCCAATGAGTTAAAAAAGAATTAAAGAAAATTCAAAGCTACAAAACAAAGACAAACCAAAGCAAAGCGAAGGCCATGAGTTCTGGTCAGAGATCCAGCCAAGTGGCGCACGGCTTCCGTCTGCAAAGAAATAGCAGAGCGCTTGGTCTGAGCGCCGAATTTGGCCGGAAACCCTGAAGCTTCCGAGCGTTAGAGGGTAAGTAAAAGTAAAAGTAATTTAGTCAACGGTAGCTCAATAGAATAAATCGATGGCTGACCTACTCGATCGGTAGACCGGAAAGAGAGTTGATTTGGTGTTGCAAGAGTGCGGCATGTCGGACGTTCAGAGACACGAAAATGGAGATGAGCTTGAGTTGAACAACCACCGATTCGCAACACATCCATTTTCTCTGCAATATAGGCTTCGCTTTCGATTTGCTGCTTCCTCTAGTAGCAGTCTCGACTCTGACGCTCCTACTGAAATCCTTATATGATGACCTAACATGGGAAAATGCCAAACTTGCCCCTTCAAATTCAAAACTCGAAGCTTCTCGGTCAAAGCTTTGCCTTTGCCCCTGTTTGTCCTGGTCTTCAACTGAGAGAATGGAAGGCGGCGGCGAAGAGGCGATGCTGGTGTTTCTGCCTTTGGCCGTGAGATCTTCCACGCTGTTTTGGCCGCCGCCGGTTGTGGAAGCACTGAAAGCCATGTCTAGGGGACCTGATCACAGCCGGTTGGATTCCGGCCAAGTCCTCGCCATAGCTATCTCCGACATGAGGGCTTCGCTTTCCACCTCCGAGCCTCCCCTCGCTCCATTTGCTCCACAGGGCTACGCTCTCTACTTTGATGAGGTGAGTGACTAAGCTTATTTCAAAGTCAGAAAGTCTCAATTCAGCCAAATTCGCCGTGATGACAACTGGCTTTGCAGCTGATTTCTCCCGCGGAGTCGAGAAAATGGTTTGGGGAGATTCTGCCAAAATTGGCCAATTTGCTCTTGCGCCTGCCGACTCTACTGGAAGCCCACTACCAGAACGCGCAGAGACATGGCATTCAGACATCTCTCCGAATATTGGGTCCCCAGGAAGCAGGGCTTGTGTTGCTCTGCCAGGTTTGTCTGTGGAAATTAATTATATTGGGTTTATTGTCCTCGCCAACCTTAAAATTATATGCAATGCGAAAACCCCATTAATGCTGTTACATTGTTTATCTTTCAGGAACTCATCGCCGCTTTACTTGCGTGCTCCTTTTTTTGCTTGTTTCCAGTCACCAAAAGAGCTTCCAAACGTCTCCCAGATATCAACTTTGATGAATTATTCGCGTATGTTTTTTTTTTCTTAACCATGTCACCTTACTTTGGTAGATGGTCTTGACCGTCGAAGGGCCAGCAAGTTTGCTGATAATCATTTTCAGGTTATGAGTAAAGTCCACGCTTGCATAGTTTGATTGCTCATTGCAAATGAAAGCCTGTTTTGGCTTCCTACTTTGATGGTTTCCCGTCATGTTACAGCATCCAGCCTGCTGTAACTAGTCGGCAATACAGCATCCAGCTTGCTATAACTAGTTGGCAAATTTACTTTTAGGGCTATGATCGATTCTGCATATGCTTATATTTTGACCATCATAAATCTTAAGCAAAGTTGGGGCACTTGCAATGTGCAGTAACTAATGGGAAGCAATGCATGAAACTTCTTTCTTGTATATTGTTAGCTCTTTCTTCAACTGAATCCTGGACTCTAATAAGTTACTTAAGGAAACCTGAGGAAATAAATAGGAAACTTCGGCTGTTACCATTAACCTCCTCTGCAGAGTGCAACTAGCCTTTTTGGCTCTGTGATAAGTGATATCCTGTCCCACTGTGATAAGAGATTTACTGTGCCTATCATCACTTGCTTAAGAAGATTGCATGAATAAACCAAACTGTTGGATGGGTTTGTAATAACAAGGATCCAAGCTTGATGCTTGTCAGTGCAAGTAAGATAAATGGCCCTAACATTGCAAACAAGTGCATTGCATAATTATTGTAGGCTTGATTTCATTGCTTTTAGGCTCCCTGGTTACATCTATCCTGGTTTCGTCTTCATATATACATGGACACACTTATTTTGGTCAAAGGTTCTTTCATTGTTTCCAAATAAAGTGATGTATCTGCAGGATTCTACATGAAGATTACAGTGGAAAACAAGAGAATAAAGTAATGTGCATCATGCATTATTTTGAGAGGATATGTATGCACTTGCCGGAAGGCTATGTCTCTTTTGAGCGGAAGGTCCTTCCTTTGGAGCCTCATCCTTTATATGTTTCATTTCCCAAGGGAAATTTTTGGCAAAATTCTGCTGTTCCACTCTGCTCATTTGAGGTAGCCTATAAAAAATCACTTCGGTTCCAAATAAAATAATGTCTGTTGAGCTACGCCCAGTACACTAAGAAATCCCATCATGGGTGCTCATTTGTTCTGTCTGCTGATATCGTCTATTTGCACATAACATGTCTTTTCTGATTCTCCTTGTGCATGGTAGGTTTGTAGAACTGGTGTGATAGAAGATCAGTGCAAATTGGCTCTTGAAGTGGATTTTGCAAATAGGTATCTTGGTGGTGGTGCCCTGCGCAGGGGATGTGTGCAGGTATATTCTTTATTTTCCCTGTTTGTTGGAATCACCTCTTGGCCATTTTTGTGATCAGCACTCATTTTACCCAACGTACTTAAATAAACTCAGTTACTTGTTGCTTTTTTCTGATTGGGAGTGCTGTTTCTCTGAATTTGCTGACACATCACTTTTGTGAAACCTCTAGATTGATGGATAAAATACTTTTGCAGGAAGAGATCCGCTTCATGACATATCCTGAATTAGTTGCTGGCATGCTTTTCTTGCCCTCCATGGATGACAATGAGGCAATAGAAATTGTTGGTGCAGAAAGGTTCTCCAATTATACTGGGTTAGTATAGCATGTGCTTGCTTTTCGTTTACTTCTATAGATTTGATTTCTGATTATTGGAATATCGTTGAATGGTACAGCTATGCCTCTTCATTCCGTTATTCTGGTGACTATGTGGATAAAAGAAATGTTGACTGCCTTGGAAGACATAAAAGCATGATCATTGCCATAGATGCTTTGCCCAGTCCAGGAATGAAACAGTACAAATCTAAGTACCTTATCCGGTATGTATATCTCATTTTTCTCAGTTAGTAAGAACACCATAGCTTTATCAGAAACTAGAAGATGGTAGTAATTCTCAGATAAATGTTTGTAGAAAATATTTGAACATACATAAAAAATTAAGTGCTTGCCATTAAACCCTACTTTTTAAGTGAAAAGGTTTGTGAAATGAGTATGCTTGTTCAATGACCACGCTTTCTGCACTTTTTCCCATCCCCCAGTTTTAAATTTCAGTAAGTTGTACCATAGTGGCAGCTATTGTAATGTGTTTGTGGAAGTTGTGTGCTTTGCTTATTTTCTTTATGCATAGCATATCCAACCTCAAGTAGCTGATTTGATTGATATTCTGATCATTAACTTTGTAAACAGACTTGCAATTTCTAGTGATACTGCTATAAATTTTTTATATAGAAAAATTTTTAGAAAAAAAATCTTATCACACTACTCAAGTAACAATTGCAGTTCACTTCCATCACTTGTATTATAAGACCTTCTATCTCCATATTCTTGGTTTGGCAGGGAAGTGAATAAGGCATTCTGTGGTTTTATTGATCAATCAAAATATCACGAGTACAAGAAGCTGTTTTCAGATAATATACTTTGTGGACAGCAGCAGCTTGAACAAGATAATCAAGACCATGAAGCTGTATCTAGAAATGAGAGTTTGGTCTGTGTCCCTTATAAGTTTTACTCTGGTCTTTTTTATTTATTTTATTTTATTTTTTTCCAAAATTCTCTTGTACATGTTTAAAAGGCAGAACTATCAACATTATCATGTGGACCACATTGTTTGCTGCTTCACTATCACATTTGCAATTGATTATTGATTTTCAAATTTCTCTAGTAGCTAATTGAAGTCCCTGCCTCAACTACTGAGACACATGGAGAGGGACTGATGCAAGCAGGCAGGTTTTCTACTGAGGAAGGTAATCCATTTTGGGACCCTGGAAACAGTACTGGGATTGCAACAGGAAATTGGGGCTGTGGTGCCTTTGGGGGAGATCCTGAACTAAAGGCCATGATTCAGTGGCTTGCTGCGTCAAAGGTGATCCTACCTAGTGACACGAAAACCTCAAATACTTGTTTAATGCTTTCACATAATGTTACTGGGTTATTCTCTGGGGTAATCCATCAACGAGAATTGTCCAGTAATGGATGCAATGCGCTACTGTGGGAACTTTATATTCTTCTGCTATGTTTTATCTACTCCTTGATCTAGTTTTCAAATTTGGGTACAGGATAATATTTTATCTCCATCTTGCTCCTGCAGGCTTTAAGGCCTTCAATTTCATACTACACAATTGGTCTTGAAGCTTTGATAAACTTAGATCAGGTACTTCTCTATATTGTGTTGGCAATGATAAATGTGAGTTTTCACATATGATTGCATCAGATCCAAATTGTCCGGTGAAGTGCTAACTTGTGGTTACATGCTCAATGCTAAAAAACTTAGCATAAGCCTCAGCTCAGCCTACTGGTAGTTCTGTTCTATTCACACTAGTCCTGATGCCTTAAATGCAGGTGAGCGAATGGATTCGATCTCATAACTGGACAGTGGGTGACCTCTGGAATATGTTGATGGAGTACTCATCGCAGAGGTTAAGTGGAGAAATGAAAGTGGGCTTCTTTGCTTGGCTCCTTCCGTCGCTGTATGGATCTGAGAGGATGGAATCGGGCTAGTACTTCGCAAGACTCTGAAACAAGGCAAAGAGGGTGCAACTTGGAAGAGAGGTTATTTACTGAAATTCTGTATATACTGGGGCCAGTGCAGAGATGATGTTCAGTTAGTATAGTTGAGTTGACTTATTGTAGGAAGTACAATCTGCGGCTCCAGGATTTTGTCGACCCTCGCTAGCGTATATCGTCGATCCTGTGTTCGTTTCTTTCCCCTTTGGTGCTCAACCTAAGGAAACCGTCGATGATGTTGTTGAGTTGCTCACGGAGCTCCGGAAATGGGGGTGATGAGAGCCAGGAGGAGGAGACAGTGAGCAGCCACACCTCCCCCACAGGATGGCCACCGGCGTCCTTGAAATATCACTTTTCCCTCCGAACATGCATATCATCTTTACTCACAGGTCAATACTGAAGCATCGGATGGTCTTACCAAGGGAGTACGGACACTCTCCCGGGAGGCCTCTAACGTTGTCTTTACTCGAGAATTCTTTTGAATGCTACATTAAGCTTCCAAGTTAATACTCAATTTATTTTAACTTAAGTCAACTAATTTATTTTTATTTTTATATTTTTTTTTACTTGAAATCAATTTTATTTGAAAGTTAATATTATGTAGATGTAATATTTCATTTGAAATTAAATTTTCATGATATTAATTTTTTATAAATTTCTTTTTTGATTTCTCAAACTAGAAAAAATCATAAAAAATTTAGTAAGATTACAAAAATTATATTTTTAATGAATTATTTTTTTTAAGATTATAAAAATTGTATTTTTAATGGATTATTGCAGCTACATAATATTAGCTTTTAATTAAAATTAGTTTCGGGTAAAAAAAACGTAAGAATAAAAATAAGTTATTTTGAAGTCAATTGACTTAAAGGAAAATGAATTAGATATAAATCTGTGATTCAACTGAATGACAGTATCACTTTTGCAATGAGCCTTATCATTGTCTAATCTATACCATGCATGAAAATATGTAACGATATTATAATGGAAAATTAACATCAGACCAGTGATCTACCAAGTTAGTACTTTGCCAAGGCTATTGTCAATGTGAGGGCACATTTCCTCTTCATGTTTTCATGTTTGATTTACTGACAATTACTGACACGTTGCTTAATTGCGTAACAATTTTATAGCTAAGAATAAATTTATGTATTACGTATTATACGTTTTTTACTGCACAGATGGAAATATAAGTAGGCAGTAGAAAGTTTAAAAGTCAAGTGGTACCATTTAAATTAAAAGTCTAGGGTTGATAAATTTAATTATTCACAAACCATTAACCTTGTTAATACGAATAATATAGGAATCCAAGGGAAAAGTAGGCCAACCCCTGCTACAGGTAACAAATCCTATTGGAGCAAAAGCACGAAGAATGGATTCACTACTGTGCCTACAAATCCTCACTAATGATTCATTTTTGTTGTTCACTGTTTCACGGCTATTGTTGGCATATGTGTGTCATTAAATGACAATTATTTATGCTAAATTTAAAGTGCATTTTAAAAAATTGTTAGTTATATGCTAGAGTGCCAAACTTTTGCCACCAAAGTGTAACAAGTTTAGTTTCATGGAAAGAAAAACAAGTTATCAAACTTAAGTAACAAGCCCTCAACAAGATTTTCCCGGGAAAAGCGTAAAGGCATTGTGGAGAATTTTAATTTTCACAACTCATCAAATCTAGTGCTCATTATTTGGTTTCGCATCAAAACTCAACAATATCAAAAACGCAATTGAGACTGGTGTTTTCCTACGGCTCATTTGAGTCTCTGATTTGTAGCGACTATGCAACTTCAAACAAAGTTTGGCCATTGAGGCAAATGATCAAACATATGGCAAGCAGCTAATTTTGTCTTCCAACTTTGTCAAAGCAGCAAGATCAAGGCATCCAAGTGGAAGGCTAGCATGAAATAATGACTGAGTATCCCTAGAGTTTATAATCAGTTAAAAGAAAACAACATCCTACATGGATCTATTGAAAAATAAGATCCCAACAAATTTATGCGTGAAAACCAAGTGCCTCATAATAGAAGCAAGTATGTTTACCTGTACCCAAAAAGCAAAGCATGTTTACAACAAAAACAACTATCTTCAAAAATAAAGCAAAACAATCACTAGAGAACGGAGCTCAAGTGGATTATTGGAGTTGGGGTTTATGACTTGCAAGTTATGATGTCAAAAGAAATAAGGAAGGCTTCGTTTTGAAATAATGTCATCTTAGTGGTAGTGTTGGGAAAGATATCAAATAATAGTTTTTAGCATTAGTAATTTGCAAAAGTTATCATAATCATTGAAAGACATTTGTTAATCGCTTGGTTTTGAATACTGTTAATAAATACCCCTGTAAAAAAAAGAATGAAATGTTTTTTTTTGTCGGTTATCTAAAATAAAATAAAATATTTCCTTTTTTAGCAACTCTTTTGCACCTAATTTTCTATTTTACCCTTATCTTTCACACGCTCTCCTGTCCCTTCTCTCTTGCTTCGCTCACTCACATTTCAACAAAATCAAAACTCATTCCATCTCTCTCGCACCCACTTTATCCTGATTTATCTGGAAAAGCTTCAGACGTTGCATCTATCGTCTCTCTCGCACCCATCTTAGTAGTGATTGGTCAACATCGACGAAGATCAAGGTCGATTGTGCAGTGGAGACAAGGGCACAGTGTCAATTGGCTGGGGCGAAGCAAAAGGTGGAGATTCGTTGAAGGCCTGAAGCTTAGCGCTAATTGGGCAACATCGGCGAAGATTAAGGTTGATTGGACGGCGGAGACAAGGGCATGGTGTCAATTGGCTGGGGCGAGCAAAAGGCAGGTTGCGTTGTCCTTCAACGATTATGGAGCCGACAGCAACAATGGCCATGAGACGGAGTTGAAGGCGGGGAAAGAGGAGATGGAGGACCTAGGAACCAACCCGATTGTGTCATGGAGCAAGAATTGGGATAGCTTTGTCGTTTGGGATTCAAATACTTATGTGAGTTTTCCCAATCATTCTGGGCAGTACCGATTTCCCAATCATTACCAAAACAATTGCTTGAATAGTGTGTGTGATTGTTGATTATGTGGGCTTTGTAAAAGAGGGTTGAAAGGAGGATGGAGGAGAAGAGCCTGTTGCTGAGGTAGAAGGAGTGAGGGATTTAGGAAGAGCAAAATTAAAAAAATGAAGCAGTTATCCTCACCACCTAAATATATGTGCCCAAAAAAATTGTATTATTTATGGGATAGAAGGAGTATATGGTTGAGATGCTTTAAATCTAATCAAGTACAAGATCCTATTAATGGTATTGTTTGTAACTCTGCTACCTTTTACTTTAGGAGTTTATTAACTCAAATAAATCTATTGCTGGTATTGTCTGCAACTCTACTACCTTTCTAGTATCCATTTGTTTCTTCTGGTAGCTGTTTGTCTAGTTCTATTAGGACCTGTCTCATTGGAAATAAGGGAAAGACTCAACTTTTGTAATTTTGCCTTGTTCTAAGATAATTCTACAACCAGACAACCCTCTCCAGCGGTGAGCAGAGGCATTTCGCATGGAAACCACGCGCTCCCAATTCCTCTTCTCCGGTCAAAATCGATTGCGATTGTTGCAAGAATCTTGAAGGCATTAGCTGGTTCGGCTCCTAGATTCTGGTCAGGTGTGGCCAAGTTTCTGGTGGAGAAGACAACGAGAAAGCTATAGCCGCAGCAAGTTGCTGAAGAAAATCTGGTTCGTCGGAGCTCTGGTTATCGTAACACTGGATCCGGCCTCCTTCCTCCTGGGCGACGCAGGATTTCCAGCAAGCTGTTCGCGAGGGTCGTATCATTGCAACAGCAGTCTAGTTGGTCAATGACCCTTGTCCGTCCACTCCCTTAATCTTCACCAAGTTTTGCTTGATTTCTTAAGACTAATATGCTCGGTTGATTTCTTGTTGAAGGCTTAAGGTTTACGCTAGTTTGATTGCTTCCACCATATTTTCCTGTTGCTATCTATCTGAGTTCTGCAATGGCTGTTCTTCCTCAAGTTTTCATTATATGTCGTGCATTTCTTGTTGGTTTTGAGTTTGGTTGTTCGTGATCGTAGCCAGCTGGCTCTCTCTTTTTTATTGACATTTCAAAATTATTCTTGAACTGTTATTCTTTACCATTTTTAGGAGTTACCTCTTTGGGTAAAGGTGTAAGATGGGCCCATTGGGATCGGGATTGGAACCGGGACCAGACTAGCCGGTCATGGGCCTAAGTTCATAGGGCCAGGGCACAGCCTAGCTGTTGGCGTGCCGATCCTGGTCTGGTCCTAACTTGGTCTTGGGTTGCGCTGACCTAGGCCCACTTTTTTTTTGAATAAATTTTACCTTAAAAATTAAGATTAGTAATTTTATTAAGATTAAAACACCACCCGACAGTGTTAATTTTATTAATTTAAAAGCCAAGCGGCACTTACATAAGTTAGAATGAGTCTTACAACAGAAAATGATGAAATGTTCCAGAAAATTAAAATTAAAAAAAAAACGTATGATCTATACTGTATAATTAGATTGGATACAAACTATAAAAATCTAAGAGTCCACCTCATCAGCATTTTCATTGTCAAAGCTCTTTTGGTCTTGTGGCCATAAAGCAGCAAGAACCCAATCACAATATCAGATACACACCTCAACTGCATTAGGTGACAACTTTGTTAGTTTCTCATAAATAACACGTTTTCCCGCACTGAAAGTAGATTCAAAAACAACAATTGAGACGGGAACAGCTAGAACTTTCTTAACAATGATGGACAGTATTGGAAATTTGTTGCTCCTTGCTTTCCACCATTCTAAAATGTTTGTCTCACTATTCTCCCACACTAAGTTAAGATATGCATCAACTTCACTAAGATCAAAGATGCAAATCCAGGTCGTTTGAGTAGTTGTTTGACAGGATTGAATGTTACTCAAACCGATGATGAGGAACCCCTGACAGTATTGCAGGTACTACTCCCTATTTTGTCTTTATGTCGGTCAGTGTAAATCTTATATAACTCACACATATGCTCCTCAAGAGTAGTAGTTATAGCAAGAACAAATATATGCGACATATCTAAGAAACTATAATAGACATTTAGTAGTTGTTATGTGCCTATGATTCTAACAGTTGAGTCGAGTGCAGACGCAAGTAAATAAATTGAGGGTATATCGCTGAAATAGGAAAACCAATTGTTTTTCATGACCTTAATCGTGTCTTTTAAAAACTCGTCGTCTTTGTATTATTTAAAAATCCATGAAATATTAACCAAATACATTAACACCTTATGAGAAGTGGGATAGTAAACACCGAAGCAAAACATGGTGGCATCATAAAAATATTGTAGCACAACAGCTACTTTTGAAAGTTTATCTCACATCTCTTGTTTCAAAATTGTTTTCTTTTCTTTCACATTTATAAAACATGTCATATGTGCAGCAAATAAAATCGCATCCATCAACATCTTGTAAGTTGAGCTCTATCATGTTGGACAACCAAGTTTAAAACGTTTCCAACTAAACTAGAGGCCATTTTTTAGACATTAAGCCTAAAACTCTTTTGTAACTTTCGGCCTTGACTTTAAATAATAGATTGCCTACTGAATATGAGTAATAGCCAAGTTTAAAATATGACAAATACATCGTATATGAAAAAATGCAGTGTCCTTGACAGGTTCCAACGATTCTTTTAATATCTCAGCCGCGATATCATTGTTGGATGCATTATCAAATGTTATACTAAAAATCTTGTCATAACAAAAAATTTCTTTTAAAGTTTTAGAAATAACTTGGTATATGTTCCAACTGGTATGATCGACCTCCATCCACTTAAATGCAATGATACGCTTTTGAATAAACCAGCTATCATCGATCCAATATACAGTCACACAATAATAATCTTGTCCTAAGGATGAAGTTCACATGTCACTAGTAAATAAAGCAAAATGATCAAGAGTAGAAAACATGCTTGTAAGTTCAATTTACCAACTTCATATATTTTAAATGCTTTTCTCCTAGCAGTAGTCCTAAATATTCTTTTAAAAGCCGAGTTTAATTGTGATTTTATCCATTTTTCTATGTACCTATATTCAGCTTGTATGAATGGTTTTTCAATCAACATCATCCATTCTATCATGCCTTCCCTATTTTGTTGATTAAATCAAAAAATACCTAATGCGCCAACAAAAACTCTCAAGCTGCGTTTGGCCGCCAGTACTACCAACTGTGTCCGGGCAAAGGTTTGGATGCTTATGTTCCATGTGCCATTTGATTATTCCTGTGCCAGAGTTCTTCTTGTGAACGAGCTTTATCTTGAAATGTTTACATTTTGCAAATCACGCCTTATTCTCATACACTTGATCAAAATGCTCCCAAACTCATGCAGTGAGCCTTTTCAATTTACCTTGACTTTCAAATTTAGGTTGGTTGCTCGTTAGGGTGGGTTCTGAGCCATTGCCTTCACCAGAATTATCGAACGGAGTCACGTCCACCTCGTTGACATCATCGTCACAAAGTTGGCCATCATTGCCCAACTCGTATTGTGCAATGTCAATTTGTTTTTCGTCATCGGTTTGTTGAATGTGGACCCTACAGCCCGCAAGTCAGGATATGGAACAAAAAAATGACCTCAACCCCGTCATGCGAGATAAAGAGCTTTGGGCCTTTCCCTTTCCTTTCAAAGCTATTCGTGCAAGAATTAATTGAAAAGATAAAGAAATTTGAAAGTAATGAAGAAAATATTAAGAAAATAAGCTTGAGAGCTTGAAGAAATTGAGAGAATGTATTAGAGGAGGAAAGGAGAGCTTGAGATTGGTGTGAAGAAATGATGCAAATGGCCTCTCTATTTATAGGAGAGAACCTTTTTTTTTTTTACTAAAAAACCTTATAATATAGTAGTTGGGGGGTAAAAAAATAATTCTGGTGTTAAAAAAATAGTGCAGACCATTTACAGGGGCTTGGAGTATAATTAAACCAATTTTTTTTAAGAAGGAGCCGTTGGAGTGTGTTTCTAATCGTTAGGACCGGACTGGACCGGCCGGGTAGGGCCCGTCCTCATTGCGTGCCAAGCCCACCTCCGAGCTGGGCTATGTTAAGCCCATTTCAGACCTCCTCCTTTTTCAGGCTCATACTCACCCTAGCCTTACCCGTGCTTTAGCTAGTCCCATGCCGTGCCAGGTTTGACCTGGGTCAGTCCCGAACTAGGTTGGTCCCAACCCACCCCTTTGAACACCATTATCCTCAGCTCATCTGAGTTCTATATATATATTTCTTTTATCTTAGGTTTTTTTAAATATATTTTTGTCCATGTTTTCATAGAAATTTGTACGTATACAAATTGCTAATAACTAAAAATTCACTAAAAAAATTAATATAGAAAAATTTAATTTAAATTACGACTTTACTTTGGGTAAAAGTTATATTTTTTTTATAAATATATAATTTTGAAGAGATGAGGATATTAGTAGGATAAGGTAGAATGAGTTAAACTCATACACTCATAAGATTTTACTAGTAGTAGTACGGTCAGATTTACATTCTTGCTAACCGAGTTTGGGAAATCGTAGGGACAAGTAAGGTAATTTTTTACATCCATTCTCTTTCTCTCTCAAATTATAAAACTGATTTTAGAAAGAAGAAAAAACAAAGAAAAAGTGATTTTGTGAAAAAAAAAAATGCAAGCAAGTCTTTGTAGTTGGATTGGGCTCTAGCGTAAAAGGCTAACATCCATAATCTAAAAGACTGCTATCTCATAACCTACAAGTCGTGGACTTGTTAGTTATCTGAAGACAGATATATCAAATTTGTCATTAATATTTTGGGTTAACGGATATGCCACTATAGTTTGTTTTTTATTTAATCTCTTACTAATATTTTAAAATGGGCCCGAATATGCTACTAAAGTTTCAAATTAAAAGTGTGTATGACATCAGCCATTAAAAAATTAGCAGAAAAAGTTAAAAAACTAACGAAAAATATTAAAACTAACAAGTTTTGAAATTTTATGGTGATAATGTAAGTTTTAACAAACTTGAAAGACTTTTTGTAATTAAACCCTCCCCCTCTCTCGAATGCCGGTGAGAAGATTAGACAGCAAAAAAAGAAAGGAGGGTGGTGAAGAGGCTGGAGTCCTAATGACAGAGACAGCAATAAGGTTAAATCGCCGATAATGAAGATTATACTTTTTTTTACAAAAAATCTCAAAGATTCTGATTTTTTTAAAAGATGTATAATAACTCAAAGACTTCAAAATCTACTATTTTTACCATTCTACGTTGTTTTCTAACAAGTAGTGACATGTACGGCTTATTTTAAAATATTAGTAGAAGATTGACAAAAAAAAAAAATTATAGTATTATATCCGCTTTCTACCCAAAACATTAATGAAAAATTTAATATTTCAGCTCTTATCTGAATAATGTAGCTTTGGTTCATCACTCGCTTGGAACTTGGAAGTCGGTCGGGAGCAACACTCCACTCTCCAGTCTCTCCTCGGGCTTTAGGAGAGGGTTTAGCAGAAGCCCCTTCTCCTGCTTTGTGAACTACTTGATACCTAACTTCTGTCACCTGCTTTTGATTTTTATCGCCAAAAAAGGATTCAATTGTGTGGGACGAGACCCTTCAAGTCTTTCTTGCTCTTCGATCTGATTTCCGTTCTTTTTGTTCATCCGACTATTGAAATTAAATGGTAGCTTTCTGTGGTGTGTATAAGCAGGGACTACTAGACAATGGCTTTGCAGAGTCCAATTCGTTTCAGGTGTTTCTTGCCGCCTTCACGTACTTCGAAACCAAATTTCAGTTGGTCTTCTAGCTCCAGAACGGAAAGTTTCAGCCTTTCCTGCATCTCTCACAGGTTACATTTGTGGGTGCGTTTCCATCCATCAAATGTCTCATCTTTTATTTTCTTGTGGCAAATTTATGATGTCTATGATTTCTTCTCGATGAGCAGAGGGGTATTCATGAAAGAAGTGGGGTCAGAACATTTGGATTAGTAGATGAAATTGGGAGGAAGGCGATACAACCGGAGTTGATTGATATTGATGGGGATGATGAGGATGATTACTCCTCGGCGACAAAGGTCAAAGCAGATGATGACTATCTTGCTGACGATGAAGAGAGGCGTGAGTGGAGGGAAAAGATTAGGGAGGTGATTAGCAAGTACCCTGATTTTCAGGAGGAGGATGACCCTGTTGAGAAGAAGAATAAAATGCAAAAGCTTTTGGCTGATTATCCTCTAGTTGTGGATGACGAGGATCCTGATTGGCCTGAAGATGCTGATGGAAGAGGTTTCAATTTTGATCAATTTTTTGATAAGATTACTATAAAGAATGTCAAGAAGAATGATGATGCTGACGATGACAAATATGATAGTGAGGATGAAATTGTATGGCAAGATGATAATTATATTCGTCCGATCAAGGACATTAAAACAGCAGACTGGGAAGAGACGGTCGTTAAAGACATCAGTCCTCTGGTTATTCTCGTCCACAATAGATATAAAAGGTTTGCATTTTCACTATATTGCCATGTCTATAGGAAAAGGTTGCTACTTCTTTGATTCCCATGTCGTTGGTTTTGGTTTGAAGTCATTGTAATTGATGCTGTTGGTTCAGACCCAAGGAAAATGAGAGGTGCAGGGATGAATTGGAGAAAGCAGTACATATCATATGGAATTGCAGGCTTCCTTCTCCAAGGGTATGCAAATTAGTTTCAGTTGTTCCAAATACTAATCCCTTGTCAAATACTTACAAATCCCTCAGATATGGTTTTTCTCTTTTCTGCTTGGATAAAGCAGTGTGTTGCAGTTGATGCTGTTGTCTCGGATGATTTGGTGTCCGCCCTAGATGTGTCCATCTTTCCGGAGCTTATATTCACAAAAGCTGGCAAGATACTATACCGTGAGAAAGGTATTTGTTTTTTACTGGCTAATACAAGAGCTTCATCTTTTCTATTATTGAATCTCACCCACTTGTGCAGCTATTCGGTCTGCAGATGAGCTGTCAAAAATCATGGCCTTCTTCTACTATGGAGGTGTCAAGCCCCCATGTTTGAGTAGCTGCGGTGATAGTCAAGAACTGATTCCATCAGTTCCTGCGAACAGCAGTAACTGCTATAGAAATGCTGGCCAAAGAATGTGATTCAATGTGGTGTAACTTTTAGTGTTGTTTATAACAATTATCTTGGCAGGTTCTGAAGCCCAATTTTGAACTCTGTTAATTGTGCTTCTATATTGTAAATGATGAACAGAGTTGTATGTGCTACTTGAGCTGGAATCAAAAGATGGTCTTTCTTTTTGGCTACCAAATGGGCGCAAGCCTGAACTCAAGTATCTCGGTAACCAGTTTCTTTCATAACTATATTATTTCGCACCTGTGGAGTCTTATAAATACATTGAAGCAATGCACCTTCTTCATGTTCTAATGGAGATGAGATAATTTCCAGGCAACTGTTTGACAGTTGTTGTGTAGCCAGATTTCATCCCTCTCTAATGCACAAACGCAGCCATCGGAACTTTTTTAGCAGCGATATAGTGAGAGATAAAAAGCAGCCATGGCATTGAAGTTACGGAGATGATTGATGGCTACCTGGGTTTAACATGAAGTGATAGAACCAGGATTTTTGACTCAGGGAAAGGGGTCAAGGCCAGGTGGCAACTAAGGAGGCGAGGCTAAGTGCGAGCAGTGCAATGGTGCCGTGGAGTGAAGGATGCAAGTGATCACGGTTCAGAGGTGTTTGGGGATTTGGGGGTTCTGCAAGAAAATGATGAGAGGAAGAAGTGAGGCCAAAAAAGCACATTGCTCTATTTAGGGAAGAGGTGCGCTTCATTTGCTTAGGGGAGAATTATGCACACAGTCCCTTAATTTTTATCCACATGCCACACTGTCCCTGTTTTTATATTCTTCCATTATATCTGGGGGTAAACTTGCACACCTGCCTGATCCCTAACTCCTGAAAAAGTAACCTGGTTAGTACCTCTATTTTAAACATTTTCAAAATTCTCGGGGCACAGAGTAGTTCCACACTGTTTAACATACGGGGACACCCTAGCTTGAAGTCACATATTTGGTGTTTCATTTTCAAATCACAGAGGTAAAATCGTTCTGCCAAGTTTCTATTACCATATATAGGTCAGCGATTCAGGAGGCCTCGGATATTACAGCATCTTGTTGAGACTAAACAATAAACAAGAGGGCCAACAAGTCAACTCAGAAGTTGCTTTCTCTGGGACTAGTAGGAATGAAGAAGAAAAACAACCAGTCCTCATTCTTCCAAACATTATCAATAAGCAGGAGCAGTGCAGGGCCTAGAGAGAGGTTTATACCCTGGAATGTGCTTGTGCTTATGCTCAGCTCCTCATAAAGTTAGTTCAAGCTCAAACTTCCCAGATGTAGTGATGTTGCCCGATTATGGAGGAAGTGCGGAATGTTTTCTGTTGTTGGTCATCTAACTCCGCTTCTCTAATTTCAGCAGTTAGATGACCATCAACGGACACGTTCTTGGTTCTTCACTTCTCTTTCTTTTGCTCTTCCCTGATTAAGCTTCAGCTAAACGCTAAACCAAAAGCCGAAGCGGGAGATATTTAAAAGCTACAGCTTCTGCATGTGTAGCTCTTACCTGTCTATTGCCGGTCTTCGATGGAAAGGTAGGAGCTAACATAAAACCTTATTCAAGGATCTGTTCAAACTTTGAGATGGATTTGAGAAATAAAAATTAAAAATAGTAGTACCACTTTTGATGTGATGTATTTTAGCTGTGGCGCTTTGTGTGAAAATAATTTTGAAAAAGAACAAAAACAAAAAGGCAAAAACAAAAATGTTGGAGCCGATTTGGTGAACCACTCGACGACTTCTCAGCTTCGCAGTTTTTTTGTCCATTTGGGTAAACGTGGGAAAGTCTAATTCAGGCTTCTTTGTGGTACAAAATAGTGTATGAATAAACGAGCATATCAAGCGTTCCAACTTCCAAGGTGAAAGAAAAAATTAAAAACAGAGAAATTCAGATGGAACTAAAGCAGAATGCCAACAAACACAAGACCAGTCCTCTGTTCAGATGCATTATTTGCATATACAAAAACATGTCAACCCAAGAAGGGAGGCCAACTCTGTCATTTCTGCAAATAGAAGAGTATTGCAATAGAAAGAGAGCTAATGGAGGAACTTACCGCCGACCGAGCAAATTCAAGTGGATGACCTAAACAACTTGATCATCCTTAATTCGTTGATCAATCGATTGACAGATTATGTTACAGACCAGCCAAGCACCTGTCACAAGTCAAGGCCCTTTCTAAATTCTGTGGCTTCGAAACCTCACAAGCAGCTGCTTTTTAACTCTTACAGGAGAGGCAACACTTCCCTTACTAAACGCATCAACCATGGTGAAATCTCCAGCAGTCATGCGTCGATGGTGGCGAGTATTACTCTCTGCTTCAAACCCTTCAGCCTTCTCAATCTGGAACGAAGCATTTGGATTGCATTCAGCGTTGATATGGAAGTCTGACAGGTTGTAACCTTGAGCTGCACCAGAGGAAAGACACTCATATTTCCGACGAGTACTGTTCTTCCTCATCACCTTATAAACCAAAGGAATCAGGCCATCCATTCTTCGGCTTTTGCCTCTGAGCCTCCCTCTCTCTAACTAGTTTCTTCCTGCTGAAGACAAGAAAAGATGGGACTTGGAAATAGGAAATGGAAGACTTTTTGGTTCGGGTTTTGGTGGCAGCTGTTGTCACTAATATGTACCCTCCACAACTTCTTTGCTTGTTGGAAACA
Source organism: Aquilaria yunnanensis (assembly GCA_039654915.1). NCBI lineage: Eukaryota > Viridiplantae > Streptophyta > Magnoliopsida > Malvales > Thymelaeaceae > Aquilaria > Aquilaria yunnanensis. The sequence continues at coordinate 52,946,828 of CM077600.1, forward strand.
GCTTAAAGTTCAAACACGTCATTGATTTTTTTGACTCTTAACAAGAATGATACTTTTATGTGTAGTAGTTGTTGAAGTATTCAAGACCAAGACAAATATAAAGAGAGAAATAGCAACAATCATCCTTGTCCACGAAAAATTAAAATCTGTAAATCCGGAGAAAACTCTCCCATTAGAAATAATATGGTATAAATATAGTATTTTCATACTTCTTTATATCAGGGACGTAAATAGTTGTTATTTTTAAATAAAAATGTTATTCTTCTTGCGGTGAAAGAACTAATTAACGTGCAACGAAGTTGCTCATACAATAGAAAAGAAGTTCATGAATTATTACTATTATAATCTATGCCTACAATATGGTAATAAGTATTATTTAACCATTTGCAATAGGAAATCATACAACTAATTTCCACTATTGACACGGTCAACTTTAGGTATAGGCATTTTTCTGGTCATTAAATAAAGAATTTTATGGATTAGTTACTTGGGTAACGTTTAAATTGCACTCCTGTTTCAAACAACTGGATTGGATTCTGTCAATTTTAACAGTCACTTATGTACAGGAATCTTACATAAATAAATGAAATAGATGAAGATTATGCATGACATACAATCTACCTACCTCTAGATAATGTTAAAGTAAACAAAGTTTAGTTGAAATGTCAGGGCTGAAGTATAATTTAGAAGGGTGCTATACAAATTCAATCTCCAGTTGCCACCTACCACTCTACAGAAACATAACCATTGGCTACCTTCAAAAACTAGCATGCTTGAGTGTTCTAACCAAACTAACTAAAATGGCTAACCCCTGGAGATATTGTGTTTCTTCATCTCAATGTAAGTAAGTTCTCTATTTCTCTATATTCTAGAAGGCATTAGTTTTTCTTGTTTTGGACTTCTTTTAGTTCATTCTTTTTCTTAAAGAAATTAATTGTAAGAGAATCATTTGAGCGGTGCTTGCTTGACAGCATAAACTAACATAAAAATTTACATATCCCTAGTGTCTGGGGGTCCAAAAATTCATGCAATCTATAGCATGGGGACAGAAGAAGTAGGCATCAAGTGTAAAACAAACATAAACTAAGAAGATTCAGGAAACAAATAAACATGAACTGGTAGAATGATCCTCTTACAGTGTTTGTTGATCACCATCAATGACCTATCACAACAAGGTGAGGTGACTCTTTTGGTGGAACAAGGAAGTGGCAACTATCTACACTTCAAACAAATTATTCTTGTAGCAAAGGCTCCAATCTGAATCATCTGAACAGAGCAGGCTGCCTCCATCTGTGCTAATGGACTCCGCGCATGAATATGTTGTAGCACAAGGCACTTCTTTCTCTTTCCCTTTATTAACCAATTCACCATCCAGAAATGCAGAAGATTTTAAAGCACTGGTTAAAACTGGATCGTTCACCATGTCAACTTTGGTATCAGGGATTCGGCAGGAATGCTGAGGCTCACTACTGCAGATATTTAAGTCTTCCTCCTCATCAGATATACACCTACAACTATCAAATTCATCCATCTCAAAAATGCGACTAATTAATCCTTCTCTCCAAGATATTCTCATGTGAGATTCTGATATGTTCTCTGAAGAAGATGTAGAATTAGATAAGTATAAAGACCGATCATCCAAAACTTTTTGAAAGTGAGAAAGATCGATAGACTTGGAAGATGGAGCCAGAGAATCAAACTCAAAACTCAAACTGCCTGGATCACATGCTGACAAATGGCCGTCGGGAGACAGGCTATGCGTTTGAGCAACTTGTGTCATAGACTGGAGCTCAGAGTCAAAGCGGTGTCTCCTGCTACTATGTGCAGCATGGTTTGACAGACCAGCACATCTTTCCAAGCTTGAGCAAGACTCGGGTGTTTGCATAACATTTTCACTAGCCAGTGAATCAGTTGAGTGAGGAGATTGTTCTCTACCAACATTCTCAGCCTTGCCACTTGGTGTGACTTTTGGAGAATGAGAGAAAACAAAGTCCCCTAACGGAGGATCCAGATATTCCTGAAACTCTGATAGGTCACTTGGAGAAAGCAAGTAACTACTTTTCCTTCTCCTGTCCCTCCTAGCACTCGTAGTACAAGAGCTGTTACTTCCTATGTTACACATATCCAGTGAAAAGGCGAGCGCAGAACAAGGTGAAGATGGAGAGTGGAGTGCTTTAATAGAACCCCCAGAATTCTCCTTCTCATCCTGGGGATCTTCGCGACAAGGAGACAAAAGCCAACTCATGGAAGCTTCAACAGGTGTAGGGAGCATGGAAACGCCTGAATTCTCTACATTATCAACTCTCTGGAAACCATCAAAACCCTTGGGCAAATCATTGTCATCTCCAATGGTAAGTATGCCTCTGGGCCTACATTTTCTCTTATCCGAAACCCCAGAGACGACATGGCCAGCCGCATAACAAGACGGCGTGGCAGCTTTGGCATTCGACCCACATTGGATCTCCGGGGAGAGAGACGATTGAATCGGTGGAGTTTTAGTATTACTGCCATTCCCAGTCGATTTCCCACCACTGACCTCATTATTGCTACGCACAACAAGCTTAGCTGCAGTTGCAGGTGTGGAAACAGACTGCGTTTCCTTCATCTGTTCATTGACGTTTAAAGGAACGGAATGCGAGCAAGTTCGGTCAGCTTTCAAGCACGATTGCGGCTTCGCAGCTCGTTTCAGAAACGAACTCTTGCCGCTTATCAAATGTTGGGGTCTTGGCCGAGAAATGGGGGCAGATTTGGGGGTTTTGGAGAGAGCTCTGTTAGGGTTATTAGCAGAAGAAGAGTGAGAGAGGAAGAACCTGAGACAGCCTTTCGGAGCTTCGACGGAGACCGAAGTAGAAGAGGAAGAGGCATTTATGGTGTTGCTATTTCTGCTGGTGAGGTCAGGCAGCGGAGTTCTGCGGCTCTGCAGTTGCGCCTTCTTCAGCTTCGCCTTCACTTCCTTGTTCGCCGACGACGACGATGATTTGTTCATTTTGCCGGCATTAACTTCCGGTGGGACAGACGGTAACGGGTATTATGACTTTGTGCTGCGAGTTTTGACTTTTGACTGGGAGATCTGTGATTTGAATTGAAGCACTTGGAGATGGAGTGGAGGCCCTGGAGGGGAAGGTGGGGGTTACAATTGTCTACTTTCGGGCCTCGTCTTCCGATGAATTGCTTTCAATGCCATTTTCCACTTCCGGTTTCTGGACTCTAGAGTCTGCGGACTTGGCCCATTCCGTACGGATGGCATATCCAAATCCAAAGTGATTATATATATATATATATATTTTTTTTTTTGTAACTCAAAACCCACCGGTCTTAAGGGTGCTAGCAAACCGGTTTCACTCAGGCCAAAACTCTCATCATTTGACCAGTAATAAGATGACGAAAAGCAGCCAGCCCCACAGCTACTGCTCCGGGCAAATCAGAGTACTCAAGCTCAAATGGGTCCAAGTTGTTTAACATTAGCAAGCTATTACGCCGACTAGGCCTTACTGAATTGACACAATCCCACAATAACTTAGAAACGAGCGAGTGGGGAGTTGAACCCGAGATATCGAGCTAATGGAAACAACAATTTAACCCTTGTGCTGCGCCCATGGGGGGTAAAAAAGTAATTATATTTGATTTTGAGCAGCCTCACCTTTTTTTTACCTTGACAGGCATATTTTATCTTTATTTTGTTGGAAGTTTTTTTCAGCCCGAAGAATGAAGAGGCTTTATTAACAAACTCAATGAGGCTTATATGGAGCCAAGCAGCTCATGGAGAAGAAATACTTCATCCGTCTCATATTGTTTTAAATAGTTGACTGTTGATTATAATTTAACTTAAATTTATTTATATTATTGGTTGTTAGAAAAAAAAATAAAAAAATATATTTGAAAATTATAGGTTTTTATTTATTATTTATATACAAATTTTTTTTATTTATATACTAAAAATTGAAAATAAAAAATCATAGATTGATTGTTAAAAAATAAGTGTTTTAAAAAATATGGAACAGAGATAATACTATTTATCCACTCAAAAAATCTTAGCTCCTATCCTGTAACATCAATATAAGAAGTTGCATTTTGGGAGATGTGGTGAACTACAAAATGCAAACTTGGAATTCAAAGACTAAACAACTGTTTTAAGTGTTTTAATCTTCCAAGGGACTTTTTCCTCTTTAATACCCTACGATTAACAGTTTAGAATCTATTTTAACTTCAACTTCCACTAATTTCAACTAAGAAGCTCCTTTCAAATCTTCTCAGATCACAAGTGCTTCTGCTACCAAAGAACCAGTGATTGCAAGCCCCTTAGCAATATAAGATTTCTTAAATGACTTCTTATCATTATCTTTATTTCAATTTTTACAATTTAAATATCGGAAGTCCCTAATATTTCATGGATTTTATAATATAATTGCATATACTAGTGTACGAATAAATTTAAAGGGAAAACCTTAAAAACAAAACATTTGTTAAAAAGGAGAAGATTGACGTGGTATGATTGAATATAGTGTTTCGTAGGAGTTAGGAAGTACAACTATTTTTAGTCAATCATCATATATTTTAGGCCTAAACCACTTTTGGTCTCTGGAAACTATAGTGATTCATTCATTTTAGTCTCTGTCATATGACTTAGTCAATTTGGTCCTTCAAAATACGAAAATAGGACACTTACCCCGTTAACTCAGTAATTTGGTCAACTTGATGTTAAAACTGTTAGATTTTTAACGGTTTAATAGCCTAATTGTAAACATCTAAACTCTTATCTGCTAAATCACAAAAATACATAATCTGAGGCACTGAAGACAATTAAACCTAAACTCCCACCTCCTTCACCGAATCACTGCCACCTCCAGCCTCATCCTCACTCCTCAGTCCTCGCTGCCATCCCCAAATCCATACCCACCTCCGCCCTCCAAGTCTCCCCCTCCTCCGCCCTCCAGTGTCCTCCCCACCGCCTCCGTCCCTTTGTCCCTTCTTGCCACGGTCCTAACTGTTTCTCCTCTGTCCCTCCTCATCAGCACGACCTCTCCGCCACCTCCTCTGTCCCACGTCCCTCCCTCCATTTCTTACTTGCCGCACCCATGGCTCTCCTCGTTGGGAAAACTCTAGGTGCCTCAAGTGGAAGGTCAAGGACATCTCCCAAGCCGACTTCAGCCGCCTCAAGATCAAGCTCGCTGAAATCGAAGTGTCGGATCTCATGGCCTGCCTGCCGCACCAAGTTCGGCCCCAGTCAGCCCTTCAAAGGCGCTAAGATCACTGGTTCTCTCCACATGGCCATCCAGACCGCTGTCTTGACCACACTGGTCCCAGTGCCGAGGTCCGCTGATGCTCTTGCAACATCTTTTCCGCCCAGGACCACGCCACTGCCGCCATTGCCCGTGACTCTACCTCCCTCTTTGACCTCTCTAATTAATTATATTTGTAACATTGTTAAACTTTCACTTTTTAGTAATTTTTTCTGAAAAAATTAAATTTATTTTGTAATTAATTATATTTTTTTATTTTAATTGTATATTTTTAGCGACATTTTTTTGAACTTCTTATATTTCATGTTTTGGGATTAGATTTGTACATGTTAAAGTATAGGGTATAAAACAGAAAAATTTAGAAGATGGCTGATTAGGCATGCATCTTTCTATTTTTTTATGGGTTAGTCAAGTAATTGATTTTTTGTCAAAGGATGAAGTGCCCTACAATTCATAGTTGGGGGACCAAATTATACCGCATCAAATAGCAGGGACTCTTCTGACTAAGTCACTATAATTTGAGGGACAAAAAATGATTTAAGCCTATAATTTAATTCTTAATGACTAAGACAAATGGTGCTATTATAGGAAAGCAATTTGGAGATGTTTTGGAGGTTGAGGACCCTGGAAGTTTAGGGGAACTGTGTAGGGGTTACCTTACAATCAAGATTAAACTGAATGTTAGGATCCCTATCAAGGCGGGTTTTTGGCAACCTAAACCTCAGGGGTGTAAGAAATGGATTGCAACAAAATATGAAAGGCTGGGGGATCTTTGTTATGCATGTGGAAGACTTGGCCACTCTGATATTAGCTGCAAGTTCACTACACAGCCAGTTCTGTTGAGCATTGGACAGCAGATGTATGGACCTTGGTTAAGAGCTCTTGTGCTAAGAGTCATTGAGGAAATGACCAAACCACTACCAGCAAGACAAGATCAGCTATTACCCGGAACATTAGTAGGGCACAAAAGGCAGAATAAGTTCTCCAATGAATTATTTGATGTTGATAACACATGGAAGGAACAATTTGATCAATTGATATCAGGGCAAAACCTTGTATCACCATCTGGTTCTCCTGACTGCAAAACTGACCAGCCGGGCCAAAAAGTGATACCAGCATTGGTACATGCCAAGACTGATAATTCAGTAACAAGTCTGGCTGATCAAGTACAACACACTAACTTGTCTATCACCCCAATTGATTCTGAGAATACTGCAGCAGAGGAGGATGAGTCATATGAAGATGTGGCACAGAGAGGGGCAGAAAGAGAGGGAGACCTCCCAAAAGGAAAAACACTGAACAGGAGAATAATGGAAAAAGAGCCAGAGAGGAAGTTACAGCTGAGGATGGGTCTGGTGGCTGCCCTACAGCCACCAAGGCATCATGATTCTAATAAGCTGGAACTGCTAGGGTATGGGGCCAACCCTAACAGTTCAGCACCTCAAATGGCTCCAAAAGAGGTATAATCCTCAGTTATGTTTCTTAATGGAAACAAGAAACAAAATGGACAAGTTGGAAAAAAAATAGGAAGAAATTTCGATTCAAGAATGCTTGTTATGTAAATCCTGTTGGTTTATCTGGAGGGCTTGCGCTGTGGTGGACAAATGATGTGCAAGTATGTGTTGATCTAAAATCACAGAATTTCATTGATACAAGAGTAACTGATAGCATGGGGAACATCAGCCGTATTACATGGATTTATGCAGATCCAAAATTCAGTAATAGGAAAAAGAATTGGGCAGATTTGCAGCAACTTGCATTGCAAATATCCTTACCTTGGCTATGTATAGGGGATTGGAATGACATAGCTGCCCAGCATGAGAAAGAGGGAGGCAGACTGAAAGCCCAAGACCAAATTATGGAGTTTCAGGAAATGATGCTAAAAACAAGACTTCAGGATGCTGGTTTTCAGGGACAAAAATTTACCTGGTCAAATGGCAGAAAAGATGGTCGAGTAAAAGAGAGAATTGATAGAGCTTTGGTAAGTAGCTCGTGGAGGCTTCAATACCCTGACACTCAGGTGTACCACTGTCCTCAAATTGGCTCAGATCATTGCCCTATAATTCTGACCTCTGAGGCTCAAAGTGTTCCTAGAAAAAGAAAATTTAAATTTGAGAATATGTGGACTAGAGAACCAGACTGTAAAGAGGTCATTAAGCAATCTTGGGATATGTATACAGGGAATGATACGTATGGACTTTAGAAAAAACTGAATGGGTGTGGCAGAGCTTTGACTAAGTGGAGTAGGGCCTATTACCCTAATAACAAAAGGGCAATTGAGATACTAACTGCGAAGCTGGGGGAGCTGCAAGATAGGTCAGATACATCAGTATCAGGGAATGAGAGACCTATTATTAAACAAATAGAGGAGCATTGGACTAGGGAAGAGATGTACTAATAGCAACGCAGTAGAGTGGACTGGCTAAGATTGGGGGATAGGAACACTAATTACTTCCATAATGTCACAATTCAGCGAAGGGCTTCAAACAAAATTCTACGGATTCAGAATGAAAATGGTGTGTGGATTGATAAGGATGCAAATATATCAAACACATTTAAGCATTACTATGAGAAGCTCTTCACCTCTGAAGGACCTATAGGAATAAATGAGGTGCTGGAACATATAAAACCTGTGATTCAGCAAGATCTAAATGAGCACCTGTAGAAGGACGTGACAGCGGAAGAAATTAAAGCTGCTGCTTTTCAAATGGCTCCTTTAAAAGGCCCTAGGCCAGATGGATTTCCAGGGATATTCTTCCAAAAATATTGGGATGATGTTGGAGGGAGTGTCACCAAGGCAGTACAAGCATTCTTTAATCAAGGTATTCTAAACCCTAGTCTAAATAAAACTGCTATTGTGCTTATACCAAAAATTCCCCATCCTGAAAAAGTCACTCAGTTTAGGCCAATTAGTTTGTGTAACTACTGCTATAAAATTATATCTAGGGTTCTAGTTAATAGGCTCAAATCTCATATGAACTAGATAATTTCTCCTCTGCAAAATGCTTTTGTTAAGGGTAAACACAGGATAACATTCTAGTAGCTCATGAAATCTTCCATATGCTAAAAGCTAAAAAGAAAGACTTAGACTGGAATATGGCTATTAAAATTGATATGCAAAAAGTGTATGATCGTGTGGAGTGGTCTTTTTTGGAAGGCATCATGAGAAGAATGGGATTCCCCTCTAGGTGGATTAGTTGGGTTATGACTATTGTTACCATAGTGTCCTATACTCTGTTAGTTAATGGAAAATAGATTGAAACTTTTAAGCCTACTAGGGGGTTAAAACAGGGTGACCCTTTGTCACCTTATTTGTTTATCATGGTTACTGAGGCTTTATCACAATTGATGAAAAGGGCAGCAGATCAAAATTTTATAGAAGGCATTAAACTAAATAAGAAGTGCCCCACACTAACGCATTTGTTGTTTGCAGATGATTCCTTATTCTTTGTTAAGGCTAGTGTCAGAAATGGCCACAACTTACAGCAGGTTCTGTTAAAGTATTGCCAGGCTTCTGGCCAGTGTATAAACTTTGAAAAATCTGCTATTTTCTTTAGTCCTAATACTCCTAAAAATCTGCAGGAAAGAATTAGTCTTTTCTTGAAAATTCCCAAGGCAGAAAATCCAGGGAAATATCTTGGCCTACCTACCCTGTGGGGATAGTCAAAGACAGAGGCATTGGCCTTCCTTAGGGACAAAATCATCAAAAAAATACAAGGGTGGAAAGAGGCTCTACTGTCATACTCAGGTAAGGAAATCATGCTTAAATCTGTCATTTCAGCCATACCAACATATGCCATGGCCTGTTTTAAATTTCCCAAAAAATGGTGTTATAACATTCACTCCTTAATGGCTAAATTCTGGTGGGATGGGAAGAATTCAGATTCAAGTATCCACTTTTGTGAAACTTGCCTGGAGGATAGAGTCTCAGGCCCAATCGATTTTGGCCCAAACATTAAAAGGAATATACTTCCCAAATGGTAATTTTTGGAATGCAAGTAAGGGACCAAAACCGTCATGGGGTTGGGCTAGTATCTTAGCTGGTAGAGATTTCCTAAAAAATCATGTTTGCTGGCAAGTGCAAAATGGACAGTCTATTTCAGTTTGGAATGATGCTTGGATTCCAAACCTTGAAGATTTTAAGCTGCAAAAGAACATGAATATTCCAGCAGCTGTAAGAAATGTGACTGTAGATAACCTCATTAATTCTAGCATAAATACTTGGGATTTAAGTCAAATAGCTCCTTACATTTCAATAGAGGAAAAACAGGCCATATTACAGATACCCATTAGTCATAACCCAGGGGAAGATAAGGTAATTTGGCCATATGACAGGACTGGTAGAGTCACAGTAAAGTCGGCTTATAGGGTACAGAAAATATATCATTCTGTTAATCTTTGTGCTTCAACTTCTCATCAAATAAACTCTAGTGTATGTAAAATAATTTGGAAAATTAAATGTGCTCCTAAGATTCAGAACTTTATGTGGAGGCTCTGCCATAATGGAGTTGCTGTTCGGCTAAACTTGGCCAAAAAGGTATTTCGATAAATCCTAAATGTCCTTTTTGTATGCATGATGAAACTGTTGAGCATATGGCGCTGCAATGTGAATGGACACATCACATCTGGTTTGTATGTTTGGATTATAAACCCAACAATGCTGAAATTCAAACTTTTGATCAATGGTTTCTGGAGTTCTATTGTGCTATACACCATACAGGGGAAAATAAGGAGCTTATTATCTCTACTATTGCTTATACTTGCTGGTATATTTGGCTGGTAAGAAATGAGGCCATTTTCCAAAAGAAAAATGTTAACCCTGCCTCTGTCATTTACAGGATACAAAGTGCTGTTGCTGAGTTTCAACAAACACAGCAGAAAGTGGGTGATACAAATCCTCCTTTACGTAAGGATACTCTTTCAGATAGGTGGTGTAAACCAACCAGGGGCGTTATTAAGCTCAATGTAGCTGTAGTCCACAAAGCTAGCTCGCTGGGAATGGCGTATCTGGCCCGTGACTGGCTGGGGAATGTGCTGTACAATCAGGCGGGGGTAGCTGACAGCATATACAAACTAGCAGCCTTTGCGGAAACAATTAGGAAAGGGCTTCTGGATTTGCTTCGACTAGGCTACAATGCTGTAGATATTGAGGCTTCTGATCAGGAAATCATCGGCAGATTAAGGGATCAAGAAGATTGGAGAATTGGCCCCTTAATTTCTGACATTAGAACGCTACAAAATTCATTTTCTGATTGTACTGTCCAAAAAGTGTCTGAAACAGCCAATAAATGTGCTTTGTGCATAGCTAAATGAGCGAGTGTTCGGAAGAGAAATAATTGGACAATGTGTCCCTCTTCGGTCTATGCCCTTCAACAGGCAGTTGATGTAAATTTTGAACCTCCTTGAGGTCATTTTTTCTTAATACATCCTTGTTCTTTTGATTAAAAAAAAAATTATCTATGTTTGGCTTGACACCTATTTTAGTGAAGAGGCTTTTTTCAACATTTTAGTCACTGCTTGACAAAGCTTCTAATATGGAAGACTTTGAAATGAATATTCTCTAAAAAAGAAGACTCTAAAATGAGCGAAAAATGTAATTATAGGTTTAAAAATAAATGGTATAACATAATATATTTTTGAAACATTGATCCAACAGCTATAGGTCTGATTAAACCTTAGAGGCTTTTGGTAATTTTAAAGGGGAAAGTATAAGTTGTGTAAAATTGGAAACTAACTTGAATCATTCTTATTAAGTTGGGTAAAAATTAAGGCAAAAAGAAGCAGATTATCGATTAAAATTTTTGTGATAGCGGGCATTAGCCACTATAATTTCTTTACACATAAATTCATCATTAATATTTACGATTTAATGATATCTAACACTATTATTTTGAATGTGTGAAAATTAGATACTTAGAAAATTAACAGAGAAAATAAAAAACCACTTAATTACCATCATCCTGGGCAAATTACAGAATTTCTTCCCAAACTATATTCTTTGATGCTCAAAATTCCCCAAATTAAAAATAACAACAATCTTTCCCAAACTAAATTCTTTGATCCGAGGCTTGATAGTGTTGCTGATTCAGCAAACACAGTGTGCACCAGTTTCCACTGTCCAAGAAGATCAAACAAACACCCGAATGAACTTCAAAGAAGCCCATTATAGCTACCAGAAGCAATATGGTTGGCTCTTTAGACCAGCTCTAAGTTCTGGTTTGGGTTTTTGGTGGATCCCCTGGCAGCGATGATGAAGGACACTAAATGCAATCTGGCAGAGATTTGGCAGCACTCGGTGATTGATTTGAGGGTGTAGAGAGCTCTTTTGGGGGTCCGGTTTGGGTTAATTCAGTGATACCAATCAGGATATCTTGGCCAATAATTTGGTGGGTTTTTAGCATAAATCAGGTTAGTTGATGGCAGGCAGCAACACGACGCCAACGATGAGAGGGCTTGATATCGCGTCAATCGCTCCGCTCAACTTCCCTCCTCCCTTCGATCGCTTTTCTAATGCCAAAAGAAGATTTCCGCCACACCTTCATCATAGACCTTGCTACCCTTACTTGACGCTACCATCGCCAGCTACATCATCGCCATCTCCATGCCCATCTCCTCCATCAATATCCCTCTCCACCAACTCGCTCACCTTCAATGAAGATTTCTACAACACCTTCATCATCTTGCATTGTCGTGAGCATATCAATTTCCCACCAAATCACCATCGCGATTGAATAATTCCCCAAATCCTCCAGCAATTTTTCACCATTCCCCTTCAAATGGAAGCCTACTCACACAAGGCCGGTGGTTTTGCTCATCGTCTGGCAAAGCCCAAAGAGAAACTCACGCAACCAAGAATTCTGCTATATTACTTCGGTAAAACTATCTAATTGGTCCTCCAAATTCTTTCATTTAAGTTTTTTGAGCATTCACATTTTCATTTTTGTAGGCCACTCACATATAGATGCCACATCTGTTGCCAAATCACAAAAAATATTCCATCTCATCATACAGCTAAACAAAAGTAACGGCAGTGTCCAATATTCACTAATATGTAACGTTAATGGACGATCTAATTGTAAAAAAACTACAGTGGGTGCTCCGCTTATGTTAAAATGCTCAGTGGGAGATTTGCCCATTTTACCAAAAATTAAAAATAGTTTGTAGGTTGGTTCCACTATTGAAAACCTCAATAATGTTCAAATTGATTCTGATTCCAGATAGAACTATCCCAAAATAGAATTGAACCTAAAATATATACTTAAATATATTATAAAATTTATGTTATTACATATTTACCTATAGTATTCAGTTATTAAAAATATATATATATGGAGCGAATTTTTTGTTTAAACACAAAACCTAACGCTAAATTTTTTTTTTGTTGGACTAATGTGTTGCTCTTCCAATTTGTACTAATTAGATGTGTATCCAAATTTTGATTTGATTTATGGATTGTATTAAATATCTACTAATGGTGAACTGTGAAGGATTCAAATATTTATTTTACTCTTCATTTGCCATTTTGGATAAGATTTTATTCAATTTTATATTTATGTCTTATAGGTATTCAAAGCTAAAAAGAATCGATAATCAGAACTAGAAGAACTACACACGGGTCTAGTTCATTCCAGTTCTCTAGCTGGGCAAAGATTGCTTCGAATTATGGGTATTTCAGTATGGGTCGGTCCCAATGAAAAATTATCTCAACCTGAACTATGCTCACCCCTAATTAGAATGTCTTACATTCACTAGGTGTAAATCCACTCACTAATGGAAACTGTTAAAGATAACAGAAATTCTAAACAAATATGTATATTAGAACTACACGTACAATCATGTCAAAAAAATATATCTTAAATCTAGATAGGATGATGATTCTAATCATAAACAAATCCATCTCAAAACTTTAGACAAATACATTTTAGAACTAGAAAAATAAATTTTAGAAATAGACATACAATCAAATGAAGCAAATGTACCTAAAATTTAAACAAAATGATCTCAATCTTGGACAAATGCATGTTAAAACTAGACAAATGTATATTAAAATTAGATAAATGAATCTTATAAATAGGTATACATTCAAGCTAAACAAATATACCTCAAATCTGGATAAATGTTTATCATAACTAAGCAAATTTATACTAGAACTAAACAAATGAATATCAAAACTTGATATAAATTAAAGCGAGAAATTATCTATTTTTTTTTTTTTGCTAAGCAAAAAACTATATCACAAATCCAGTCAAGACACTCTCAATTATAGATAAATATATTTTAAAACTATATAAATATATCTCATAAATAAATAAACAATAAAAAAAATAAATGTATCTAAAATTTAGATAAATACTATTCATTCTAGCCAAATGCATATGAGAGTCAGATGAGAGCATATTTTGGATAGGGGTAAAAGTTTTTAACCCTAACCTAAAAGGCAACCCTATTTTTGGGTTAGGAGAAGAAATAAGGGACATTCATGTTGACCCGAACTTGACCCAATTTTTAATAATGAAAATTAGGTTCCCTAACTATTTTCTAGCCTAATTCCTAACTATTTTCTAGCCCAATCCCTAACTATTTTCCAATGTCCAGCCTAAGCCTACCACATAATTAACTATTTCTAACCCTAACCCTGCACACTTCCTTCCCCTTGCTTGTCCACCTCTTGCTAGCTGCCCTGCATGTCTGCCCTTTGTCGTCCTTTGCCACCCTCCCACCACCCTTGCCCGTCACATCATCCTTACTCCTTTGCATTGTCCTTTGTCGTCATTCACCCCCGGCCTCGTTCACCCATTGCATCGTCCTTTGTCCATTCACTGGCAACTAGTCATTTGCAAGTCGTCGTTAGGGGTGAAAGTTTCAAGTCTTTGGTCGGGTTCGGGGTGAAACAAAAAAAAAAAATTGGTCTCACTCACAATTAAAAAATAGTTACCCAAACTGATTTTAACCTGAAAATATAGAGTTGGGTTTCGAGTTTACCCAATACCCCACCGTCGACTGCCGCCGCTTCGTCTCCAATGCCTTCATTGTCATCTCCTCCACCATCTTTTTGTTGATTGACTTTGATCTTAAGCAGTGAAGCCACGGTGAACGGACGACGCCAACTTGCGAGCAGTGGTGAAATTGTGAACGGCTAACTGAGGGATATTCTGGGAACTGGATAAATATATTTTAAAATTATACTGGTTATTATAAATGGATGTGAGTTAAAAAAAAGGTTAGGTTGGAAGGAGGAACATGATACATAGTCCCAAACCCACCCGCAATTTTCAGCGCACGTGGTGACTTTGTAATTTGTAACACGAAGCCGAAGGCCAACGCAAGTGTCAGGCAAGAAAGATTGATAGAAATTGAACTCAAGGTCAATACGGCGGCTGGATGAATCACTGTGAATTCGTACATATTTCGGACGCAGCGAGAAAGACAGATCAATAGAAAGTATCAAATCAAGATCAAGAATCTCGAAGGCATGGCAGCAGGTGCGCGGAAGAAGATCGTCATCGACACGGACCCAGGAATTGGTAAGCTCTTCAAATCTTCTCTCGCCATCTGGGCATACCACTTGATAAGCATACGATAACAATCTGATAATCTAATTTCCTGTCTGCGTGAATCGGAATTTGACCCAATTCGCTATTTAGATGACGCGATGGCGATTTTCCTGGCGCTGAGATCACCTGAAGTCGAGGTCACCGGCCTCACTACCATATACGGCAACGTCTACACAACTTTGGCCACCAGAAATGCGTTGCATTTGGTATTCTTTCAACACCCAGTTCCTTGTTTTAAATACTTACAAGTTGGAGACTTGAACAGCTAATTTAACCCGAATCTCTCTTCTTGTGGAGCTTTGTGTGGGTTTAGCTAGAGATTGCTGGCAGGACTGACATTCCAGTTGTTGAAGGATCTCATGTCACTATCACAGTAAGTGTTGCTCCATGGATCTTTAATGGGTCTAAGCTACTGGATGGCAAACTTCAAAATCAGCTTGCTGTTGCACATAATTTTATGAAAACGGGGTATTTGTTATACTGTTCCTCTATGGATTCATCTGGTTGAGACTATTCCTTATTTTTGGCATAACGTTACCATTAGCCTCATGGTGTAAGATAGGAATAAAGCTGTACTCTGATACAGTTTTGTGATGCATAAATTGATTGCGGCTCCTTCTCCCTGAGCAGAATGGTACAAAACTTCGCATTGCTGATTTCGTTCATGGTGTTGACGGGCTTGGCAACCAAAATTTTCCTCCACCAAATGGAAAGGCTATTGACAAGTCAGCCGCAGCTTTTCTTGTTGAGCAAGCAAACCTTTACCCTGGCAAGGTTACTGTGGTTGCACTAGGTCCACTAACCAATCTTGCACTGGTCAGCTTCATATTCATTTTTTTATGCTTTTCTGTTATCCTATAACAGGTTTGTACCCCGTAATTTTCATGTTTGAATCTTTGTTGCTTCTCCATAGGCTGTGGAACTTGATCCTACGTTTGCTCAAAAAATTGGGCAAATTGTTCTTCTTGGGGGTGCATTTTCTGTAAATGGGAATGTAAATCCAGCAGCAGAGGCCAATGTATGTTTTCTGCATCTATATTTTTTCTTCTTTATTTTCTTAATAATAACAACAGTAACAATAGCAAAACTAATGACAATGATAAGTACTCCGTCTGTCCCATAATTAGCGACACTTTTCGAAAGAACTTCTGGTCCAAAAAAAAAATAACACTGTTATACTTCTATGAATCTTCTTCCAATTTTTACATCCTTAAGATGCCCCTATGTGGCATTACATCTTTCACTTTTACAAAAATGTTGTTGTTGTTGTTCAATAACAACTGAAACACAAATAGGATTCGTATTGTCAGCCCCTGCATCTTTTATCTTTTCATTGGTTAAAAAGTTATGATTGCTGTAGTATGTTTCCTTTCTTTTCTTCTATTGTCCAAGCCACTAGTGTTGGAACACTTTGGGGGTTGAAACCCACCAAAAGATTCCACCCGGGACCCATTAGCTCAGAATTGGCTTTTGCTTTATCTTGGAGTATAATTTCCAAATACGAATATCGTTCTTTGAGTCTGATTCCTTTCTGCAAGCTGACTGGTTGCCTCGCTTCCCCTTCCCATGTAGGGGGAAGTAGAAAGAGATTGCAGTTGATGCGTTCTCAATTGCTTTCAAGCTAATGTCCTGATCTTACTCCTCTCGATTTTTCTCTCCTACTTTTCGTCTGATTCTTGAAATGGATGACCAGATCTTTGGTGATCCAGATGCTGCAGATATTGTATTCACATGTGGAGCTGATATTTTGGCTGTGGGTATTAACGTTACTCATCAAGTAATTTTGACAGGTGCATGACCATTAACTAGTCGACTGTTTTGGCATTTTCCATCAACCCTTGTCTGTTATTATAGAATCTCATTGGTGTTTTGCAATCTTTAATAGTTTAGTTAGTTGATTTTATGCAGAATCACGTTGGTGTCTCACAACCCTTATCCCCAATGTTATTTGTATTTGGATTCTTGTCAGAATATAGTTACTCTTTGTTTGTATTGGAAGTAACATGTGACTGAAAATCTTTGTTTTTACGTAGTTAGTCTCTTTGTCTTGAAAGTAACACGCCTGAAAATATAATGAATGAAT
The DNA here is from genome assembly GCA_039654915.1 of Aquilaria yunnanensis. Lineage (NCBI taxonomy): Eukaryota > Viridiplantae > Streptophyta > Magnoliopsida > Malvales > Thymelaeaceae > Aquilaria > Aquilaria yunnanensis. Next base: position 52,963,705 of record CM077600.1, read on the forward strand.
GGTGTTTTGGAATTGGATAAATTAATGGTTGCATAGTTTAATGGCCATTGAGATTTGTCTTGGCTGTTTATCTGTGGGATAGCTTGAGAGAGGCTAAAGCATGGGTCTGTTCGTGAAGCTTTTTATTCTCGTCAGTAACATGGCTTAATAAAATATGGTTTTTTCATCACTATCTTGGTAAAACTTCTTTAGTGCGCATGTTTGTATATATGTGATGAGATTTTTCTTTTTCTTTTTCCTTTTTCCTTTTGCGCAGATGTTGATTGGGAAAAGATGGAAAAATCAAATGGAGCATTTGCTCAGTACCTGTGCAAGATTTTAGGGGTGTACTTTGATTATCATCATGAAGCATACAACATTAAAGGTGCGCATGTCTCAACTGATGTTATGTTTCTGAGAGCAAACCGTTCAAAAAATAGCTTAATCATGCATAGAGTCATTTGACTAACTAGTGATCATTTCCTTGTTGCTGTAGGTGTCTACCTTCATGATCCAACAGTTGTCCTTGCAGCGATTGACCCATCACTTATGACATACACAGAGGGGGTCGTCCGGGTGCAAACCAATGGCATCACAAGAGGACTCACCATATTGTATAACAAGCAGAAGAGGTGAGATCGGATGTTTTCTTTTTCCTGTCAGCGTGAACTACACTAAGCCATACAATTAAGAAGCTTTTTCAGAGGATTTTTCCAGCCGTGATGATTCGGGGCCTTTCTACTATGAATTCTCGAACCAATTAAAAGAACTGCTACTGTTGGACACTTGAATGGACATAACCCTCGCACCCAAAAGCCAAATTTTATTTCAGGGTTTTCTCTTTTTTATACAGCAGTAAAGCCTAACACACTCAATAACATAAAACTTATCTTCCCCTCTGACTCAAATTCAGAGATCTGCCAAAAGAAGGTTGTTGGACAAAAAGAGAAGGTTGTTGACCAAGCATACACGAAACCAACTTCGACCAAGATTTGAAGAAGTTGCACAAATTACTTGTCATGTCTTCTAACTGGGTCAATTCAACCCCCCTTCCCAATTTGTTTGCTAATACGTGCTTTGAAAGAGTAGCAGTGTACCAAAACCATCTCCAGAGGTTGGGAAGTACTGATCAAATCATTTTGTGCAGATTCGCCGAAGTGACGGAGTGGTCTGATAAGCCAACAGTAAAGGTGGCAGTGACGGTTGATGCTCCTGCTGTGCTGAAATTGGTCATGGATCGGCTCATGGACTCATAATCCTGGATAAACGCCGTTTATATTTTCTACATTATGTACGATATTGCTGATGCATGGCTTGATGGTGATGACTGGTCCTTGTCCAGAAAGAAGCAGTATGTGTAGTTATTTTGGAAATTGCAGTCTATTGAGCTATCCTGATTGTCGTTGATAGGCCTCAAATGAAGTCGTTAATTTTATTTTGTTTCTTTTTGGGCTACTTCCGTTGGGCATGGGCTCTAGCCCCTCTTTGAACTTTTATTTTAGCTGCTCTAGAGGCCCATTCGATATTAATGTCATGGACTTAATATTATATTACCTCAATCTCATATTCTTTCGACTATTTAACTGTTCTACATAATTTGACTTGAGCTTGTTTATATTAGTATTTGTTGGGAAAAATTTAAAAAAATTTATATTTAAAAATTATATGTCTTGATTTATCATTCTTATATAAAGGTTTTTTTATTTATATACTAAAATGTTAAAAATAAAAAATTATAGATTAATTGCTGAAAAATAAATAGTACAAAGAATATGGGAAGGAGAGAGTAGTTTTGAAAAAGATTATTTATAATAATTATTTAGTGGTTAAAAAATTATTTAAAACTCTAATAATAATTATAAAAATTGTTTCCAAAAAGTGAAAAGTAATTTATAAACGGGGCTAAAGTATTATAGGGTAAATCGCAACAATTATTATTACCATTCTAATTTGGTCTTTGATGTTATGACAACTTTCCCCTTTTATTCTTTTTTCTTGATGGACATTGTTGGCATGAAAATGCTAGTACTGGCTTGGGTGCATGGTTACAAGTTTTCACAGCACATCCTTGGTTAATTTTTTTTTTTCAAAAAAAGGCACCAATTTTTGCACCAAGAAGATTTGGGAGTCTTAAAAAAACTCAGAGGAATTCAAGAACAAATAGAGGACCAAATTTTACTAAGGGACAACTGTTGATAGCTGTAGTCTTCAACCTCAGAACCATGAAAATCCATGACTCCGGTGGATATTGGATAGGGGTCATCTATATTTCCTTTTTATGTTGGTTCTAAAGCCTACTTGACATGAAAAATGTCTTATTATCTTCTAAACCAGTGGTAAAATGATATTTTCCCTTAATTCTAATGGTACGTACCAAGGAAATAAAGAAGATAACCTCCATCATAAAAAGAAAATAAAAGAAAATAACCAAAATGAGATGTTTTTAAAGCATTGAAGGCCAAATTGGTACGATTTAGAAGATAGTTACCAAAAACGGAGATATTTATGAGTCAGAGTCTCAGACTGAGAATTTGCTCCTCCTTTTCGCCTAGATTATCAATTTCACCCCTTTCAGGTCCGATGAAAAGATCGCGTCGTTGGAGGGCATGGATTTGGAGAGATGGGAAAGATCGTGCCGGCGGAAGTCGTCCAGTATTTTTTATTGCTGAAGAACGCAAGGGCTAATTTTTTTCCGGTCTCATCACAAGACTGAACTTAATTATGCCTTTTCCAGCGTCCAACACTTTTCCTTACACGTAGCAAGAATCTGATGCCTGCCTCTTTCCTTTGTTTGATCCGGAGTAAGTAGTTTAATTAGCCGAATTGGGTCTCACTTGAATTGGAGCAGAAACTCCTAGCCTAGCGACCACGCAGGAGAGAGAGAGAGAGAGAGAGAGAGCGAAATGGTGGTTAGAGGAGTGATTCTGGAAGCCGCGGTGGTTCTGGGAAATGCCGACTGCTCTGCGTTTCCCGGAGACGTCCACGCTCTGCTCCGAAGACTCCGATTCTCGAACATCAAAACGGTCTGTGTTTCTGCGTTGTCGATTCGGATAGTGTTCTTCTCGTTGCTTTTCTTTGCTGACACGCGCGCTCGTCCTCGCAGGCTATTTCCTATGGAAGCGGCCTTCCACCTGACAAGGTTATTTCTCCGCTTTTTTTCCTACAATATGTAGGTTAATAGTTGTTCTGTTATGCTTATAAGGAACTTGGTTCTCAGGTGACTTTCCTGAAGAAAATGGCGGACGAATATTCATATGATTGCCTTGCCTTGAGTGGGTCTTGTTCTGGGTCCGAGTCCTGTATTGTTGACTACATTCCCCAAACTTGGACTCAAATACCAGGGACCATATTATATCTCTGTCCTAACAGTCATCCCTCTCCTAAATTCAGCTGCCATTGCCTGCAACTCAATTCACCCCAAGCTGCCCTACTTCCTGATATGGACTGTATTATTTACATTGACAAACTAGAGGAAATGCCCCGGACAATTTGCCGCATAAATAAAAAGGTCTGTATCAGTGATTTTCTTTCCGACATCTGGATTAGAAAAGCTCCCATGTCACAACGGCCCATTTGTTTATCTTGAGCAGGCGTTGGGAAGAGATGTTGTGGCAGTTGGCTATGTTATGAAGAATTCTCGTGAGGAAGATTTTGCCAAGGTTACTCAGCGTGATTATGTTGTAGATGATGTCTTCATGAATATCGTTGTTTGTATTGCATATGGCACCTCAAACTTATTAAGTGACAATTTTTCAGAGGGGTGCATTGCCAATGTATCCAACTCCAAATGGGCTGATGTTCCTCCCCATTTCGTTTGAGCTCCCTCTCCAATCTCAGTTGAAACAAGTTGACGTGGTTCTCCATAAAGCAACTGATGAGATAGTCTCTGTTGAAATTAGCAGTTCTACTGAATCTGCCAACAAAATCACTTATACCAATGGTATGCAGGAAATACAAAGGTACTTTTACTTGGTGCATGTGTATTTTGACATGAGAGACTCTGTATGCCCCTTGCATACCAGCTTTCTATTTTTACTTGGTATTCTTATCTCTATTGATAGTGCGTAGCTTTCCTGTTGATAGGTTACATCTTTAAATTGATAAAACAGCTTCCACCAGCTCGTTATTAGCTCATATATGCGGTGACCATTTGCCTGTTTATGCCACCTGTGATTGTAATGGTCCATACATAAGTCCTGTTGACCACAAAACTAGAAGGCACTTTGTTCAATATTGCTAATGCCTTTGCAAGGAGTGACATTTCTCATTCAAACTAGTAGACACTTTGTTCAAAATTGCCATATTATTATTATTATTATTATTATTATTATTTTCCTGGCCCTGTGATGTTAATTCCCTTCTGCAAACGAATTATTCTTAACAGAAAATATACAAGTTTCTTGATTGTCCACAGATTTTTGGTGTATCCATTTGAGTAAAGTGCTGATATTTTTCTTCTTTTTCTTTTGTAGGTACTTAGACCATCATCAGCATTGCGTCACTGTTGACCCTCTTAGTAACATTTATCCTGTAATGGATCGACTGAAAATCCAAGAAATTCTCAATGGACTGGATAATCTGAGTACTGAAGGCTGCTGTAGAATCCGAGGCCCTCGCTTTTTCAAGGTCTTTTTGCTTGAATGGTATTTATTTTATGCCTGTTGGTTTTATTTGTAGCCAGCGATAATAACTTGATATGGCTAATTGGATAGTTAGTTTATTGCTCAAAAGCTCCATATCCATGACTGTTTCTATAGGTCTACAAGTTAGAATGTGAAAATTTTGTCATCTCCAACAATGTGCTTCCCTACCCTCTTAAATCTTGCAATTGTTTCTCATAAATTAGATTGCTGCTTCTCTGATTTAATCTTAGATTGCCTTCAAACATAAATATGCATCTATCAGACGGAAAAATTTTCTATAGTTAAAGTATTCATGACAAGGGTAGTTGATCAGGGGATGAAATATTGAGTTATTTGTGTTTTCATACATACCTGAGATTTGGGATGCTTATTTCATGTCTTAAATCTCACCCACTAATCCATAGATATTTATTTTAACTGGAATGCTAAGAGTTACTGGTGATTAGAAAGTGAAGCAGAGTAAAAGGATAGGGAATCTCTGCTTGTAAAGGATATAATTTGGTTCCCACACTCTCTTCAACTGGTCAAAATGGGTATTGTAAATCTATTATTCTCTCCTAGAATGTACTTATGTGTTGAAATGAAATCTGTAGGTTAATAATTTTAGTGAGTCTGATATGGGACAAAGACTATCTGAAGCTAAACTGTCTCTTCCTTGTATCGTGAAACCTCAAGTTGCCTGTGGTTTAGCGGATGCTCATAGTATGGTAAACATTTGCTCACGCTCAGGTTTTTGTCTTTTGGTGTCTGTTTTTTTTTTTTTTTTAATTTTTTCTCCCCCTATATAAGTAGAAGCTGCTATGGATATAACAGGCAATTATATTTGAAGTTGAAGAATTTAAGGACATTGCTGTCCCCCTTCCTGCTCTTGTTCAGGTGAGCATGTGGTAATTTTCTTGATAATATTTGTGTAACTCCTTTTGCTTTTTCAGTCACCAGTATGTGTTTCATATGCTCAGCCCTCTCTCTTCAGTGTGAAATCCAGCACCTCATTTCTTAATTTGGAAATGTTAACGTGTTCAATTTATGATAACTTTGTTCCATAATTTTCTTATAGTTTTTATTTTTTCAGTGTGCGGCATTACATTGTTCGCAATATCAATATGAAAGGATATTTGTTGCTTGTAGTTTTCTAAATCTGTTGTATGACATGCAAAAGATCAGAAGGTATTTGTACTTCAAACAACCACTAATTACAATGCAAAAGGTGCATATCGCAAGAGTTTTGGCTGCTTGTAGTTTTCTAAGTCTGTTGAATAATATGCAAAAGATCATAAGTTATTTGTATTTCATACAACCACCAACTACAATGTGAAAGGTGCATATCACAAGAGTTTTGGAAAAAAGATTATTGTATTGATCTGAATAAAAGTATATATAGTTGTACATTGAAATGAGAACGCACAGCCCTTGGATATATACACTCAGGTGTGCGCTGTGGCTGAAGTAAAGGACTCTGGACATTTACAAAACAATAAAACATAAAAGACTTTTAGGTATCCTATTATATATAAATCACTGCCATTTCATATAACCACCAGCAAGTTTCTTAAAAGAATAGCTAATAAATATTTTTTTATAAACAATCAAAACAAATTGCTCCATATAACAATTCAAACCTATGCTAGCATGAGATTGGGAGAGAGGCTTAAGTAACAAATATTATCAACTGTTTAGGTTATTGATAAATCATTTATTGATTAAAATTCATGCTTACACCTTTTTTTTTCCTGTTTTGATTTTAGTTAAACTTGTATGTAGCATTTCGGCACTTGGACATAAAATCATTAAGTAATAGATTTTTGAAAAATTTTATGTGTTAATCTAAGTTTTTAAAAACAATCAATCTACTTATTTATATAATTAATCTTTGAGTTTAAGATTTATTGCCTAGAAAAATTATGGGCATTATAGCTTGTGAGCATTTAAATGCAGTGGTAGCTCCATTTATACTTGTGCGATTACTGCAACATGTGATAATGTTTGCCAGATTAATTAGAACTTTATTTGTGTTTTACCTCTTCTGCTTCTTTGATGGATAGCTTTATGAAATAAAAATGTAAACCAGCAGTCCTCACTGCTTAAGAACATGGTGATTGGCTTTACCTGTGACATGCAAGAATCTAACTCTAGCAACTCCTGAATTTGGAGGGAGTATAAAATAAACAGGGAGAAAATCTTAGAACCATGATTTGGAACTTGATCTTCTGATCTTTGCTGTCTGTTAGATTTGATCAGTATGTTTCGTCTGAAGTTGTCATCTTTGGAGTTGCAGGAATATGTGAATCACTCTTCCACTATTTTCAAGTTCTATGTCCTTGGTAAGGAAGTTTTTTATGCAACAAAGAAATCCACACCAAATGCTGATATTTTAATCAAATTAACTGAAAGAACTGGCTTGAGACCTTTACTTTTTGACAGGTAACATATGATTTATTGGCTCTTTCTCTATCTTTCTCCGCCATTACCTTGGCTTCTATGAAATGTTATGGACTACATTTTGGGTTTTTTTATTGATTAAGTTCGTGTAACAAACTCTTCTTGGATGCATATTTCCACAGCTTAAGATCTCTGCCTGCCAGTAATGAATCCAAGCAACATGACGATCAAGATATAAACATGGATATTGGACTGGTTAAAGATGCAGCCAATTGGCTTTCAAGGACACTTGACCTAACTATCTTTGGCTTTGATGTTGTTGTAAGAGCCTTGCATACTGTATAAACAGTTTATATTGTTCAATATAGCACAGTTCTGCTAGATGGCTATCCACTTCCATCCCATGTGACACCAATTTTTTTCCTGGTGCTTTTAGATCCAGGAAGGTTCAGGCGATCATGTAATTGTGGACGTTAACTACCTGCCATCATTCAAGGAAGTTCCAGATAATGTCGCCATTCCCGCCTTCTGGAATGCTATCAAGAACAAGTGTAGTTCAAGATCCATGGGTGAGTAACTTAACCTTCCTCTTTTTGAGTCACAGCAGTTGTCAGTGGAGGAGGGAAGACTGGTGGAACAAAATATCTGAGTAGCAATTTCGCTTTAGGTGTCTGCCTTAGTAAAATGCAACGCCATGGCTGTGATGATTGATGTTTTTAAGTCCTTTTTCTGTTTCTTCATGTATGTGGAGCTAATGCCATGTTTTTACCTTGTAGCCTATAGGCTAAAAAAAACTCCTTTCATTCCTTATTGAAACAGGCTTAAATAAGTGGATCTCAATCTTCTCCTGTCTACTTGTTTTAAGAAGCAAGTGAAGATCATTACGGTTTTCATTTCATTTTCTTGTTAGCTTAAAGGAAGGACGCTTTTTGCTGTTGCCTCGTTTATCGATGGTGTGGTTTGCCTTTGCTACTAGACTCAATATCATAAAAATTTTACGTATAAAAAAGGCCTAATTATAGAATTAGCCTTCGAACTTGGCCAACTCGAGCGAGTTGATTTAAAACACAGCACTTATTACAAAATTAGCTCCCAAACTTTGAAAAGCTTTATAAGTTAGTCCATGAGCTATAGTATTAAACGGATGACATTAGGGGAAGGATGATGTTGCTTTTTGTTAGTTGAGGTGGAGTTAGCTTTTTCATTTTTACTTTGCTCCAAAGCTGTTTTTCATTTCTTCATTATCGAGCTTTGTCACCTTTTTCCATATGAACTCTGGTCTGAAGCGGATGTGGAAATTACATCTAGATTGAACTCCAGTACTATGAAACTCGGGACTCTATCTCCCTCTTCCATTAGAAGCCACATAGGCTAGGTGAATTTGGCTGAACTTTTGGTTCCAGGAGCTGATCATTGAGGCTTGCCATTGTCCCAAAAAATGACAAGCTCCGATGCTGTCTTGGCAAATAAAAGGGCTAATTACATCCTCCAACCCTTCCATCAATTCCCCTGACTCATCAAGTTTCCAATTCCTGTTGTATTTGTTGCCAATTTTGTCCCAATTGCTGAAGGTAACAGTAAGGATGCCATAACTCTCCGATGCAAAATTGCAGTCGCCGTTGCCATCAGGTTCTGTCCAATTCGCCATCCTCCAATCGCTGTCACCATCTCTGACTCATTGTTCTCTAATCACTAATTCATTGTCCTCCAATCTGTGATTTCGCCATCACCGTCGCGTTCTCTCTGATTCACCATCCTCCAATCGCCGTCACCATCACCATCTCTAATTCGCTGTCCTCTAATTGCCAATTCGTCGTCATCCTCCAATCTCCTATTTTGCCTCTGCCGTTGCCATCGCATTCTCTCCGATTTGCCATCCTCCAATGGCCATCGTCGTCGTCGTCTTCAATTCGCCATTCTTAATTGTTGATTCGTTGTCCTCCAATCTTCGGTTTCACCTATATTTTCAACCAGCTTCTGCCGCTTCGGTTCCATTTTGATTCCAGTCTCCTCCAACATCAGAAACATAGCGGCGATTCTTTCTCCTTCCTGTTGAAAAGCAAGGGTTCTCTATTTCAAAGAAATTAGGGATAGGGAGTTGTTTCGTGTCTCTTAATCAGCCAAGCTAAGACTTTAAAACCACTGTTTATTCCATCTCAGCAAGCCATTAAATGCCATCTAAGTGCAGCTTAACACCATCTGTTTACTACAGTATAAAATTGACTGAAGTGCATAACTTTTGAAAGTTAAGGGGCCAAGTTTTAGTGAGTTCTGAGTTTTTGACCTACTCGTTTGAGTTGGGCAAGCTCAAGGGCTATTCTTGTAATTAGGCCTATAAAAAAGGGCATGACACTTGTATTGTTTATTGAACAGCACCCATAACAGTGTATGTCTTTTTTTTTTTTTTGCCCTTTCCACAATAAATGGACAAATCCCTCTTCCACTCCCTAAATATTTTATCTATACCATTTTGTCCATCGGAATATTTTATCTATACCACTTTGTCCAAAAGATGAATGGGTCTCTTTTAGTATTTATGAATTTTAATCCCAGTTTATGATATAAAATACCATTAATTAAGAATTAAGATTTCTACTAGTCTTAAATATAAAAAAATTCTTATATAATTTTTTAAATTTGAAAGTATTTGTGAATCTTAATTTTCAATTTAGGGTACAAAATACCATTCACCGAGAATTAGGTTTCTACATACCTTAAAATTTAAAAAACTCTTACATAGTTTTATGAAGTTAATGGCATTTGCAGGTTTTAATTTAGTTTTCTAAAGTTAATGGCATTTGCAGGTTTTAATTTCTAATTAATGGTATCAAAATTTCTTACTCAGGAATTAAGATTCATTACCCTATATGAAAAATATTATTATAAGATTAAGGCAATTGCCTCTACACATTTACTCATTCTCACTACTCTATTATCATCAAAGCGTTCAATGATCCATCAAGTGACTGATGAAGACATCAATAAAGATATAGTTTAAGTTAGGACTAACATGTGCCTAACAAAACCCATGATGAAGTGTGAAATGAAACTGAAATACTAATATATGTCTTGAACGTGTTAATTGGCTATGCTCTGGTAGGAGTTTAACAGGTCTCAAAAGCTCTTGCATTAACATCCCTAGATGAATGGTGCAAACCTTCAAATTTTTTATACTACTAAAAATTGCTTTAAATATTTGACATAGAAATTAAGAAAAACAAAAATATATATATATATTTTTTTCACTATTTTCCTACAAGTTTTGCATGTAAATAAAAAAACATGAAAAAAGTGAATATTGAAATAATAATTTGAAGGATAACATGGTAAAGTAATTTACTAATTATAAAAATATTGCAAAGATTTGTTACTATTAGAAATAAAATATGTTATAAATAATTTAGAATGAGGAGAGTATATAAGTATTGAAGGACTAAAGTTACTTAACTACATAATACATCCCCACAGGTAACCTACCTACTAGCTACTTATATTAAAGGGCGGGGTTCATTTTATGTTAATTTTTAATGTATTATTGCATATTATTTTTCTATAAAGTGATCATTTATCTAAGGTATCAACTTATTGAAAATTTTCACTTTAAGAAGTTGAAAATTAATCTTAAGTTTTATTACCTTCGTCCCAAATTCTTTACATCATTTACTTTACAGCAATTAATCTATGATTTTTTATTTTCAACATTTTAGTATATAAACGAAGAAACTTTATATTAGAATGATAAACCAAGACATATAGTTTGTAAATATATTTTTTTTAATTTTTTTCTAATAAGTACTAATATGAATAAATTCAATTCAAACTATATAAAAAAGTCAAATGGTACAGAGAATATGGGATGGAGATAGTAATTTTTAACTTAACCAACCTAAAAAATTAATAAAAGATATTTTAGTTTCAAAAAACAATATTGTAAAACTACTTCACTAAGATTTCAATAAATTGATAATTTTGATAAATATTTATTTTTATATACAAATAGTGTATAATAATAAATATTGAAAAGTGAAGTGGCAAAAAAAGAAATCCAGCGATCAAACCCTCATCTCTCTCTCTCTAACCAAGTTGTCAAACCCTCTTCCCTTTCTTAAAAGAGTTCCTCTAACCTTGTTCTAATTGGCCAAATTTGGCTAATTTTCTAGTTAGTTTGGTCATCCGTCATCAAATTTTATGCCTTTTTCTTCAAATAATAATCAATTTCATCAGTAGGATTTTCTCTTTATTTTTAGTAGATATAGTTCTTTTCTCTTTGCCAGATGAGGTAAAAATGTTATAGATTGAAAAGGAGTTCCACTCGATGAGGTTGGCTGATCTATTCTCTTATAGTGAATTGAAAGTTAACATTCATTGGTTTGTTTATTAGTTCACTCAATTGAATGTCAGTTTTGTTTTTCTAATTTTATGTTGGTTTTATGAGTTATTTACTCAGACTGTATGTAAGCGAAACTTTTGTTAGTTAAGAGAATTTTTTCTTTTTTATTTACGGTATCGCAAATATGTTTACAAGTAAAAATGTAGAATCATTGGTCTATGTACTGGGTCTATATGATGTTCTAGATTGTTATATTAATTGCAGATATCGTATGACTTTCCGTTATTAGTGTAATGAATACCATTACAAAAAAACAAAAACGAAGCAACATGGGTGAGCTCCAAAAGCCTTGAAATGAGAAAGTGGAGCTATGGTAGAAAACAAAAGAAAAGGAAAAGGATTGTGGTGTTTAGAATTCCGGTTTTGCCCCTGTATGTATAGGATAGGATAGAAGAGGGTGGGGAAAAAGAAAGTTGGGGATTGTGCATGGAGAAATAGTGTGTGGGTTCCGTTAGATGCCATGCGAGCGTGCATGGAATGGAATGGGTGGGCGCCCTTCAAGTGCTGAGTTGAGCCTGAGAATGTCCCGCCACAACCCCCGCTTCCTTCCCTTGACTCATCCAATCATCAGCCCTCCTAATTACCATAACCAAAACAACAACCCCACCATCATCACAATCCGAAATGCCAATTATTTGATCGTCATTGCTTCCCTCCCTTCCCTGGATACATGGACAATCACCCATCCTCCTCCAACATCGAGGACGACGACCGCCAGGCCCTCGCCGCCCTCAGCTCCGTCCCTCAGCCCCACCGCGCCAAGATCCAATCCTACTCCCAGCAGCTCCGAGCCCCCAAGCGCCGCCACCCTCCCCGCAACCACTCCCTCGACGACATCCCCAAGCCCATCCCCGACGACACTGACAACGACTCCGACGACGACTCCGACTTCTTCCAGTCCTACTCCTCCTCCGCCCCTGACGACTTCCCCATCTCCCAGTCCATCCCTGAGTTCATCGGCTCAGGCGGCGGCTCCGGTGTCTTCCGCCTCCCCAAGCGCGGCGTCATCCACCCCACCCGCCCCCCCTGTCTCGAGCTCCGTCCCCACCCCCTCCGCGAGACCCAGGTCGGCAAGTTCCTCCGCACCATCGCCTGCACCGACTCCCAGCTCTGGGCCGGCCAGGAGAACGGCGTTCGCTTCTGGCGCTTCCAAGATGCCTACGAGCCTGGCCTCGGCGGCAAGGTCCGTCGGGGAGAGGAGGACGCCGCCCCTTTCCACGAGTCCTCCAACACTCCTCCCACCATGTGCTTCCTCGTCGATTGCGCCTCTAGGCTCGTCTGGAGCGGCCACAAGGACGGCAAGATTCGCTCATGGAAGATGGATCCATCGTCGCCGGATGTCGCCGTTCATGCTCATTTCAAAGAAGGCCTCTCCTGGCAGGCCCACCGCGGCCCCGTCATTTCCATGGTTATGAGCTCCTACGGTACGTAAACGTCTATTCGTGGACACATTCACCGATTCTTTCTCGCCTCCATTTCTAGCTGTCTTACATGCACCGGTTTACTTAAATATATTATTTGCATCTCGCCCATATATGAATAGGTGATCTATGGTCGGGGGGAGAGGGCGGTGTTATTAAGATTTGGCCATGGGAGAGCATTGAGAAATCTTTGTCCCTCAGAGCAGAGGAGAAGCACATGGCTGGTCTGCTGGTGGAGAGATCGTTCATTGACCTCAGGAGCCAAGTCTCTTCCAGTGGAAATTGTAGCCTGTCTTCTTCAGACATCAAGTGTTTGTTTTCCGACCATGTTCATGCCAGAATCTGGAGCGCTCAGCCCCTTTTCTTCTCCCTCTGGTATGTTCTTTCACCTACGCTCTAACCTTAATCAATTTGCCCCTCAAAATTGCACCTCGTTGAGATTGTTTTGTTCAGGGACGCTCGAACCAAGGAGCTGCTAAAAGTATTCAATATCGATGGCCAGATTGAAACTCGAATTGAAATACCATCAACAAACGATTTACAAGCAGAGGAAGGCGAGACCAATCCCAGTCCCAATCCCAATCACAAGGCAAAATCTGGGTCCTCTAAGAAGGAGAAGTCCGGGTTTCTGCAGCGGTCACGCAATGCCTTGATGGGAGCTGCGGATGCTGTCCGCCGAGTTGCAAGTAGAGGGTCAGGCTCACTTGATGATAGTGCTAAGAGGACTGAAGCACTAGTTGTGACCCCAGACGGGATTGTCTGGAGTGGATGCACAAATGGTGTGCTAATACTATGGGACGGCAACGGGAACCGCTTGCAAGATGTCACTCACCACCCATGTGGTGTCCAATGCTTCTGTGTTTTTGGAGCTCGGATTTACATCGGATATGTGAGCGGGATGATGCAAGTGATGGATCTTGAAGGGCATCTAGTGGCGGGATGGATGGCTCATGATGGTCCAGTAATAAAGATGGCAGTTGGAAATGGTTACATCTTCAGCTTGGCCAGCCATGGTGGCATACGTGCCTGGAATGTCGCATCTCCAAGCCCACTTGACGGCATATTGAGGACGCATTTGGCAGAAAAGGAAGCAGTTTACTCAAGACGAGGGAATTTAAAGATTCTTATCGGTACATGGAATGTTGGCCAAGGAAGGGCCAGTCAGGAGGCACTCATGTGTTGGTTGAGCTCGGTTTCATCAGATGTTGGAATTGTGGTCATCGGATTGCAAGAAGTAGAAATGGGGGCAGGCTTCCTTGCAATGTCTGCTGCTAAAGAATCTGTAAGCTCACACATGCTTGGTTTGTGTCGGATGAATGTGAATTCCATGCGTTATTTCCTTGATTCGATTCACTGCTTAATATTATGACAAATTGTATAGGTAGGGCTTGATGGTAGCTCTGTTGGAAACTGGTGGCTCGACACAATAGGGAAGGCCTTGGATGAAAACATGACATTTGAACGCATGGGCTCAAGGCAACTGGCTGGCTTGCTCATAGGTCTTTGGTAAGTATCCAGGATATTATGTCTTCAGGAAGTTTCTTAGCGATGTTGATTTTGTCATCTCTCAGAAGCAGTAACTATAAGGCTGTTGTTGCTGCTGTTTCTGTTCCTTAATCAGGGTAAGGAAGAACCTTAGGACACATGTTGGTGATGTGGATGCTGGAGCAGTTCCGTGTGGCTTTGGCAGAGCCATTGGCAACAAGGTTTGTCAAAATCTTCAGTAGATTGAAGACCCAAGAATTGTGATGGTTACATATATTACGAAGAAAAGCAAATAACCAGTCCAAAACTGTTCCTCCCTTTGTGAATGTTATGCAGTATGTAGATTGACCGTTGCCTCTACTGATGCAGGGAGGTGTAGGCTTGAGAATCAGAGTCCTGGATCGGATAATCTGCTTCGTGAATTGCCACTTGGCTGCACATTTGGAAGCAGTGAATCGTAGAAATGCAGACTTCGATCACATTTTCAGAAATATGGCCTTTTCCCGCTCCTTGAATCAACTTAATAATGTAGCGGGTATGGTGCTATTTCTGCTTTTGTGTTGCTCTCTTGCCTTCTCCACATATTTATTTAGGCTGCTTTATTCTTCTGGCTTGCTGCTGGTGCTCTGTGTTGCAGCTAGCGTTTCCATTTCCGGTCAAATGCTTCGAAGTGCAAATGTATGTCCCTCTGGATAACCTTTTGACAACATCTGGTGCTCTTCCAATCCATTCATATCATAGCAGTAGTTAAGTTTCTTTTGCCCTTCTTCCAATATCTTGCTCGATCTGTAAGTTGGAATCTTTATGGTGCTTCAGCAGCAGGCCTCAAATTCCAACTCGGAAGAGTCAAAGACAGACTTAGCTGAAGCAGATATGGTCATATTTTTTGGAGATTTCAATTACCGGCTTTTTGGTATATCTTATGATGAAGCAAGGGACCTTGTCTCTCAAAGAAGCTTTGATTGGCTTAGAGAAAAAGACCAGCTCAGGGCAGAGATGAAAGCAGGCAAGGTTTTCCATGGAATGCGTGAAGCGATCATCACATTTCCTCCAACTTACAAATTCGAGAGAGG
Source organism: Aquilaria yunnanensis (assembly GCA_039654915.1). NCBI lineage: Eukaryota > Viridiplantae > Streptophyta > Magnoliopsida > Malvales > Thymelaeaceae > Aquilaria > Aquilaria yunnanensis. Next base: position 52,979,075 of record CM077600.1, read on the forward strand.
CCGACCAGGTTTAGGAGGTATAACTTGATGCTTTGATCTAACTTGAAAGATTCTCAACTAAAAGCTGATGGTGATTTTTAATGAACTCCTTGAGTTTCCTTTTCTAGGTTACGATTCTGGAGAAAAGAAGCGCATTCCTGCGTGGTGTGACAGAGTAATATATCGTGACAACCGGTCTGGTCCAGTGTCCGACTGCAGTCTAGAATGTCCTATTATCTCATCAGTTACAATGTACGCAAGCTTCACCACCCATCTGCTTTCGTTTCCTCATTTTGTTTCTACTCTGAACTTCGATCTAACTACCTAACATACAGGTATGAGGCTTGCATGGATGTGACTGAGAGTGATCACAAACCAGTGCGCTGTAAATTCCATATCAGAATTGCTCATGTTGAAAGATCATCCAGAAGGCAGGCATTTGGGGAAATAATGAAATCAGATAAAACAATAAGATCTATTCTCAATGAACTCCGATATGTGCCTGAAACAGTCATCAGCACTAGCCAAATAGTCCTCCAAAACCAGGACACGGCAGTTCTACAGATAACCAACAAATGTACCAAGAGTGAAGCTATATTCAAAATTATCTGTCACAGCCAATCTAGCCATAAAGAAGATGGGGAGCCAGCTAACGATTATCATGCAAGGGGTTCCTTTGGCTTCCCTAGTTGGCTTGAGGTACTGATGCCCTTGCTCACATTCCAAGTCCGGAGTTGTTGGTAATAATTTGCCAGTTGTTCCCTGCTTATGTTCAAAGCTTACAGTCTAGTGTTTTGTGTAATTCAGGTTAATCCTGCAGCTGGCATAATCAAACCCGAGCAGTCCTTAGAGGTGCAGGTTCACCATGAAGAATTCCAGACAATGGAAGATCTACTTGATGGCATTCCTCAGAACTGGTGGTGTGAAGACGCCAGAGATAGGGTAGTGATTCTGAATGTTCTAGTTCGTAGTAGCACCTCAACCGAGACAACAACCCATGTAGTTCAGGTGCACAATAGCATCTCATCTAAAGGAGTTCGAATTGGCTTGAAGTCCAACAGCAACAAAAACCCACCCTCAGACACGGGCAGTTTCAAATCCCAGGGCAACAAGAACATAGCTTCAGCTATAACTGGTTCGCACAAGAAATAACAGTTGAAGCTAGATTGGATGAGAGGTTAGCATACAACAAACGTGTTTGCAGGAAGGTACCGAGGTAAAAAACCAGATTCAGCTCTGCTAACCAATAGCCCAGCTAACTCAATGTAAATATGCACAGCCATCTTCATTGGGACAGACTCAAGTGTTTTTCTTTCCACCTGAGTCTGCCTACCATAGTTGCAGATTGCCGCTTGTACTCGATTCATTCAAGTTCAAACCCTTCTGTCTGAAGTAGACTGTAGTATTGTCGACTAGGGAAGTTACTTGTTCAACTTTGTTGGGAGGGAAAGGAAGATTGCTTAGCTCTCTAAGTGATCTGAAAGCCTGTAATTATTTGAAAACCACTCTATCTGCTTTATGAAAATAGACGGATTTCTAGGAATGTTCTATGGACCTTCAGCACCTTTCATTTCTCAACACTAATAAGCTAACAGCATCAATGACTGATCTTTTGTCTGCACATGGACAAAACTCAAAAGAATGGAAAACAATGACAAGCTAAAAAATAGCATCATGTCAGAAATCGCTATTCTGGATTCATTATCAGCAGCATACTTTGTCACAACATACAAGTACAAGACATTAACTTAAAACATTGTTGTGTACTTCAAACACCTGACCTTCGGCTGACTTGTTGCCCTTGCAGAATCAAGTCTAAATCCAACTCAAATATCACAACTGAGGAAAACGGACAGATGTTTCAGCCTTCAAGTGAAAGAACATCTAAAGCACCTGTGACATGAAAGTCATGCATCCATATGCCTTCTTCGACCAATGTTAGCACCCTCATCCCACTATCAAATGAACATATCAGCCCATCTGCATACTGGAGCTTAAATAGTTAAATACCTGGTCCTTGGGTCAAATTATTGCCAGAGTAATAATCAAGGGGCCATGCTGAAGTACCTATGTGTTTCTCCATGTCTTAAAGGGCATACATAGGCCTCTTATATTCGCCATTCAGAATCTCCTGATCTGAAGGAGCATGTGACATAGATAATGAAAGCGACCGACTCTCGCCCCTCTTGATTCTTCTTGATTCCTCCATTCGGTGTAGAATGACACAATAACCCATTGCCCCTATAGTTGTGAGCATGATCACACTACCGATCAGCGTTGCATATATAGCAAGCCATGTAGAATGCTTTCCAACAACCACGTAGGTAAGAGAAATAAATGCCGCAGATATGAAGAGACAAGCCAGCCACATGAGCTTGTTAATTACAAAAACAAGCTGCTTCTTTGCCTTCTGTTCAATCACTACCAAAGAGGTCTGGACAACAACAACAGCCAGCGAGATGAATAGTGCAAGGCTATCAAACACAAAAAAAATGATGAATGCAGCATTCTTTGCAATGTGAGCTTGCCCAAGTGTAAACCCTGGTGTTGTTCCCTGAACATATTGTCCAGGTACAGTGAAGATGGCAGCGAAAGCAACAGTAGCTATGAGAACTGCAACAACAGTTGCAGAGTTTATAGCATTGTTAAGTCCGCTAATGTGAAGCTTCTTTAGTTTCTTTGCGATCTTTTGGACCCTGACACCAGTTTGTCGGGTTTGCTTTAGTTGCGACTGGACATCATGTTTTATGTCACTGACAGTCTGCTTAAGATGCTTTGCTGCATTTGGTGGTTTTCCTAGGTCCTTGGCATTGGTTGCTCCAGCCTCTTTTAAGATGGAGATGAGTTCAGAACTTCCGATTTTCTCTGCTATGTCCAGTGGGCTTTCTCCATCCTTGTTTACCACATTGACGTTAATGCCCTCGGTTGATAACAAACAAAGCAACATCTGTCACAAACAAATTCACATAAATAAATGACTAAACAAAAGTAGAAGAAATTCTGTGAAAATTTTTAAAACCACAGAGTAATTAAACTCTCAAGATATTCAACTTACATCTAGCAATATGTAAAATAATTTTCAAGATATCTCCCAACAGCAAAAAGTTCACCCTTAACTATTCTAGCAGTATTATGTTCTAAGGCATTAGCCGTCTCATAGTCAATCTCTAAGAATGCAAAAATAAAACTAAATACTGTGCCAGTTCTATAAATAAAGGATTCTAACCAGTGGGTTCGCAAATGAGCTTACAGCTGTCACTAATAGTCAACTGCAGTTATGCAAGGTGATGGTGTTAGGTTTGAGCCCAGGGATCAAAATGCTTAGCAGAAAGCAAATCTTGGAAAATCTTCAGAACTTTGGGTCTTAATGGGAAAAAGGACATAAGAAATTAATCTGACTGGCTCTGAAAAAAAAAAAAAGAAGTATTTCTTAGCTTTATTCATTAAAACAATAAGGGGTGCATATAAGCATTTGATGGAAGTAATAATTTAAAAGATTGTCAAGAAATGAACCATTTTTTATTATTGGCAAATGAATATATGATTCCCTTGTAAGAGAGTTGCATCAGGAAATGCATTCAGTGTAAAACTTTGTCATTATGCTTTTTGCATGGATTTATAGTGCTAACGAACTTTAAACAGTTAATTGGCACCATAAACTTCATATCACCAACCGCAATGTAGTTGGTATATGATGATAATCAAATGGAAATATGCTTTGAAAAACTTATCGTTATTGGTATAACACGGAATAAGGATATAGAAAAACTTTAAGCTTATCATACACCTTGCATGAACTCAAGCAAAATTGATAAATTCATCATATAGCATGCTATTAACTAAAGTTTAATTTGAAGGTGTATCAGTAAAAAGAAAGGAAAATCAACTGCCAATGCACCTGAGTACGGCCCTTCTTTGTGGCAACATGCACTGCAGTGTTTCCCTTATTGTCTTCCAAACTCAAAACAGATGGGTCGGGCTTCAGCAGTTCCAGCACTACCCCTTCATTCTGACCTTTTACAGCCATGTGCAATGCAGTCTGGCCTTTTTTGTCTGCCCGAAAACCAGTTGTTGGATCCTTGTTAAGCAAAGATTTCACCACTTCCAAGTGGCCCATTCTTGCCGCAGAATGAAGAACAGTTTTGCCATTATTCCGAGCTATTTTCGCTAGGTTCGAATCTGTTTCTAGAAGTAGATTGACAACATCAATGTGGCCCTGAGCTGCAGCTGTGTGTAAAGCAGTTGTGCATTGTGAATCTGTAGTCATGTTCAAGTTGGGGTATATGCGCAAAAGCTCCTTCAACACATCTGCAATGAATTCTTTGTGATGAGAACTTCAAGAATGGAAACAAAATTGTCAGTTGGGAAGAAAGATACCCAAAATCCAATTAATCAATACATATATCCATATACATACATCTTCCATTTACAAGTTTTTTTCATTGAAGTTCACAATTCATACCACAAGAAACAATCAACTAAACAGCATGATGTACATCGATTTAATTTAATAGGATGTGGTATGAAGGAAAGAATGATGCTCTTAAATGAGAGCTTAACAATCAAAATGCAAAGCATGGCAATCCAAAAGAAATAATGGGGAAGGTATTCGATAACAAGAATGCACAGCATGTGAAGTGAGGTCATTCTTCAACTATCAAAGTTTAAACATTATTTAAGGTTTATAATTGGTACTAAAGCAGTTTCAGGATGTGTTGGAATTTAGAATTCAAAAATCAATCAAATGTTCTGCAACAAAGACTGAGGGCTTACCAAGGTGGCCTTGTTTTGCGGCAACGTGGAAGGGGTCATATCCATTCCTCGCTGCAAAGGATGCAGTCTCCAGGTCCATATGTTTCAACAGGTCTGCAACAACCATAGAGTAACCGTTCTCTGCAGCAACATAAAGGGGAGTCTCCCCTTCGTGGTTTTGGCTGGACACAAGTCTTCTAGCTTCTTGATCATCACAATTCTCGAGAATCTCCCTCACCCTACTCAAGTTCCCAGTTCGTGCAGCCAAATGAAGCGGCGAGTCACCTTTCTTTCCAGGTGAATCCCTATACTTCCTCTTGTCACTGGTGCCACCCATAAAGCTCAACTGCCTCTCCATCACCGCCCGGAAACTCTTCTGCTTCTCCATAAACCCGCGAAAGCTCTTCTGCTTCTCCATCGCCGGCGGCTTCTCAAACGTGACGCCATGAAAACTGGGATGTCTTTCGATCCCTCGCCGCTGTTTGAAACTTGACTGCTGCTGCAACACCCCCTTGGCAGTCGGCTCTTTCTCAATCGTCACTTCCCGAGAGCTCAACTGTTTCTCCATGACAGGAACACGAGGACTTGGCTCTATCTCCATTTCTGTGCGCAGAATCGAATTGAATCTTAAACTATCTCCAAAAACCTAGAAATCTTTTTCTCATCAGGTAACAGCTAAAATCCTTTATCTGAGAGCTCAACTGAGGCCGAGAGAGCACAACCAATTTCTAATTCCCCTTGAAGAAGACAAACTAGAGCAATAACGAAGCAAAAAGATCATCCGTAAGGATGTAAATGTGGAATTCGGAACCTCCAATTGAAAACAAGGAAAAAAAAGCCCAAATCAAAAGACAGCAACTTTGGATTGACAATCCATGGAAGACCCTAAATTTATCGTGGCATAACAATTGCTGTGGATGGTGAAGATGGGTAAATATCAAAACACCTTGACTTGGAGCAGAAAACCCAAAAAGGATGAACAGAACATAGAGGACGTGGTGGTGGCCGGGTGTATGATGGAAGTGAGAAATAGCAGCGACATCGGTCTTTCTTTCAAATTCAATGATTGTTCACCTTTACTGTTTAATTTCGTTTTTAATTTACTCCAATAAACTCCATATTTGGGCCATACGATAGACAAATGGAGATGTTTCTGCCGTTTTTGTTTTGGGTTTGGGCGGAATACGCAAGTGATCTTATCTGCACTTGCGACTTTACTTGCCACAACTGGAACTGTGTGTCGTATCTGCGAAGAGGTAGGGCCGTAGGGGTATTGCGTTCGACCTGAGATAGATACTTTGACCTTTCTTCATGCACGATGGATCCACTCGGGCGGCAAAACGCACGCCTTCTTCATGCACAATGGATCCACTCGGACGGCAAAACGCACTTCAACAACTCTTTCTAAAGAATCTCAACTAGTAATTAAATAAAAAAACCTAGTAATTATAAATTTAATACAAACTGAATTAAAAAAATTTAAGTATAAAAAAATGATTAAAAATATGTTAAGTTGGTAATTCATGTAGAATTTATTAAAATTAGATATTTTAACAATTGTTAAGGCCTAATTATCCATTACACCCTAAACGATGCTGACTCATACACTTCCCCCCAAACTTCAAACCAAATCCCTAAACTATTCCCGACTTAGACACTTTGCCCCTTTTGTTCAATAACTCGGTTACACACAAACACGTGACCGACTTTTCCATCTAATCAGCATTCCCAAAAAACAAATAAAAAGAGTGATCACAGGACTAGGCACCTCAGTTCTTGACTTCCCTATTTTGAATTGCTAATCATAACCCAAGCCATCATCTACAGCTAATGAACATATTCAGAAAGCCTCCGTTTAATTCTCCCAACCTCAACAACCCCTCCCCTAGAAACCCAAATCTTAGCCCCCTCCTCCTTAATCTCCTCCTTTCTCTCCTCTCCTCTCCATCCTTAATCTCCTTTGTTCTCTCCTCTCCTTTCTGATTGATTCTACAAATATGGGCTAGTGATTTCAAAGATGATGTTGACAAGTAACAATGACATTTATACCAGATTGCGCACATGCCGAAAACATTGATTCTAAAATCATGAAGGGTTGATGGAGCTTCTGGCATGCAGATCTAGCGATTGGTGGACTCACTGTTGATTATTAGGATTGGTGCTGGAAAGTTTCAGCGTAGCCGCTGAAGACCCAGACTAGAGGCAGTGGCAAGAAGGTCACAAGACTGGAGGCAGTAGTAGAAGTAGCGGCGAATCCTGCTATTGGTCGGAGGCGTGGCAGAGGAGGCTGCAGGGCTAGGTTGAGGATGAGGGCTTGGGTGGTGAGTGCTAAAGTCCTAGGTGCAAATGATTGAATTAAAATACTTAGATGGCTATATTTAATTGCAATGTAAGTTCCAATTTTATGGGTTTGAGCAATTGTAGATCTGAAGTTTCTTTTTTTTGAAGTTAGAAAGGAAATAAACAATAAAGAACAAATTACACAGAACAAGATTACCTAATAGCCTTCAAGGTTAGTTTGAAGTTTTAAATTGTGCAATAGATGAAATTTCTGTTATCAAATAAATGAAAAACGTGTCATGTGACAGAGTGAGTGGATCGAATGACCAAAGTCTACAGATGTTGATAGTTTAGAGATCGAAGTGTACCAATTTGATGTTCAAGGGCAACATGTTCGAGCAACATATTTTCAAGGCTGTAATTGCTAATTAGGTCATCGTTTAATGCACTAGTTTATTGATTCACATGTATATCAACTTGCATCAAATTTTTTTTTAACTTAAATAAATTTAATCCAAAATATCTATTTTTTAATTTTTTTTGCCCTAAATTAATTTCATTTGAAAGTTAATATTATATATGTGTAATAATTCATTCAAAATAAAATTTTTATATCATAACTAAATTTTTATGAATCTCTCTTTTTAATACCTAAAAAAGAAAAATTTATAAAAGAGATGATATTATCATAAAAATTTTACAATTAATAGATTATTACACCTAAATAATATTAAATTTAAAAAAATATTGGTTCCGGATAAAAATGATAATAAAAAAAAATAAGTCATTTTAGATTAACTTGAGTTAAATTAAAATGAATTGGGTGTAACCAAGTATATATTATTTATTAAAATATACTATAACTTTTGTACGAGAAAATATATGAATTTTAATTCTATTGAAGTTTATTTTTTCCATTTTTATTATCTTTCAATAATAAAATTATAATCTAACTACCACAATAATAATAATGAATACATATATGATAAAGTTGATAATTACGTCAACAGTCTAGTGAATACACTATTAATCAATACAACTCCTCACAATACACATGTACTTACATAGTTATGTAATGTTTAATCAGGTATATTAAGAAAATTTATTTATCAAAACTTTAAGAGGCTTAACATTAGTATTTGTTCTAACATAATTTGTTTTGAACCTACGTGGATTAATATAGAGGGACAGTGGCTTTTAAGGGAAGGGTGCGGGGCACCCGCCAATGCTGGCCGGTGCGTTGGAGTTGCCTGAAAGGATTGCCCACAGGCACAGTGCGCAGTCTCCAGGCCCACATCAGTGACATCACAGCCACCCTCAAACAAAAGCCCGTTTCTAAGAAATCTTAAATAGTGTAGTGGAAAAATTAATGAACTAATCTCTGGTCATGATTAATCAAATGAACCAAAAATTTTAGAAATTTTTTTGACTTATGCTTATTTATTTTTTAGTTTTTTTAATGGGAGACATAGACTCATATTTATATACTAGACCAGGAACCTAACAAAATACAAATTTGCTACATTAATATTCCATCTATTATGAAATTTACCATAATAGCATATATCTTTGCCAAACAAAAATATCTGACTAAATTTTTTATGGTAAAAACTTTTTAATTGTCACATCTATCTATCTATATATATATATATAATAGTAGTGGTAATAGTAGTAGTAGTAATAGTAATTTATAAAACCAAAATAGCATGTGAGCTACACTTTAAGAGATTTTTTACATTCTCCCACTTAGTCCATACGACACTTACCAAGGTGATATGACTTATAGTTTTTACACTATTTAATCAATAATAGCTCCATATATGGATCATAACAGTCATACACTTAATCGAGTACTTCATTCCATGTATCACAATATATATTACCATTCAATGAATACTTTATGAAAAAAACAATTTCTCCAAAAAGGTTCAACTTTATGTATCCTCATGGATACAAAACATGATACTCAATGTGCAAATAAATCATGTTTTCCAAGAAACTTTATAGATAAATTTGTTCCAAAATAAAACAACAAGACAAACTTAATGTGCAACACTAAATTAGCAAAGTCCCATGCACTTTACATGATCCACATACGGATTTGCTAACAAAGCTTTAGTCATGGGATCTGGTAACATCAATGAAGTATTAATATGCTTAATGATCAACTATTGTATTGCTACCAAGATTATCATAGTGGGTTTCTATCTAGAATTGTTTTGGACAGTTTTAAAGTCATAAAAAATCGTAGAGTCATAAAATTCTACAAAAAAAAGTTTCTAGGAAAAGGTGAAAAAAATATAATCATCTAAATTATTTCAAAAAGTTCATATTACATTATCTTTTCACTCACTGATACTTTACTACCATAAAAAATGTCATGGCATAAAACATATAATACGAAAAAAGAAAATAAGTTTTCAAATTCAAAATTCATAAAAGAAAAATTAAAAACATTTTAATTATCTAATAGAACACGCAAAACATTATGACCAATGACAGTATCAATATTATCATCTTCCAAATTTATATCTCCATCTTCTTCTTTTATCGTTTTATTATTTGATAGGTTAAACTCATTTATGCAAATATTTGTACCACCATTGACATTTTCTTCATCTATATCCACATCTACATAAATTTAATAACCAAGATTATCAAAGTCATAGTGAAGGAGAATAATTAAGCGACACTGAGAGCCAGACGAAAAAAACAACAGATGATTTGTGTTTTTTCAATTATCTTTAATTTTTTTTATTTTAACTCTAAATGAGTTGAATTTGATTATATAAAGATTGAATTGAATAATAAATTAACATATTTTTTGTGTATTATTATTTTTAGCCCAATTTCAGCAAATCTGACATAATAACATAGAAACGTAATGTCGTAAAATTTTTACTTTTTTAAGACTAAATTTGGCATTCTATCCCTTTCTACCTACATATAAGTTTCTACTAAGACTTAAAACATTTTCTATTTCCAAAGTTGTAGAAACATAAGTTTCTAATACTCAAGTCGGGATTTTAATAACCATGGCTGCCACTTTCTCTTTCACAACCAAATACTTTATCTTTATATACTTACTTTGGCTTCCACTTTTGTCATTATTTGCAAAAAACACTGTAGCCAAATTATAACAACATATCTTTATAGGCCTTGAAATAGAATCGATAACCTTAAGGCCTGAGATAAAGTTCTTTAGCCATATAGCTGGTATCATAGCTTTATAGCATGCAATGAATTCGACCTCTGTGGTGGATGATGATGTAATGGACTATTTTACACTATTCCACAATATAGCTCCTCTAGCAAGAAGAAATATATACTCGGAAATAGACTTTAGTGTATTCTTACATCCACCAAAATCAAAATTTGAATATCCAACCAACTTCAAATGGTCGGAATGCTCATAAATCAGCATGTAATCTTTAGTTCCATTTAAATATCGGATGACTTTTTTAGTAACTTTCCAATGATCCTTTCCAGGATTGTTTAGGTACCTACCAGGCATTTATACTGCAAATGCCAAATAAGGTTTAGTACATATATACGCATACATCAAACTCCCAACAACACTTGCATAAGGGATCGATTCTATCTCCATTCTCTCTAATGCATTTTGTGAACACTAATTCTGACTGAATTGATCCCCTTTAACAATAGGAGCTAGTGATGGATAAGAATTTTCTATAAGGAATCTATCCAAAACTTTATCAATGTAGGCCTTTTGAGATAGTCCTAAATTCCTTCTAGGTCAATTCTTGTGAATCCTATGTCGTTGACATAAGAAGTCTCACCTAAATCCTTCATTCAAAATTTTTTATAAAGAAACCTCTTCACATCATAAAGTAGGTCCAAATCATTAGTTGCAAGTAAAATGTTGTCTATATAATAAATCAGAAATATAATTTTGACCTTAAGGTACATATAATGATCTATGATGTTTTTTGTAAAATCATAAGAGGTTATGACAACATAGAATTTTAAATACCATTAGTGAGAGGCTTGCTTCAACCTATATATTGATTTTTTGAGTTTGCAAATCAAGTGTCTTTCTTGCTCAAGACAAAACCCTTTAGGATGAGTCATGTATACTTTTTCCTCTAAAGATCCATTTAAAAATGTTGTTTTCACATCTATTTGGTGTAAATTCACATCCATTTGCTATAACTCAAGGTAAAAAATGAGTTGTTAAGGCCATGATTATCCTGAATGAATCTTTATTAGAGTTCAGAGATAAGGTTTCATGATAATCAATGTCTTTCTTTGAGTGTACCATTTAGCAACAAGTTTGGCTTTATATCATTTCACTAGGGACGTCAACGAGCTGGGTTTAAGCTGGCTATAGCTAATCTCAAACCCTCCCCTTAAGCAATTAAGGTTGAGTAGTACTCGCTACTTAGAGTGACGGGTACCGCCCAACAACTCATTCTAAAGCATATATTTAATTTTTCTTTAACTTTCTTTTTATATATTTATATATATTCTCAAAAGAATGTGTATGATCACAATTAATTAATACTTAAAAAATCATAAACTAAAGTAATATAAGGTAATTTATGTTAAATTATAATTTTATTTTTTAAATAAAATTATATTTTGAATATAAATATATTAATTTAAGAAGAATGTAGGTAGGGTTAGATATGATAAGTTAAACTCATATTCTTCCAATGGCTTTAAGGTTATGGTTAGGTTTAAGTTTGGGTAGCCAGGTTTGCGGAGGGTTGGGGCAGGTAGAGTATTTTTTTACATCCCTACATTTGACATTACCCAAGGCATTTCTTTTAGTCTTATAAACCCATTTACAACCAATGGCTACAAATCCTCCAAGTAACTCAATGAGGTCCCAAACTTTGTTCTTAGCCATTGAATTCATCTTTTCTTTCATGGCATTAAGCCAAAAGGAGGAATCTTTGCCACTCATGGCATATGAAAACAATTCTGAATTGCCTTTATGTCCAATATTACAATCGGACTCTTGAAGATATATAAAAAAATCATAAGAAATTGCCGGTTTCTTTACCCTTTTAGATCTATTTAAACCTACCACTTCAATTGGATTTTCCTTATTTTGGTGGTTAAGTTCTTGTGGGTGTTCTTCTTCATGAGCCATTTTTTCGAGTTGCTTTTCAAGAATACTTGATTGATTGTTTTGAATAACAACCAAAATTTTTTGATTCCACAACAACTTAGATAACTTGTTTTGTTCTTCAAATTCAACCTTATGAGGAACAATACTTCCACGAGTCTTAGGATCCTCAAGGAACTTAACATTTCTGAACTCAACAATTCTAGAGGTATGTAAAAGACAACAAAACTTGTATCTATTGGAGTTTACTGCATAGCCAATGAAATAATTGCTAGTTATCCTTGAATCTAATTTCTTTATATAAGGATTATAAATCCTTTTAAATCTAATTTCTTTATATGAAGATTATAAATCCTTACTTCCCCATACATGCATATGGTTCAAACTAGGTTTTCATTCATTCCATAACTCAAAAGGTGTTTTAGGAACAACCTCGAATAAAACCGTATTTAAAATATACAGAGCAGTTTTCAAAGCTTTACTCCAAATGGATTCTGATAGATCAATGTTACTAATCATTCCCTTTGTCATGTCTATAAGATTACAATTCCTTCTTTTCAGCTACACCATTTTGTTGTGGTGTGTCAGGCATCATATATTAAGCAATGATACCTTATTGCTCAAGAAAATTTGAGAATAGACTTGACATTTATTTATTTTCTGTGTACCTTCCAAAGTACTCGTCTCCTCTATCAAATCTAATAATTTTAATCTTTTTCTCTTTTAACTTTTCAACTTCTGCGTTATAAGACTTAAAAATATTAAATGCTTCAACCTTATAAAAAAGCAAATAGAGATACATAACTCTTGTATGGTTATCAATAAATGAGATAAAATATCTCTGACTATTAAAACAAGGCAAAGTAAATGGTTTATAAATGTCTGTGTTTATAATTTTTAAGGTTTCTACGCTCTTCCTGGCACATTTACCAGTCTTGTTGGTTTCTTTTCTCCTTATACATCAACACAAGTGCCAAAGTAGAATCGAGAGTTTTTAAAACTCTATCATTCACTAAACCGTTTAATTCGCTCAATAAAAATATGTCTCAATCTTCTATGCCATAAAGATGAGGAATTCTCATTAACCATGCTCATCTTTATGCCAACATCTATGTACATGACTAAATAGCCATTCTCAAATGTGGGATCAAGATCGAACTTGTATAAAACCATCAATTAAAGTTCTACCACTAATGAAATTTTTATTCTTTGAAATAATAAAATTTGAGTCTTTAAACAAAAATTCATATCCATCCAAAACAAGTTTAGAAATTGAAATTAAGTTTCTAGAAAATGATGGAATATAAAACATCCTTTGAAAGTCCAAATTGAAACCAGATTTCAAAATAAGTCAAAAGTTCCCATAGCTTCAACTTTAGAACAAATTCAATGGCCCATATAGATGTTTTGCTCATTTCCTTATGGCTTTCTAAGATCTAGAAAGCCCTACTTGGTGTTAAACACATGGATTGTAAAACTATAATCAATTTACCATGTATTACTAGAATATCAACAAAAAATCATTCATGACACAAAAATGAGATGAAATTACCTTTTTTACAAGTCACTTATAGGCAGTCTACCTTTAAATGTCGGTTTTTCCTTCAAAAGAAACAATCTTTTTTTCTAGATGAGTGTATTTTTTTCGTGGAGGACATTTTTATCATTGGGATTTTTCTTGCCATGAGTAACCAAATGAGCATTTTCCATTCTTTCAAGCTTTAACCTTTCTTCCTTTCGAACACACATGGTCAGAAGTTCATTTATTGACTATTTTGCCTTATTTGTGTTGTAGGAAATTTTGAAGGGATTATACTCACTAGAAAAAGAGTTCAAGATAAAATACACCAAGAATAACTCAAAAATTTTAACCTCTAGAGACTTTAATTGAGCTGCAATGTCCCTCATCTCCATAATGTGCTAGTGCACACCTTTAGAACCTATCAAAGGTTTTGCTTGAAAGCCTTTTCATAAGGGTGCTAGCCAATGTATTGTCCAAATGAACAAATTGTTCATCAATAGCTTTCACATAATCCTTGATATTTGGATTTTTTGGAATGCAACCTCTAATGCTTTTACTTATGTGAGAATTTATGAGCACTAAGCTTAGGCGATTAAATCGCTACCATCGACCATTTAGGTCTTCTCCTACGGCATACTTGGTTCTGTAGGAGCTTCTGGTGCATCCATACAAAAGGCTAAATCCAAATCCATGCACCTCAAAATAAAAAGGATATCCTACTTCCAGTTAGAAAATTTGTTACCGCAAAGCACCAAAATACATGATGTATCAAAAGCAGTAAGAATAGCTGTAATAAATATTGTGGCAACGTGCGGATCGTTTTCGGGAGTCGCCACCAATCTGTTTACCTAGGTCGATTGGTCACCTTAAATATTGGTCTGCGAGAGTTCGGGGGTTCGGGAGTACGGTTACGTTAAAACAACTTTGTTAAAACGCCCAAAAATTGGCACCTTAGTTGATTTTAATTTTGTTTCGCTTTGCTTTTAAATAATTTTCAGTTAATTTAGAGATTTTAACTGAATTAGTCGAAATGTGGATTTTTAAGTTAATTTGTATAAAATTTTATACTTCCGAACCATGGACTCTGCCGAGTCATTTGGACACGGAATTTGGTGAAATTTTAAACAATTTTATCCATATTGTAAAAATATGGATTTTTTATCTTTTTATTTAATTTATTTATTTTAAAAAGTTTGATATTTTCCAAACCGTAGATCCTGCCGGATCATCCGGATATGGAAATTAAATTTAATTTATCGTAATTATTTAATTCTTATTATTAAATTAATTATTAGTTTAATTAATAAATTTATAAGTCTTTTTATTTATGAAATTTTATATTTGTTAATGGTCTTTAATATTAACTAAATATATTTTTTATTTTTTTTATATTTTATTATTCTTTTCTTTCTTTCTTTTTTTATATTTTTATTCTTTCTTATTTTCTTTTACTTTTCTTTTCTTTCTTTTCTTTTTTTTTATTCTTTTAGTTTTGTTTTGAAAGATTCTTTGTTTAATGAAAGATATTTATTATTTAAATAATTACTCAATTTATAAAAGAATCAAAAAATAATTTTTAAATATTTAATATCAAAAATCTGTAAAGAAATTAAAGAGTTGACATTTATTTTATGTTTATTCTATTTATTTGATAAAATAATAATCAAAAAGTAATTATTTAATCAAGATTTTATTTAAAAAAAATCTAATGATTTATATGTGTATTAAAAATAAAATAAAAAGTCTTGATATTTATATAATTTATTCTGAATAAAAGATTAACCAAAAGTAATTATTTAATTAAGATTTTTATTTATTTAATAAAGAAAACCAAAAATTTATATGTATATTTTAAACATAAAAGAAAAGTTTTGATTTTTCATATGCTTCTTTTATTAAAGAAAGATTTTGTTTTAATTTTTATTATTTTTATTAAAAAAAAATTTTATTCTCCAAACCATTGGATCCTGGCGGATCATTTGGACATGGAGTTTAATTTTTATTAAATTTTAAATTTTAATTATTTAATTAATTATCAATCTTAATCATAATTTTATTGGATTTTTATTATTATTTTTATTAAATTTTAATTATTGCTACTTTTAAAGATATATTTAAAAAGAAATGATTTTTATTTTTTTTATTTTTGTTTTGTGATTATTTACTTATGTTTATTTAATTTTAATAAAAGGAATAAAAAGTTAATTAATTATTTTTTTATTGTTTTTTAAAGAAATAATAAAAGATAATTAGCTTTTTTTAAAAAAAATATTATATTAGTCTTAAAGAATAAAATTAATTATTCACATAAAAGGATTTTATTTTAATTAGTTATCATTTACTTATTTATATTATTTTTTTTTCATGATTAATTTCTTTTTTTTTTTAAATAAAATAAAATTTTTGCATAAAGTAAGTAAAGGAAAATGAATAAAGTGGAGGTTTTCTTTTTTGTTTTGGTTTAGACATCCATTTAAAAAAAAGTAAAAGATGCATAAATTAAATAATAAACAAATAAAGAGAAAACACATAAAGAAATATTAAAAAACAATGATAAAAATGGGGCTTTTTGGCCATCCATTAAAAGAATAAAAAAAATAGGAGGTATAACCTTCCATGAATTGTAATAATTAGCAAAAGTTAGTAACAATAAAAATAAAAGTTAGTAAGTTAGTAAGTTAGTAAGTTAATAACAATAAAAAAAGTTAGCAAAGTTAGTTAAATTAATTGTTAACAACAATAACAACAATAATAATAAAAGTTAGTGAAGTAAGTTAATAATAACAACAATAATAAAAGGTTAGTAATAATAACAACAACAAATAAACAAGTAAATATAAAAGAGTTAGTAATTAATTCTGCAAGAACAAAATAAAAGGTTAGTGACCAAAGTGAAAGAAAATTGAAAAGATGAAGGATTAAATGAGAGTTGTACCCTTAAAAACTGAATTTGAAATTCTGGAAACGTGAAGAACAGAACGCACGCGCGCGGGGGGAGAGAAAAAAAAAAAAGGGTCAGAGAAGGTTTAGGTTTTCTGGAGAGGGAGAGAAGAGGGCCAGGGACCTAGGCTATAATTTTTTCTTTTTCCAAAACGGAGCTCTAAGCTTCATTTCTATTTTTTTTCTGTCTTCAGCACAAAATTTGGGGGGCTATTTATAGAGGAAGTTTAGCTGAACTGTTGATGGATAAATTAATAAAAAATTTCAAACTTATCTCTTAAATTGGTAAAATGACAATTTTAGTCCTTTACGTCTCTCAGCCTCTGGATAAGTTCCTGAAGCTTCTGATTTTGACAATTTTGTCGTTTTCTGTCAATTTGAGCCAAAAACGTCGGCAGGCTCAAAATTTTATGTGACAAACTACCAAATGCTCCTGGAACTTTTAGAATTTGTCAATTTTTCCCGAAACTTCTCAATTTTGTCATTTTTACCTCAAACTTTTAATTTTTTGTCATTTTTTTCATGAAATTTTATTTTATTTCAAACATACACATATTCACACATATATCATTTTAAATCAAATTTTCACAAAACAAAAATATATTTTAAACTAATTAAATTTTTTTAATAATAATAGTAATATTTTCTTTTTAAATTAATTTTTTTTTAATAAAATTTTTTTAAAATTTTAAAACGCCCGGACGAAATTGGGTGTCAACAGCTGCCCCCCTTTGCATGCTTCATGGGACATGATGTATGCAAAGTCGTTACCAAATTTCGTCCGGCTTAGGTAGGCATTGAGAATCTTCTCGCCGCCTAAACAGTAAGGTTTAAGGAAAGGTCCTTAAAACCTCTAACGATAGGAAAGCTCCTATCGTTGTAAGATGGACTGATTGATTGATTATTTGTTTGAGGTTAAGGAAAGGTCCTTAGAACCTCTAACGATAGGAAAGCTCCTATCGTTGTAAGATGGACTGATTGATTGATTATTTGTTTTCGAGGCAAAGGTTCCATTCTTAAAACCTCAGATTGATTGATTGATCTCGAGGCAAAGGTTCCATCCTTAAAACCTCAGATTGATTGATTGATCTCGAGGCAAAGGTTCCATCCTTAAAACCCCGGATTGATTGATTGATGTCGAGGCAAAGGTTCCATCCTTAAAACCCCGGATTGATTGATTGATGTCGAGGCAAAGGTTTCATCCTTAAAACCTCGAATTGATTGATTGATGTCGAGGCAAAGGTTCCATCATTAAAACCTCAGATTGATAATTGATCTCGAGGCAAAGGTTCCATCCTTAAAACCCCAAATTGATTGATTGATCTCGAGGCAAAGGTTCTATCCTTAAAACCTCGGATTGATAATTGATCTCGAGGCAAAGGTTCCATCCTTAAAACCCCGGATTGATTGATTGATCTCGAGGCAAAGGTTCCATCCTTAAAACCACGGATTGATTGATTGATCTCGAGGCAAAGGTTCCATCCTTAAAACCCCGGATTGATTGATTGATGTCGAGGCAAAGGTTCCATCCTTAAAACCCCGGAATGATTGATTGATGTCGAGGCAAAGGTTCCATCCTTAAAACCTCGAATTGATTGATTGATGTCGAGGCAAAGGTTCCATCCTTAAAACCTCAGATTGATTGATTGATCTCGAGGCAAAGGTTCTATCCTTAAAACCCCGGATTGATTAATTGATGTCGAGGTAAAGGCTTCATCCTTAAAACCTTGAATTGATTGATTGATCTCGAGGCAAAGGTTCCATCCTTAAAACCTCGGATTGATTGATTGATTTCGAGGCAAGGGTTCCATCCTTAAAACCTCGGATTGATTGATTGATGTCGAGGTAAAGGTTCCATCCTTAAAACCTCGAATTGATTGATTGATCTCGAGGCAAAGGTTCCATCCTTAAAACCTCGGATTGATTGATTGATTTCGAGGTAAAGGTTCCATCCTTAAAACCTCGAATTGATTGATTGATCTCGAGGCAAAGGTTCCATCCTTAAAACCTCGGATTGATTGATTGATCTCGAGGCAAAGGTTCCATCCTTAAAACCCCGATGATGAAAACTGGTTGTTTTCGAGGCAAAGGTTCCATCCTTAAAACCTCGATGATGAAAATTGATTGTTTTCGAGGCAAAGGTTCCATCCTTAAAACCCCGATGATGAAAATTCACTGTTTTCGAGGCAAAGGTTCCATCCTTAAAACCCCGATGATGAAAATTGATTGTTTTCGAGGCAAAGGTTCCATCCTTAAAACCCCGGCGATGAAAATTGATTCTTTTCGAGGCAAAGGTTCCATCCTTAAAACCCCGATGATGAAAATTGATTATTTTCAAGGCAAAGATTCCATCCTTAAAACCCCGATGATGAAAATTAATTGTTTTCGAGGCAAAGGTTCCATCCTTAAAACCCCGATGATGAAAATTGATTGTTTTCGAGGCAAAGGTTCCATCCTTAAAACCCCGATGATGAAAATTGATGTCGAGGTAAAGGTTCCATCCTTAAAACCTCGAATTGATTGATTGATCTCGAGGCAAAGGTTCCATCCTTAAAACCTCAGATTGATTGATTGATCTCGAGGCAAAGGTTCCATCCTTAAAACCCCGGAATGATTGATTGATGTCGAGGCAAAGGTTCCATCCTTAAAACCCCGGATTGATTGATTGATGTCGAGGCAAAGGTTTCATCCTTAAAACCTCGAATTGATTGATTGATGTCGAGGCAAAGGTTCCATCCTTAAAACCTCGGATTGATAATTGATCTCGAGGCAAAGGTTCCATCCTTAAAACCCCAAATTGATTGATTGATCTCGAGGCAAAGGTTCTATCCTTAAAACCTCGGATTGATAATTGATCTCGAGGCAAAGGTTCCATCCTTAAAACCCCGGATTGATTGATTGATCTCGAGGCAAAGGTTCCATCCTTAAAACCACGGATTGATTGATTGATCTCGAGGCAAAGGTTCCATCCTTAAAACCACGGATTGATTGATTGATCTCGAGGCAAAGGTTCCATCCTTAAAACCCCGGATTGATTGATTGATGTCGAGGCAAAGGTTCCATCCTTAAAACCTCGAATTGATTGATTGATGTCGAGGCAAAGGTTCCATCCTTAAAACCTCAGATTGATTGATTGATCTCGAGGCAAAGGTTCTATCCTTAAAACCCCGGATTGATTAATTGATGTCGAGGTAAAGGCTTCATCCTTAAAACCTTGAATTGATTGATTGATCTCGAGGCAAAGGTTCCATCCTTAAAACCTCGGATTGATTGATTGATTTCGAGGCAAGGGTTCCATCCTTAAAACCTCGGATTGATTGATTGATGTCGAGGTAAAGGTTCCATCCTTAAAACCTCGAATTGATTGATTGATCTCGAGGCAAAGGTTCCATCCTTAAAACCTCGGATTGATTGATTGATCTCGAGGCAAAGGTTCCATCCTTAAAACCCCGATGATGAAAACTGGTTGTTTTCGAGGCAAAGGTTCCATCCTTAAAACCTCGATGATGAAAATTGATTGTTTTCGAGGCAAAGGTTCCATCCTTAAAACCCCGATGATGAAAATTAATTGTTTTCGAGGCAAAGGTTCCATCCTTAAAACCCCGATGATGAAAATTGATTGTTTTCGAGGCAAAGGTTCCATCCTTAAAACCCCGGCGATGAAAATTGATTCTTTTCGAGGCAAAGGTTCCATCCTTAAAACCCCGATGATGAAAATTGATTATTTTCAAGGCAAAGATTCCATCCTTAAAACCCCGATGATGAAAATTAATTGTTTTCGAGGCAAAGGTTCCATCCTTAAAACCCCGATGATGAAAATTGATTGTTTTCGAGGCAAAGGTTCCATCCTTAAAACCCCGATGATGAAAATTGATGTCGAGGTAAAGGTTCCATCCTTAAAACCTCGAATTGATTGATTGATGTCGAGGTAAAGGTTCCATCCTTAAAACCTCGAATTGATTGATTGTTTTCGAGGCAAAGGTTCCATCCTTAAAACCTCGGATTGATAATTGATCTCGAGGCAAATGTTCCATCCTTAAAACCCCGGATTGATTGATTGATCTCGAGGCAAAGGTTCCATCCTTAAAAACCCCGATGATGAAAACTGGTTGTTTTCGAGGCAAAGGTTCCATCCTTAAAACCTCGGATTGATAATTGATCTCGAGGCAAAGGTTCGATCCTTAAAACCCCGGATTGATTGATTGATGTCGAGGCAAAGGTTCCATCCTTAAAACCTCGACGATTGATTGAGTTCGAGGCAAAGGTTCCATCCTTAAAACCTCGGATTGATAATTGATTGTTTTCGAGGCAAAGGTTCCATCCTTAAAACCTCGATGATGAAAATTGATTGTTTTCGAGGCAAAGGTTCCATCCTTAAAACCCCGATGATGAAAATTGGTTGTTTTCGAGGCAAAGGTTCCATCCTTAAAACCCCGATGATGAAAATTGATTGTTTTCGAGGCAAAGGTTTCATCCTTAAAACCCCGATGATGAAAATTGATTGTTTTCGAGGCAAAGGTTCCATCCTTAAAACCCCGGCGATGAAAATTGATTCTTTTCGAGGCAAAGGTTCCATCCTTAAAACCCCGATGATGAAAATTGATTTTGAGGCTAAGGAGCTCTCCTTAGGACCTCGAGCGAAATTTATATGAAAGCAATTGAAATTGGAATAATTTTCTTCGAAAGTGTGAAATTTCATAATAGGCGAGCGCAAAGAATTAGGCTTCGATAAAACGAGTGAATCTTAATGATGACAATAACCCTGACAAATTATGTAAGGGGAACGGATGTTTGGAATCAATATCCAAGGTTCATCTAATATTTTCTTTAGTAAATATAGATTCCCTTGTGAGATATGTCATCCAAATAAGGTCAAAGCTTAACTACCCCAAAATGTTATGCCTAGTAGACCTAATAGGATGCGTCTCAAGAGTAATAAAAATTACTCTTTACTCAGCCATTCCAACCTAAAGGCATTGTCGCATGGTTTTAATATCAGCATGGACGAAACTATCTTATAAAAAGAAATTCCCTGAAAAGAAAAACTGAAACGCGAAAGAAAATGCTGATAATAAAACTAAAGGACAAGAAAAACGGATCAGATCGCTTCTTTCTTCCACAATACTTCAACAGGGTGAGTAGAGGACCATTATGGGAGTGAACTGGTCGGGAAAGACTGTCGTGTCCAGTCTATCTGAATCATTGCTGGATCTGGTTCAGGAACAAAAGCTTGTATTTTATCTAGCAATTCTTCAGCAGTTGTTGCGGATATTATGATTCGCCGTGCCACTCTTGATATGAAATTCTTCTGCATAGCATAATCCATAAAAGCTATCAGACCTGTAAAGAAATTGTTAACATTCAAAAGCCCAATGGGTTTCTTATGCAAATTAAGTTGGGCCATGGAAGCAATTTGAAAGACTTCTCCCAATGTGCCAAAACCACCTGGTAGAGCGATAAAAGCATCAGCATTTAAAAGCATTTGTAACACACGCTCTTGCAAATTTTTAACCACTAATTCTTCTCCAATCGTGCCCCCAGAAATAAATTTCAGAGGTCCAGGGATAATACCCAGAACTTGACTTCCTCCTAGAGATGCTGCTGATGCTACACCTCCCATTAATCCGACACTACCTCCTCCATAAACTAAATGTATTTTTCGCTCAGCTAATACTCTTCCCAAATGGTTGGCTGCTTTTAAATACTCTTCATCTTTTCCAGGAAAAGCCCCAGAAAATACACAAATACTTCGGGATTTACGAGTTGGGGTTTTCTCCATTCCTATCCTTACCCTTGTGAGAAAAGAGGATATATTTATAGAGATGAAGAGATAAGGCAATAATTTTATTTTCAAGAATGGATACATTATTGCCAGCTATTCACAGTAGTCACGAGTATGACTTTGGTCAGGTATGGGTACACTATCATTAAAAGAGGAGGAAAATTTTCAAAATAGCTGCTAGCATGTACAGTAGTCACTACTGTAGCTTACGTCAGGGGTAGGTACGTGATTGTTGGAAGAGAAGGAAAATTTTAAAAAGTGGCAGCTATATACAGTAATCATAACTGTATCTCATGTCAGGAGTGGGTACATTATTGGGAGGATAATTTCAAAAGCGACAGCTAGCATGTACAGTAATCGTGACTTTGGTTCACGTTAGGAGTGAATACATTATTACCAAAAGGGGAGGAAAATTTCAAAAGCGACAGCTAGCACGTACAGTAATCGTGACTTTGATCCTCGTCTTCCAATGGCTTTGCGTCCAGTAATGGCTTTAATGCTTTCTATGAATCGGTGATTTGCATCTCATCTAGCTTTCTCACAAACTGGCAAACAGGGTCGTTTAGAGTCAGATTCCCAAGACTGTAACGATCTTGTTCTTTTTGGAAAATTATCCATAATCCAACAACCTCAAATTGCACTATTCCGCAAGAATGCGCTTCAAGAACCTCTCTAATATCTTCTAGAGATTCCTTACGCAAGCCATTCTTAATGAATCTTATTCTATCATTACGATTTCTGGTGATCACTCCTGGAGAACGACATTTATTGCCGCAAATCCACCATCCACAATTATGACAAACGCCTAGCCTCTTTGCTCTTCTTTTTTTGGCATAAGCGCTTTTACCAAAGCCGGGCATACGGGGAAAGAACGCTTCTGGAACTTCACCAGCTGAACGAACCTTAGCTTCAATTAGCCACCGCACATTATCAGGAATGCCTTTGTGCATAAATACTCTGAATCGTTCACATCTAGCTTGATAAATCTTTTTAAGAACATTTATTGGGAAGGAAGGAAAATACTTTCGTAGGGCGGAAAGAGAAGACTCCATTGATGAAGGAGGCAAAGAAAGAAATTAGTGATTGTAGGAAACGAAAATAACTAACACATATTTATAGTGATGAAAGGGATAATGCGTTAATTACACTTACAGAAGCAAGTACATTATTGTCAAAAGAAAAGACAAATGACAGCTTATATGTACAGGAATCATGACCGTGGCTCTCATCTTCCACTGATTTATGTCCAGTAATGGCTTCAATGCCTTCTATAAGTCGGGGATTTGCTTCCCATCCAGTTTCCTTACAAACTGACAAACAGGGTCGTTTAAAATCACATTCCCAAGACTGTAACGGTTTCGTTCTTTATGGTAAGTCCTCCATAAACTGATAATTTCACCTTGCATTTTTCCACAAGAATGCGTTTCAAGAGTCTCTCGGATATCTTCCAGAGATTCCTTACGCAGGCCATTCTTAATGAATTTTCTTTTATCTTCACGATTTATGGAGATGTATCCTAAAGAGCGACATTTAGTAATACAATTTCATCGCCCACATTTATAACACACGCCTAGTCTCTTTGCTCTTCGCCTTTTGGCATAACGGCTTTTACCTAAACCGGGCATGCGGGGCATAAATGCATCTGGAACTTCACCCGCCAAACGGACCTTAGCTTCAATTATCCACTGCACATTATCGGGAATGCCTTTGCGTGTAAAAACTCTGATTCTTTCACATCTAGCCAGGTAGATCTTTTTAAGGACTTTTATTGGAAGGGAAGGAAAGTATTTTCGCAGTGCAGAAAGAGTAGAATCCATTGATGAGAGAAGAATTTGAGAGAAGAGGGAAATGAATCAGTTATTGTAGGAGACTGGAATAACTGAATTTAGAAGTCACGGGGTATCTTATCCGCTGCTTAATCAGAAGGAAGAACACGCATTTATAGTGATGAAAAGGGATAACGTGTCGATTACACTTAGGGGAGCGTGTACATCTGTCAAAAGAAAATGCAAACTTTTCCAAATATAACAAACTGTATGTACAGTAATTGTGACTATGGCTCATATCTTCCACTGGTTTTTCATCCAGTAACGGCATTAACGGCTTCTATGAGTCGAGGATTTGCTTCCCATCCAGTTTTCTTACAAGCTGGCAAACAGGGTCATTTACAGTCAGATTCCCGGGACTGTAACGGTTTCGTTCTTCATGAAAAATGCTCCACAAACCAAGTAGTTCACGTTGCACAGATCCACAAGAATGCGTCTCAAGAGTCAATTGGATATCATCCAACGAGTCTTTACTCAGGCCATTCTTAATGAATCGTATTTTATCTTCTCGATTATCAGAGATCATCCCTAAAGATCGACATTTAGTATTACAAGTCCACCGTCCACATTTATGGCAGACTTGTAACCTTTTCGCTCTTCGCTTTTTGGCATAAGAGCTTTTGCCTATACCAGGCATGTGAGACACAAATGCCTCTGGGATTTCACCTGCTAGACGAACCTTGGCTTCGATTAACCACCGCACATCTTCAGGGATTCCTTTGTGCATCAGAACTCTTAATCGTTCACAGCAAACTTGGTAGATCTTTTTGAGGATGTTCATTGGGAGAGAAGGGAAATATTTTCGCAAGGCGGAAAAAGTAGGATCCATTTTCTAGGAGGAAGTAAAAGAAAGAAGGGGTGAAGGAATCAGTTATTATGGGCAACTGAGAGAACCGACTTGAGAGTCACGGAGTACCGTATCCGCCGTTTAACCGGAAAAGTAGATCCTACTTCATTTTGATAGATATTTTTTTTTATCCGTTGATCCAGTCCTCGATTATTGAATCCATTGTCCGCTTTTGACAAAGTTTCAACGACAATATTTCTTGATGTCTGCCTTATCTTTGACCACAGCTATCTCTTATCTTGGATGCTGCTAAGCTGGCATCAATCCTG
Source organism: Aquilaria yunnanensis (assembly GCA_039654915.1). Taxonomy (NCBI): domain Eukaryota; kingdom Viridiplantae; phylum Streptophyta; class Magnoliopsida; order Malvales; family Thymelaeaceae; genus Aquilaria; species Aquilaria yunnanensis. The sequence goes on from CM077600.1 coordinate 53,004,367, forward strand.
TCCTTCCAGGTGTAGCCTCGATTATTGAATCAATTGCCAAGCTTTTGACAATATTGTCTACTTTATCCTTTTTGATATCTGCCTTATCCTTGGCTATAGCTATCTCTTATTTTGGATACTACTAGCTGATGTCAATCCTGTCCTTCCAGGTGTAGTCTCGATTATTGAATCAATTGCCAGGCTTTTGACATATTGTCTACCTTATCCTTGAATTCCTGATGCGGGTTGGTCCCGCATATTAGCTGTGTATCCAGTGATAGATTGGTAAGAGCTGATATTATTGAGATCTCAGCTTATACTGCTGTAACGGTGCGGTGGATGTGTTTCCCATTTGATTCCTATCATGTAAAAATCATGCATGCATGATGTGAAATGCATGAATGCAAAGCATGTGTAATTGATGGTTCTTTTTTTTTTTTATTTTTATTTTTATTTATATTTATTTTTTTATTTTTTATTTTTTTTGGATTGATCTAGTTCTTCATATCTTTGCTTTACTGGATCCTCTTTATAATTGCCTTCTTGGACTATCATTGAATCTCTTTATGCTTTCCAGCTTTTGTTCACTGCCTCAAAAGCCCAACTCTTTTCAAAATCCCCTTTCTTTGACTTGTTCTTGAATTTTGGCCTCAATTTCTTTAAAGTTGGCCCGCCTCATAATTTATATCTCTTTCGGGTACTCATCCATTGTCATGGATTTGATACCATCAAAGGCTTTACTTTCAATGTCTGCTTTGCCCATTTTCTTCTGGCCGTGCCGACACTTGTTTACCCCCATGTTACAGTCCGAATGATTGCTCTTCCTTAGACTCAGGTTCTGATCCATAAGACTTGCCCCCTTGTCTATTGAGCTTCTTTCTTGGCAGTACTTTTCTTGTGCTTAGTAGAGACTACTTTGCCCCCTTGATTATGGTGTTTATGTGGAAAAAGATATCATCTCGCCTTTGATTTAACAGAAGGTTGAGGATTTCTAGACCTTTGTGATGGCACTTGATCGTAAATTTCTCTTACAAGAACCACATCTTATTAAAGAAAGACTCAAGCTATCTCCTTACTTTTAAGTCTACATACATTAATGAATAATGGTTTGGCCTTAAAGAAAAACTTTCATCAATTTTCAAAGCTTGACAAAGTAATTTACGGTCTTTGTTTTCAATTAAAATGTCCTGCCATTCTTCCCTTTCCAACTCGAAGACATAAACTGTGCAAGGCAATAAGGTAGAAACATGATTCACAATAATAGCCTTTTAACTGAATGAGGATGATATCGAGAGGTAAATGTTAGGTGTGAGGAAAGTTAAGTTTGAATGTTTTTTTTTTTTTGTGGCAGTCTTTTAGCTGAATGAGAATGATATTAAGAGGTAAATATTAGGTCTGAATAAAGTTAAGTTTGAGTGGTGTGAAAGAAGGGTCTTTTAATACTACTCGTGAGCAAATTTAATTATGGTGAAAAACTCAATAGTGATGACCTCAAACTTGCCACTCTTTCCAGAAAGTTAGACCTCATCTGTTGCCCCCCAACTATTGTGATCTTTATGCATGCTTGGTTTGAGGGTTGCTTTTGTGTTCTAAACCGCCTTTGCAGGTTTTCAGTCTAGAATCCATAGCTCACTTTTTTTTTTCTTTTTTTTTTTTTCTAGTTTGAGCCATTTTTCCTCTTTTTTTTTTTTTGTTTTTTTGTTTTTTTGTGTGAGCTATGGTGATAACATACTTGATAACTCTCTTGAAGTGAGATGACTCAAGTGGCCTTGCTTGCTCGTGCTTGTTCTCAGTTCTTTTTGGTTTTGAATTTTCCCTTGTTGGCTTTTTCGTGGAAGGGATGAACTTTTTCCTTTTCGGAGTTTTTGTTACAGAGAACCGAGATCATAGCCTTCTTGAAATGAGATGATTCAAGTGGCCTTACTTGCTTGTGTTTGCTCTCAGTCTCGCTTTTTTTGGTTTTGAATTTTCCCTTGTTGGCTTTTTGATGGAAGGGATGAACTTTTTCCCTTTTTTTTTTTTGGAGTTTGTGTTATGGAGAACCGAGATCATAGCCTTCTTGAAGTAAGATGACTCAAGTGGCTTTATTTGCTTCTCAGTCTCTTTTTTTTTTTTTGGATTTTTTTTTCTTGTTTGGATTTTCTCTTTAATGGCTTTTGATGGAAGGGAGGAACTTCTTTCCTTTGTTGGAATTTGTGTTGTGGAAAACTGAGAATTTTTTTTTTGTATTGAGCATTTGTGAGAATTGGGAGGCCACTGAAGTCATTTAATATGAGAGCTAACTTCTTTGGAAGTTAATCCCGGACTCCTTGCAAGGATGTTGATAACCACTGTGAATTCTTTTTTAGGGTTGAGGTGCAACATATGAAATCCTTCTTACTAGATTTGGCAGCACTTTCAAGATCATTACTATCAAATTTTCCTTAACTTTTTATTTTCACCCACGAGTAGTATCATTTAGAAAGCAAAGTATGATAGCAATAATTGATAGTATAATGGAAAGGAGTGAGAGATGGATGTAAAAACAAAATTTTTGGTAAGAAGTGATAGAATGTGTAGGTGTAATAATTGAATTTTTGGTAAAAATTGGTACAATATGTAGATGTAATAATGGAATTAAAAAGTGGTATAATGTACACGTAACATCTTTTTGTTAGAGAACAAAAAGAATTACCAGTTGTCAAAAAGTAAAGTGTGATGGCAATAATAGATAGTATAATGGCAAAGAGTGTAAAAAAATGGAAAGTAGTAGAATGCACGCATTACATCTTTTTGTTGTACCAGAATGAATACCAGGTGTCCATCTAACAAAGACTACACCCTAGATTTTGGACTAAATCTAGGAGATTTTTACTATTAGATTACTTTTGCAAGCTTTCAAAGATACAAGTTTATTCAAAGGATTCCCTGTCATTCGAAAATGTATGCGGACTGTTAGGTCAGATCTGACTTGGAGCCCTTCCAAAATCAATGTAATTCCAGCTCAAAATCTTCACTTTCAATTATCAATCACATCATGGCCTAGCAACTTAGACTCGACCAACTGTTGGACCTTGAGTTTCAGCACCACAGACTTTTCAGTTACATTTGGGATTTGGGTCACACCAACTTGGAAGAGAAGGTCACTTGGCCTTTGCTACTATTGATATAGATGATAGCAGAATGCCTTCTTCAGCAAAGACTGTGATTAACTTTCCTTCAAAAATGAATTTCATTTTTTGGTGTAATGAGGAGGGAATTGCTCCGGCCATATGAATCCATGGTCTTCCCAACAGACAAGTATAAGAAGGATTAATGTCCATAACTTGGAATGTGATATGAAAGACACAAGGGCCGATCTCTATTGGCAGCTCTATTTTTCCGACGACATTTTTATTCGTCCCGTCAAATGCTTGAATAGTGATATGACTGTAGTTGAGGTATGATGAGTCTATACCAAACTTGTGTAAGGTCTCAATTGGCATTATGTTTAGAGCTGACCCATTATCAACAATAACTCTAGTCATAGTTCGATCTTTGTATTTAACCGAAATATATAGAGCCTTAGAGTGACCCATTCCTTCTGCTGGTATCTCATCGTCAGTGAATGTGATGAGATTCTGTGCGGTGATGTTGTTGACGAGGTGGTCAAAATTATTCACTGAAATATCTGGCTCAACATAGGCCTTATTCAAGACTTTGAGGAGGGTTTCTCGATGAGCATCAGAGCTTATGAGTAGTGAAAGTATGGAGATCTTTGTTGGCAGGTGGTTTAACTGCTCCACGGCACTGTACTCACTTTGCTTCATGAGTTTGAGGAACTCAGTAGTTTGTTCATCTGTCACCTCTTGAGACATCTTTTGCTCTTTAGATGTATCTGTATCTAGAGGCTCACTTGTTGGGTCTGTGACGTTCTTATCTTGTCGAAGCTTGTACATTTGTTCTGGAGAGTAACATGGACCACTTCTAGTCATACTCCTAACTTCTAACGGAGTTGATGTGATGTTGGAAGTGTAATCATGGCTCCATGGAACAGCCTTGTCTGATTTGTAGAGGAATGACCTCGGGACTCGAGTTCTTAAAGGCTTGACAATAGATTTTGAAATTGGTATAACTAGTGGTTTTGGCGTAGCATTGACTTCCCGTTTTTTAGTGATCACATTTACATCATCATCTTTATTAGACGTAGAAATGATGAGTTGGGATGAGTCCATGAGCCTTTGTAGACTTTCACGGAATTCTGAGCATTCTTGGATAGAATGACTTTTACTGTCATGAAAGTCACACCAGTCCTCATCTTTGACTTCTTCATGTTTAAAAGAAGACTTCCGGATGATAACCCCTTCTTTTAGAAGGCATGAATATACATGCTTAAGAGGGGTTATGATATCGTTGACTGACTTCTTTATCGGCTGGTGTTCTTCTATCATATTGACTGGTTTTGCTTGATGAGGCGGCAATGGATTGTGAGTGACGTTTGGTTCATCGGAAAAGTCCAACCACTTTGACTCGATTAATTGTTGAACTATACGCTTCAATGCCATGCAGTTTTCCAAGCCATGGCCTGGAACGCCATCATGATATGGGCAGGTAATGTTAGGGTCATACCACCTTGGATATGGGGGTTTGAATGGCTTTGTAGGAATTGGACGGATAAATTGTCTTTCGATGAGTTTTGGGTATAACTCAGTATAAGTCATGGAAATTGGTGTGAAAACTTCTCTTGGTCTTGGTGCAGGTACTGGAGGAGTAGGAGCAGGTGGCCATGACTGATTAGGTCTGTTAAAAGGATAATTGTTGGGCCTATTGGAAGGATAATTATTGGGCCTATTCAGAGGATAATCATTGGGCCTATTTGGAAGGTAATTATCGGGCCCATTGGCAAAATAGGATAGGCGAGGTCCGATAGCCACCGTATCCACGAGGGGAATCCTTCTTCCGCGTCCTATTTGTTGTACTTCGTCATCTTTTCTTCTGGATGGTCCTCCTCTTTTCATAGGATTATTAAAGGATTCAGCAATATTCCCAGTCCTAATCTCATGCTCGATTCTTTCTCCAGACATGACAATGTTAGAAAAATTAGTTGCCGAATTGCCAATGAGTTCGTCATAATATAGGTACTTCAGTGTCTGGACAAACAAAGTGACCATTTCTCTTTCTGTCATGGGTGGCTGAACTTGTGCTTCTTGAATTGCTTTCGCCTTGATTAGCTCGATCAATTGTCTCATTTGTTCGGCCATACTTTCTATCTTGGACTCTATCTTTATGAGACGTCCTTCGATTTGTTCTGCCATTAATCTTATTTGGAGCCGAATTGAATATCGGTGTCGAGGTCCAATTTTATCCTTTTAAAAGTAAGGTATATTTTATTAGATCCTATGTGTATGTGATTGATGCAATGGATGCATGTAGGAAAAATGAGATTATGTTTTTATCAGACTTTGTATACACGTGATTGATGTAATGGATGTATGCAACGAGATTATGTTTTTATCAGACTTTATATGCACGTGATTAATGTAATGGATGTATGCAATGAGATTATGTTTTTATCAGATTTTATATGCGTGTGATTGATGTAATGAAATGCATGCAATGAGATTATTTTTATCAGACTTTATATGCACGTGATTAATGTAATGGAATGCATGCAATGAGTGAGTTTGCTTATCCAATATCATGGAACTTCAAGACTTTTAGTTGTTATTAAAAAGACCAAAAAGTTAGCATAGTTTGATGCGTGGTTTTGATGCATGAAGAATATTTGCACAAAACAGAAGTATAACAAAAGAAAGATAAGTTTATTAATAACTTAAATAGCAATTAACAACTCATGAACTATTATGGAAAAATGAGTTAAAACCATAAATACGAAAATAAAAGTGTAGAGCAACAACACAGTATAACAAGGATATGCTTATGGCGTTGGTAAATGGGAGGAATACTATGGTTAGTTCTATGGTTAAGTGGGGAGTTCTATATGCATAAGGTGGCTTATCAAAAAGGCAAGGGATAGTTCCCGAATCCCGTCACTAAATTATAGTGACGGCCCGATTCCTTACCCTCTAGGGTTAATGTAAGGAATGGATTAATTCGAGTCGTAGCTTTTCGTGGGCCCATGCAGAGACTAACCGTCTCAGAAGGCAATACACTACTTTGCTACTTTGAAACCGGTGAAGGCTTGGAGACCATGGCCTCACAAGGACAACAACACCAATTCCGCTTAGAAAGAATCGTGTTCGATTTAAGTAAGCTCGGGTATAGAGCTTCATATTGTGAATCCATAATGCATGTTTTCGCTAAGTAAATATAGCATATAAAAATCCACATAATAAGCAAAGTAAATTAAAACAAATCAACTTTAGGCTCGACTCACTAACGTCGAGTCCCCAGTGGAGTCGCCAAGCTGTGGCAACGTGCGGATCGTTTTCGGGAGTCGCCACCAATCTGTTTACCTAGGTCGATTGGTCACCTTAAATATTGGTCTGCGAGAGTTCGGGGGTTCGGGAGTACGGTTACGTTAAAACAACTTTGTTAAAACGCCCAAAAATTGGCACCTTAGTTGATTTTAATTTTGTTTCGCTTTGCTTTTAAATAATTTTCAGTTAATTTAGAGATTTTAACTGAATTAGTCGAAATGTGGATTTTTAAGTTAATTTGTATAAAATTTTATACTTCCGAACCATGGACTCTGCCGAGTCATTTGGACACGGAATTTGGTGAAATTTTAAACAATTTTATCCATATTGTAAAAATATGGATTTTTTATCTTTTTATTTAATTTATTTATTTTAAAAAGTTTGATATTTTCCAAACCGTAGATCCTGCCGGATCATCCGGATATGGAAATTAAATTTAATTTATCGTAATTATTTAATTCTTATTATTAAATTAATTATTAGTTTAATTAATAAATTTATAAGTCTTTTTATTTATGAAATTTTATATTTGTTAATGGTCTTTAATATTAACTAAATATATTTTTTATTTTTTTTATATTTTATTATTCTTTTCTTTCTTTCTTTTTTTATATTTTTATTCTTTCTTATTTTCTTTTACTTTTCTTTTCTTTCTTTTCTTTTTTTTTATTCTTTTAGTTTTGTTTTGAAAGATTCTTTGTTTAATGAAAGATATTTATTATTTAAATAATTACTCAATTTATAAAAGAATCAAAAAATAATTTTTAAATATTTAATATCAAAAATCTGTAAAGAAATTAAAGAGTTGACATTTATTTTATGTTTATTCTATTTATTTGATAAAATAATAATCAAAAAGTAATTATTTAATCAAGATTTTATTTAAAAAAAATCTAATGATTTATATGTGTATTAAAAATAAAATAAAAAGTCTTGATATTTATATAATTTATTCTGAATAAAAGATTAACCAAAAGTAATTATTTAATTAAGATTTTTATTTATTTAATAAAGAAAACCAAAAATTTATATGTATATTTTAAACATAAAAGAAAAGTTTTGATTTTTCATATGCTTCTTTTATTAAAGAAAGATTTTGTTTTAATTTTTATTATTTTTATTAAAAAAAAATTTTATTCTCCAAACCATTGGATCCTGGCGGATCATTTGGACATGGAGTTTAATTTTTATTAAATTTTAAATTTTAATTATTTAATTAATTATCAATCTTAATCATAATTTTATTGGATTTTTATTATTATTTTTATTAAATTTTAATTATTGCTACTTTTAAAGATATATTTAAAAAGAAATGATTTTTATTTTTTTTATTTTTGTTTTGTGATTATTTACTTATGTTTATTTAATTTTAATAAAAGGAATAAAAAGTTAATTAATTATTTTTTTATTATTTTTTAAAGAAATAATAAAAGATAATTAGCTTTTTTTAAAAAAAATATTATATTAGTCTTAAAGAATAAAATTAATTATTCACATAAAAGGATTTTATTTTAATTAGTTATCATTTACTTATTTATATTATTTTTTTTTCATGATTAATTTCTTTTTTTTTTTAAATAAAATAAAATTTTTGCATAAAGTAAGTAAAGGAAAATGAATAAAGTGGAGGTTTTCTTTTTTGTTTTGGTTTAGACATCCATTTAAAAAAAAGTAAAAGATGCATAAATTAAATAATAAACAAATAAAGAGAAAACACATAAAGAAATATTAAAAAACAATGATAAAAATGGGGCTTTTTGGCCATCCATTAAAAGAATAAAAAAAATAGGAGGTATAACCTTCCATGAATTGTAATAATTAGCAAAAGTTAGTAACAATAAAAATAAAAGTTAGTAAGTTAGTAAGTTAGTAAGTTAATAACAATAAAAAAAGTTAGCAAAGTTAGTTAAATTAATTGTTAACAACAATAACAACAATAATAATAAAAGTTAGTGAAGTAAGTTAATAATAACAACAATAATAAAAGGTTAGTAATAATAACAACAACAAATAAACAAGTAAATATAAAAGAGTTAGTAATTAATTCTGCAAGAACAAAATAAAAGGTTAGTGACCAAAGTGAAAGAAAATTGAAAAGATGAAGGATTAAATGAGAGTTGTACCCTTAAAAACTGAATTTGAAATTCTGGAAACGTGAAGAACAGAACGCACGCGCGCGGGGGGAGAGAAAAAAAAAAAAGGGTCAGAGAAGGTTTAGGTTTTCTGGAGAGGGAGAGAAGAGGGCCAGGGACCTAGGCTATAATTTTTTCTTTTTCCAAAACGGAGCTCTAAGCTTCATTTCTATTTTTTTTCTGTCTTCAGCACAAAATTTGGGGGGCTATTTATAGAGGAAGTTTAGCTGAACTGTTGATGGATAAATTAATAAAAAATTTCAAACTTATCTCTTAAATTGGTAAAATGACAATTTTAGTCCTTTACGTCTCTCAGCCTCTGGATAAGTTCCTGAAGCTTCTGATTTTGACAATTTTGTCGTTTTCTGTCAATTTGAGCCAAAAACGTCGGCAGGCTCAAAATTTTATGTGACAAACTACCAAATGCTCCTGGAACTTTTAGAATTTGTCAATTTTTCCCGAAACTTCTCAATTTTGTCATTTTTACCTCAAACTTTTAATTTTTTGTCATTTTTTTCATGAAATTTTATTTTATTTTAAACATACACATATTCACACATATATCATTTTAAATCAAATTTTCACAAAACAAAAATATATTTTAAACTAATTAAATTTTTTTAATAATAATAGTAATATTTTCTTTTTAAATTAATTTTTTTTTAATAAAATTTTTTTAAAATTTTAAAACGCCCGGACGAAATTGGGTGTCAACAAATATTTACTTTAGTTCTATGAAAGACATAAAATCCATATGACAGTAAAATCCAACCTCCTTATGGGTAGAGGTTGTAATCGCATGAAAATTTCTATTCTTTATTTAATAAGACTAGTAACAAAACATTAAGAACAAAATTTCTCCACACTTATGGGCATAGGAAAAATTCATCCATAACATTCAATTAACTATCTTACTTCAACTAATACACAAATCAAACAACCTCCCTGTGCAGTTGAGTCATTATTTCCATGCATTAGTTGTAATTTAATGTCATATACTTATGAGATTCTATAAAATTTCTCTTTAAGATTTAAGATGCACTTATAGCTATTTCTAAATCATGTACACCAAATGAACCTCAATGACATTAAAACTTTTATTTGGATCAATATTAGATACCCAAAACATTAGCATAATTTACTTGATCTATTAACATGCAAACAATAACCTTGAAGCATGTATTAAACAAATAGATCAATCCAACACATCAGCTATGAATATATTGTCAAGCACATGAACAATAAAATTTTCTAGAACAAGATCATGCTCTCGGCTTGGTATGCAATAAGCATAAATTCATATACAACTAGCTCCCTAATTGCAAACTTCATACCAGATTGCCAGTCATGGACGCAAATCCAATGACAATAAAATAGGCAAAAAATTGAAACAAATATACCAATGAGAACTTCGCGTGTGAACAGGGAGACAAAGCACTCCAGTGATGAAAAATCATCAAGTAAAGGCAAGGGAAACTTGGTAAATACGATAATGCACCATGATTACTTAATTGGGTAATAAAAACCAACTTCAATACTAAAATTTTGGTATTTAACAAACATTTCTAATAGTTATGTATTGATAATTTTAAATTTTTAACGTGTAAATATTAGTGAATATGTGTTGGTAAATCACTATTTAAAAATTCATTTATCAATGCACAAAATTTATGCTGTTTGTAATTTTCAATACAAATACATTGGTAATATACCATACTGTCAATTACCAACAATCATATGCCAGATTTATTTTTTAGCGGCATAATGCGTGTTAATATTTATCAATGTGCATGTGTGTTGGTTATATTTCTAATGTGACATATCATTAGTAAATCTTTTAGAATTTAAAAAAAAGGAGCCATTAAAAACTACAATTTATTTTTTTTTTTAAATATATTACTAGAATAAATTCAGAAATTGAAAAAATAAAAAATATCACAAAAATTACCCAAAATTCACAAAATTTTTAAAAAAACCTTACTAATTTTTTTAAAAAAATTACAAAAAATTAATAAAAAATTAAAATTCACGCAAAATTCAAAATCTTAGAGTGGGGAAACTACAGATCGGCAAGATTGAACACCAGACACTTCAGATCGGCAATAATTCAAAAATAACAATTAGGAAAAAATTAACAATTAACAAAATTCAAAAAAATTAACAATGAACATTGAAAAATTAACAATTAACAATTAATAAATAAGAAAAAAAATTCATAAAAACCAAAAATCCAAATATTGGCAACAAATAAAAAATTAACCAGAATCAGATTTGCTTCACAAATTCAGATATACACCGAAATTTAGATCGGTGAGGGATGGCGAAGTTGACGGCCAGAAACAACCGGCGACGCATGGAGCGAGGCCGTCCAAGAAGCGTCGGGCCAGGGAGTAGACGTCGGCTAAAGAGGAAGGAGGACGTTAAGACCAAGAGAGGACGCTAGAGAGAGTCGAATGAAGAAAACCGAGGACAGACAGCAGGCCACCGAGGAGACGCTACGCAAACAGAGGTGAGAGGAGGACGGAGGAGATTTGGCGGCGAATCGAAGGAGGGCAATCGGAGGCGAAGTCAGCAAGGGCAAAGGGAGGCAGAAGAGAGAGGAGGGCGAAGGGAAGAGAGACGAGGACGGAAGAGAACGTTGAGCGAGGCGGAGGGCGAAGGGAGGTAGAGGGCCAAGGGAGATGGAGGGCAGAGGCGGCTGGGAGAGGAAGATGGAGGGGAGAGGCAGCTGGGGGCGAGGGAGATAGAGGGTTCCGGCAGGGTTTTATATGAGTTAAGTTAGGGCTTTATGTGCTTTTAGGCTTTTGTGGCTTATTATATGTATATTTCACATATTTAATTTATATACTCTCTCTGTTCCATATTATTTGTAACACTTTTCTTTTTTGGTCGTCCCAAATTCTTTGTACCATTTTCTTTTTAAGTAAGTTTTACTAGATAATTTTACAATTATACCCTTTTCTCATCTACTCTACTGTCATTTGTTTTGTTTTTTGTTATGTTCCTCTGATCCCTTTGTTGGCCACTGTCGACATGGGTGCGCTGGCCAATCAGGGCGGCTGGTGACGAGGCGAGGAGATCTGGGCGAGCGACGGGATGAGGAGGTCAGGTTGACTAGGCGACGGAGTGAAGAGGTTAGGGCAACAGAGCAAGGAGACTAGGACGGCGAGTGACGTGCGGATTGCGAATCAAAGGTAGGAGACAAGGACAAAAGCGAAGGAGGCCGAATTAATGAGGGGAGGAGATCGGGGGAGGCAAAATCGGAGGAGATCGAATGCAGCGATGACATTAAAGGAGACTGAATCATCGAGATAAGCGGAGGAGATCGGAGGAGGCCAAATCAATGAGGCGATGAGGACGACGAAGGCCGGCCACAAGATCGTCGTTGCTTGTGGGCTGCCGACGATCAAGACAATTGCTGAGATTCAGGAAGCGACGATGCAGCGCCAAGAACGGCGACGATCGACGACGGCAGTGGAATGAAAACAATGGTGGATCGAGGATGACGGTCGATCGAGGAAGACAACAGATTGAGAACGACGGTGGATTGCGAGGAGCGATGAAGCGATCGTGGACGACGGCCGCAGATTAAGGACGGCAAACCCAGCTTCCATGATGATTGACGTCGTTCACACTAGGCGGCGCGGAGGATGATGAGACCCGACAAGTATGGAGGGAAGTACCGGCAAAGGCGACATCACGGACGAAATTGATGGCCAAAACGAAGTCGGAATCAAAGGCGTGGATGGAATTGAAGATTGAATCAGGTTTGGTGGTGTTGCACGTGGGGAGAGAAAAAGGATAAATAAGGGGTAAAAAGGGAAAAATATACAATATTTTATCATTTCTTAATCTCCGTACCAAACACAAATGGTGCAAACAATACGGGACGGAGGGAGTATATGATATATTTTAAGTACATATTTTTATATATAATATATTGTATTATTATTATTTATAAGTGTATGATAATATATATTCTAAATTATAATTATTATTTGTAAAAATGTTTTAAAAATTTTAAAACTTTACTTTCTAAAATATATAATTTTATATATGATTAATATCATTATATATATATATATATATATATATATATATATAATTCTTACCAATGGACTACACGTTGATAATTGTTAATGAGTAAGTTACCAACAGTCAAATGCATTGATAATTTATTAATGGTTTGACACGTTGGTAACTTACCGATGGTTTGACGCATTGAGCCATTAAAAAATTACCAACACTTTTGACCATTAATAAATTTTAATTTTTCACCAACAGTCTAACGTTTTAATAATTATTAACGTGCTTGTTTGTTATTTACCCATTAGGAAACCTATTTTTTTTTAGTAGTGCGTGTCGGTAAGTAACACAAAACCAATAAACAAGGGAAAAAAATTTTAAGCCATAAATACGTGTATCTCCATAAGAAAATCAATTATTAAGATTTCCTATTTCCAGCCGAAGCACATGTCTGCAATTTTAAGAATAAAATGGTAGAAAGGCCGAATCCATTTTTGCAATAGGAAAGCATGCAATCGGTCGAATATATGAAGACTGATTCAGTTCGAGTAAGCATGTTGGAGATGTTATTTCAATAAAAAATAATAATATTTATTAATAATAAATATTTTTAAGATACTAGCCGTTTGTTTTATTAGTGTCTTTTAACTCTCATTTACTTACTTTTTAAAGCTTATAAATGTAGAAATTAAGAGTCCAAATGATTAGGAGTTTAATGGTTTGATTATGGCTCTTAAACATGGATGTATATATATATATATATATATATATATATATATATATATATATATATATATTTTGCTTTATCTTCATTTGAGATACATATTCTTGGCCTCTCCACCTCTCCAATTTTTTAGATTGATTCATAAAAATTATTTTCTATATATCTCCAAATTATATTGGGTAAAAAAATGTGTGGCTAGAGCTTCACTTCACAACAATGCATGTGTATGTGAAGTTACAACAAGATGGTTGGGTGGTGTGACTGAGACCGCTGCACCGATATAGCACGAAATGTTCAAAAGAGAGTGGGTAGACTCACGACTCATACCAATTATTCTTGATATATAGGTGATATTTTTCTTATTCTCTACAAATTTTATTCTCTATTATTTACTAATTTTATATTACTTAACTATCTATTTTCGTGCCATTGGTGAGATAAAAATTTGGCCTAAATTCTATATTTTATTATTTATGAATTTTCTAATAGTTTTACAGTGCAGGAACAACAATTTTTGGACGTTACGTCTTATTTGAAAAATATGTAAAAAATGATTTTGTATTCACATTTATATTGAGCCGTATTACACTTGATCATGTTTTAAATTTACTCAGTGAATTTTCTAATCTTATATAAATAATTGCCTATGATAGCTTCGATAGCTTCGAATTACATTTTGATTTAGAGATATTCATTGTATTTGGAACCAATATTTTTTAGTGGCTGTGGCAACGTCGGGTTTTCTGGAGTCGCCACCAATCAGTTTACTTAGGTCGATTGGTCACCTAAAATATGGTCTGCGAGAGTTCGGGGGTTCGGGAGTACGGTTACGTTGAAACAACTTTGTTAAAACGCCCAAAAATTGGCACCTTAGTTGATTTTAATTTTGTTTTACTTTGCTTTTTAAAAAATTTCAGTTAATTTAGATATTTTAACTGAATTAGTCGAAAATGTGGATTTTTGGTAATTAAGTTGGATAAAATTTGATACTTCCGAACCATGGACTCTGCCGAGTCATTTGGACACGGAAGATTTTTGATTCCGAACCATGGACTCTGCCGAGTCATTTGGACACGGAATTTGGTGAAATTTTAAACAATTTTATCCATATTGTAAAAATATGGATTTTTATCTTTTTATTTAATTTATTTATTTTAAAAAAAATGATATTTTCCAAACCGTAGATCCTGACGGATCATCCGGATATGGAAGTTAATTTAATGTTAATTAATTATTTAATTCTTATTTATTATAGAATTAATTATTAGTTTAACTTATAAGTCTTTTTTATTAAATTTGTTAATGATTTTAAAAATCTTTCTTTTTTATATCTTATTATTCTTTTCTTTCTTTTCTTTTCTTTTCTTTATCTTTTTGATTTTTATCTTTCTCTTATCTTTCTTTTCTTTTTCTTATCTGATTTTTCTTTTTTAATGAAGGATATTTATTATTTAAAGAATTACTCAATTTATAAAAGAATAAAAAAATAATTAATTTTTTATTTAATAAGAAGTTAATTTAAAGGAATCAAAGAGTTTAAAAAAAAATAAAATAAAATAAAAATCTTTGATCATGGTACGGGGCGTTGTTACTCAGCCAGACCCTCTTCACCAGGTGAAGCAGCTCAAAAGCGGGCACGAGACAGTTTCCAGCCAATATACCATGAACTAATTTTTTATTAAAATAATTATTTAATACCAGGATTTTATTTATTTACCAAAGAAAACAAGAGAGTTGAAAATAAAATCTTAATTCTCATGTATTTGATTTTTTATTTAAAAGATTAACCAAAATTAATTATTCAATAAAATAATAAAGAAAAGATTTATATAAAGAAAGTCTTGATATTTATACATATTTATTTTTTTAAGCTTATTTTTTTTATTTGATAAAAGATGAACCAAGAAAGTAATTATTTAATCAAGGTTTTGTTTATTTAATGAAGAAAACTAAAGATTTATATGTATATTTTAAAAATAAAAGTGAAGCCTTAATATTTTATTTAATAAAAGGTAAATCAAAAAGTAAACAAAACTTTATTTATTTAATGATGAAACCAGAAATTTATATATATATTTCAAAAATAAAATAAAAATCTTAATATTTGTTTGTTTTATTTTTGATAAAAAAATTAAGCAAAAATGATTATTTAATAAGGAAAATAAAGGTAAAGTTTTGATATTTATATAATTTATTTTGAAAAAAGATTAAAGAAATCAAAGATTTATATGTATAAAAAGTTTTTGATATTTATATGATTTTTTTTATGTTCTTTTTGTTTGCTAAAAGATTTTTATTATTACCTTTATTTGAAATCATTTGAATAAAATTTTATTTAATAAAGGAAACAAAAACAAAAAAAAAAAAATATTATATCTTTTTTTTATTATTTTGAAAGAAATAAGTAAAATATTAGCCCAAGAAAATTTTTACTCCTTTATTCTTTTTATTAATAAAGAAACCAAAAAAATTATATTTTATTATTTTGCTGGATAAAGAGATAAATAAAAAATATTAGTCCAAAGTTTTTTTATTTTTTTTAATAATAAAGGAAAATTTATTTATATACTTTATTTAAAAAAATATTTTCCAAGCCATGGATCCTGGCGGATCATTTGGACATGGAATTTAATTTCTTTTTTATATTTCATTATCAATTATTAATTAAAAAAAAAAACATCACTTTTAAAGATGTATTTAAAAAAAAATAATTTGTATTTATTTATTTATTTATTTCATTATGTTTGTTTATTAAAAGGAATAAAAACTTTGTTTCAAAATAAAAAAAAAATTTTATTAGCCTTTAGGAAATTATTCACATAAAATTCCTTTTTTTAATCTTTTAGTTAAAAAAAAAAATAATAAAGTGGGGCTTTTTGGCCATCCACTTTAATAACACAATAATAAAAGTTAGCACAATTAATATAGTTAGTTGTTAATAACAATAAAAAAGTTAGTAAAGTTAGATTAACAATTAACAACAATAATAAAAATTAGCCAAGTTTAATTAAGTCAATTAATTAACAACAATAATAAAAGTTAGCCAAGTTTAATTAAGTTGATTAATTAACAACAATAAATAAAAGTTAGCCAAGTTTAATTAAGTTAATTAATTAACAACAATAATAAAAAGTTAGCCAAGTTTAATTAAGTTAATTAATTAACAACAATAAATAAAAGTTAGCCAAGTTAATTAATTGATTAACAACAATAATAAAAAGTTAGTCAAGTTAATTAAATTAATTAACAATAATAATAAAAGTTAGCCAAATTAATTAATTGATTAACAAAGTTAATTAAATTAATTAATTAACAACAATAATAAAAAGTTACCCAAGTTTAATTAAATTAATTAACAAAGTTAATTAAATTAATTAATTAACAATAATAAAAGTTAGTAAGTTAGTTGTTAGTTGTTAGTTGTTAATAACAACAATAAAGAAAGGGTTAGTAATAAACAAATAATAAACAAATAAGTAAAAATTAAAAAAGGTTAATAATTAATTCTGCAAGAACAAAAGAAAAAGTTAGTAACCAAAGTGAAAAAGAATGAAAAGATAGAAGATTAAGTAGGGGTTTTACCCTAGCAGTTTAATTTTGAATCTGAAGAATGAAGAAGAACAGAGCAACAACGCGGGAGCAGGGGCAGGGAGTGGTTTTGGCGGCCAAGACGGTGCACGGCAGGGGAGAAGTGGACGGCGGCCAGGGGCGAAGGAGGAAGACGGCGTCACGGCGAGGAGGAAGGCACGGCGGCGGCGGACGGCGAGGGGCACGGCGGAGAGAGAGAGAGAGAGAGAGAGAGAGAGGGAACAGCAGTAAAAAAAAAATTTGGCTTTCTGGGGAAGAAGGGAAGAGGGCTGGGGCTAAGGGCTGTAATTTTCTCTTTTTTTAAAACGGAGCTCTAAGTTTTTTTGCTATTTTTTTCTGTGTTCAGCACAAAATTTGGGGGGCTATTTATAGAGGAAGTTTAGCTGAACTGTTGATGGATAAATTAATAAAAAATTTCAAACTTATCTCTTAAATTGGTAAAATGACAATTTTAGTCCTTTACGTCTCTCAGCCTCTGGATAAGTTCCTGAAGCTTCTGATTTTGACAATTTTGTCGTTTTCTGTCAATTTGAGCCAAAAACGTCGGCAGGCTCAAAATTTTATGTGACAAACTGCCAAATGCTCCTGGAACTTTCAGAATTTGTCAATTTTGCCTGAAACTTCTTAATTTTGTCATTTTTACCTCAAACTTTTAAATTTTGTCATTTTTATGGAGTTTTCTTTTTTTCTTTCAAACATACACATATACACACATATATCAAATCTTAAAAAAATATATATATTTTAAACTAATTAAAAAAAATTTAATAATAATAATAACAATAATAATAATAATACATTTTTTTATTTAATTTTTTTATTTAATTTTTTTTAAAATTATTTTAATGGCCGGACGAAATTGGGTGTCAACAGCTGCCCCCCTTTGCATGCTTCATGGGACATGATGTATGCAAAGTTAGTTACCAAATTTCGTCCAGCTTAGCTAGGCATTGAAAACCTTCTCGCCGCCTAAACTCTGAGGTTTAAGGAAAGGTCCTTAGAACCTCTAACGATAGGAAAGGTTCTATCGTTGTAAGATGGACTGAATGATTGATTGTTTGTTTGAGGTTTAAGGAAAGGTCCTTAGAACCTCTAACGATAGGAAAGGTTCTATCGTTGTAAGATGGACTGAATGATTGATTGTTTGTTTGAGGTTTAAGGAAAGGTCCTTGGAACCTCTAACGATAGGAAAGGTTCTATCGTTGTAAGATGGACTGAATGATTGATTGTTTGTTTGAGGTTTAAGGAAAGATCCTTAGAACCTCTAACGATAGGAAAGGTTCTATCGTTGTAAGATGGACTGAATGATTGATTGTTTGTTTGAGGTTTAAGGAAAGATCCTTAGAACCTCTAACGATAGGAAAGGTTCTATCGTTGTAAGATGGACTGAATGATTGATTGTTTGTTTGAGGTTTAAGGAAAGATCCTTAGAACCTCTAACGATAGGAAAGGTTCTATCGTTGTAAGATGGACTGAATGATTGATTGTTTGTTTGAGGTTTAAGGAAAGGTCCTTGGAACCTCTAACGATAGGAAAGGTTCTATCGTTGTAAGATGGACTGAATGATTGATTGTTTGTTTGAGGTTTAAGGAAAGGTCCTTGGAACCTCTAACGATAGGAAAGGTTCTATCGTTGTAAGATGGACTGAATGATTGATTGTTTGTTTGAGGTTTAAGGAAAGGTCCTTGGAACCTCTAACGATAGGAAAGGTTCTATCGTTGTAAGATGGACTGAATGATTGATTGTTTGTTTGAGGTTTAAGGAAAGATCCTTAGAACCTCTAACGATAGGAAAGGTTCTATCGTTGTAAGATGGACTGAATGATTGATTGTTTGTTTGAGGTTTAAGGAAAGATCCTTAGAACCTCTAACGATAGGAAAGGTTCTATCGTTGTAAGATGGACTGAATGATTGATTGTTTGTTTGAGGTTTAAGGAAAGATCCTTAGAACCTCTAACGATAGGAAAGGTTCTATCGTTGTAAGATGGACTGAATGATTGATTGTTTGTTTGAGGTTTAAGGAAAGATCCTTAGAACCTCTAACGATAGGAAAGGTTCTATCGTTGTAAGATGGACTGAATGATTGATTGTTTGTTTGAGGTTTAAGGAAAGGTCCTTAGAACCTCTAACGATAGGAAAGGTTCTATCGTTGTAAGATGGACTGAATGATTGATTGTTTGTTTGAGGTTTAAGGAAAGGTCCTTGGAACCTCTAACGATAGGAAAGGTTCTATCGTTGTAAGATGGACTGAATGATTGATTGTTTGTTTGAGGTTTAAGGAAAGGTCCTTGGAACCTCTAACGATAGGAAAGGTTCTATCGTTGTAAGATGGACTGAATGATTGATTGTTTGTTTGAGGTTTAAGGAAAGGTCCTTGGAACCTCTAACGATAGGAAAGGTTCTATCGTTGTAAGATGGACTGAATGATTGATTGTTTGTTTGAGGTTAAGGAAAGGTCCTTAGAACCTCTAACGATAGGAAAGGTTCTATCGTTGTAAGATGGACTGAATGATTAATTGTTTGTTTGTTTGAGGTTAAGGAAAGGTCCTTAGAACCTCTAACGATAGGAAAGGTTCTATCGTTGTAAGATGGACTGAATGATTGATGTCGAGGCAAAGGTTCCATCCTTAAAACCTCGGATTGATTGATTGATGTCGAGGCAAAGGTTCCATCCTTAAAACCTCTAATTGATTGATTGATCTCGAGGCAAAGGTTCCATCCTTAAAACCCCGGATTGTTTGATTTTGAGGCTAAAGAGCTTTCCTTAGGACCTCGAGCGAAATTTATATGAAAGCAATTGAAATTGGAATAATTTTCTTCGAAAGTGTGAATTTTCATAATAGGTGAGTGCAAAAATTTAAACTTCGATAAGATGAGTGAATCTTGATGATGACAATAACACTGACAAATTATGTAAAGGGAACGGATGTTTGGAATCAATATCGAAGGTTCATCTAATATTTTCTTCAGTAAATATAGATTCCCTTGTGAGATATGTCATCCAAATAAGGTTAAAGCTTAACTACCCCAAAATGTTATGCCTAGTAGACCTAATAGGATGCGTCTCAAGAGTAATAAAAATTACTCTTTACTCAGCCATTCCAACCTAAAGGCATTGTCCCATGGTTTTAATATCAGCATGGACGAAACTATCTTATAAGAAAAGAAATTCCTTGAAAAGAAAAACTGAAACGCGAAAGAAAATGCTGATAATAAAACTAAAGGACAAGAAAAACGGATCAGATCGCTTCTTTCTTCCACAATACTTCAACAGGGTGAGTAGAGGACCATTATGGGAGTGAACTGGTCGGGAAAGACTGTCGTGTCCAGTCTATCTGAATCATTGCTGGATCTGGTTCAGGAACAAAAGCTTGTATTTTATCTAGCAATTCTTCAGCAGTTATTGCGGATATTATGATTCGCCGTGCCACTCTTGATATGAAATTCTTCTGCATAGCATAATCCATAAAAGCTATCAGACCTGTAAAGAAATTGTTAACATTTAAAAGCCCAATGGGTTTCTTATGCAAATTAAGTTGGGCCATGGAAGCAATTTGAAAGACTTCTCCCAACGTGCCAAAACCACCTGGTAGAGCGATAAAAGCATCAGCATTTAAAAGCATTTGTAACACACGCTCTTGCAAATTTTTAACCACTAATTCTTCTCCAATCGTACCCCCAGAAACAAATTTCAAAGGTCCAGGGATGATGCCCAAAACTTGACTTCCTCCTAAAGATGCTGCTGATGCTACACCTCCCATTAATCCGACACTACCTCCTCCATAAACTAAATGTATTTTTCGCTCAGCTAATACTCTACCCAAATGGTTGGCTGCCTTTAAATACTCTTCATCTTTTCCAGGAAAAGCCCCAGAAAATACACAAATACTTCGGGATTTACGAGTTGGGGTTTTCTCCATTCCTATCCTTATCCTTGTGAGAAAAGAGGATATATTTATAGAGATGAAGAGATAAGGCAATAATTTTATTTTCAAGAGTGGATACATTATTGCCAGCTATACACAGTAGTCACGAGTATGACTCTGGTCAGGTATGGGTACACTATCGTTAAAAGAGGAGGAAAATTTTCAAAATAGCTGCTAGCATGTACAGTAGTCACTACTGTAGCTTACGTCAGGAGTAGGTATGTGATTGTTGGAAGGGAAGGAAAATTTCAAAAGTGGCAGCTATATACAGTAGTCCGTGTCAGGAGTGGGTACATTATTGCCAAAGGGGAGGAAAATTTCAAAAGCGACAGCTAGCACGTACAGTAATCGTGACTTTGGTTCACGTCAGGAGTGGATACATTATTACCAAAAGGGGAGGAAAATTTCAAAAGCGACAGCTAGCACGTACAGTAATCGTGACTTTGATCCTCGTCTTCCACTGGCTTTGCGTCCAGTAATGGCTTCAATGCTTTCTATGAATCGGTGATTTGCATCTCATCTAGCTTTCTCACAAACTGGCAAACAGGGTCGTTTAGGGTCAGATTCCCAAGACTGTAACGATCTCGTTCTTTTTGGAAAATTATCCATAATCCAACAACCTCAAATTGCACTATTCCACAAGAATGCGTTTCAAGAACCTCTCGAATATCTTCTAGAGATTCCTTACGCAAGCCATTCTTAATGAATCTTATTCTATCATTACGATTTCTGGTGATCACTCCTGGAGCACGACATTTATTGCCGCAAATCCACCATCCACAATTATGACAAACGCCTAGCCTCTTTGCTCTTCTTTTTTTGGCATAAGCGCTTTTACCAAAGCCGGGCATACGGGGAAAGAACGCTTCGGGAACTTCACCAGCTGAACGAACCTTAGCTTCAATTAGCCACCGCACATTATCAGGAATGCCTTTGTGCATAAATACTCTGAATCGTTCACATCTAGCTTGATAAATCTTTTTAAGAACATTTATTGGGAAGGAAGGAAAATACTTTCGTAGGGCGGAAAGAGAAGACTCCATTGATGAAGGAGGCAAAGAAAGAAATTAGTGATTGTAGGAAACGAACATAACTAACACATATTTATAGTGACGAAAGGGATAATGCGTTTATTACACTTACAGAAGCAAGTACATTATTGTCAAAAGAAAAGACAAATGACAGCTTATATGTACAGCAATCATGACTGTGGCTCTCATCTTCCACTGATTTATGTCTAGTAACGGCTTCAATGCCTTCTATAAGTCGGGGATTTGCTTCCCATCCAGTTTTCTCACAAACTGGCAAACAGGGTCATTAAAAGTTAGATTTCCAAGACTGTAACGATCCTGTTCTTTACGGAAAGTCCACCATAAATCCATAATTTCCCATTGCACTATTTCACAAGAATGTGTTTCAAAAGTTAATAGGATATCATCCAAAGATTCCTTACGCAGGCCATTCTTGATGAATTTTCTTTTATCTTCATGATTTCTGGAGATGTATCCTAAAAAGCGACATTTAGTATTACAATTCCATCGTCCACATTTATGACAGACACCAAGCCTCTTTGCTCTTCGCTTTTTGGCATAAGCGCTTTTACCAAAGCCGGGCATACGGGGAAAGAACGCTTCTGGAACTTCACCAGCTGAACGAACCTTAGCTTCAATTAGCCACCGCACATTGTCAGGAATGCCTTTGTGCATAAAGACTCTAATCCTTTCACATCTAGCTTGGTAAATCATTTTAAGAACATTTATTGGGATGGAAGGAAAGTATTTTCGCATGGCGGAAAGAGTAGAATCCATTGATAAAAGAAGAATTTGAGAGAAGAGATGAAGAAATCAGTTATTGTAGGAAACTGAGAGTCAGAGAGTATTGCATCCGCTACTTAACCGGAAAGAAGAACACGCATTTATAGCGATGAAAGGATAACGTGTTAATTACGCTTACAGGAACAAGTATATTAAAAGAAAAGACAAATGACAGCTTATATGTACAGGAATCATGACCGTGGCTCTCATCTTCCCCTGATTTATGTCCAGTAATGGCTTCAATGCCATCTATAAGTCGGGGATTTGCTTCCCATCCAGTTTTCTTACAAACTGACAAACAGGATCGTTTAAAGTCACATTCCCAAGACTGTAACGGTTTCGTTCTTTATGGTAAGTCCTCCATAAACTGATAATTTCACCTTGCACTTTTCCACAAGAATGCGTTTCAAGAGTCTCTCGGATATCTTCCAGAGATTCCTTACGCAGGCCATTCTTAATGAATTTTCTTTTATCTTCACGATTTATGGAGATGTATCCTAAAGAGCGACATTTAGTAATACAATTCCATCGCCCACATTTATAACACACGCCTAGTCTCTTTGCTCTTCGCCTTTTGGCATAACGGCTTTTACCTAAACCGGGCATGCGGGGCATAAATGCATCTGGAACTTCACCCGCCAGACGGACCTTAGCTTCAATTATCCACTGCACATTATCGGGAATGCCTTTGCGTGTAAAAACTCTGATTCTTTCACATCTAGCAAGGTAGATCTTTTTAAGGACTTTTATTGGAAGGGAAGGAAAGTATTTTCGCAGTGCAGAAAGAGTAGAATGCATTGATGAGAGAAGAATTTGAGAGATGATGGAAAGGAATTAGTTATTGAAGGAAACTTAGATAACCGACTGGAAGAACATGCATTTATAGCGATGAAATGGATAACGTGTCGATTACACTTACGGGAGCAAATACATTATTAAAAGAAAAATGAAAAATTTTAAATATGATAAATTGTATGTACAGTGATTGTGACTGTGGCTCACATCTTCCACTGGTTTTACGTCCAGTAACGGGATTAATGGCTTCTATGAGTCGAGGATTTGCTTCCCATCCAGTTTTCTTACAAGCTGACAAATAGGGTCGTTTAACGTCAGATTCCCGGGACTGTATCGTTCTCGTTCTTCATGAAAAATGCTCCATAAATCGAGAAGTTCACGTTGCACGGATCCACAAGAATGCGTCTCAAGAGTCAATTGGAGATCATCCAATGAGTCCTTACTCAGGCCATTCTTAATGAATCGTATTTTATCTTCTCGATTATCAGAGATCATCCCTAAAGAACGACATTTAGTATTACAGGTCCAGCGTCCGCATTTATGACAGACGCCTAGTCTCCTCGCTCTTCGTTTTTTGGCATAAGAGCTTTTGCCTACACCAGGCATGTGAGACACAAATGCCTCTGGGATTTCACCTGCCAGACGAACCTTAGCTTCAATTAACCACCGCACATCTTCAGGGATTCCTTTATGCATCAGAGCTCTTAATCGTTCACAGCGAACTTGGTAGATCTTTTTGAGGATGTTCATTGGGAGAGAAGGAAAATATTTTCGCAAGGCAGAAAAAGTAGGATCCATTTTCTAGGAGAAAGTAAAAGAAAGGAGGGAGGAAATGATCAGTTATTATGGGCAATTGAGAGAACCGACTTGAGAGTCACGGAGTACCGTATCCGCCGCTTAACCGGAAAAGTGAATCCTACTTTATTTTGATGTGATAGATATTCCATCCAGCTGACGTCGATTCAGTCCTTGATTATTGAATCCATTGTTCGCTTTTGACGAATTTTCAACGACAATATTTCTTGATGTCTGCCTTATCTTTGACGATAGCTATCACTCATCTTGGATGCTGCTAAGCTGGCATCAATTCTGTTCTTTTAGGTGTAGCCTCAATTGCCAGGCTTTTGACGATATTGTATGCTTTATCCTTGGATTCCTGATGGGGCTGGGTCCAGCGTATTAGCTATGCGTCCAATTAGTAAGAGCTGATGTCATTAAGATCTCAGCTTATACTGCTGCAATCATGCTGCGGACATGCTTTTCATTTGATCCCTGTTATGTAAAAGCCATGCATGCATGATGTGAAATGCATGAATGCAAGGCATGTGTAATTGATGTTTTTTTTTTTTTTTTTTTTTGAATCTAGCTCTTCATGTCTTTGCTTTACTTTACTGGATCTTCTTTGTGATTTCCTTCTCGGACTATTATTGAATCTCTTTATGCTTTCCAGCTGTTGTCCATTGTCTCAAAAGCCCAACTCTGTTCAAAAATCCTCTTTCCTTGCCTTATTTTTGAATTTTGACCTCAATTTTCTTTAATGCCCGCCTCATATTTTATGCTTCTCTGGATAATTGTCCCTGTTGAAATATTCGTGAGCATGATTCTTTCCTGCTGACATAGACATGTTAAGACTTCTGAAATGATCATTCAGGCTACCACCAAGGCTATCTCCCAAAGATTTGTTACTCCTTCTTCTTTGTTAGCCTATGTTCTGTGCTGCTCGCAAAGCAGGACCTCAATCTTACCTGTTTTAATTCACAAAGCTTATCAAAGTAATCTACGGTCTTTGTTTTTTTCTAAGTTTTAATTATTACTATTCTTCCTTCAAAAGTCACAATTTATTGCACACTTAAGGCTAGTAGGAATGTGAGATTTGAAGGAAAAGAACTGGATAGAAGCGACTTTAGCATTTTGAACGTGAGAATCTAAGGTAAGTTAAAGAGAATTGGCTTTTATTTATGGGTAAAAGAATATGAAAATCTTAGGTACAGATAGATAATGAAAGTGTAAGGGAAGAAAGCTCTCTTTGACAACTTTGATCAAATAAACTTTGGTAACCCTGTATCCACTTCTCCCCTTCTGTTCGAAAATTTCTTCATTATGCAAAGTATTTCTTTACTGCATCCGAATTTACTGGCTTCGGTAATTCTCGTCCATCCATTTCTGTCAGAATTAGTGCCCCTCCTGAAAATGCTTTCTTCACGACATATGGCCCGTCATAATTTGGTGTCCATTTTCCTCTTGAATCATGTTGCATGGGTAAAATTTTCTTGAGCACTATGTCACCTTCGTGAAATTGTCGTGGGCGAACCTTTTTGTTGTAAGCACGAATCATCCTTCTTTGATAAAGTTGCCCATGGCAGAGGGCTATCATTCTTCTTTCATCAATTAGATTTAATTGCTCGTATCTAGCTTTGACCCATTTTGCTTCTCCTAATTGAGTATCCATTAGTACCCTTAATGAAGGAATTTCAACTTCGATAGGCAATACAGCCTCCATACCGTATACCAGAGAAAAAGGTGTTGCTCCAGTAGAAGTACGGGTAGAAGTTCTATAAGCATGCAGTGCAAAAGGTAACATCTCATGCCAGTCCTTGTAAGTGACGATCATCTTTTCAACAATTCTCTTGATATTTTTATTGGCCGCTTCTACTGCACCATTCATCATCGGTCGATAAGGTGCTGAATTGAGATGCTTGATTTTGAATTGCCGGCACAAAGTCTGCATCATTGCATTATTCAGGTTCGTGGCATTGTCTGAGATGATACACTCTGGCGGTCCATAGCGACAAATGATTTCTTTCTTAATGAACCGGCATACCACCTTTTGAGTTACGCTTGCATAAGACACAGCTTCTACCCATTTAGTAAAGTAGTCAATTGCAACTAGGATGAATTTGTGACCATTGGAAGCTTTAGGGGTAATCGCTCCAATAACATCGATTCCCCACATGGCAAAAGGCCAAGGTATTGCTGTTACATTAAGAGGAACAGGTGGAGCTTGGATCTTGTTGGCATATATTTGGCATTTGTGACATTTTCTTACGTGATTGACGCAATCACTTTCCAATGTGAGCCAATAGTAACCAGCCCTCATTATTTGTCTTGCCATAGTATGACCACTAGTGTGTGCTCCACATATTCCAGAATGAACTTCTTCCATGATCTTTCGTGCTTCATGAGTATCTACACAGCGAAGTAGCATCGAGTCTGGGGTTTTCTTGTAAAGTATGTCTAGGTTTAAAAGAAAACCCATTGACAATCTTCGTAGAAATTTCTTGTCATTTTCTGATACTTCTGGTGGATATACTCTTTCTTGGAGGTATTTCTTGATATCGTGATACCAAGGCTTTCCATCCAATTCTTCTTCGATGCTCATGCAATAAGCTGGAGAATCTATTATTCTCATCTCGAACACAGGAGTATGCTCGGGGTCACTGATCTTGTACATAGCAGCCAAAGTAGCTAAAGCATCCGGTATTTGATTATCTTCCCTTGGAAGATGATGGAAGCTTATACTGTTGAATTTTCGAGCCAAGTCTAGTATGAGCTTTTGGTAAGGGATCAATTTTGAATCCCTTGTCTCCCATTCTCCGTTGATTTGATATATGACTAATGCGGAATCCCCATAAACTCGGAGATCTCGCACTTTCAATTCCAGTGCCATTTGGAGTCCCATAGCACATGCCTCATACTCTACTATATTGTTGGTACAAGGAAATGTAATTTTTGCTGTAAGAGGGAATTGCTCTCCACTTGGAGAGATGAGTATGGCTCCAATCCCTTGTCCCAAAGCATTAGATGCTCCATCGAATGCCATTTTCCATGTTTCATCATCTTTAGAGACTTCCTGTTCTATCGTCATTATATCTCCATCAGGAAACTCCATTTTCATTGGCTCATAATCATCCAATGCTCTATCAGCCAGATATTCAGCAATCACACTCCCTTTTACAGCCTTTTGGGTGACATACTGTATGTCGTATTCAGACAACAGCATTTGCCATTTTGCGATCCTGCCTGATAAAGCTGGTTTCTCAAAAATGTACTTAATGGGATCAGTCTTGGAGATTAGCAATGTGGTGTTGTTGAGCATGTAGTGTCGTAGTCGGTGTGCTACCCATGCAAGGGCACAACAGGACTTTTCTACTATTGAGTATTTCGCTTCATATGTGGTAAGCTTCTTGCTCAAATAGTAAATTGCATGCTCTTTCTTGCCTGTCTCATCACGTTGACCCAATACGGATCCTAATGAAGAATCCTGTATGGATAAATATAGAATCAACGATTCTCCAGATCGGGGTGGTACCAAGACTGGTGGATTTGATAGATATTGCTTGATTTTCTCGAATGCTTCTTGGCATTCGTTATTCCACTCGATCGGATTGTTCTTCTTCAGTGATTTGAAAAGAGGTTCACACTTGGATGTCAATTGTGAAATGAACCTTGCTATGAAGTTGATTCTGCCCAGAAAACTTCTTACTTGTTTTGGAGTCTTCGGGGGTTGCATTTCTTGTATTGCTTTGACTTTACTCGGGTCAACTCGAATCCCATCCTTGCTGACCATGAAACCCAATAACTTTCCTGAAGAGGCTCCAAAAATACATTTGGCAGGATTCAACTTCAGTTGATATTTGCGAAGTCTATCGAATAGTTTTCTTAGCACTTTTAGATGCTCCTTAGCAGTGAAAGTTTTGGCGATCATGTCGTCTACATATACTTCAATTTCTTTATGCATCATGTCATGGAATAATGCAACCATGGCTCTTTGATATGTAGCACCAGCATTCTTTAACCCAAAAGGCATCACCTTGTAGTAGAAGGTACCCCAAAGGGTTATAAAGGCAGTTTTTATCATATCATCTGGATCAAGTTTGATTTGATTGTATCCAGAGAAGCCATCCATGAAGGAAAAATAGGAGTTTCCTGCGGTATTATCCACCAGCGTATCAATGTGAGGAAGTGGGAAGTTATCTTTAGGACTGGCTTCGTTCAATGGCCGGTAGTCCTGACAAACTCTTAGTTTCCCGCTTTCTTTCTTTTCGACTGGAACAATGTTAACCACCCATTCTGTATATTCAGCGACCCCAAGGAATCCTGCATCCCACAGCTTTCGAATCTCATCTTTCACTCTTAAGATTAGATCCGGCTTTAATCTTCGTAACTTTTGTCTGACAGGCTTCGCTCCAGGTTTCAAGGGTATTTTGTGTAGTACTATGTCTGAGCTTAAGCCAGGCATATCTTGGTATGACCAAGCAAACACATCCACATATTCTTTCAATAAATGGACTAATTCTTCTTTTTCTTCAGGAGGGAATAAAGTGCCAATCTTGACTTCTTTTACATTCTGACTGTCTCCCAAGTTAAATGCCTCAGTTGGTTCTTGACTTGTTGCTCTTTCTTTTTCATCTCGCTCAATCATTTTTAATAGCTCAGGAGATACTTGAAGATCTTCGTCATCCGAGTCGGTAGTGTTTACAGGATTATCAAAGTTCATTCTTTCATTGTCATCAAAGAGAGTTTTGGTTCTGCATTATCCAGAGAGAAAAGAAAGAGAAGAAAAAAAAATGGCACGAATGAGATGGATGCAAACTGGTACTTTATTTACAATGTGCATAAATCACAACTTTATTGGAATAAAAAGCAATAACTAAAAGGTTCACTTAAACAAAGACTACACCCTATTGATTGAACCTTTCTTTAGGAGGTTTTTACTATTAGATTACTTTGGAGAGCTTTCGATTATAACAGGCAGTTCTATCGCCTCCCAATTGTTCAGCACATCCCGTGGGCCACAAGGTTGAACAAGCTCCTCCTCTTCAGGTGAATCGCTGATGATTGCCTGAATAGAAAGACTTTCAAAAGACTTGTTGATGTTGATAGTCAGCTTGCCTTCATTGTCATTTTTTGGAATGAGACCACCACTCACGAACGTTTCGGTGATTTCAGGGATATCCAGATTTCTTTCCTGGAGAGGATGCCCTGTTAATCGTGCAATCCTCTTTTCTCTCTTTTCAGCTATTGCCTTCATTTTATCATGTCTTGTCGGTGTGAAGCCTAGGCCGTATTTCCCTTCATTTGTGGTGATTTTCAATGGTTCTGTGATTCCTTGTAAATCTTGTCCCAGTCCTAACCCCGGTGAGTATCCTCCTTTTATCATGAGTTTGGCAACCATGCGACTTGTTTTAGAGATGCTAGGAATGGGTTCTTCTCCATATTCGCTGACATAAGCAGCATTGACAATCTCAAAAGACCTGAAGGAGCAATCAGGTATATTTTCATTGACTTCGACATATTGAGCATCCGCAGGTCTTGATAGCAGGATGTCTTCTTCAGCGAAGACCGTGATTATCTTTCCTTCAATAATGAATTTCATTTTCTGGTGTAATGAAGAAGGAATTGCTCCGGCCATATGGATCCATGGTCTTCCCAGCAGGCAGGTATAAGATGGACAAATATCCATGACTTGGAATGTGATGTGGAAAAGACAGGGACCAATCCCTATTGGTAGCTCTATTTCTCCAACAACATCTCTCTTCGTTCCGTCAAATGCTCGAACAACAATATGACTGTTGTTGAGGTATGATGGGTCTAAACCAATCTTATGTAAGGTTTCGAGTGGCATTACATTTAGAGCTGACCCATTGTCGATAAGAACTCTGGCCATAATCCGATCTTTGTATTTAATCGAAATATGCAGAGCCTTAGAGTGACCCCTTCCTTCTGCTGGTATCTCATCGTCAGTGAATGTGATGAGATTTTGTGCCGTGATGTTGTTGACAAGGTGGTCAAAGTTGTTCACGGAGATATCTTGTTCAACATAAGCCTTATTCAGGACTTTGAGAAGAGCTTCTCGATGGGCATCAGAACTTAAGAGTAATGAAAGTATGGAGATCTTTGCTGGCAGACGGTTCAACTGCTCCACGATACTGTATTCACTTTGCTTTATGAGTTTGAGAAACTCAGTAGCTTGTTCATCTGTTACTGCTCGAGGCATCTCTTGCTCTTTAGATGTGTTAATAGGTCCATTTGCTGGATCCGTAACATTCTTCTCTTGTTGGAGCTTGTTCATTTGCTCGGGAGAATAACACCGACCGCTTCTAGTCATGCCCCCAACTTCTAACGGAGTTGATGTGATGTTAGAAGTATAGCCATAGTTCCATGGAACAGTTTTGTCTGATTTGTACGGGAATGGCTTTGGAACTTGAATTCTTAAAGGCTTGAGAGCAGATTTTGATATTGGAATGACTAGTGGTCTTGGCATGATATTGACTTCTTGTTCTTTAATTATCACATTCACGTCATCCTCTTTATCTGACATAAAAACGATGATTTGGGAGGAGTCCATAAGACTTTGTAGACTTTTACGGAATTCTGGGCATTCTTGGATAGAATGACTTTTACTGTTATGAAAGTTGCACCACTCCTCATCCTCGACTTCTTTATTTCCAGAAGACTTTCCTATGATAATCCCTTCTTTCACAAGGCATGAATATACATGCTTAAGAGGGGTTATGATATCATTGACTGTTTTCTTCATCGGCCAGTATTCTTCCATCATATTGACTGGTTTGGCTTGATGAGGAGGCAATGGATTATGAGTGACGTTTGGTTCATCGGAAAAGTCCAACCACTTTGACTCAATTAATTGTTGGACTATACGCTTCAATGCTATGCAATTTTCCAGTCCGTGGCCCACGGTACCATCATGATATGGGCAATTTATGTTAGGGTCATACCACCTTGGATATGGGGGTTCCAATGGCCTTGTAGGGATTGGGCGAATAAGTTGACTTTCGATGAGTTTTGGATACAGCTCAGTGTAAGTCATGGGAATTGGTGCGAAGATTTCTCTTGGTCTTGGTGCAGGTACTGGAGGAGTTGGAACAGGTGGCCGTAACTGATTAGGTCTGTTGGGAGGATAATTGTTGGGTCTATTGGGAAGATAATCATTGGGCCTATTGGGAGGATAATCATTGGGCCTATTGGTAGGATAATAATTGGGCTTATTGGCAGAATAGGATAGGCGAGGTCCGGTGGCCACAGTGCCCACGAAGGGAATCCCTCTTCCTCTTCCTATTTGTTGTATTTCTTCATCTTTTCTTCTGGAAGGTCCTCCTCTTTTCATAGGATCGCTAAAGGATTCAGTAATCTTCCCAGTCCTGATACCATGCTCGATCCTTTCTCCAGACATTACTACGTCGGAGAAGTTAGTTGCCGCATTGCCAATAAGTTTGTCATAATATGGGTATTTCAGTGTCTGGACAAACAAAGTGACCATTTCTCTTTCTGTCATGGGTGGCTGAACCTGTGCAGCTAAGTCCCTCCACCGCTGCGCATATTCCTTGAAAGTTTCTGGCTTTTTCTTCTCCATGTTTTGGAGAGTTTGGCGATCCGGAGCCAAGTCCATAACGTGTTTATAGTTGCCGATGAAGGCCTGAGCAAGATCATTCCAAGTTTTTATGTTCCTTGGACCTTGGCTTAGATACCACTGTAATGCTGATTTTGTGAGACTTTCCTGAAAAAGTGCGATCCACACCTTTTCATCTTTTGTGAGTGGTTGTAGTCTCCTTAGGAACAATGTGATGTGAGTGATGGGATCACTCGTTCCATCGTATTTCACGAAATCTGGCACCTTAAAATCTGAAGGGATTACGACGTCTGGCACTAAGCAGAGGTCATCCACCGAGAGAGATCCGAATATAGTGCCTCCTTCAATGGCTCGCAGTCGCTTTTCTATTGTTTCGAGTTTTTGAGATTCTGCTTCTTCTTTTGGTAATGTCTTCTTCTCTTCCTGTACAGTGTCTTGTTTCAGGTGAACACTAGCAGACGGTCCTGATTCTTGAAACAGGTTTTCTTGGACTGAGACTCGTTGCGGGGTGAATCCCGGGGGATAAGTGGGATCTTGTACTTCTTTGATGGGGACTTGAGTTGCTTTCCCTTTGATTAATTCCATCAATTGTCTCATCTGTTCTGACATACTTTCAATCTTGGACTCCATCTCCATGAGACGTCCTTCGGCTTGTTCTGCCATTAATCTTGTTTGGAGTCGAGTTGAATATCGGTGTTGAGGTCCAATTTTACCCTTTTAAAGGAATATTTATTTTATTAGATTCTATGTGTGTATGATTGATGTGATGGATGCATGCATGAATATTGTAAATACTTGGTGAAAGAAAAACTATAATGGAATTTCTCAATTACATTCAGCAAAAGGTTTGTTTAAAAGAAACGACCCAAAGTACAATACTGCTTTCTGGCCTTAGATATGAACTCCATCATTCTTTGAACATTTACTGATGGAGTAGGACAGCTCAGTTCTTCTAACTCCTTGGCTTCTTCGCCCATTAGTTGGGCTTGTTCTGTAACTTTTCTGACTTCTACCAAAAATGTTTGCAATTGATCTTGAGAAAATCTGTATTGATCTTCCCAGTATCTGACTCTCATCTCTTTTTGATCGGTTTCATCAACCAATTGGGAGATGACTTGTTTTTGGTATTCAACTTTCTCTTCGAGAAGTTGTGTTTTGTGACCGAGCTGTTGCATGTCAAGGAGCATCCTCTTGTTCTTCTCCTTTTCTTCCTCTAGTTCTTTCTCCAACTCTCTTTTCGCCAATTTTCTGATGACCTCTTCAGATAGAACTATTCCTTCCTTCCGGTTATTTCTCCATTCATAATAAGCAGTGGGAGAAATAATAGGCCCCGACTTCAATATGAAAATTCTTTTCCACGCAACTGAAATACCCATTGCGAGCTTATTTGAATTTGGATCTTCGTGTGAAAATTCCAACTTACTCAGATTATGCGTCATGGGTATAAATTGCATAGACCCAAATTGTTTTCGTACTTGAGCTGGGGCATAACTTGTTCCTCCCCATATACCTAAGAGAGGAACCCACGGGCAATTGCCGCAACGGTAGACAACGCGGGTGGAGGTAGACCAGGGGGCTCTCCATTCAATTTGGAATTCGGTGATGTTCTTCAAATAATCAACCCATGCTTCCTTGCTGTCGTGATGAATGGTTTCACTTTTCAAAAAGGCTTCGATTGGGATGAAGTCCTTTGAAAAGCGATTTCCAAAATGTTGCTTCTCACAAGGAAGGTGGCTTTTGATCCAAATGTTGAGGAGATGTGAACATCCTATGAATTTGCCCCCTCTTTGGCGACAAAAGTTTAATGCCCTGATAGTTTCACATAATATTACTGAGGTCGGATTTATTTGAGCATTGCAGATTTGCTCAAATAGTGTAATGATGTCTCCTTCAATGAATCCGACGATTCTTGGGAAGACTACCAGGCCATATATCGCCAAGGCGAAAAGCTTGCGTCGTTGATTTTTCTGAGGGAGAACGTGACTTAATTGTTTTAAGTCGATCCAACTGATAAATTTTCGAGATCCTTTTGTTGCAAACTTGGTTTGAAGACTGGAAGCTGGCATATCCAATAATTTTGCTAGGGCTCGATGAGGCTCCGTTCTTCTATCATGTTGATAAGTCTCGATTGGATAGTCGGAGGACCAACCCAAGAGGCTGTTGTATTCTTCAATGGTTGGAACCAGATCCATCTTATCGAAAGAAAAGCATCGATAAAATGGATCCCAAAATTGTATTAGAGCCCGGACAAGTGATGCATCAACGGTAACCTTTAGTAGGCAAGTGATGTGACCATATTTTGCCGTAAAAGCTTCCCGATCAGTAGAATTCCAACTATTCCAGACTTGCAACAATTCCGTGGTGTCGTTCTGATTTATCCGGACCGATACCTGGTCCTTAAGCTGTACGTGAGAATGGGATGTCAGAGCATCTCCGTGAAGCTTTTGAGCCGTTTCGGAATATTCCATAGCTTCAGGCTGAGTTTCGATTACCGTGTCATTCCATGATCCAGTAACAGCCGTGGGAAGATAATCGAGAATATCCATGATAATAGTTCTTTCACCAAATACTTATCTTTAATGATGAAATGTATATGCCGGAAAAATAAGGAAAAATAGAGTTAGTAAAAAAAATAACACATAGGATCATACAAACATATAGATAAAACAAAACCTATGGAAATGGGAACCGAGGCATGGGAAATTCTTAATGGCTGGTTCTAAGGTGGAGTAAGGAATTCTACATGCAGAAGGTGGTTTATCAAAAAGGCAAGGGATAGTTCCCGAATCCCGTCACTGAATCATAGTGACGGCCCGATTCCTTACCCTCTAGGGTTTATGTAAGGAATGGATTAATTCGAGTCGTAGCTTTTCGTGGGCCCATGCAGAGACTAACCGTCTCAGAAGGCAATACACTACTTCGCTACTTTGAAACCGGTGTAGGCTTGGAGACCGTGGCCTCACAAGGACAGCAACACCAATTCCGCTTAGAAAGAATCGTGTTTGATTTAAGGAAGCTCGGGTATAGAGCTTCATTTTGTGAATGCATTATGCATGTTTACTTAAATAAATATAATATATAAATCCACATAATAGTAAAGCAAAGTAAATAAAAACAAATCAACTTTAGGCTCGACTCACTAACGTCGACTCCCCAGTGGAGTCGCCAGGCTGTGGCAACGTCGGGTTTTCTGGAGTCGCCACCAATCAGTTTACTTAGGTCGATTGGTCACCTAAAATATGGTCTGCGAGAGTTCGGGGGTTCGGGAGTACGGTTACGTTGAAACAACTTTGTTAAAACGCCCAAAAATTGGCACCTTAGTTGATTTTAATTTTGTTTTACTTTGCTTTTTAAAAAATTTCAGTTAATTTAGATATTTTAACTGAATTAGTCGAAAATGTGGATTTTTGGTAATTAAGTTGGATAAAATTTGATACTTCCGAACCATGGACTCTGCCGAGTCATTTGGACACGGAAGATTTTTGATTCCGAACCATGGACTCTGCCGAGTCATTTGGACACGGAATTTGGTGAAATTTTAAACAATTTTATCCATATTGTAAAAATATGGATTTTTATCTTTTTATTTAATTTATTTATTTTAAAAAAAATGATATTTTCCAAACCGTAGATCCTGACGGATCATCCGGATA
The DNA here is from genome assembly GCA_039654915.1 of Aquilaria yunnanensis. Lineage (NCBI taxonomy): Eukaryota > Viridiplantae > Streptophyta > Magnoliopsida > Malvales > Thymelaeaceae > Aquilaria > Aquilaria yunnanensis. Next base: position 53,039,772 of record CM077600.1, read on the forward strand.
TGGAAGTTAATTTAATGTTAATTAATTATTTAATTCTTATTTATTATAGAATTAATTATTAGTTTAACTTATAAGTCTTTTTTATTAAATTTGTTAATGATTTTAAAAATCTTTCTTTTTTATATCTTATTATTCTTTTCTTTCTTTTCTTTTCTTTTCTTTATCTTTTTGATTTTTATCTTTCTCTTATCTTTCTTTTCTTTTTCTTATCTGATTTTTCTTTTTTAATGAAGGATATTTATTATTTAAAGAATTACTCAATTTATAAAAGAATAAAAAAATAATTAATTTTTTATTTAATAAGAAGTTAATTTAAAGGAATCAAAGAGTTTAAAAAAAAATAAAATAAAATAAAAATCTTTGATCATGGTACGGGGCGTTGTTACTCAGCCAGACCCTCTTCACCAGGTGAAGCAGCTCAAAAGCGGGCACGAGACAGTTTCCAGCCAATATACCATGAACTAATTTTTTATTAAAATAATTATTTAATACCAGGATTTTATTTATTTACCAAAGAAAACAAGAGAGTTGAAAATAAAATCTTAATTCTCATGTATTTGATTTTTTATTTAAAAGATTAACCAAAATTAATTATTCAATAAAATAATAAAGAAAAGATTTATATAAAGAAAGTCTTGATATTTATACATATTTATTTTTTTAAGCTTATTTTTTTTATTTGATAAAAGATGAACCAAGAAAGTAATTATTTAATCAAGGTTTTGTTTATTTAATGAAGAAAACTAAAGATTTATATGTATATTTTAAAAATAAAAGTGAAGCCTTAATATTTTATTTAATAAAAGGTAAATCAAAAAGTAAACAAAACTTTATTTATTTAATGATGAAACCAGAAATTTATATATATATTTCAAAAATAAAATAAAAATCTTAATATTTGTTTGTTTTATTTTTGATAAAAAAATTAAGCAAAAATGATTATTTAATAAGGAAAATAAAGGTAAAGTTTTGATATTTATATAATTTATTTTGAAAAAAGATTAAAGAAATCAAAGATTTATATGTATAAAAAGTTTTTGATATTTATATGATTTTTTTTATGTTCTTTTTGTTTGCTAAAAGATTTTTATTATTACCTTTATTTGAAATCATTTGAATAAAATTTTATTTAATAAAGGAAACAAAAACAAAAAAAAAAAAATATTATATCTTTTTTTTATTATTTTGAAAGAAATAAGTAAAATATTAGCCCAAGAAAATTTTTACTCCTTTATTCTTTTTATTAATAAAGAAACCAAAAAAATTATATTTTATTATTTTGCTGGATAAAGAGATAAATAAAAAATATTAGTCCAAAGTTTTTTTATTTTTTTTAATAATAAAGGAAAATTTATTTATATACTTTATTTAAAAAAATATTTTCCAAGCCATGGATCCTGGCGGATCATTTGGACATGGAATTTAATTTCTTTTTTATATTTCATTATCAATTATTAATTAAAAAAAAAAACATCACTTTTAAAGATGTATTTAAAAAAAAATAATTTGTATTTATTTATTTATTTATTTCATTATGTTTGTTTATTAAAAGGAATAAAAACTTTGTTTCAAAATAAAAAAAAAATTTTATTAGCCTTTAGGAAATTATTCACATAAAATTCCTTTTTTTAATCTTTTAGTTAAAAAAAAAAATAATAAAGTGGGGCTTTTTGGCCATCCACTTTAATAACACAATAATAAAAGTTAGCACAATTAATATAGTTAGTTGTTAATAACAATAAAAAAGTTAGTAAAGTTAGATTAACAATTAACAACAATAATAAAAATTAGCCAAGTTTAATTAAGTCAATTAATTAACAACAATAATAAAAGTTAGCCAAGTTTAATTAAGTTGATTAATTAACAACAATAAATAAAAGTTAGCCAAGTTTAATTAAGTTAATTAATTAACAACAATAATAAAAAGTTAGCCAAGTTTAATTAAGTTAATTAATTAACAACAATAAATAAAAGTTAGCCAAGTTAATTAATTGATTAACAACAATAATAAAAAGTTAGTCAAGTTAATTAAATTAATTAACAATAATAATAAAAGTTAGCCAAATTAATTAATTGATTAACAAAGTTAATTAAATTAATTAATTAACAACAATAATAAAAAGTTACCCAAGTTTAATTAAATTAATTAACAAAGTTAATTAAATTAATTAATTAACAATAATAAAAGTTAGTAAGTTAGTTGTTAGTTGTTAGTTGTTAATAACAACAATAAAGAAAGGGTTAGTAATAAACAAATAATAAACAAATAAGTAAAAATTAAAAAAGGTTAATAATTAATTCTGCAAGAACAAAAGAAAAAGTTAGTAACCAAAGTGAAAAAGAATGAAAAGATAGAAGATTAAGTAGGGGTTTTACCCTAGCAGTTTAATTTTGAATCTGAAGAATGAAGAAGAACAGAGCAACAACGCGGGAGCAGGGGCAGGGAGTGGTTTTGGCGGCCAAGACGGTGCACGGCAGGGGAGAAGTGGACGGCGGCCAGGGGCGAAGGAGGAAGACGGCGTCACGGCGAGGAGGAAGGCACGGCGGCGGCGGACGGCGAGGGGCACGGCGGAGAGAGAGAGAGAGAGAGAGAGAGAGAGGGAACAGCAGTAAAAAAAAAATTTGGCTTTCTGGGGAAGAAGGGAAGAGGGCTGGGGCTAAGGGCTGTAATTTTCTCTTTTTTTAAAACGGAGCTCTAAGTTTTTTTGCTATTTTTTTCTGTGTTCAGCACAAAATTTGGGGGGCTATTTATAGAGGAAGTTTAGCTGAACTGTTGATGGATAAATTAATAAAAAATTTCAAACTTATCTCTTAAATTGGTAAAATGACAATTTTAGTCCTTTACGTCTCTCAGCCTCTGGATAAGTTCCTGAAGCTTCTGATTTTGACAATTTTGTCGTTTTCTGTCAATTTGAGCCAAAAACGTCGGCAGGCTCAAAATTTTATGTGACAAACTGCCAAATGCTCCTGGAACTTTCAGAATTTGTCAATTTTGCCTGAAACTTCTTAATTTTGTCATTTTTACCTCAAACTTTTAAATTTTGTCATTTTTATGGAGTTTTCTTTTTTTCTTTCAAACATACACATATACACACATATATCAAATCTTAAAAAAATATATATATTTTAAACTAATTAAAAAAAATTTAATAATAATAATAACAATAATAATAATAATACATTTTTTTATTTAATTTTTTTATTTAATTTTTTTTAAAATTATTTTAATGGCCGGACGAAATTGGGTGTCAACAGTGGCTAATTGGTTTTTATGAAAGTGTAGACTGAATGATTTATCATTCCGCTTGGAGCATGTGATATTGTTTATGCATGAAAAAAAAATGCTTTTAGTTAATAGTTACTCAAATTTGTTGTCAAGAGCTTTTATGGTTTACTGCAAATATTTTAATTGCTTTCGACTAGTGGAAAAAAAAATTTGAATCTATTTTACCAAGTTTTGTGAGAAAGAAAAAAATGAGATCAATTTATTTTAGCTTGTGAATCCATTTTTCTAGTTGGATTTATTACTGAAATCAAGGTTAAATCATTAAAATTTTGATCTAAATTGTTGGTTGAGTTTATATAAGCGCTGAAAAAGAAAAAAAAAACAAATTGATTTCTTCTTTTGCCCACAATCAGTTTGTGTTTGATCTCATATCGACTAGTGCTGTTATCAATTTTTTTATATTTGGTACATGAAAGAAAAAATATATATATTTCATGACTGGATTGAATTTGGAAAATGCATGCTAGATTGAACTTTACATGAGATGCAATAAAAGGTTGTATGCTTTATTCTACGTGCAAAATGGAACATTTTTTTTTGAAAAAAAAAAAGAATTTTTTTTTATTCGTGACAACCATATACAAGTTTTGAAAGATGAGTTACTATGATTTTTGCATGAAACAAAATAATTAGTTATTTCTTTAATTTCACAAGATAAAATTATTTGAAGGAAAGACTAGTCACCTACTATATGTATCAAATATTTCATGGTGATTTTTATGGTTATTGTACAGAGATTTTTATAACCTTTTTCTGTCATTGGTTTGCTTATTCGACATGAGAAGGAAATTTATTTTGAATCTTATGTGTGTTTAGTTTGGTATAAAAACAAATGAGTTGATGAATTTGTGAAAATAGAAATTCCAAAGTTTGGAATAAACTTGTTTGGTGCCACCAACAATTTTTCAAAAGAAGGAGAAATTTTTTTTTTGTTGGAGGAAAGGAAGTGAAAATTATTTGAAAAAAAAAAAGTTCCTGAAATCTCATTGTTTTGGACCTATCCTAGTTGCCTTTTGAAAGTTATGAATTTTTTTTTTAAATCTCCTCATTTTTTGATTTGCTGCATTCAGTAGTTGAAAATATCTCTTTTGAGAAAGTGAATAATTTGTTGACTTACACCTCAGAAATTGAAAAAGGCTCATTGAAAAACAAAAACTTATTGCCTCGGATTTTGGTTATGGGAATTAAAAAAAAAATTTGCCTGCCTCGGATTTAAGTTGTGGGAACATAAATTTTGGTGCCTCGGGAAAAAAAATTTGTGAGAAAAAATTGATTAAAGATTTAGACTATAAATAAGTCTAAATCAGGGCATCAATGTGGTGATCATGAGTCTAAATCAAGGCATCAATGTGGCGACCATGAAATACTATTGTGGGATATTGTATGACATACTCATGTCCTAAGTAAAAGTGAAAAAGAGATGGACCTCGATTTATGCTCAATTGAGAAATGCACACAATGTGAAGGAAAAATACAAAAAAAAAAAAATGGACACCATAGTTATGCTATTTGAGAAATGCACACCAACCCAAACAAATATGCAAAATAAGATGGACCCTAATTCACTTGTGTGCATACTCATGGAAGCATATACAAGTATCCCATAAAATGGGAAATCATGAAAGTGTGCATTATCATTGAAGCATATCAAAATACCCATGAGATGGGAATCATAAATTTAAATATATGATAAATTTATGGCCACATGATGTAGGTTAGTTGAAAATAAAATTGTGGGAAATGGAATTTGAGCTCAATGCTTATCATCACCTACAATCATTGACATCATTGCTAGCAACGTGTGGCATGTGGTCAATACACCCTAACCTTTGTTATCTATTTCTTGATCGAAGTCAAAGGTTAAAAGGGTTATATCAAGGGGGATGGGTTAAGCCCAAATTGAATGGAGCTTCCTATGATGATACCCAACCTAAAAATCAGAGATCCTGAGGCTTTAGTTTTGAATGGGAAAAACGAACCATAGAAAAACCGTTAAGAGATGCATCATTTTATAGATTTATTTTTCTCTCCCATCCTTATGGTGTATATGCATCTATACTATAATGATTAAGGGTTGAGTGCTTACTCTTAATGAGAATCTGTAGCTTTTTATTGAGTGGGGTGTTAGAGTTACAGGAGCACCCTTGGTGGATTTTCACCTATATGAGCGTTGGAGTAAGGCTGCACTGTGGGCTATTATTAAAATCGCTCATGAAAAAAATCAGGATATGCACATGGTCATTAATAGTGCAAGCTTATAAGCTTAATGGACACCTAGTTTATTATGTGTGTTAGGTAAACTTGTACCCACAAACAACCATAGTTCAAGGTCGCACCATTATTGGTTATGAAACAAGGGAGTCGACTCAATAAATAAAGGTTCAAGGGATCACCACCTTTACCATGCATAATAAGCTGTCCTTACCCAACTATATATCATTTTGGGTTTTATTGAAATGAAGAGGGAATTGTTGGAGATTTTATTTCAATAAAAAATAATAATACTTATTAATAATAAATATTTTTAAGATACTAGCCGTTTGTCTCATTAGTGCATTTTAACTCTCATTTACTTACCTTTTAAAGCTTATAAATGTAGAAATTAAGAGTCTAAACGGCTAGGAGTTTAATGGTTTGATTATGGCTCTTAAACATGGATGTATATATATATGCTTTGTTTTATCTTCATTTGAGATACACATTCTTGGCCTCTAAACCTCTCCAATTTTTTAGATTGATTCATAAAAATTATTTTTTATATATCTCCAAATTATATTGGGTAAAGAAAGGTGTGGGTAGAGCTTCACTTCACAACAGTGCATGTGTGTGTGAAGTTACAACAAGATGGTTGGGCAGTTTTATCTTGAGGGCGACGTGACCGAGACCGCTGTACCGGTATGGCACGAAACGTCCAAAAGAGAGTGGGTAGACTCACAACTCATCCCAATTATTCTTGATATATAGGTGATATTTTTCTTATTCTCTACAAATTTTATTCTTTATTATCTACTAATTTTATATTACATAATTGTTTATTTTTGTGCCATTGGTGAGATAAAACTTTGGCCTAAATTCTATATTTTATTATTTATGAATTTTCTAATGGTTTTACAGTACAGGAACAACAAAGCATTCAACCTATTTCACCAAACAATCAAGCACGGGGGCAGGCTTCAAAACACAATGTAAAAAATTTTACAATAGTGCAATAGAAAAATTAATGAAGCTAACCTCCAGCCATGATTTATCAAGTAAATCCTAAAACATTGAGCCGTGAAAAATGGAGAGAGTTGAAAGAGTTTTCTAATGTATGATTGTTTGCTTTTTAGTCTGTCTCTGATAAGAGATATAAGCTCATATTTATAGATTAGACCAAGAATCATAACCAAATAGGAATCTGTTACATTAATTCCATCTATCATGGCAGATATTCTTTTCAAACTGAAATATCTGACTAAATTCTTTATAGTAAAAACTTATTAATTATCACCTTTATTTTATTAAATTTTTATATATGTAAAATAATAATAATAATTTAAAAAACTAAAATGATATGTAGGTCACACTTTAATAAATTTTTTACAGGGTTGACTTGAGCCAGTGGGTGTGGGGTGGGGCTGCCAGGTTGCAGGAGTGTCTAAGCTTTTGAAAACTCTCCAAGACCTAGCTTAGCTATTATACCAACAAGACAACTACAAACAAATTTTCATAAACCCACAGACTCCCTTTTCTTGCTTCATGTTTTCTTTCTTCCTAACTCTTCCCTTTTTTTTTCCCCAGTATTATCTTTTAGAAGTTACAAGAATTAGGAAATATTTATATCTAAAAGAGAGAGACATATATACTTTTCATGACTCAAAAAACATGAACCATCATTTAGGTAATAATGTGGAGAGGTGATGAGGTTAGAATTCGAACCTTGAACCGCCCTATCAGTTAATTTTATTAGCCTCAGGTTAGAGATCAACCCAAAGAGATGACTAGGTGATGGGTCAACTAGTTCAACCGGATGGGTCAATAGCAACGCACATCGACCTTCACTCACAAGCATCCTTTTACCCTGCCAAGGATGTCATATTGTTGCTGTAGACATAAAAATTTTATTGGGTAAAAAAAATAAATTAAACTCGAATAAAAAGTCTAGCCCATTTCACAATAGATGTCTAAAATGAAGATTGTAGATCTAATAAGTATAACTTTTTTATGCCAAAAAAAACACAATGGGAGGCCCCCAATAAAGACCATTATGCTACTTAATCCAAAAACCAATTTTGGGTAAATAGAATTCAAAAGTTGGAAGCCCAAAATTAAAATAAAAAGAAACGCACAAGGTTGGGGAACAAAGTTTCTAGTATATTCCAGAATGTTCCTTTAGTTTTCTAGTATATTCTAGAATGTTCCTTTAATGATCTTTCTAAATTAAATAATTACGATAATTAAGGGAAGATAATTATCAAATTAATTTTTTCTTAAGATAAATATAATATATAATTAAGTGATAATTATCATATGTAATTTTCTTGAACCAAACCACCTATTCTTCACACATATAAATAACTCCCCAAGCAAAAGGGGAACAAGAAGAAAAATTGGAGAAGAAGTAAAAGTACAGAGAAGAAAAATTTCTGTACAAGAAGCTCTTTTCAACTCTTTAAGCCAATCAAGCACGAATGCCCGGTGTGAGGAGAAATCAAATTCAAGGAAGATCAAATCTCAGTTAATATATTTTTTATGTAATGATATTAATCACTTATTAGATGTTTTTCTTATTTAATAATTAGAGACCAGAGTTAAGATGATTAAAACTAAAATCTGTTCTCTAAACTTTCATAAAAGGGGCAAATTTACCACTAAAATTTATATATAAAGGAGTGTATTTTTGTCATTGAACTTTGTTTGCAGGTAAATTTATCACTAATATATTTTTTTTAAATATGCAAAATTGTCATTAATATTTTCTATTGAGGGCAAATCTTTCATTGGTCATTAAAATTGCTTACAATATTGCAGATGATGCACTAACATTGGTACTAGGCCTTGACACAAACTAATTTGGGTTTTCACACAAGTATGCCTTGGATTAAGGGGCATGGAGACCTATAGAAAATTCTCCAACACTCAAGTTAGTACGATTTCTAGTAAAAGTATACCAAGGAAAACAATTCCATGCCTAGTAAATGATAATGAATGCCTTTATATAGGATTTTAGGGGTTGTGTACCTTATAAGCTTATGATCGTTGAATGAGGTGGCTACTTTTAAGATCATTAGATCTTGGGCAGTTGGCTTATTGGGCCTGATTGAGCTTGATTTGGCCTAAACTTTTGATGGGCTTTATAACCCGAAAGCAATATGGAGCATAAATCCTTGGATTTGGGTATTACCAGTTGCAAACTTGAAAAAAATAGAAAAATGCAAGTTTCAATTCTAAATTTTTTTATCTAATACCTTAGCCTCTAAGTTTTTGAATATATTATTTCCACTATTATCTTGGCTCCAGTAAGCCTATATGCCCTTTGCCACCCTCTATCTTTTTCGTTACCGATGTTACCTCAATTCCTCTAAACATTTCGGCAATGCTCTTTAGAGCAAATCTTGATCAAATAGGTTTAGGTTAATGCAAGTTGAGCTAAATCTAAAGGTGCTACACTTCTAGAATAAATGATTGATGGTAGCAGTAGTGGAGAGTTGTTCGGCAACAATGAGAAAGTTGAAAACAAAAAGGCTTAGCAATGAAGGATATGTGATCAAACACGGCATCTTGACTCGTTCGGGTGTTGTAAAATGTTTGGGTATCTAAGGGTTATGAAAAAAAACTTTCATGGACTAGTTTAAAGGTTGTATCATGAAATATTTCCTGAATAAATGAAATATTCTTAACATTTAACGACTAGTAGCAAAATTGCCCAAAGTGAAACTGTTAATAGCAAATTTGTCCATAGAAAATGTCCAGTGACAAAATTACTCTCCACATAAACATTATTGGCAAATTTGGCCCTTTTTCCTCTAAACTTCAAAAAATTTGCTGATTGGTCTACAAACAAAATTTGTTCCAACTTGCACCTTGAATTTTTTTTGTGGCTCTTCATTTTCCTTGCAGCCCAAAGTTATTTATTTTTTGCCTCAGTTGTCTTCATTTGCACTCATAAGATAAACATGAGATATTTGATGGAAACTAGCCAATAGAACAGTAAAATGTATTGGTAAGTGTAATAAATCATTACTATTTTCCTATATTTTAAAGGAAACGATCAAAGAACACCATTAGATAATGACGCTGAAGAAAAGAAATGGCAAGGCCAAAATCCACCCAATATATTTGAGGGTTAATTAAAAATTGCCTCCTGAAGTTTATGTGAAATTACATTTTACCTCTATTCTTTCAGAAATATATACTTTGTTAGTTCAACAGGATCTTCTGAAATCTTAATTGTAATATTACGGTAGCTATTTTTTAATAATTTCATTTTTGTGATATTTTTCTATAGTTAATAGATAGTTTAAGTTATCAGTTTTTTCTTTTTGTAAATAAAAAAATAATATTTTTAATTGTCAATTAATTGTAAAAAAGTACTATATAGATTAAAATTACTTAAAGATGAGTAATGTATAGTCTAAATTAATATTTCAGCAGTTGCTATCAACTGTATTAAAAAGGAGGGGAAAAAGTATATATTTATGAAATAGAAGAAGACAAAGTGTAATTTTACATAAATCTCAGGAGACAAATTGTAATATCCCTATCTTCATGGTACCAATTAGCAGAACTTGGGGTAAATCACGTATGTGGCCCATAACTTTTAATTATTATATCATTTTAGACTCTAACCTTGATTTTGTACATGAAAAGCTCATAACCTCGTTTAAATGTTCCATTTCGGACCTTTTGTGGATGAAAAATGTTCATCCAAGATGGAAAATGCCAAATGGGATGCTAACGTGGATGTTTTGTTATGGTGGCATAATAAATCAATTGCTATGGATGACATGGAAAAGTAAAAAAAAAAATTAAAAAGGGAATAAAAAAAGCAAAAAAAAAAAAATCAAATCGTCGTCGCCACTGAGGCGCTCTGTCGTTCCCCTTGTTCACCTCCGGCATTCTTGTCCATTCGCCTCTGTTGTTCCCATACGTTCACCTCCATCATTCTTGCCGTTCCTATCATTCCCCTATTAGCCTTCGTCGACTCCCTATTCACTATTTAGTCCTAAATGCTAGACTCTCTTTCCTCTTTGATTCATGCCATGTCCTGAGTCCTCTCTTTCAAATACAGTCGCCCAAATTGCATAGTCGAACCCTCAGCTTAATTGCTGATTGGCCTTCATCTTCATGCGATTAGCCTTCGTCTTCGTTTGATTGCCTTTGTTTTCCTCCAATTGTTCGTTCACCATTTGTCTTTGTCCGTTTGCCTTTGATTTCATCTATCCACCTTCATTGACCTGTGTTGGAGATGATGAAGAAAAGGAGATGGTGAGGTGACAGATTAATCAGGCAGTGGCACGAGCTTCTAGTGTACGGCGTTATTATGGACTATCAGTAGCCAACGACTTGAAGCGTCAGCCAACAATAGCAATGCCTTAAGGGTGGCTATAGTAGGTGGGGAAGTTTAGGGTTTATCGGGATGAGGATGGTGAGATAGAGGACATAAAAGTTTTGGGTAAATTGCACCTGTGGCCCCTAATATTTTATTATTATCCTATTTTGGACCATAATCTCAAAACCTCATATAAGACGCCCTCAACCTTCATTTTTTGTTCCATTTTATATCTTTGATGGATGAAAAGTGTTAAAATTGACGACATTAGCCACGTGGCATACCAACGTAGGCAATTTGCCACAGTGGCATAATTATTAGCTACTGGTGATGATGTGGCAAGGAAGAAAATAATAAATAATAATAAATAATAGATAATACAAAAAACCTGCCGCTAGGCTTAGCCTTCTCCCTCTGTCACCACTTCTAGCCTCTTTCTTCAATCGTGAATGGACGCAAATGGACCAGAGAACGAACCTCAGTCTGGCTCTCCCCCATCGCTAATCTACCAATTCGTCCTCTGCCGAAGTTTTTGTAACTTTCACTCTCTCCACAATTATCGAAATCCGTGTCATTGAAATCCAAAATGCAATGCTGAGAAACTTTTGCTGTCTCACTCAACAGTGCTGCTGTCGCTACAAAAGGATGCTCCAACAACTCGTCGGAGTAACTAATGCATTGAAGCGATTTGAACCCGCGATCCTCCTAGGCGGGCTTACCTGTAAGCATCTTGATGACAGTGCATCCCAACGACCAAACGTCATTCGCAGGCCCATGAGATTCCTGGCGAATGACCTCCGAGGCTATCCACAAAGGACTCTTTCGCGGCACAATTGGACCGTTCGGGGGCACTTTCCTGGCTTCTATCACCGACCTGAAGTCCATTTGCATCGATTCGCGATTGGCAGAGGGGGTTAGAGGAAGCGGGGGAGGGGGGAGGCTGAGCCCAACAGCAGGGTTTTTTTTTTTATTTTATTATTTTTCTTTCTTCATATTTTTATTTTTTATTATTTTCTTCCTTGCCAATTACCACCAGTAGCTGATAATTATGCCATTGTGGCAAATCGCCCATGTTGGCATGCTACATGGCTAATTCTGTCAATTTTAACACTTTTCGTCTAGCAAAGGTTTAAAATGGAACAAAAAATTGAGATTTAGGACGTCCCATGCAAGGTTTTGAGGTTAAAGTCCAAAATAGGACAATAATAAAAAGTTAGAAGCTAAGGGTGTAATTTACTCAAAAGTTTTGCTAATTAATTTATTGTGCCAGTGTGGCAAATCGTTGACACTGATGTGTTACATGACATTTTCTATCCATATTAAAGTTTTCCATCCACAAAAGTTTCAAAATAAAACATTTAAATAAGTTTAGGAATTTTTCATTTATAAAATCAAGGTTAATGTAAAAAATGATACAATATTTAAAGATTAGTCGTCACAGATGCAATTTGCACGCAGAACTTGTCATGTTCCAAGAGGCGGGACCAACATGTCCAAGAAAATTAGAATGCTCCACCTCCATTATTGTCTGAAAAGTACTTCAACGTTGGTTTACATTATAGTAGCGGTTTTTGTTACTGATTTTATACACTAAACGGTCATTAAACCGAAAATGAAATTAACTAAGATTCACACGGCAACAAATTTTGCATGATATAACTTGGAAGTATCTACTCGAATTCAGAGACAACTTCTTGGCACCATCACGCCGCCACTTCTCCCTTGGGCGTTCTTGCAATATGACGTCGTAAACCCTTTGTGGTAAGTGAGCGCGATATTTCGGAGCTCAATCCCCGTGCAGGGGCTGCTCGCGCTGCAGCCGAAACTCACCGCCAGCGGTGCCGCCGAGCTTCCTCTTATATTGCTGTACTGAACGCCGCTAATCTTCACGCCGGAGTTCTGCTGAGGGCAGCCGCTCCCGCTGGGGCAATACTTCTGATCGATGATTATGGGGTTGTACACATTCTGGATCAGGATGTTCCTGAAGAAAATATCCCTGGCGAAACCATTGCTGGGCCTTCCCCACGTCTTGATCCTGACGCCATTTTGAGTCCCCGTGAAGATGGCTCCGGAAACCGTCACGTTGGAGACGCCGTCCTCGTTGAAGCTCTGGCCGAGGCTCCCGATGCTGATGCCGTGGCCGGGACCGCAGGCGATCCTCTCTATCCGGAAGTTGTGGGAGCCCTGTCCTATGGAGATGCAGTCGTCGCCTGTCTTTATGGAGGACTTGGAGATGGTGACGCCGGTGGAGGATTGTGTGTGGATGCCGTCGGTGTTGGGGCTCCAGCTAGGGGCGTAAATTCGCACGTTTTGGATCCTAACGTTGTTGCTCCCATTCAACGTTATGTGCTTTATCTGACTGTTCTTGGAGGTCACTCCACTCACCAACACATCGGAGCAACCCATGAAAGATAGTGACTGAACCAACCGAAGAAACAAAAGATTAGTTAGATCGAGAACGAACTACCAAAGAATTAAGTAAACTCGATCTTTATATATAACAGTTAACAAACACAAATATATACCCTTGCCCCAGCAGGACAGTTCTTGCCGGAGATGCGGCAAGACCAGAAAGGGCGGGCTCTAGCGTCCAGAGTCCCGCCGGTGACAGTAATGCCTGCAACTTTATAAAACATGACCCAGAAGCCGGCATTACCGATAGTCCAGTAGTTGGATGGGGCCAGGAGGGTTCCGTCCATTCTGAATACGATCGTGTTGTTGCAAGGACCAGTGAACTGGATGGAACTTAGCAGATAGATGCCTGGAGGAACGTAGAGGGTGGCGGGAGTTGTGGAGGCACAGGCAGCGGACCAAGTCTTGTAGAATGCTTGGGTAGAGTCGGTGTGGGCGTCGGCCTTGGCCCCGAAGTTGGTGACACTGTAATACGCACGCGACCATCCATGGGCGGGTGTGATGATTATTGTGAAGAAGATGAAAGGAACCAAAGACGACCGTAGGATCTGATCAGCCATATGGAAATACCCACTTCCTGGGAGTTTATATATGAGTAAGAGTATGCTAGCTAGTTCCTATATCTTGTCATGAAATTCATATGATTAAAGAGTTATAAGACTAGCTATACATATATGTATATATGAAGTTTATGTTTCAGGTATGGGTTTGATTTTAGATGAGGTTTTGTGGAGGGATTATATAGCTAATTATTACTTTGATTTCCCAAGGCATACGTATGTACTTGGCGTGAGTTGATAATTGCAAGGGTGGCGTTGCCATTGTGTCAAGTTCTTTACTAATTAATTTCAATAATTTTTTATGCATAATTAAACGTAATTTTTTTTACGTATAATAATTATCGATTATGTATATGGTCATTTGTATATATGGGATTTTCTGAAAGCAAATTAATGAAAACCAGTAGTAGCATGCAAATTATTTGTTTGAGACAAGGCAACCATATAATATATCTTCCTGCTAACTCTCTCCCCTCTCCAAACAGGTATAGATCCAATCTAGTGATGTGGTTCTCAACAGTACTGAAAGACCAACGGGTTATTAATCAAATTAGCTTAAAATTTTGTGAGGAATTAATATTATATTTGGAATATAACATAACGACTCACAGGTGTAAACGGAAATTCTACAAGAAACGGATCCTAACTGGCTACAAATACAATATACAGGGGCATGTGTGTCTCTGCCTTCTTGGAATCTAACCGGGCGACAAGGACGGGCATTTAATTGAAAACCTGCCTGGTCCAGTGTTGGAGATTAAAGTATCGGGATGCATCAATTTGGGGCAAACTTGCACCACAAGTCCTACAACTATTCCGTTTGTTACATTTTCATTCTTCAACTATGCACCTAATGTTCCAATCTCCACCCTCAAGTACTAAAAGTTGCGCCATCTAGATTCTAAGCTGTGGGTAACATTCAAGGGTTGGCCCTGAACTACAGGGAACATTGAACTTTGCATTTTCTACTGAATTGCCATGTTTCCATTGGCCATGAAGTCTCCAGGAGATATTTTGGGCATGCAACTTTATCAATAGTTTGTGACCAACTACGCAACGTTAATTATATTTTTGGACCAAATCTTGCAACATTTAATCGCAAACGGTGTAGATTGGATGGTTACAATTGTTGAGGACCGATAATGTAAAACAATAGTTTAGGTCTGAAAGTGATTGGTGCATTTTGCTCCATGATTCCGCAAGGCTGTAGTACAATTTGGATGCTTAATGGGACTAATTTTTTTTTTCTTAGTGTGTCACATTCACAACAGAAATATAATTGCTGCATCATGTGACTATGTGCGGAAGCACATGGGATTTGCTTGAATTCATTAAGTTACGTGAGTTTATGTTGAGGAAAAAACTTGTTCTGTAAGTCGCTGATGTTGTTGGGCTCAAAATGGGCTTGCCACGTGATGCCTCTAATTTATGTGGTACATGTTTTCGGGTATTTTAAATACAAATTCGATCTTCTCTATTCTACCAGAAAAAAAAAAAATACAAATTCGCAAGATTCCTAGAAGGTAATAGCGATAATTCAAGGGGTGTTTTTCTTTAAGCTTCAAGTACGCTTAAACTTTTTGTTTTGTTTTGTTTTTGTTTTCCAATGCTCCGGTGAATTGCCACAGAAATATAAGACTTCGAACGTTATAACCCACCGGTGGTTGAAGTTAGAAAAGTTTGCTCCCACATGCACACATACGGAAATGGATTGGGCCGAAGTTTTGGCGAGGGCTGACAGGCCAATTTCGACGGAAACCGGCCAATTATGGACATGTAATGTAACAAGAGTTTGGACTTGGAGGCCCTATCACATGGGGCTCGATCAAGGCAAATCCATATAGGCCTTCTAAGAGTGATCCATGACCTCAGTGTGAAATGATCATCCATTTCAAAATAATTTAGGAGGCCCAAGCTAATGGGCCTATATATGGCTTCGACTATCACGTGGGGCTCGATCAAGGCAAATCTATATAGGCCTGCTAAGAGTGATCCATGACCTCAGTGTGAAATGAGCATCCATTTCAAAAGAATTTAGGAGGCCCAAGCTAATGGGCCTATATATGGCTTCGCCTATTAAATTGTTGAATGACATCTGAAAATACTTTTTTCTGGAGCTTGATTTTTTTGGCCAATTTATGGAGCTTGATTAACGATTATATCTAGGTCGTCATGTTAGAGAAGTTAACCTGCAGCGCAGGAGAAGATTGATGAGATATAACTGGATCAGTAAGCTGTGCTTGTGCAAAACAGAAAATTTACTCTTTTTTCTGCACTCTTAAAAATTAGAAATTTTACAAATAATAAAATATGAAATTTAGACCAAATTTAGGTCTCACAATTGATAAGAAAATTTATGATTTTGAAAATAAAATTAGTAAATGTTGTAGCATAAAGTAAGTTAAAAATAAGAAAATATCACCTATACCATAGGCAAATCCATGTTGTGCATATATGGGGGTCCTTTTTAAAAAAACAGATATTAATAGGATATTTATAATTTAGTAATTGGACTTCCTTTGAAATTTTTAATGAACTTTCATAAATGTCATAACATCTATTGGAACAAAATAATGAGCATCTATTGCTTTAATAAAGACAAAAAATGAGTCTAGTCTCTCTCATTTACTAACAATTTTTAATGAACTTTCATAAATGTCATAACATCTATTGGAACAAAATAATGAGCATCTATTGCTTTAATAAAGACAAAAAATGAGTCTAGTCTCTCTCATTTACTAACAATTTTTTTATGGAAAAAGTTGATACTAGCCCCTGAACTTTCATACATTTTTTTACCCAAACCTTAAACAGTTTTTTTACTCTCTTTTATGTGTAAACATATGGAAAATTCAAATTAATGAGCTAGTTGAAAACAATATAAAATTAATGACTAAAAAAGATATTTTTCTTTTACTTTCTACACAACATGCACATCTTGCTCATCTTCTCCATAATTTATATATAATTTTATAATTTTTTTTGTAGTTGCTCGACTAATGAAAAAAAAAAAGATGTTAAATTTGAGCATTTTTTAAATTTTATTCTAAAAAAATTCATCATTATGTTGTATATGAGTTTAAATTCTATGTTACATATGTAAATTTATATGCTTTATTTTTAAATCTTAAATTTGATATTTCTATATGTTTATAGACCTCCCATTGTAAAATTTCTGGATTCATCACTAACCTATATATAAAAAATAAGTTGGGATAGGTTTCTATTTTAGATTATATATGAGCATGTTGGAACAGAAACGTTAGAGGGAAAAATTCATAGTAATAAAATCCAAAATATCATTAGCCGTTTGTATGGTGAATGTGTTTTGATTTACCGGTTACAAAAAGACAAAATCAATAGCACAAACCGCTAGATTATTGTTTTGTTTTCAGTCATCAAAAGAAATACATGAGTCCATTACTCATAAAACTAATATGTTTATTGAAATTAACTCCAACATTCACTATCATAAACATTTTGTTACATTAATGGACTTTTCTTCATTATGTACTCATTTGGCTTACACTTTCTTTAAGTGTTTAAAAGTATTTATACACACACACATAGAAACATAAAAAGAATATAAGAAATAATTGTTTTAAAAAGATTATTTAAGCAAAAAATGGAAAGATAGAGTATTAAATTTTGAATAGTATGACATTTACCTAAATAGAAAGGATGAGAAAATAATGAAAAATGGTAGTTTCCTTTTAAATCAAGACAAGATGGTTTTTTGTTATTCGTCTCCAAGATTCATCTTTAGTTAATATCTCAAGAAGGACACATGTTTAATATATTAAGGTGAATTTACCCGTTTTCCATGAAAGTTTTATAGCTATAAACTCTTACTAAAAAAAGAACAAGAGAGAAACGCTAATTAACTTGCAAGTCCAACGTAATTATGTATGTAGTAGCTATAGTGTATATATAAAGACACATATATACCTATCTATACAGGCTGGTCATCATTAATGGGGGGGCAGACACCCATCACCCCCCTGCCGGGACCAACATGTCATGGAGCCATAGCTAATTACCAACCAAAACCATGCATGTGTGTGTGTATATAGTATGTGTTTAGGATTTAGGGATGGATTTCAAATGGAGCAATTTGCTTTAAGGTTGTCGTATAATTTATAGGGTCCTATGGTGGAGAAGCATGTTTCCTTCTCTATAGATAGAAAAGGCAATATTGGCCATTGGATTAAAAAAGATATAACTTGGCTAAAAGGTAAAATAAAAGAAAATGAGATAAAAAATAGTAATTGCAATTGAAGGAGAAAAAATAAAAGGAAATTAGAGAACACATACGTTGAACAAAAAAAAGGGTGTTAGAGTTTGAAAAGAAGTAAGTGATTTGGTTACATTAATTCATATCAG
Organism: Aquilaria yunnanensis; assembly: GCA_039654915.1. Lineage (NCBI taxonomy): Eukaryota > Viridiplantae > Streptophyta > Magnoliopsida > Malvales > Thymelaeaceae > Aquilaria > Aquilaria yunnanensis. The sequence continues at coordinate 53,057,944 of CM077600.1, forward strand.
TTTACCTTAAATTAAAGTATTAACTGTGTCTTTTATCACGCACTGTTCATATGCATCTATTCTATTTAAGCAAACTAATAAAACATGAGTTTGTGGATACAATTGGGGCTGCGTTTTTTCACAGTAGAACATCAGTAGCAATACGTTATCTTTATATAGCAATCTCTTATATGTTCATGACAAATTTCATGTCAATGAATAACATTTTTGTGCATAACATTTTTTTAGTTTGGAACAATGATTTCTAGATATGATATAGCTTTTTATATGTATATGTATTTTTGTATTTGTTATCCTAGTTTTAATTACTAGTTATGTTTTCTAAAAATGAAGGACATTGATAATATTGGAGTGACACCCAACGGAATTGTGTTACATGAGCAAATTTCTGAATTTGTTGACCATGTAGAGATGAAGGGTGAAAATGAAGCAAATGATGTGACTATGAGATAGTGTTAGAGTAGATTTTTGTGAGTATATATATCTAATATTTTCTTTTATTTTTTCTTGTACTTTATCATAGTCATAGACTAAGTAGAGAAAAATTATGATAAAGCTCAATAAAGGTTGAACGGATAAAAATGGAGTTGAAGTTAAAGAACAAAGTGTTTGAAATGAAAGTTGCAAGTCAAATGTTTTTGTAAATTCTTTTATGTTTTTTATGGTGTAGTACATAAAATTTATGGTGTAGTTGAATGTATGCAGGTTAAAAGAGATATTAGGCAGTGGTGAAAAAATATCTTGAAAGTAGTGCAGATGAAGTGTGTAGATAAAAGTAATAGTCCAAATAAGAGTCAAAAGTTAGAGTGGTTAAGTATAAAATGTAAGCCACGATCATTTTTTAAGATTGTGAAGGGTTTTGGGAAAGAAAAGATTGATGGTGCTAAAGAAACAGGATTTGGAAGTTTACTTGATATAAGTGTAGAAAAGGTGATGGCTGACCTGGCATGTTGGATAATTGATCATTTCGGCACAAGTAGGTGCTGTATGGAAATTGAATGTAATTTCTACCAAATTTCATCTACTAATTTTGAGGAGATGATGGGTATAGATGATGGAGAAAAGGATATTAATATTGAGAGTTCGATGGACTTCCTTAATGAATTAGTTAGTTATTATTGGAAGGATAGTGGGGACAGGTTTGTGTTTGATCATCATGTTGTTGAGATGGACATTAAAGAGGGTGAACTATGTGACAATTTTAAGAGGTCGTTTGTATTGTTTGCTTTGATGAATATGATTTGCTGCTTTAATCGCCAATATTTGAGGAAAGATTTTTATAAGGCTGTAGTAAGTATTGAAAATATTTCTAGAAAAAAGTGGGCTACATTTGGTTTATCTATGTTCGTTGATGCAATAAAGAAGTACAAAGAAAATGTGCCAAAACAAGTAGGTGGATGTTTGTTAATATTGCATGTACGTGAGTAAATAATGTCATAATTTTTGAAAGTGTTCTTTTATAGGTTATATTTCTTGACACATTTGTTTGTTTATTTGTGTAGTTGTTTTACCTATTTAAAAGTGAATGCAAACTAGTCTACAAGTCATATATTCATCCTTTGGTGTACTTTACTAAGAAGAAAATAAATGAATGCTTCAAAAGACTGACATTAAAAAAGGATGGGAAGGTGTGTGATTAGTAATATTTATGGATAACTAGTTGTATTCCATGGTAATATAATGTTGTATTGGACTGATGTTTGAGTAATTGGTGGATGTAACAGGACATTGGTGAAGATAATGTTGAGGGTAAGGAGGATTATAGACATGCAGTACCAAAGGAGAGTGAAACTACAGATGTGCATGGTAAAAAAGATAACAAAGGTGAATCACTAGTAGCGCCAATATCTATGGTGCAATATGAGAAGCTAATGCGGGAAATAAGTGAACAAAATGCTTATATTAGAGTAATAAAAAAGCAAGTAGTGGCATTGAATGACACACAGAATGAGATGTGGAACAATATCACTCAGTTATTCACGAAGGTGCTTTCAAAGATTGACTTGTTAATGGAGGGGGTTAAGGATTAGAATATACGGTCATATCAAGAGTCATCAAGTGTTGATATTAAAGAGATGGGTCAACATTGTGATGATGAAGGCCATAAATTTGAAGGAAGTGTAGACTTAAACTCAATGAAAGTTCAAAATGAAGAGGTCTTAGTAGAAGAGAATATGGAAATTATTGGAGTTGATAATGTTGCAGTGAATAGGGAAGGCAAAAATCCCATGGAGCGTGTCCTAGTCCATTCTCCTTTAAGTCATATTGCTAACCAAACTCATTCACCAAATGCACAAGTCCAAGCTGATGTATCAACCGCAATGCATAATTATGTGGATGTGGATGTCATATGGCTAGAAAATACAAATGTTTCATCATCAAAAGGAAAAGAAAAGGGATCCAAAAGTGTGCATTATACAGCAGTTGAAGTATGAGATAATGCTTGCATAAGGTGAATTAAGATAATGTAGGTAGTATGCTTACAATTTTTAACATTTGAGTATAATAAATTTATGCAGGAAAGAAAGATGAAGCTAGATGATGTTTATTGTATTCTTAGGTAAGCACAGGAACGAAAGCCTAGTAAGTTTCAACAGAGTCCGTACACTTCATTTTATGATAGGGAAAAAAGAAAATATTATTTAATGTAGGCTTATTTACTGTTGAGCAATCTGTGAGCATGCGAGAATTGAAGTTGATACAGTACATCATGGATAAACTACCCGCTAAGTTTGTATTCTATATTCTTTTATTTGATTTAGAATAAAAATACGTTAATAAAAAGTTTACTTTTGGCATATATTCAAATATTGAATAGTATGATTGTATATTTTGTAGTGATGTGATTGCAAGTTTGGAATTTGGAAGCATAACAGGATATGACCTTCAGAGTTTGCTTCCAAACAAAAAATTACTTGATTCAGTTATAGATTTTTTTGCTGAGATGTTGGCTGATACGGACCAAAAAAGCTCATTCAAATTAACTTTTAGTTGGTTTTTCCCATGTTGTTTTTTGGTAAATTTTGAAATGTTTTACAAAGTTACCATGTCATATCTTATTATTTTAGGTGTTTAATACTTTTTATTGATGTTATGGCATTAGAAAATGACATTTTCTAAATAGCAGGATTACAGTGACTATTTGAGGATGTGTTTCCATGATCGCTTTATTATGAGTTCATTTGAAAACTGCATGAAGGTACAACATGAACCTAAGACATGACATTTTCTTGGTGTAGAATAACCATGTATTTGTGTGATATAACATTTTGTCATATGTACTTTATTTTGTTAGTTTTAGCGACAATATATGCCTTTGTCTTGTTGGTTTGTTGCCTGTATATAAATTTATCTCCTTATGTTGGATTGTGATGTAGAGCACTTCTATCTCATGATTGCAAATATGCTATTACATTAATGGGAGGTGTGTGATTCACTTGGACCAATGTATAAGTACAAGAAAGATGCACAATACTTGGTATGTATTGTGAATTATAAAGAGTAAATTGGCTTATGTATAGTTTTTTGATGTATAATAATCTCATACAGGGAACCATGTTTGGAAAAAGCTTCAACTTCAAAGGTATGGATTTTAGTGAGCAGACTGTGGTTCAAACAACTACTTCGGTGCAACAAAATGGGGTTGATTGTAGTATATATGTATGCAAGTTTATGGAGAAACCTTTTGAAGTGACATTGTTTGGTAAAGGGGTTGATTAGAGGAAATGAGAGTCTAGTGAGATAAGGGCAAAAATGTTACTTTAGATAGTGAATTATGGTGGCAATTTGAATTGGGAAGCCGTATACAAGAAAGCAAATAAGTGGTTTGAGCCTCTAAAGCAAAATGTAGCACCGACGATATTAGATGTTGGTTTAGCTGATGGTCAAGTTCAAAGGGAAGGGAGTCCAAAGAAATGAGGAAAACAAAATAAGAGAGAGGAGATAGTTGATGAAGAGATAAGAGTCAAACAATCAAGAGGCCAAGTTAAGGGTAAGGGAAAGAAGTGAATTTACTGACATGTAAAGAAGTAACTGGTATGTAATTTAAAGTTGCCGAGATGTAAAAATGAGGATTTTGGGATGTAAATTTTTGTATGTGAAAAAATAACTGGTATTTAAATTTATAGGTATCTGGAATATAAAATGAGGGCAATGGAATGGAAATAGGAACATATCACGACAACATATTTACCTTTCGAGTGAGGTACTTTTGCATATCAAACTGCAATTCATAATAACTGATATTTAAAGAAATAACCATTATATAACATGATGCTCTCAGTATGTAAAACAAGGGGCATTGGGATGAAAATAATTGGCATGTAAAAAAAAAACTATCATTTAATTTAAGAATTCCGGTATGTAAAAATTAGAATATTGGGATGTAAATTTTTAGTATGTAAAAAAATAGCTGGTATATAATTTCAAAGATACCTGGTATGTGAAATGAGGATAATGGAATAAAAAAAACACATACCGAGAAATCTTATCTACATGCTAAATGAGGTACTTTTACATACATTCATAATAGCCGATATGTAAAAAAATAGTCATCATGTTGCACGAGGCTCCTAGTATATAAAATAATGGTATTGAAATAAAAATGATTGGTATGAAAGGAAATAACTGATATGTAATGTAATCTTGGCAGTATGTATATTATATGATGCTTCTGGTATTGTGAAAATTAAGTAATTATTCTTTTTTAATTTGGGTCCTATGTTTCATATTATTATGGGCACGGTATTAAAATTAGGTGACTGGTATATAAGTATTAAAAGATGGTATATGATTTTTAAATCTTCTTATAATTTTCCCAACTCTCGTCAACACGTTGAATTTAAGCCCTTTGTTTATTGTCTTCTTCAATTACAACGTAAGGTTCACCCTTTCATCTTTTGATTGTCTCCTTCATTGTATTCTCATAGTAGATGCTACCAGTAAAAGTAAGTTTTTTCTATGCTCTATCATCTTCATTATCGGAATGAAGATTTAAGGTTTTCCCTCTCCCTTGCTATTGACAACAAGTTTAGTAAGAAGATATGGATGAGAAATGCCATGTAACCATGCCCTTTGAGGCATATTTGCCTACAAGTTATCTGAAGAAATACAAACCTTCAAAGCCATTCAATCACTTTGAGGCTGTATATGTCGATTCAAATAGTCACATATCTCATTTAGGATACAAGGTAAGTCATTGTTTTGTACGATAGTATTATGAGTTACGGTTTGTAGGCTTGGTGTTTGGCAAATTGTCTAAGTGAACCGAACTTTAAGTTACATGATACTTTCATTACAAAATGTCGTGAAAATGTCATGATTTGAGTTAGTATTTAACAAAAATAGATGTATCATCACTAAGTATGTGAATACCTTAAAGTCGAAGATGGTGTATCACTAAGTTATTGGATTGCATGATTTTAGCTGTTGGTGATAATGTTTATAAACAAGCTCTAGATGAGCTGATAACAAAGCCAATCATAAAGCAAAGCTTGAGTTTGTTCAATCTATGTGCTTGTTAAGTTTACATGTCACGCCCCAAACTGCCCCTGGCCCATCTGGGCCCGATTATCAGATTAATGCAGCGGAAGTTATTCATACTGAAGGGGCTTTATTAGCTAGTTATGAGCACCTACGGCGTGACTCCAGGATCTATTCTGGTACTAGCTTGTTACTTAAATACTTTCAATGTGTTGTCAGGGTGCTCTCCAGGAACGAGCTAATACCTATGTGGAATTCTAGTGTTCCATTTATGGACTTTACCACTTAGCCGGTTACACACACAAGTCTTTAGATGCCATTTCAACAAAATCCAATAAATCCAGATTCACTGGAAGTCTTCCCTTAGTTACACACATAATCAGCAAATCATACTTGCAATTCAAGCAAAGCATACACTTAATCCATTAAGTGCATAGGATGTGTGTCCATCAAGTGTACTAATCCAATGCATGGCAACAAAGAAGCCCATCTCATTTTCAACTTTGAAAACCACATTTATATATCCATGAGCATCAGCCAAGTCTAGTACACATAACATGAATATCCATCATGGCATTTCATCAAAAATCATCCTAAGATAATCATGATCACAATGTGCATCTAACAAGCATCTCCTACTTGGAAAACATACCAAGGATGCTATATGTCCATAACTAGTTAAGTTTAGGTTTTACAGACCAAGTTCTTATGTCTACCCAAACTTTAACTCATAACCTGGAACTCATTCCAGCTTAATAGACCTTGTTCCCACAACTTCTAGACTCCACAAGCCTGCACAAGGAAGTCCAAACCATTAGCTTGTTCCGCAAGTAAAATATACCACATAAGTCACTTAGAGTCAAATGAATATATTAAGCAACACTAAACTCATACCCAACCCTTTAGCAAAACATAACGAGTACTCTAGTACTCCCTACTTGATCTATCAAGCCATCCAATCCACTTCCTGAAAAAAAAAGTAAAGAAGGGCGGGTGAGTTATAAAACTCAGTAAGGATCCAGGTGTGAGGTAAGTAACTCATGACTTTCGTAGTCATATCCGGCTTAAAAAGCCAAAATTGTGCCAAGAACGTAATGGCAATGCCAAATCAGAATGAGGTAATCTCTCGTGACTTTCGTAGTCACATATGGCTTCCAAAGCCTATTCTTAAGCCAAGAATGTCATGGAAATTAAATCTCATGCCAAGAATACCATGGCAAATAAATCCAAGCCAAGAATATCATGGCAAATAATCCTATTCCTGCAAAGGAAAACACTAAAACAAAGAAAACACAAGATACAGCACAATAGCAGCAACAACAATAATAATAATAATTTGGGTCAGCATGCACAAACAACAACGGTTCAGAGAAGCACCCAACACACGCACTCAACCACAAGTTTTCCTGGGCAATCACTACTGCCACCCACTACTGGCACTCCTGGCCAGACTGGCAGTACTGGCACCAATGGCACCCCTGGCAAGTGTCCAAGGCTTTAAACCTCAATTCTCCTTCTTAATCATACCACCCGTTCCCCTAGAGCTCCGAGTTACATAGTAAGTTGGCCATTCTTACTATAAACTCTAACACTTGCCTTTATATTGATTAGCTAATCAAACCATATATATATCCACAATTGCCCATTATTCATATCCATAGTTGCCGAAGCAACAATCCTCGTCCAATATGCACTTACGTGCCCAAAGTTGCCGAAGCAACGATACCTCATCAATTATGCACTTACGTGCCCAATTATTAAACTAAGAAAGTAACATGAGCCCTCACACAAAGAACAACTAACCCGCTGCACACCTATGGTCACTTGGTTCTATGACCATCACATAGGGGCATTTATACTCACAAACAATATCATGGAAGTACACCATGCAATAAGTGAGTAAAGGATCCTTACCACCATTGGTGTAACCTTTTGCTCATTGCCTTTGCTTTGCTTTGTTTGTTGTTGGAACTTTGCCATTTCCTTAATGGACTTGGTTTAACTTACTCAACCTCACTTAAGGAGGTAAAGGCCCACTTAGCCTTTCTGTGAACTGAGGCCCAATTTTTCTGTGAACTCAGGCCTACATTGGCCTTTTCTGGAATTCTGGCCCAACTTGGCCTTTCCAGGAACTCAGGCCCAACTTATCATTTAGGCCCATATTAACCTTTTCAGGACTTGGGCCTATATTAACCTTTTCAGGATTTAGCCCATTTGCCAATAATGCCATTATGGCCCAAAATAGCCCATTTCATAATTTATGGACCAAGAACACTTGGTTTTCAATTTGGGTCTTTAAATTTAACTTTTGGCCCAAATAGCCCCATCATTTCTTTTTCTTGCTCAAATTAGTCCCACAAGTTTTCTAAGGACCATTTATGCCAAGAACACTTGGCTAACACTTTGCATGTTCATAAGAACACTTGTACTACCATGAACACATGGTTTAAACTTATGTATGCCAAGATTACTACTTGGCCGAATCTTCTAGTACTTCCATAGCTTACAAAATTCTCCTTTTTGCATCCAACTTTTTGCCATTGTCTTGTATATTCACAAGGACTTTAATGATACCAAGAACACTTGGAAAAATGTCCATGCATGCAAAGATTCACACTTGGCCGAAACTTTCCTCTTGCTTTTATTTTATCTTTTGCTTGTTTCCTTCCTTAGAATGGCCATACAAGCCTCGAGGCACCAAGAACACTTGGTTTCATGCCTCTAAATGCCATGTATACTCATGACCGAAACCTCCATCCTTGCTTTCCATGGCTTAAAAGTGCCTTGCATATAAAGAGCTCTTGAGTTGAGCTCAAGAACAACAATACCCTTCCATGGCCGAAATATCCACTTGATTTCCTTGCAAAAATCCAACATGGCCAAGTCATTAGAGAGTAGCATCTAGCTCAAAATACATGAAACTACCAAGAAAAACTTGGTTCACTTACAACCTTTAAATGGCCGAAACTTGAGCTTCACTTTCTTGGAGTTCGTCTTCATCTTCTTGCTCTTCATGGCTTAGAAATGCCATGCATGTAAGGAGCTCTTGAGGTGAGCTCAAGAACACCATTTTATCCATATGGCCGAAACTTCACAAGCATTTCTTCATGGGTTTTCTTTGATTTCTCACTTTGTTCTTGGTCTAGATGGGTTTAGGAGCTTGAAAGCTTCAAGAAAATGTGTTTGCATGTGCAAGAACATGCATTTCTAGCTATGGCCGAATCTTAGATGAAGAAAGAAGGAGATGGAGTTTGAAGAACACCATGGCTGGAACTTAGAGGGAAGGGAGAGCTTTTGGTGCTAGAGAGAGAGTGGAAATGAAAATGAAATGAAAGTGGGAGTGATGGCCAGTTATGCACTTGCAAATGAAGAGAAATGAAACTCAAATGCATTCTAAATGTGCATTAAACGTATATTCAAAGAAGGTGGGTGGTCATGGTGCTAAATGAAGTGAAATGCACCCAAAATGCATATCAAATGCATAATTTGGAGGTATGGACGAATTTTGAATGAAAAAGGTGGGAGAATAAGTCAAAAATGATGGGCCAATATTTTAATGTAAGTGGGAGACAATGTAAGTGGGTGGTTAAAATATGGTGAGTGGGATTTGTAGTGGGAGACAAGGCATGGGTAATAGAATAGTCAAATTGGGAAAGTGGGGGACAAAAGTAAGTGGGGTAATATTTAATTGGTGAGTGGAGGATGTAGTGGAGGGATTAAATAATTATGAGTGGAATGTGTAGTAGGCCAATTTTAAATTGGTAACATGGGGTGGCCAGCCATGCATATATTTTTCATGAAAAATGGCCAAATTACTCACTTGGTCCTCCATCTTTCTCCAACTTTGCAATTGAGTCCCTCAACTTCCAAACTTGCCATTTTTTTATCACCCAAACTCTTGGCCTTAGCCAAGCATAATTCTCAGAGTGTCCAACACTCATTAATGCCCATTCCATAAATAATTCAAAGTCTCTACAAATAATTTCGCTAAGTTTCCAAATTAGGAAACTATTTATGCCACTAATCCACTTAACCCGGTAATTAATCATTCATCACTTTCCGGGTGTAACATTACATGTCATATATCTATTCATGGACCGATTGTCACATGTGAGTGTAGCAGGTTATGGGGGGTACTGGCAAGTGTGGTAAGTAAATGACTTGTTTAACTATATGTTGTTTGGTATGTTGGAGGTTGTTTTGACTTGTCATGTCATGTCCATGTTTCATGTTTCTACATGCATTTAAAAGCAATTTTCTAGATAATAATCTCTTAGTTTCAAAATTATAGATACCGCCATTGCTCATCCAGGTTAATGCTTTTAATTGATTATTAATGTTGATAGGCCTAACTGAAAACCCCTGTTAAACCAATGAAAATGCCATTTTAATAAATGGAAACGCCATAGGTGGAACTAAAAACACCATACTTTTAATTGACACTATTTTTCTTATCTAGGAAAGTGTCACTGTACCTCTAAAAATCACAAGATACAATTTCATAGGTTTGGGTTTGTGAGTATGTAAAATCTATTAGGCTAAATGATAAGGTCTATGATCAATGAGAACACTACCCTTGAGCGAAAATGTGGTGTGAAGGGTTCCAACCAGGGCTAAAGCGTAATCTAAGTGACTGGATTGAAACATTTGATAATCTTGAGGAAACAAAAATTGATTGGGACCTTTGGCTTGGTTCTTACCGGCCTTTATAACTGAAGAGGAGCTTAGAGCGAGAAAATTATCATTGTTTGCTTGAGTCCCTTATTGGCTGAGCCTGGTATCTACCTGAACGGGTGTCACGTGAATTCTCTACTTGTACCACTTTTCCCACCAAAGGAGATGTACATTGAGAAGCACTCACATTCAAACTTGGAGAAACCACTTACAAGTATTACATTACAAACTTGGCATACATTTCATTACTGATTTTTTTTTCTTTTGCTAGAGATAGTTGTAGTGTATTAAGAAGGGGTTTTTTCTTAATAGGTATACCATGCGACCATTTCTTTGACCATAGTGAAAGTGATTACTTTGCATGGTGGCAAAGAATTCGAAAGAAATTATTTGTTGCGGCCTATTCCACAATCCCAACTATACCAAAGGATCTATTTGTTCTATTATACCTAATGAATTTGTTACTCTTCTCTCTTTAGAAACAAATTCAAAGATCATATTGCAAATTCTAAATATGATGCCTCGGTTCCTACCGCTTCCTCTAGATATTGCAGAGGTAGAAATTGTTTTACTTTTACATAAATTACAAAATTATTTAACAATTTAGAAACTAATATTTACTAGTTTTTTTTTTGTCTTAGGTCCTTTGAACAATAGTTAAGAAGCTCATTTGCATGGTTGAAGGACTTAAAAAGCTTGCATATGACCAAATGTTACATGCATCATCCAAGTATAAAAGCCTTTAATGGGAGTTGATGCTCCTAGTTAGGATTAGTTATATAAGCATTGCTACTCTATAACTAATGAAACTTTAATCTATTGTAGCTCACTGATGCTAGGAGGAAGCTTCTGTCAACTACAGATACAGCCAATCGAACAAGTGTGCAAAGTATAAACAAGGACATCTCTGATGCATCTAGTAGCAAAGGTTTTACATATTCAAACAAGGAAACCGATGACAATGATATGAAAATAAAGAAACTGGGGGGCATGAATGCACAAATGAAGATGATAATGAATCAGCTGGTTAAAGTGAAGACTTAGACCAAGAATCAGACAATGATGCCTCTGATGCATCTAGAAGGAATGATTCTACAGATTCAGATGATGAAACAATTGAGAATGATGATGAGTCTGCTGGTGAAAATGAAACTCTGGTCGAAGAGGGATTGAAGAAACTTCAAAGCAAGAGGAGGCTTCAAAACCCACTTATCACCTACAAGAGGTGTTAATAGTGATGTGTTTACCAACATTCCCATTGCCCTCAAGACCTAGGATAGTTATCTTACTTTTGTGACAACATAATTGTTAGTCTTAGGTGTACTTTGCCTGGTGCAAATGACTTGTTGAACTATTAGATTAGTTTGATTTATGCCATCATATCCATGTTCCCTGTCATGAGACCTCTTAGTTTTTATTAACATTTAAAAATAATGATATGTAGCATCTTCATTTAATTTCATATTCATAAATGTTGATCTTGTTCATCTAGGTTAGTGTTTTTAATCAGTTTTAAACCTTAGAACATCTAGGATAAGCCCCCAATAATACGATTAAAATGTCATTTTAATACAAGGAAATGCCATAACTGAAACTGAAACTGAAAATGTCATTCTATCCACTTGGATTATTGTCTTTGAAAATGTTTATGGACTTGCTAAAATCACATACTTAGATGCAACTTAATATAACTTTGTGATCTGGCTTTATCATCAATTTTACTAAATCCAATAGAATCCATATGTAAATTAAAAAATAGTACTAACATAAGAGCATACTTTATTTATCCATGATGCCAACCCCGTAATTGGCCCTTTTGGCTATCCATTATAATACTGCTCTGTGCACCTATTGAACATGATTGATTATGCAACAAGTCTTGTGACATTAGAAGCTCCTAGTATGATCCATAATTTAAGCTATATGGTTGCAAAAGACTTAAGCTTCTATTGTATTGTGCTCCCTCATTCCCTTCACTTGGTTCACTTGTATTTGCTTGTCCACCACTACTTCCATGCATATCATATAAAAAATTCTTTGATTTTTTTGTCTAAGGCTAGGTTCCATACAAGTATGCCTATTATACCTAACTTTTTTACATTTAGAGCAAATGACAACCCTTTTTTCTTTGCTGTTATTCTGTGCCTTTGATGATGTCAGCCTACCCTTTGACCACACAACCAAATCCTTCACCACATTCTTCATGCTAGCTTTTGTTCCATTTTATTTCACACGATCTTCCCTTTCTTTTCTACCAAGTGACACATACATTTTCACTTTATGCACAATAGAACGCATTTGTTTTCGCATGTCCTCAAACACTTGTCATTCATCAAAATTGAAGGACCAAACACAAAATTTATTAAGGCCTAAAGTTCATGATGCCTTGTGGTATAAATTGCTTCCTCTAAGTCCCCAACTTTCTTGGTAGGTAGCACACACTATCCTTAGCTTTCACAGTCCATTTTTTAATATCAAACCAACTAGAATCTCCTGCATTTTTTCTATTTTTATAACCCAAAACATATGCCTACATGGAATCCCTACACCAAATATCACATAATAGTATATAACTACATAAACATATAGATCAAACTAATTGTTATAAGCAAGATAATGGTACAAGAATGTTCCATTGCCATATAACATACTTTTATGGGTGAACAATTTGCAAGAGCAACCAAGCATACCATCTACAAAGGATAAGTTCACCTTCCAGGTCAAAGTAGCTCTGCCTACCTTTTTCAATAGATAGGTTTTTCCATCAACATGTTCCTCGTGTAAAGTCATGAAGAAACTTATATCTCTTTTCATCTCATCCTGCACGTAATTGAACATTTTCCTTGTGTATACAAAAGTAGCATGACATTCAATCACATACAAATGGGTGGACATTGGTGGTGTACTATCTCTGCATTCAAAATCATCTTTGGCTTTTTATTCCCTGAACTTGTCAATCAAACTCATATAAATGCAACTTACGCCCAAGAAAATGCATCTACACATCATGCATCCCCTCTGACCTTTGAGAACTAGTCATACTAGCAAAAAAATAGTTTTTTAAATATGTCATTGCCCACATTTACCTCTTCCTGTACATATCCTGACACCATTCATTCCCCACAATTTAAATTTTGTCATTGCTCTTTCCTATTTAGCCTTAAACTTATGTGGGTCTTTAATACCATTCATACACTGAGCAAATTTTCCAATAAATCTATTGTCACCCACATTACTTTTACAATTATGCTCAACATGCTAGATGCATAACCAATGCTTTGCTTATGGAAACATTTCTGCTATAGTAGCTTTTATCGATGGGCAACTATTAGTAACAATAGATACCGGTGTCTTGCCACCAATGCACAGAAAAAATCTTTCTAGCAACCACTTGTATGCGTTGTCTAGTTCACTTGATAGAAGTGCAACTCCAAATATTATGGTCTTGAAGTGATGATTCAGTCCAAGGATAAGAACGCAAGACATTATGTACTCATTGCTCTTGTATGTGGAATCAAATATAATAACATCACCCATATAAGCAAAATCCCTCATCATGTCACCATCTGCCCAAAATATATGACACAATTTGTTTTCTTCATCAACTGCATAACGACAAAACAACTCTAGATCAAATTCTACCTTACTTCGCATATAGGCAATTACAGTTCCCGCATCACTACCTATAATCTGTTCCATCCTATCATTATCGATAAAGTTATACAAGTCTTTTGACATATGTCCATCAAACTAATGGCCACCTGATCGAGTCACCATATAGTCCATGATTTGACTAGTTTTCATGCTAATTATTTTCATTTTTCTCACTTGTTCTTTATGCACCTCATTTATATGTTTGTGGGAACGCATGAGATGAACATCTTCTTTCATGGCAAGTGTATGATTGTGCTCCTCTTGACAATTAATCACCACATACTTCTTTAGCATATCATCATAATTAACTTTAAAAGAAGCCTCTTGACAATCAATCACCACATACTTCTTTAGAGTGTCATCATAATTAACTTTAAAAGAAGCCTCACATCCACATCTAGCCTTTTTTTGTGATTTTCTTTTTCTTCCTGTCTTCTCAACATTCTGTTTACTTCGCCAACCACTTTTTCAATACAACCATTTGCGTCAATATGTAACTCCATTTACACGAACCTTCTTATCATTTTTCATAATCCCAAATCCCATTAACTTTGCATGCTTCAAATAAAATTTGTCAGCTGCGTCAATGCTATCAAATTCAAATCCCATCAAATCTTCTATCTTCCATTCCCCAATTGGCTTACTAATTTTATCTGTAATATTTTTCCAATCAAAATCCTCATTCTCCACGACATTTCACTCACTTGTTGCTTCAACTTCGGTTGCCATTAATACACCCTACATTGATAGAAACTTAACATTACTACATTAAAGCACAAAAAATAAGAGTTCTACTTACTAAATAAAACATCTTTTTATTTTTGCCTACTACTTCTTGTAAGCATTCAAATACGAACATACATAGTGATCACATTTAAAAACTATACAATTGCTATTATATAACTTGAAATAGCTATAATAATAATGGCGATTCTATAATTTGAATGGACAATTTTTTTTCCTAACATATCATTATTATTGACTTTTTTTCAAACACCTTGCCTGCATTTACACCCTGGTGATGAACATTTAATCTAGTTAAAACACTCAGGTATTCTCACCCTAAAATCCTAACAAAACCTTACACTCAAGATATTACGCCCTTAAAATTCTTACACTCATACCCTTAATCTTAATTAAAAAATCTTATCTCAAGATGTTAATGCGCAACATACACAGAAAAGTTCTTAGAGAATAAAAGGGAGTCACACCTTAAATCAGCACACTTAATCTTATACTTTACAACCTCTTTATAGCTTACAAGTGTGAACCTACAAGAAATCAAAATTTTTTACACTTGTACCCTTAATCTTTCACGTTAAACAAAAAAGCCCTTATTAAATTTGTTCCTAGCATTTCTGCATATATCTAGTTGTAGATCATATTACTAATTTTTATATTGATATTGCTATTACAGTTATATAAATTTTTAGTTAGTCATTAATTAATTATTGGCGTAGTTTTTCCATATATTTTTCTCAACTAAAATTTTATTACCTTATAGTGACATTATATACACAAAAATGACAACTTTCACTATCCATGTGACTTTTTCATATTCAAGAACGATGATATCATTCATTAGATTTTGACCTTATAATGACATTTCATTGGATAATAAAAACGTTATCTTCATCGAATAAGACATTTTCACAATAAATAACAACAATATCTACTTTTTATTGGAATCTCTAAATCTTAAATTCATAAATTCCCTTACCAACTCTACATGCTTTATTCCTTCTCTTAATATTACTTTTTTGCAACATATTAGACATTAATTTCCTTTCTTATTTCATATTTTCATCATTTTCTACTCAAACTAAATGATGTCATACCTTTGCTCTTCTTGTGTGTGCTAATTATTCTAAATTTCATACTTCATTCACTTTTACATTTCTTTTACCTTGAATTCACATGTAATCTAAAGCTTAAATTACAATTACATTGTGTTTACATTATGAACTATATGTATTACCTAATATACTCCACTTAACTACTCTTATAGTAGCTTATACTGTTGCTCACATATTCAATTACAACGTGCTCGAATTCTACCAACTATGGAGCACTAATACTTTTCACTAATTTATTATTCTGTTGTTCCTATGTGTTACTCTTTTCATTTACACATTATTATAAGATAATTAATGCGTATGTTGTATTTTCATACAAATTAATAACATTGATTTGGTCATTTTCTTATCTATTTTTTCAATATATGATTTACTTTATAACTTCTACACCATTTAAATCTTTTCAGCTATGTTTTATCATCATTCCAAATACTCACATAAGCAATAAATATAATCAAGTAGTGCAACATTTTTTTCTTATATTTTTATGTCTTTTTTTTTTAACTTACAAATTCATATATGTACATATTTTTCAATAACACAACCTAAATTTAATTATCTATTCATATTGCTACTTTTCCTACATTTTATTATATTATTTAATAATTTATTATTTATTATTTAATTTTTGGGTAAACTCCACCGGTTGTCCCTAAACTATATTTAATGTTACTAATTCATCCCTAAACTATCAAATGTTGTTTAATTGTCCATAAGTTATATCCAGTGTTGCTTAATCGTCATGCCGTCCATCACAATTGTTAATAATGAACGGAAAAATGATATAGTTGCTGATGTGGTATAAAAAAATAAGGTAGTTGCTAATCTGATGTCACTTTTCCTTCCATTTTTTAATGGTAAGATGGACAACAAGATGATTATGTAACATGTTTTACATATATGTTAATTGTTTAACAAGTTACAATGAGATATGTGGCACTATTATAATAATTCTCCACAGATGCATCATTTCCTTGCTTTTCTACCATAGAATTGTCCTAATTTATTTATTAGTTTGTGTCTCGGCAGTTGTAGTAAATTAGAAATCGGTCCACTAGCTAGTTTAGGTCGGTTAGGCCGATAATACGCTACCTCCAATAGATAATTGTAAGGTAACAAATTGCAATTACGATAAAATCTAGTAAACAGAATAATAGTTTTAAATAATTCATCATGAACTGAAACTATCTCATTCAGAGAAACTATAACAAAGAAAGATGCAGTGTTATTTTACTTTGTTGGAATTTTGAAGCAATTGAGCTTAAGCGTACGGTACGTTACGCATCTGTCGGTGCATGATTGATTTTGGTGAGATCGTTGGCCTCCTTCTTAGAAAATAGAACAAGTGTTCCGTAAAAATTCCTCCAATTTACCTAAAGAGGTCAAGAATTGCCTCATTTCATGGACTGATTCCTTTTTTTTTTTTTCAACATCGTAGTTTCATTCGTGAGCTGATAAATTGTAACCAAACCAAAGTCATCGGAATTAGGTCAAATCAAACCTTAGTCAAAATAAAAGGTTGTCCAACTACAGCTAAAATGTGTCCAAACCATCAAAAAACTCCAAATAAAGTGTTCAAACTTCAAACTCATTCCGATTATATTGAGAATATTGTAAATTGGTTCTTTTATTATTATTATTATTTACCTCTAGAACGGATACTTCTGTTTTATTTTTTATTAATTTCATGTTACTTCTTTGTGAAATGTTAATTTATTATATATTACATCTAGAAATTTATACTTTTAGTATTTATTTTCTAATTAGAATTTTCATACCATTTTTTCTTTTCTGCAATTATTGCATCGTGCTGATTTTAGCTGCTTTGTAAACTAATGGTCATAATCTCCTGTACCCATGGTTTTCAAAACAATGCTCGTATCATCCTTCGCCATCTCTTAAATATATATTATTGTTATTTCCTAAAAAAATAATTGTTCTTTCTTAAATAACATTTTTATACGTTCATATACAACTTCCAAACAAAATTTATGCTATTTATCTAAGTACTATTACCTTGTTAATTTCTTACAAACATAATGGAAGTGCTAACCAGTGTGAACGGATCCGAGATTGATTTTCTTGTTAAACTTGATAACCAATAGATAGGTCAAGTGTAAACATTTGATATTAGCTACACTTTTATCTCCTCCAAATCCTCACATTTGGAGGAGACGACTAAAATTTATAAAGTGACAATTATTGTACATTTAAGTTAAAAATTTTAAAAAATTGATGTTAGACGGTGTCAAAAAAATTTATCATATTATGGGATGATAGCGTGTTTCCAAATCTCAAGAGTAAAACTGCTAAAACAAATCTCAAGAGAAAAATTGTGATTATGAGGAAAAAAAAAAGTAAAATAACATGGTCCTTCTACTACTACTATTATTTATTATTACTATTATTGTTGCTGTTGTAATAATTACAACACGTTGTGTTTTTGTCTTTTTGTCAAATATGTGATCCAGTACATGCCAAACAATTAAATTGAATTACACAAACCACCTTTGCAGAGACAATCAAGTAAAAGAGTAAATGGAATTCCGAGTTGTCAAAATCCTAGCAGAATGCAGGAATTGGGGGATTGAGATAGTATCATTATCAAGGGCCTACAGTACAGGCTATAGCCCTCATGAAAATGAGGTCAACAAATAACGAATTTTCCAAATGGCCCTTTTTTTCTTTTTTTTTTTTTTTTTGTTTTTGAATAAAGTGGAAGGAGTGGGTAGCCTGGAACAGGGGAACTCGAAAACAGGGGAATTCTAAGGCACCGATGGCTCTGGCTGCGGCAACACAACTGATAAGAAGCCCTGCCTATGAGCAACAAACCTTACACATTTATTAAAATAGCGATACCAACAGCATATCAGTAGACATTTCTGTCACATATGCACATTGCATAGTTGAATGTTTAGATTGTTATATCAACTTCAAAGCTTTTTAACATTTTTCATCTTGTGTGCATAAAATTAAGAATCAAATACCATGATTTACCGCGAAGTAAACATCTTGTTATGGATAAATGATACATAATATATATTACATTTTACTGCAATATTTTGGACATTTTACATACCGACACTTTTTTGTGTGTTTTCTTTTTCATTTCCTCAAAGTGCAGTATATTGTGCAGTCCGCTTGCAGTATACGTGGTACACGTTTAGAATCAAAATTGATATTTTTTCTTACTTTCTTTTAAATAACATACATCAATATATCATACATACATATATAAAATGACCAAATATAATTGATTCATTTATTTTAAAATGAAGGACAAAATCTAATTCATAAATCTTAACATGATTGAGATTTAGAAAATATTAAGATTATTTCCTTTTTATTTTTTACTTTTCCTTTTGTTTCAATACTTTCACGTGGACTTTCAAAATTGCTAGCATACTGCTAGTACAAAATAGAAAATGCACTATTCATATTGAAATAATTTGTTTTAATAATATTATTTTATTATACGTATATCTTATATATAATATTTTTTAAATTATTAAATATACAAATATTGTATTTTATATATTTTTTATTTATATTAGAAAAATTATGATAAAAATAATTAGAATACAAATAAAAAGCATAATAAAAAGCTATATTTAAATTTTTTCATCTCAAAATATATTTTAGTATTTTTTTTACAAAATCATAACAGTGTGTGATAGATATATCAGTTGCACCTTTGCAGTATACTTGTGATTTATAAAGTGCAGCATACATAGTGGACTCGGTATTAAAAACCTTGCATAAGATAAATATTGAATTCACCAATAATGTAATTGTTTTTTACATTAAGGGCTAATTACTATTTCCAAGGGTCTAGATGAAATTATATTTTATCAAAATTTGTTTAAAAAATTTATACTTTGCCCCTCAGCTATGAAATAATGATTGTTTGACATTTAGGTAGATAAAAAAATTTGATGATTTAAACTATTAACTAGTTGTCAAAAATTATAAAATGGTTAGAATTTATTGAGAGAGAGAGAGAGAGAGAGAGAGATTGTATATTTTAAACTAGAATTTGAAAAGTTAATATAAGATGTTATATGAAAAATGTCACATTATGAAGGTAAAATTTATATTTTTTAAATAAAAAATGCTAAATTTAATTTCCTCGAATTCTAAAGAGGCAAAATATAATTAGCGCTTACATTAAAGAGTCCCAAAATGTTTCTCACTTTTTCTTTTTAAAGTTATGAAAATTGGAGCACCTAAGTATATCGTACATTCTTTTTCCGAGCTACCTATGGCTGTAACTAATAATACAATTGCTTTTGGATCATTGTGAAAATTCGGACACAATCAAACTAATTTTAGATTAAAAGTGTAATGCCCAGTAATGCACATCTTGGAAGCAACTTCACATATATGAACTGCTCAAGAGGGAGGCGCAAAAGTTTTAAAAAATTGTATAAATTGGTAGAACCGACGAATATTATTTTTTGACAAAAGATGCTTCATTACAATAAAAAGTGAGTTGAAGAACATTTTGCAAACCAACAATTGCCGAAGACTATAAGGAATAATAGAAACATAAAACCAGAAATAAAAAGGCTACTTGTTTATATAAAATTAAATGAAGGGAAAAGAATCAGATAAAGTTAAACATTTTATGTAAATGATAATAAATTTGAAATAAAAAACTTATAAATAACCGGAATAAAGCTCAAATAAAGAAATACAAAATAGTCAAATTAATAATAGATGATCTGACAAAAAAAATGGTAAATTAACCGCTAATAGTAGATCAACCAACATAAAAGCCAATATAATGAATAGATAAAGAATTCTGACATCATCACATGGTCCATTGTTGGAGAACACATTATCATCGATATATGCCATTTTTTACTCTTAGTCCTCCGCCTGATCCACTAATACAAAAAATGAATCATCCAGGTCTGTTCGCTATAGAGCTTTCAGAGAAATAAAAAATGCTCGCTCCCGTTGATGGTGCTAAATGAGTTTTGTGAATGAAGTGGAAGAAGCAAAGGTAAAAAAAGAGATTATCGTGATTGATTAAGTGAAATAAAGATATAAATCATCTGACCATACTTGAATTGAGATCCAACTTCGATAAAAGGTGCGGAAAAAAAGGATCGGAGGTGATGCAAAGAAAACATGGAGGGAGCGGGGATAAGGGTTTGCTTTACCTTTTATCCACAATGACAAATATTTTAAGATACAAATAAATATAAAAAGAGGGAAACATTTTAGAATTGGTGGAGTAATTGATATGTTCGTAATAATAAGGATTGTATACATACACACACATACATGCATATATGCATTTGTATCGGCATAATTGCATTTCTTCCGGGTCAACCATAAAATGAGGAAATTTGTATATACATGATACATCGCACATACTAGCTGCTATAATTATAAAACGGTCACAGATATGGATAATTAACAAAATAATTACAGGCCATGTGATGTGAACACAATTGGAGGACGATAGTTCTAATGCATACGATGAATGAGATGAAGTACTAGATAATGACCCGAAACATAATTGATTAGGTTAAGCGGAATGAACTCAGGAACACCTTAAGTAAGAGATTTATTGTTCAATTTAAAACTTTCTGTATTGGCAAAAAAAAACTTATTAAAAAGAGGCCACTCTTTGGCCACTCTTTCATTCACATTTAGTGTTGTCTCAATGATATTAGTATTTATTCACTAACCAAATAATGTTGTATTGCAAAGGAGGATTATATGCTACATTAACGGGACCTGAATGAAAGGATAATATTGAAGATGCACATGGGAAGGGAACCATTAATTGAAAGTGTCAAGGTCAGCCACACAAATTTCACATGATTCAGGAATGAATTTGGCACGATCAACCCAGCATTTTCTTGCCCAACATTATTGACCCTTACAATGGGATTAACGTTATAGCTAATCATTTTTTCCTCAACGCTACCTAGCATAGCACGTCCGTTGCAACCGTGATTATCGAGTAATTTAACATAATTGCACAAGAATTGGTTGATTCGGAAATATCTCAATCGATCTTTGTTCACGTATTCTTGATTCATAGATTTGCCAAGTACATAAGCAGATAAAATTGTACAAAATATCATATTTATTTGTCTCTCACATGACTAAAAAGGGGTTAATAAAAAGGTTTATATAGTGATAAGGTTTCTCCACATATTACTAAATGTTAATTGATTTTTGGGCTGGATGTTCTAATATGGTATTAGAGCTAGAGGTTTGACACTATCCTAGGTTGTATATTTTAATACGTATCTTATGATTGGGGGATTATAGCCTGTTTTATAGAGACTCATTATATCAGTTTTGTGTATCTTTTATTTCAACTCATCATCATAAAATAAAAAATTACACACTACTAAAATATCACGCTTTTCCAACTGCTAATTTACCAACGGCTACGCCGTTGGTATTTACCAATGCGTAGAACCGTTGGTAATTATTTTCCAACGTGCACGCGTTGGTGAGGGTTTCAAAAAAATTTAACAGTTTTTTTTTTAATTTTTTCAACGTGCAAACCGTTGGTAATTACCAACGGTCTTAGCCGTTGGTAAAATTCCAACTTCCCAGCAGTTGGTAAAATTTCTTTTTTTTTAAGGCTGATTTACCAACGGCTAGCCGTTGGTAAATCTTTTCCAACGTGCACGCGTTGGTGAGGGCTTCAAAAAAATTTTACAGTTTTTTTTCCAACGTGCAAACCGTTGGTAATTACCAACGGTCTTAGCCGTTGGTAAAATTCCAACTTCCAGCAGTTGGTGAATTTTTTTTTTTTTTGGAACTTTACCAACGTCTTGAGTCGTTGGAAAATTTTTTAGTGAAACGGTGCGTTTTGATTTTTCGGTTTTAAAACCCACCCCCCCCCCAGCGCCGCGAAACCCAGCTCGTCTTCTTCTTCTTCTTCTTCTTCTGTTCTTCGCCTCTGTCTCCCTCTGCGTTATTGACATCCCACACGCACACACAACACGTTCGTTTGAAGACCAATGGGTGAAATTGCTTCGTTGAGCTTAGTAAAACATGGATCTGGTCTTCATTTCGTTGATCTGTAGGTTAGTGTGAATATTTTTCAATTTTTTTTATCGAATTTGGATCGGTTGTTTGTTGATAATGGGTTTTGATTTTCGTTGCTGTAGCTGATTTGAAGCTATTTGGAGGTATTTGAAGCAACTGAAGTCGGATTTGAGGTATGTTTGTTTAGAACGTATTTTTAATTTTTTTATTTTCTGAAAATTAGTTAATATTCCGATTATTTCATTGTATTTTGGAGTAAAATTTGTGAAATATTTGTGATTTATTGTTGTTGATGGTTGGATGTGAACTATTTCGGTGACCCATTATAATTTAACATTTATGTGCAATTTATTAGTTTTTTCTGAATTTTTGGATTAAATAAAAAATAGAAAATAATTACTTTTAAGTAAAATGTGTGGATAATATATGTATATGTCAAAATATTGAGTTTAATTAAAAATAGTGAAAAATTTATTGTCAGTTAATTGATTAGGTGGTATATTTAATATTTGTGTAAAATTAGTTTCTATATTTAGATATAATAAATAAGTACTTTGGAAGTAAATTATTTAGGTTGTATATTTATGTGTGAAATTATTTAGTTTAATTTAAAATAGTTAATAATAAGTTGTAAGTAAATTGATTAGGTAGTTTATTTAATTGTTGTGTAAAATTACTATGTAAGTAATCTACACTTAAATTTACTATCACTTAAATTTTTATTTGTTTAGAACATATTTTTAATTTTTTTATTTTCCAAAAAATAGGTAATATTCCGATTATTTCATGGTATTTTGTAGTAAAATTTGTGAAATATTGGTGATGTATTGTTGTTGATGGTTGGATTTGAACTAGTTGGGTGACCCATTATAATTTAACATTTATGTACATTTTCTTAGTTTTTTCTGAATTTTGGGATTAAATTAAAAATAGAAAATAATTACTTTTAAGTAAAATGTGTGGGTAATATATGTATATGTCAAAATATTGAGTTTAATTAAAAATTGTGAAAAATTAGTTGTAAGTTAATTGATTAGGTAGTATATTTAATATTTCTGTAAAATTAGTTTGTATACTTTGTGGATAATAAATAATTTGGTTGGAAGTAAATTATTCAGGTTGTATATTTATCTATGAAATTATTTAGTTTAATTTCAAATAGTATGGCAAGTTGGTTGAGGTAAGTTATTAAATTTTTTTAATTATCCGAATTAATTCTTTTTTTGGGAAAGAATAGTATGGCAATTCAACGAGCAAGTACAGAAGATGATGGCGGAGGAGAGTGCGCGAAGGGATGTAGAGTACGAGAGAAAGCTCGAGAGGATTAAGAGGAGACAGAGAGCAGAGATGGAGGCTCAGAGAGCTGCATTGGAGGCAAACCGGGCTCAGTTGGAGATTATTTGTCGTTCGCTAAACCTTCCATGCCCGCTGGCACAACCAGTTCCACATTATCCTGATGACTCGGAGTCAGAGGATGAGGAGATAGTCGGGACTCCGTGATGGGCGTCATCAACAGGTTAGCGCATTTCTGCAGTTCTTGTGTTAGAGCCCTAGACATAATTATTTTTAGACCTAAATCAAACTGACTTGATATTTATGAAATGTGTAAGCCGTTGAATGTTGAATGCTTTCTTTCAGACATATATATTATTGCTTTAATTATGTTGTAGTTGAGAATATTTTATTTCAATTACGTTGGCATTGTTGTGTAATGTTTATTGCTGAGTAAAGCCGGGTGTACTTTTGAATTGGTATTTTACTTTTGAATGTGGATTGAAACGGGGAAAAATACAAAACAACTGAAACCAGGAACGTTTAATATACATAACGAACGCGCAAATGTGAAACAAACCAACATCTGCGAAGGGTCAGTACCAACGGCTTCATAACAGCAACCTTACCAACTTCCAGCAGTTGGTAATTACCAACTGCCAAGTTACCAACTGCTGGCAGTTGGTAACCCATTTACCAACGTGCAGCAGTTGGTAACTTACCAACTGCTGCACGTTGGTAAATTATCAACTGCTGGCAGTTCGTAAATTACCAACTGCTGCACGTTGGTAATTTACCGACTGCTGCACGTTGGTAATTTACCAACGTGCAGCAGTTGGTAAGTTACCAACTGCCGGCAGTTGGTAATTTACTAACGGCTGACAGTTGGTAAGTTACCAACTGGCAGTTGGTAATTTACGAACTGCCAGCAGATGGTAATTTACCAACTGCCGACCGTTGGTAACTTACCAACGGCTGACAGTTGGTAAATTACCAACTGCTGACAGTTGGTAACTACAATTACGCGATGGAAACTGAGTCCTTTAAATGACCGTTGGTAATTACCAATGTGTTATTAGTTGCGCGTTGGTAAAAAATTTTCCAACGCATCGAATACTAACTGCCATGTACCAACGTGCAGTAGTTGGTAAATTGAATTTACCAACTGCTGCATGTTGGTAAATGGCAGTTGGTAAAGTCGGTTATTTTAGTAGTGACACTTTGACAATTGAGTTGGGTAGGGAAAGCTTATATCATCATTTCATTGGTACCTAAGAAGCTTTTTAATTTTTTGTTTTACATTTTTGGCATTCGATCAAACTATAACATAAAGCATGTGAAGTCTTTATGGTCCTTGTTTAGGCATATTAAAGATTTTGGGAAACTTAGAATAATCTTTATATGGTTTGACCTAACTTATACTTTGTCCCTTTATTTTTGAAAGCCTACACCTTGCTCTTTACTTCTTTACACTGCATTTAAAATCTTAGTTTAAACGTACAATAGTCATTTTCTAGTAATTTCAATCTCTCCAATATATATTTTTTACAGTTAATAGAAATATTAAATTGTCAATTTTTATTCTTTATAAATTTATTTTCCTCTTTGTGAATACAAATCAATATTAATTTTTAAATATCAATTAATTGAAAAAAAATAAAAAATTTTAAAATTATACAAAAATAATAACCAAATAATTTAAATTATGGTTTCAAATATTATTACTAGACAGTGTAAAAAAAAAATAGGCATAAAAGCCTAGGTTTTTTAAAATTTAAAAAAAAATGTGGGTTATGTAAAATCTCAAGTAATTTTTGAAATTTTCCTAACAGTGTACACAGGCCCTGGAGAAAGAATTCGGGTCATGGACGGCCAGTGAGGGAGCAGAATCTTGACACTTGGAAGCTCGAGAAGGTACCTTGCATCATTAGTACCTGAAACCGGTGGAAGCAATCATCAAGAGACAAGTGTACTTTAATGGAAAATTAATTAAATGGCCATGGATGTATAAATTAAGTTTGCTAGTTTAATTACTTGCAGCACCCGACTTTCATTTATTCCGTTAATTTATGCCATTTTTTATAGGTTCTGGAAAGGTGTGAGTTAAGTTTGGCCAAATGGATCCACATAGTTGTTGTAGGTTGGTAAAACCTATAACATTAATAGGTGATCGATTGAGATTGCTAGTACTTATCATGGTCAAATGAGATTGCTGGTACTCATGTCTGATTTGAGTTGAATGATCGATAAGACAGGGCTAATGATATGAGCCATAAATCTCATATGACTTATAAAAGAGCCTATATAAACACTTATATGTTCTTGGACATCTTCACATTAACAAGTTAGCTTTGAGGATTAGTCGACCCAAAGGGTATGTAAGTTGGCTTATATTGAAAGGTTTAATCACAAGGTTCCTATCACTTTGGTATCAAAGCCTGGGTTACAAGTTTAAGCCCTACTTTCGAGAAATAGAATCAAGGATGAACATCTCTTAAAGAGTAAGGGGATGATAGGTTCTAGGTTTGGGAAGTTGTAGCCTCAAGGGAGAGTGTAAATTGACTTATATTCAGATGTTTGGTATGAGATTCTCATTAATTTTTTCAACTATTTCTTTAGTATTTGATAATTAATTCACATCAATGGAGAAAATTAAACAACGGTATTATAAAATCCTATAAATTGACCTTAATTGCTCTTAATTTCTTGAAAAAAAAAAGATTAAAAAAGAGAAACTACTTTGCTAGCTTAGCTAGCCTGCCTACAATTTAACAGGGTTCGATGTATGTCATTATGCACGTTAACATATGCGTAAAACAAGTGATTGAGAAAAGCCACGGAAATAAAAAAAGAGAAAAGTAGAAGCAGAAGGAAGCAACTGAAAACAGAGGCAATGATTTTGTGGGGGAAGCACAGGCAGAAAAAAGGCGCTGCGGCTGCCGATTTTCTCTGCGTATTCCACTGCATTTGTGACGTTCAATCGCAGCCCATCCGGTGCCAATACCCATCGCTTTTCTCTCTCCGTCCAAGCAAAAATATTACTTATACAATTTCATTAATATGAAAATCTTATAAAGATTAATTGTTAAAATTTTTTATGATATATGTAGTATTATCCTTTAAGGCAGACGATAAAATACTACTAGATTACACGTTGTACCCACAATTTGAATTTATTTACAAGTTTGCTACCGGAAGCTCACTGTACACCTCCATCCCATCCATCTTCTTCCCCGATTCTGTCGCCTTCTCCAGCTCCCCAGTGACCTGTTCTGATTCAATCAATGTCCATGGAAGTACTAGTGGAGAAGAATCAGAAGAGGAAAGAATTTGGTGAGAAAGCATCATCGCCTCTAAGGACATTCGGCTATTGCAAACGTTGTCGCATCTGCTAGTTGAAAAGGCTATTCCTATCGGAACTTACTCAGATTTGAGACCAAAACTAACGAAGCTGCTACTGAATGTAACTATTCGAGGGAGCTTGGGGCCGTCACTATAAGAGTATGGAGTATTTCCTACAATTGTTTCCTATGCTAAAAATCGTAAGATGAATAAATTGAAATAAAATCATTGAATGGAGCGATGAGGCCAATTTTTCTGACGGTTTTAAGGTAAATATGTTTTCTACGCTTTTTCTATAATAACTTTTCCTAAGGTTTTCATGAGAAAAAAAAGTCATACGATTTTCCTGGAGAACTATTTCCTACGATATTTTGACAAATAAAATAGTTGCAAATTGAATGGCTTAAAATTGTAGGAAACAAATACTTTCCTATAGATTTTTTACGATTAAAATTGTGTCTCAAAATCATAGGAACATAAATTGTGACAATTTTTCTACGATTTGTAACCTTAAACCCCAAACTCAAACCCTAACCCTAAATCTCTAAAATCAAACCCTAACCATAAATCCCTAAATAAACAAACCTTAACCCTAAACCTTGTCCCAAACCCTAACCCTAAATTGGCTTAAACCCTAAATCTCGAAACACAAGTCCTTAAACCCTAACCCTAAACCCCTAAACACAAACTTTAACCCTAAACCCTGCCCCAAACCCTAACCCTAAATTGGCCTAAACCCTAAATCTCTAAGCACAAGTCCTCTAATCCTAACCTTAACACAAGTCCTTAAACACAAGTCCTCAAACCCTAACACAAAACACAAATCTTATTAATCTTAAACTCTAAAACTTAAAACCCTATCCCTAAACCCCTTAAACCATATAAAATCCCTAGCCTTTAAGTACTCTAAACGGTTAAACCAGCTTAAATCTTATAACTCCAAACTCTACACCCTAATTGAAGATCTAATTCCTAACACATTATCCTTAACCTTAACTTTAATCTTGTAAACCCTACCCTTAATTTATGTAACACCTTCAATAATGATTGAACATGAATATGTATCTTCATTTACAAAGTTACTTAGTAACGATTTTGAAGATAATTTTAAGGATGAAAGTTCATTACTTAATGACGCTTCCGCAGATGATGAAATGATTATTCATTAAATTACATGGTTCAATTACTGACTTCCTCATTATCTAGGGGCTTTCATATATATGTAAGTAGTAACTTATTTCATATTGAGCAGTTTTCATATTTAGTAAGTTTAATGATTTTGTTAGGGTATATATCAATTTCCAAATTTTGTTACTGTGCATGTGTGTGTGTGTGTGTATCTAAAATTCAGGAGGGCGAGAAATGAAGCTGGTTCAAAGATTTATTCGCCACAAAACCATAGGAATTGTCCTATGCTTTTAATGCACCTTATTTTTTAAAGGAAAATTGTCCCAAAACCATATGAATATTTCCTACGCTTTTGCTTCTTTTTTATTTTTATGTAAGAAAACCGTTGGGTAGTTTGCCTCAACCTCCATTTTCAGCTTCTCCCCTGACTCCATTCTAATCTATTCTATCTTCGTTTCTCAAATGGCTTACTGCCAATGAACCCCATTTGATCCCAACTCACTGGCACTGTTGGTTTCCCCTTTTCATTCTAGCTTGCTGCGCCGCCGATGATCTCCAGCTCTTATCCTAGCAGCTCATCGCCTACTCGCTCTCTCACCGCCATTTTCAGTTGTGCTCCAGGTCCGTCGACGTTAATTTCATTTGCTCTTTCACTTTTATTTCTTTGTTTGCTTAATTTTGGCTACTTGTTTGGTTTCGTTTGACAGATTAATTTTATATGTATATGAGTATTAGTTGAAATTAGTGTTATTATTTAAAATTAGAAAAGTAGTTAAATTAGCTAAATTGTGAAAATTTGCTAAAGTATGCAATTAGCTAAAATATGGAATTTAGGTAAAATATCAAAAATAGCTAGAATATATGGAAATCAGCTACATTAGCTAATTTAGGTAAATTTTGAAAATTTACCTAAATTTTCAAAATTTACCTAAATTAGCTAATGTAGCTGATTTCCATATAGGTAAAATATGAAATTTAGTTAAATTAGACCTAGACCTAGGTACCAAACACCCCGGTACTTAGACCTTACCCACCACAAATGTATGGTGGATCTACCTCCACTTTCTATCACTTCTTGGAGACTAATGATGTGTATTGCTTGAATATGAGCTCACTATCTGAGCTGTCTCATTATCAGCCTATTGGTGCCAGCTAGGCTAACTGGGTTTACGACCTTAACACATTCCTTGATCCATTTACTGTTGGTATGGTTGCTCATGCAGGCGGGCAGCAGTAGCAGCAGTAGAGGATGGTGGATCATCCGCCCTCAAATGACTAGTAGCCAGAGGCTAGGACACCGGACCTTAAAAGTGAGGCCTGAGGAATGCAGACTTACCTCTACCTCCATATCCACAGAACTGTCAGACGATTGTTCCTCGTGAGTAAGTGTTACCGACTTCTACAATTCATTTATTGATAAATATATATTTTTTACAATTATGTCAACTTTATATATATTTTACTAGAATTTCATTTATTATAGCCTTCTTACTAATGAGTTGATTTGTTCCACACTAGCCTCCATTCACGGGAGGTTGTGAGATGAAACTTGTATCTCTTGGTCACATGCATCTCAATTTACATGGGAGGAGTATGTTACCAAACTAGTAATATTTAATTTTGGTTAATTTTTTTATAGTAGTTTCTTTATGGACTAATATACTTTTTTGTATTTTATTATTGCAAAACAACTATAAATGGGATCCCAGGGACTTTGGGCACATCTGCAAGCTAGTGTTTGAATTCTGCTCACGGTCCGTCCAAAATCATTTGCATCATTGGAGGATGATCGCAATGAGAAAAGTTCCAAACTTCTACAACAACCTTGACTATAGTTTACTGTGGCCACACGTTCTACTGCATTATAGTGACCACGTATGTCACCAGTTGTGTGACCAATGGCAGTAGGAGAAATGGAAAAAGTTGTCCATGGTTGGTTCACACGCCAAGAATGTAGTAGATAAGTCAGGGATTGTTCCGAAACACACGATGGGCTCCATCCCAGGCGAAATGCATTGGGATCGTATGATAATAACTTTTCCATTCCATTAACTTACATTACAATTTTCATAATACATTACCAATTACTTGATTTATTAACCACACATCAAATGCTCAGAAAAAAGAGCAGGATGAAGTTGAGCAAACATTTGATGAGTGGTGGATTCGAACTCACACTCGGAAGAAGATGAATTAGCTTGTCGATCTAATTGCATAACAGTTTTAGGTAATAAATTTCCATACATCATAACTAACGACATTTACATATATATTAAGTGTTTTTACTAAATCTATTTTCATTTTATTGTAGGAGGGATACATGCATATGGTTCAAGAAAAATACCCAAATCTGGATAATCGATTGCAGTTTGATGCACAATTGTAAAGTGAGGTACGAGGCCCGTTAAAGAATGGTCAACTATTAGGTATTCCTCTTTGCCTTGCTAATCCCCATGCATTTGGAACAAACCAGGTATTTTCCTTTTTGATTTAATTTTATTTGTTAATTCCCTTTTGATTTAACTTTATTTGTTAATTTTATCACTTTTGCCTTCCTAATTATTTTTTACCAACTACATTAGTTGCCACGTGTTGATTCGGCTGAGATTGCTCAGCTGAGGGCTGACAATGCCCAATTGCAACGCGATTTGACCCAGCCCCAAGCAAAGGTTCATGAGCAGCGTTAGGCTAGCCAGTCTAGCCAAGCTACCCAGCTAGACACTGATGCTACAGTGGACGCTGTGATGAACAAATTGATCCAGCAATGTATCATACCTGCATCAGCTATCCCAACTGAGTTCCGAACCAGATCCTTAACTCCGCATGATGATGATGGCAATGTCCAGCGAGATGGCGATGATTAGCCCAACTCTGTATCCTATTGACTATTATTAGTTGATCTCATTAGAATGGAAATGTTTTAGCTTATCTATTAATTGTAATTGACTTTTTTATAGTATTTTATTAGTTATATATGTATGTATATATGTATATTCATTGCATCTATCTATGTATGTATATATAATATTAATATGTAATATACTATATATAGATATATCTATGTGTATTATTTTTCAAAAAACAGATGTCACAAAAATGTCACAAAATCGTAGGACATTTATTGTCAGAAAAGTGTAGGACAAGTTATGTCACAAAACCATAGGACAAATATTATCACAAAACTGTAGGACAATATTATACAAAATAGTAGGATAGTTATTGTCACAAAACTATCAGACAAAAATTGTTGAAAAAGCGTAGGTATTAAATATCCCAAAACCGTCGGACTATTGGTGTTAGAAATTTGTCGGACAGTCCTACACTTGTCCTACACTTTCTCCTTTTAACACGGGCATTTCCTATAGTCTTGTATTACGGTGTTTATTGTAGCAAATGGTAATTCCCTACACTTTTCCTACAGTTTTTGCTATCTCAAATAACTTTTTCTCTTGTAGTGCGTCCAAGTCGTGATATTGCTAGAGAACACTGTGGGTGACCTTATCAGTGCCTTAAGGTAGTATTCAAAGTAAGGGAAGCGGCCGATTCTGTCGATAACAGAGTCGTCTTGCTTCAACCTCCATTACTCCTAGTTTAGCCAAGAAGATAAAGGCATGTCACCATTTGATTAGCTTGCCATTCTCTTAGACCTCCAACCTGCTCATTCTTGAAGGCCTATGCCATGTCGGGTTTACCTGTCCTTCATTGACAACCATGTCGGCTATCTCAGCATGTATAAGTGTGGCAACGTCGGGTTTTCAGGAGTCGCCACCAATCAGTTTACCTAGGTCGATTGGTCACCTTAAATATTGGTCTACGAGAGTTCGGGGGTTCGGGAGTACGGTTACGTTAAAACAACTTTGTTAAAACGCCCAAAAATTGGCACCTTAGTTGATTTTAATTTTGTTTCGCTTTGCTTTTAAATAAATTTCAGTTAATTTTCAATCTAGAATTTTTAACTGAATTAATCGGATGTGGATTTTTGGTAATTAATTTGTATAGAATTTTATACTTCCGAACCATGGACTCTGCCGAGTCATTTGGACACGGAAGATTTTTATTCCGAACCATGGACTCTGCCGAGTCATTTGGACACGGAATTTGGTGAAAATTTTAATCCATATCGTAAAAATATGGATTTTTATCTTTTTATTTAATTTATTTATTTTGAAAGTTTGATATTTTCCAAACCGTAGATCCTGCTGGATCATCCGGATATGGAAATTACTTTAATTAATTGTTAGTTATATAATTATTATTTTTATGGAATTTATTATTACTAATTTGTAAGTCTTTTGTTTTTAGATTTATTAATAATCTAAAAAATTTATTTTTTATTCTTTACACTTTCTTTTCTTTTCTTTCTTTTCTTTCTTTCTTTTCTTTCTTTTTGATTTTATCTTTCTTTTAGTTTTATTTTTCCTTTCTTTTCTTTCTTTTCTTTTCTTTTCTTTTTCTTTTCTTTCTTTTCTTTCTTTCTTTTCTTTTTTTATCTTTTCTTTTTCTTTTCTTTCTTTTCTTTCTTTCTTTTCTTTTTTTATCTTTTTCTTATCTTTCTTATCTTTTTCTTATCTTTCTTTTAGTTTTTTTTTTAGTGAAAGTTATTTATTATTTAAATAATTATTCAATTTATAAAAGAAAAATAAAAATAATTGGCTTTTTAAAAAATTATTTTTATTAGGCTTAAAAAATAATCTTCTTTTAATTTTCATTTATTTATTTAAGTAAGGGTAAAGGTGAATTAAATTAAAAAAAATTATATAAAGGAAAATTAATAATAATAAAGTGGGGCTTTTTGGCCATCCACTTTAAAAATAAATAATAATAAAGGTTAGCAAAGTTAATTAAATTAATTAACAACAATAATAAAAATTAGCCAAGTTTAATTAAATTAATTGATTAACAATAATAATAAAAAGTTAGTCAAGTTAATTAAATTAATTGATTAACAACAATAATAAAAAGTTAGTCAAGTTAATTAAATTAATTAATTAACAACAATAATAAAAAGTTAGTCAAGTTAATTAAATTAATTAATTAACAACAATAATAAAAAGTTAGTCAAGTTAATTAAATTAATTAATTAACAACAATAAAAGTTAGCCAAGTTAATTAAATTAATTAATTAACAACAATAAAAGTTAGCCAAGTTAATTAATTAATTATCAAAAATAATAAAAAGTTAATTAATTGTTAACAACAGTTATAAAAGTTAGTAATAATGCAAAAATTAAAAGGTTAGTAACAATAATAATATTAAAAGTTAGTTGTTAGTAAGTTAATAACAAAAAAAAAAGGGTTAGTAATAATAACAAATAAGTAAAACAAGTAAAAATTAAAATAGTTAGGAATTAATTCTGCAAGAACAAAATAAAAGGTTAGTGACCAAAGTGAAAGAAATAAAAAAAATAGAGGACAAAACAAGGGTTGTACCCTTTAGTTTTAATTTTGAATTTTGCTGGGAACGTGAGAAACAGACGTGCGCACAGGGGGGGAAAGAGAGGCAGCTGGCGGCGGGGCGGCAGCGCGGCCAGGGGCAGGTGGGGACGGCGCGACGGCAGCGTGGGGGAGCGATGAGCGGCGGCGGGACGGCGTGGAGCGACGGGCAGCGAAGGAGAAGGAAGAAACAGAAAAAAAACGGAGGAAGAAGATAGTCTATACGTCAGAATAGAAACTTTTGGGACTTTCTGGGAAAAGGAAAGAGGGCCAGGGACTAAGTCTGTAATTTTTATTTTTTCTAAAACGGAGCTCTAAGCTTTCTGTCTATTTTTTTGTGTGTTCAGCACAAAATTTGGGGGGCTATTTATAGAGGAAGTTTAGCTGAACTGTTGATGGATAAATTAATAAAAAATTTCAAACTTATCTCTTAAATTGGTAAAATGACAATTTTAGTCCTTTACGTCTCTCAGCCTCAGGATAAGTTCCTGAAGCTTCTGATTTTGACAATTTTGTCGTTTTCTGTCAATTTGAGCCAAAAACGTCGGCAGGCTCAAAATTTTATGTGACAAACTACCAAATGCTCCTGGAACTTTTAGAATTTGTCAATTTTTTCCGAAACTTCTCAATTTTGTTATTTTTACCTCAAACTTTTAATTTTTTGTCATTTTTTTCATGAAATTTTATTTTATTTCAAACATACACATATTCACACATATATATCATTTTAAATCAAATTTTCACAAAACAAAAATATATTTTAAACTAATTAAATTTTTTTTAATAATAATAGTAATATATATATTTTTTTTAAATTAATTTTTTTTAATAAATTTTTTTTCAAAATCTTAAAACACCCGGACGAAATTGGGTGTCAACAATAAGCAAACCAAGTGAATGGAAAATGGAAAAGGTTGAGTAAATATAGAGGAATTGATGACATTAAGTTGGTGAACTGCACTTTGATCATGATGAAAGTGATTAAAAAAAGAAATGCTGTAGTTAATTAGTCTATAGTTTTGTATATTGTTTCTTTTAGTAAGAAATATAGTTTCATTTATACAAATGTGTTGTTTTGTAATATGCTATTCATTTCATAAAGTGCTAATCGTAAATAATGTTTTTCGTTTCATTAAGAAGTGTTGTTCTATTCTTACAAATGTATTGTTCTATAACTATAAGAACTTGTTTATTTCATAAGAGATATTGTTCAAAATAATATTATTTGATTCAATAAAGAATGTTGTTCTATTTAGATAAATATGTTGTTCTATAAAATGTTGTTTATTTTGTAATATGTGCTATTTAAGATGCGATAACAATATTATAAAACATATTGTTCATTTCAGTAAAAAGTTTTGTTTCATTCATACAAATGTGCTGTTCTAGAAAATGTTATTCATTTTGTATAATGTCCTGTTCAAGATACAGTGATAGCCTTGTGGTACTTTTCATTTTGTAAGATATAGTCTCTAGAATATGATGACATTTTTGTAAATAATGCAAAAGTGAGAGAGTCGCGAGTTATACTTAGTATACCTTATAGCTATTCATTTTTTAAAAAATTTCTTAAACAACAGTTTAATGCCTTAAAAATCAAGTTAAATAAAAATTTCAAAGTAAAATATTATACTTAATTATGAAACGGATAAAGTATAAATTTGAAGAGCAGGTTGCGACAAGCACAAGACACCAATAATAGGCAATAAGGCAGCGGTTGCTTATTCGAGTCATTCCCATCCCATGATCAGATCATGTAATATTCCCGCATGTATAACATCCCGAAACAAGTAGAAAATCATAGCTTTGCCCTCTTTACAGACAAGGCGCGCAGCTCTCAACCCGGCAAGCCATTTGGATTTTTTCACTATTCATTAATGGCTTTATTTAACTCTATACATCGGTTAGTTTGGCACTAAGATCGGTTTGAAAGAACAAGAGTTTGAACAATTATTTACAGCCACTGATCATCATAAATAATTATGTATTTTACAGAGATATTTGAACGTCAGAAGTATATTGATGACCAGTCGCTATAAAGGATATTATTGTTCAAATACGAGCGTTAATTTAAATGCCGGTAAATTATTATGTACTTTAGATCTAGGGCATGCACCGACAACATATCACAGTCTTTTTTTGTTTTTGAGTTTTTAAGGAAAATGTTTGCCACCTTCCTTAATTCCGGGGCTAGTCGACAAATCTAGAAACATGCTCTGCTTCCTTCTCCACGCATATTGTATTAATTACAGGGAAAGAAAAGGGAGATTGATTAAAAAGGATAAAAAAAGGAGACGCGACTCAAGTTTTTTTTTTTTTTTTTATAGTCAAAAGAATTTATAAGTATATATTAAGAGATATGAGACTATTGAGTAAATTTTTAGGTGAGAATCTGTCTATCTCTTAAAATCTAAAGACCCTGTAAGCTGCAATTAGTAAAAAATGAAGCATAATGCGCCTACATGTTAGAAGTTGGACAATCTAAGTATAGGATCATTAGAGTACCACATGCAAACAGTTACTCTATGTATATTTAATGTTAATACACATGACGATAAACAGAAATATATATATATATATATATATATATATATATATATATATATATATATATATATATATATATATATGTTTTTTAATTTCCTCCTTGAATTGGTGACGGAAACATGCATCTAGCGGATAAGAGTGACAAAAATTAAGGGAGAAAGGAAAGGCAGTTAGTTAGTTAAGTTTGGAAAATTAGGCAAATGTTAGAGTACGCCACAGATTACGCACGCCCCAGATTACGCAAGAGAGAGGGCCGTAATTTACCTTTGCCGCAAAACCGATGGTTTGAATAGCTAGTTTGGATAATTGTTATTTGTTATTAGTATCGGAGTTTTAAAACAAATTTATATAATAATTTTTAGTTTTAACAATTTAATCTCTAACATGAATAAATTATTTAAAATTCTAATTTTAATTATAAAATTATTTCTAAATATGGCGATGTGAACAACTTTTGCATTATATCTTATTCAAAGCAAACTCAACATGAAGATAAAAATAGGCGTGCATTTGTACCCTTTTACTATACTTCGTGCCATAGAATATTACCTACTTTCCATTCTAACTTCTAATTTTATTTAGGTCAAAATTCACATTTGATCCCTCAACTTTGCTCACTCAAGTGAGTTAGTCTTTTAACTTTGACTCAGCACAACTTAGTCCCTCAACTTAAAAAAATTGAGCGAGTTAGTCCCTTATTGTACGGAATAACAA
This sequence comes from Aquilaria yunnanensis, assembly GCA_039654915.1. Taxonomy (NCBI): domain Eukaryota; kingdom Viridiplantae; phylum Streptophyta; class Magnoliopsida; order Malvales; family Thymelaeaceae; genus Aquilaria; species Aquilaria yunnanensis. The sequence continues at coordinate 53,095,071 of CM077600.1, forward strand.
ACGTCGTTAGTCTCTCCTCCCCTCGCCACCACCTACTGGCCATCTTCATCGAATCCGGCCCCGCCTCCTCGCCATTGGCCTCTTCTCCATCAAATTCGGCCTCGCCCTTTGCCATCACCTCTCTCTTCGTCGAGCCTGACGTCGGATTCATCTCTTCTTCTCTCTTTTTCAAATCCGGCGTCACTTCTTCTCTTCGCCCTTCACCGTCGAATTCGGCCTTGCCGTTGGCCTCTCTTCGTCAAATCCACCGTCAGCCTCTTCTACTCCCTCTCCCGACACCGTTGCCTTCTTCTCTTCCCTCGCTCCTAGCCATCACTTTTTCTTCATCAAATCCATTGCCTGTCGCCAGCCATCGCCAGATCCGATTGTGCCCGCTAGTTGTCGCCAGTTCCAATTGTGCTCTCTAGTCGTCGCCATATCCTTCATCTGCTCGGCCCCCTGCCATCACCTCTCTCTTCGTCGAGCCCAACATCAGATTCGCTTCTTCTTCTCTCTTTATCAAATCCGACGTCGCCTCTTCTCCTCGCCCCTCACCACAAATTTACCTTCAGCCTCTTCTACTCCCTCTCCTGACACCTTTGCCCTCTTCTCTTCCCTCGCTTTTAGCAGTTGCTTCTTCTTCATCAAATCCATATCTCGTCGCTAGCCATCGCCAGATCTAATTGCACTCGCCAATCATCGCCATATTTGATTGTGCTCGCTAGTCACCGCCATATCCTTCATTCGCTTTGCCTTCTCCTACTCTAGCCCATTCTGCTCCACCGCCCGATTACACGACAAGCAGCCTTTACCAATGTCGTTTAGGTCACGTGACTCCTTGTGTGCTATTTTGGTCAACCAAGGGACCAAGTTGCATAGTTTCCCAAAGTTTGAGGATGAAGTAACATGGTTTATCAAAGTTGGAGGACTAAGCCATACTGAGTCAAAGTTAAGGGACCAACTCGTGCGAGTTGAAAAAGTTGGAGGATCAATAGTGCATTTAGGCCTTTTATTTATCTCTTTCTTCTGCCTACCTTAACCATGTTCTTTCTTATGCATGCTAGTAGGCTTAGTATGTTTCTTGTTACCTAGTTTACGTACTTTTGTCCAATATAGTGAACGAGTTATGTTTAATTAAAAATGATTTGAATTTAAGTACTGGCCAAGTATATATATCTAACTTAGCGGATAATATAGTAAATTGTTTTTATGATTGAGATGAAAGTATTGTAATAAAATTTTGAATTCGTGGGAAATAAAAATTAAATTAATAGGAAAGAGTTTACTCGCAATGTTAGCTCATCAATTGAACTTGTACTTGTTATATAATTCGAGTAAGAACAAATGTGATTGACATTGAGAAATCCATTTGGGAGCCGTTGGTATGAAAATTTGGCTCATTGAAAAGGTTATTTTGGTTTATTTCTTCAATATCCTTCTCACTTGGGGGAATTGTCCCACATGCAAATTTTCAACTTATATAGAATCCAATAATTAATTAACTACTATTAGTGCTGAACCATTTCATTAACTCTGTCAACATAGCTAGCATATATGTCAATTCTCTGCTAAATCCCTGCATAATTCTAGTAATGTCTTGCTCCACAATTTAAGAGCCAAAAGAGCAATATCCGTAGAATAATGCTACATATATATAAAAACTCTTTTGATTTAATATTATTAATTTTGGTTTTTAAAAAAATAAAACCCGAAATTTGGGGCAGCTTAATTCCTTGCAGTTGCTGCCAAATGCGAATCCCACTTCTCTATTCGAAGCCTATAAATACCGCTCAAAGCCGTTAACTGCCATCACCACCACTTGTCACTTGTCAGTTTCTTTTCTTTCATCTTTCTCCTCAAACGGGATATACATTTTCTGCTCCACCAACCCTGCGACGTCGAGCAGAAGCAAACAAACTCAAATGGCTTGCAAAACCAACTCTCGTATCTGCTTCGCTTTCCTCCTCTCCCTCTGCCTCACCTCAACATCCTTTGCCGACGACATTAACGTCGTTTCTCTCGGCGCCAAGCCCGACGGCGCCACCGACTCCTCCAAAGCCTTTTCTGCGGCCTGGACCAAGGCTTGTGCCTCCACCACACCATCTACCATCTACGTGCCCCAAGGCAGCTTCTTGCTCGGCAGCGTGATATTCGCTGGCCCGTGCAACAGTGCCGTTACCTTTAAGATAGGCGGAAGCATCGTCGCTCCGGCTGATTATAATGTGGTTGGCAAGTCCCCCTACTGGCTCATGCTGGAGCACGTAGACGGCGTTAACATCTATGGCGGCGTGCTGGACGCCAGAGGCGCTGCTTTGTGGGCTTGCAAGAACTCCGGCAAGAGTTGCCCCAGTGGAGCTACGGTGAGTTTAATGACTGATTTGCCCTTCACTAAGCGACTTCATCATTTGATTGCATTAGTTTTGGGGAAAGTAACAAGTCAAATTGGGACCAAGTACCAAATATTCAATTTTTTTTTTCAAAGAAAATGACTTCCGTAATTAACGTCCCAATTTAAGTGTTTTAAGAAAATGAAACCTCTCTCCTTCCCCATAATTCCAAGGACGCAATTGCGTCAACTGCCTTCAAAGAAACGGCCACGACAGTCCAAGTCCCCAGAAATGTTTGCAAATCACGTGAAAAGTCAACCGTCCATGTGCATATTTATTCTATCTAACTTCTGATTTTTTTAGTAAAATCATTTAATTTTAGTATGTAATGCCAAAGAATTGTATTAATTTTGACATTTTAATGATATCTATGCAGTCGTTGAGCTTCAGCAATTCGAAGAACGTAGTGGTAAGCGGGCTGACGTCACTGAACAGCCAGATGTTCCACATCGTCGTTAACGGCTGTGAGAATGTGAAAATGCAAGGAGTTAGAGTCTCCGCCGCAGGAAACAGCCCCAACACCGACGGCATCCACATCCAACTCTCTACCGGCGTCACCGTCCTTAGCTCCAAGATCTCCACCGGCGACGACTGCATCTCCATTGGCCCTGGCGCCACCAACCTGTGGCTCGAAAACATTGCATGCGGCCCTGGCCACGGCATCAGCATCGGGAGCCTGGGAAAAGAACTGGGCGAGGAAGGCGTACAGAATGTGACGTTGACGACAGCGACATTCACCGGCACCCAGAACGGCGTTAGGATCAAGTCCTGGGCCAGGGCTAGCAACGGCTTCGCCCGCAATATTCTATTCCAGCATGCCGTGATGAATAATGTTCAGAACCCGATCGTGATCGACCAGCAATATTGCCCCGACAACAAGAACTGCCCCGAACAGGTCTCCGGCGTGAAGATCAGTGACGTCACGTACCACGACATACACGGGTCTTCGGCGACGGAGGTGGCCGTGAAGTTTGACTGCAGTTCGGGTAGTCCTTGCAGCGGGATAAGAATGGAGGACGTGAAGTTGACTTACAAAAACCAGCCAGCGACTGCTTCTTGCGCGCACGCCGGTGGGACCGCTTCCGGCTTTGTTCAGCCCAGCAGCTGTCTCTAGAAAAATTTACATGCGTGCCACCAATATATAGTTGTAGGTTACGAAGGTGCTATACCGTGTACTGAGGAATTATTGCATGAGCCTGTGGCGGTGCTTATCGGAGCTATAGCCTGGCCTTGCAATGTTAAGTGTTAACCCATGCAAGCTATACGTGCATGATGAAATTAATTTTTAATTCTTATTGGCCAAATTTATTGGCCAAGAAGATTTATTTTATAGAAAATGGAAATATCAAGTGGTCCGAATATATGCTATTGTTGACCACGAGTCTATTCTCTCAAATGAAAGTAGCACTATTTTGCGCATATTCTTTTTATTTACTAAAACGTTGTATGACATTTTCATAAAATTTTATGTGTCACAAGCTTATTAAGTAATAAAGTAGTTAAAAAAACATATTTGCACTTTTATAAACTTGATATTCTATTTGACTTAGGCCCACAATTTTATCAACCTCTTGGAGACATTTCCATGATTTTTGCTACTGGATGAAATCGATCTCATGGGTCTAGCCGGTATTACTTACCGTTATTAATAGGTGAGTTAAAAGAAGAATAAAATTCACATAGCTGTGGGATTGTGGTCCAAGAAAGTAGGAGTTTTTTCATTAGCAAATAGGCCATCAAGTTTACAAGAGGCTCCTTTTGCAGACACTTAACTATGTTCAGTACTCTTCATATAGTTCCCAGACACATAACTACTCATGACCCCTAACATTATTGCAGGTCCGGCCAATCTTTAAGCTATTTTGTAGACTACTCACCTTCATTGGTATCAATTTAGTGTCGTATATGTGAGAGAACAAGGATTAGTTGACACAAGGAGATCGCGTCTAAACATGGTGCCTAAGCCATAGGCGATAGATCCTTTCGTTTAAGCAGCAATCCGCGCGACAGAGGGAAGAAAGAAGAGATAAATAAAACGTTTATAACTAGTTGCAAAACAATAAATAATAGGAAAATGCGCGTGTACTAGCTATCTTTATTCTTTAGTACAAGTGTATAGCTTATCTTCAGCATATATGTAATATATTAGACATGTGTCAAAACCATCAAAACGAAACTGGTCTAACTGATCCAAACCCATTCCGATCGTTGAAATTGTCACTTGTTCGTAGAACTTTCTTATAAACGTCTCGAAGGGGGACTTCCCTTTAATGTTTTCATTAATTTCTTGCCTTTTTTTTTTTGAAATTTTTTACATATTGTTTTTGAAAATTTATTCTGTTAATATTTTTCAATTAAAGTATTTCGTATATTTTTTTTTTTTGAAGAAAAAAATTGTTACATCATGCTAATTTTAGCTGTTTTGCGGACCTAAGGTCCAAACAGTTCTATTTATATCAGGTATATACGAATGGTTCCCCAAAAGAAATTGAAAAGTCTATTATACTCTATAATTTATTTATGCTACAAATAGTGTATCTATATATATATATAGTAGGATAGAAAAAGCTGTGACCTCTACATATAAAAAAACTAAAGCTGATGACTGTAGTGTAATATTTATAACTTTTAGAGGATTGGAAGGCGCTCTACACAAAAATAAGCAGGAGTACTAAACTCGAGTAGTTTACATACAGAGAAAGTGTATAACTACTGTCATTCTTGAACTGCCGATGAATTAAGTGTACTCTATATTCTAAAATCAACTCCAAAAGATTATCTATTTTGTAAATTTTTTTTTATTTTGAAGAAGATTGAGTCATTTTTAACTCCAATAGCTTCCTCATAAAATAAAAGAGTAGTAAAGTTACCATATATGCAGAAACTCTAAAAATTTGGGAAATGAAAAAGCAATAAATTTTCCAAGTGATTCACTCTCTCAAGTAGCTCACAACGTCTCTAAAGTCGATCCTTTTAATCACGATTCAATCTCAGCCCGATCCAAGAAGCTCGATTCTTTCCTCTTCAGATTCCTTCTCTCTCGGCCCAATCCAAAAACTCTATTTCCTCAAATGGGAATCTTTGTCGTGCTCCTTTTTCCCTGACTGTTAGAGGCAAAGAGGCCATTGATGATGAGATGGCTCTGTTATATTTATAATGAAATATAATAGCGCCACAGTAATAAAGTCCCATTTTTTTAATTTTTTTAAAGCACAAATTATCTCTGGGTGACAGGTTTTTATGAGGAACCGAGAGTGGACCAGAGATACCTGGCTTGGCAAATGCTCAAATCGCTAAAGGCCCAGTCAGACCTTTAATGGAGGACAATTGGCCAGATGGAAGATTTTTCAGAGGCGGTAGATTTCTATGACTCAGAGGATCTTGGATTCCAAGGGCCAAAATTTACTTGGTTCGGTGTTCAGGTAGGTGGCGAACTGGTTTGGTGTCGACTAGACCGAGTATTTGCAACACAGGATTGGCAATCTTTGTTTTCACACGCTTGGGTGCAGGACATTTGCTTCTCGGATCATTGTGCCTTTTTCTCGAATATTTACCGAAATCTAGATAGTGGAAGCAATGGGTGTCAGTTTTGCTTAAAGGCTATGTGGTTGTGTCACCCGGAATTCTCACAGGTGATGGTTGAGGCTTGGAGTGGTGGAGGAGATTTAGCAAGGCCAGGTGTGGTGGAAAGAACACATCAAACTCAGGAAAAGTTGGCAGAGTGGAACGAAAATGTATTCGGCCATCTGAAGAAACGACAGAGAAATCTTGAAAATAAGCTGAGGATGGCGAGTCGAGCTAATCCGACGTTGGATAATTTTGATCGAATAAAGGGTATTAAAGCGAAAATGAAGGATCTGGAGTGTAGAGGGGAAGTGATGTGGAAACAGAGATCAAGACTTACATGGCTTCGGGAGGGCGATTACAACACAAAATACTTCCACACATATGCTACTAGTCAGAGGAAAAACAACCGTATTTACCGACTGAAAGACCCTGCAGGAGCTTAGGTGGAGCAACGTCAAGAGCTGGAATGAGTAATGGTGTGTTATTTTAAGGATCTTTTTATGTCGTCGAACCCACTAGATCATGATGAGGTGTCGCTGTGTCGGGGTTGGTGGATAGAAAAGTAACGGAGGAAATGAATCTTGGGTTGGCAACGGAATTTCGAGAAGAGGAAGTTTGGGAAGCCTTAGCAGTGGTGTTTCTTATAAAAAATATATAATTCATAAAATTACTCATAAAAAATTATTGAAAATATATTAAAGTATAATTTTAAATAATTTGATAAACTCGGCTCAACTTAGACCTGATCCACTCTGGCTCGAGCCCGTGTAGGACCCAACCTAAAACCCGAATCCAATCCGTAAAAAGCAGGTTAGGGTCAGTTTTATTAGAGAAAAATATGCATTTGATCCCGACCTGATAAAACACTGTCGAAGTAGGTTCGGTTCGGTTGAAACCCAATGAATCTGACTAACCCAACTAAGAGTCTAGGCCCAGCCCACCCCCTCCCTCTGGCTAACCTAACATAGTTCTCTCTATCCCTACTCCTTAGTCCAACTCCCAAGCCCAACCTAATTTGCTACCAGCCCAGCCCATTTCACAACCCAGGAGTCAAGGCCCAGGTAAATAATAATGCCAAAAAAATTGCTCACCAGTCACCACACTCATAGACTCATTCTCGTCTCTCGACTTTCGTCTTGGACTCTCGTCTCTCATCCCCTTGCCTCTCGACTTTACTTTCTGCTACTCGACGGTGATGATAGAGCTTGCACGACGGAGCTAACTTGCCTCGCCTCGCCTCCCTTCGCCGCGTTGCCCTCTTCATCGTAAACCTGATTGGCCACCCACCCTCATCGCGTTGTGCCCCTTTTGGTCTCCAAACCAATTGTCTATCTCTCTCAATCTCAGTGGACCGACTCATAAATCGGCCTTACCCAAGTAATTGCTATGTTTTCCTAGTTCTATTTACTTTGTTGCTTCATTGAAATTTTACAGAAAGCCGTGGCTAAGTTTTTTCATTTGTTTAGGGTTTTGGGGCATTTTTCTTGTCTTCATTTTATCTACAAATTAATCAATGAAAATTGTGATCGCCAATGACATGGTTTTGCTCTAAAAATTGATACTTTAGTGACCGAATAAGAGGAATTGTTGATAAGGGTTTTTGGGGCATTTTTCATGTCTTTGTTTTATCTACAAATTGTTGGTGAGTAGTGATGTTATAATTTGACTTTAATCGCAGAAATACATGATTATTACTGTGCTTCGAATTGCTTGAATTACAAGTGTTGGGTGTTGGCTTAGTGGCTTTAATTTCAAAAATGTGAAATAGATGTTGTTACACTTGCTCACTTGTGATCTATGAATGTAAATGTTTTTCTAAATTCATTTTGAATATTCTTTTGATTGTTTAATTTTCTGATGGCAACAAGTGATGTTGGTGACACTTTGATGAGTGATGCACAACCAAAAGGAACATCAACTGCCACAAATCCAGATACGGATAAAGAATCAACCGCTGCTGCACCAGAAAAAGAGAGGATAAAGACTTCAAGGAAAAGGGCAGATTATTGGGCACACTTTGAGTTTGTCGAGGGCTCAAATCAAACAAAACGTAAGTGCCTTAATTATGGTGAAGTATACAAGTGTCATAGTAAGTTTGATGGTACAACTAATTTGAGAAACCACATAAAAAAGGGTAAATGCAAGGGGCCAGTTGGTTCTAAACAAACAAATATTAACTTGAAAAAGGGTGGAAGTGGTGATGAGTATGTGATAAGTAATTGGAAATTTGATAAAGAGGAATGTAGGAAGGCTTTGGCATATATGGTGATTGTTGATGAGCTCCCGTGTTGATTTGTTGAGTCATATGGATTTAGGAGATTTTGTTCTATTGCAGTGCCTAGGTTTCAGATTCCTTCTAGGACAACTGTGGCTAAAGATTGTCATGCATTATTTGTTAATGAAAGAGAGAACTTGAAGATGTTTCTGAAATCACATGCTAAAAGGATTTCAATAACAATTGATACATGGACTTTTGTGCAAAGAATTAATTACGTGTGCTTGACGGTTCATTTTATTGATAACAATTGGAAGTTGCGAAAGAGGATTTTAAATTTTTGCCCTATTTCTGGACATAAAGGTCAAGTGATTGGTATGACTGTTGTAAAAGCTTTGAATGCTTCGGATATTGATAATTTAATGACCATAACTATTGACAATGCAAGTTCAAACAATACAGCCATTGCTTACCTGAAACAAGTATGGAATGGAACTATTTTACGAGGGGGGGAATATCTACATATGAAGTATGTTGCTCATATTGTCAACTTGGTAATTCATGATGGTTTTAAGCTTGCATCTGATTCTGTGATTCGTGTTCGCAATGCTGTTATATATATTAGGCAATCTCCTACACGATTGTTAAAGTTTAAGACATGTATTAAGGAGGAGAAAATTCAGGTGAAGAATGAGTTGTGCCTTGATGTTCCTACTAGGTGAAACTCAACTTATCTGATACTTGACACTGCTTTAAAATTCAAAAGAGCTTTTAAGAAGTATATGTTTTATGATCCTGTTTATGTATCTGCTTTTATGGATGGAGATGGGTTGGGTAGACCTTTGGAGTTTGATTGGAATGCTGTTAGTTCTGTTGTAAGATTGCTTGAAACTTTTTATGATCTTACCAAGCGTGTCTCTGGTTCATTGTATGTCACTGCCAATACTTATTTTCTTGAGATTAGTAATGTGGATATGTTGTTGAAAGAGTGGGGGCTTGGCTTTGATAAGGGTTTCTCTATTATGTGTTCCAAAATGAAAGAGAAATGTGATAAATATTGGGGGAACCTTGAAAACATGAATGCGTTGATTTTTATTACGGTTATGGAATATGTGGAATTTGGGATAAAAAAGATGTATGCTAAGGAATATGTGGAATTTGGGATAAAGAATATGTATGCTAAGGAAGCGGCTGATACATTTATTCAAAACGTGAATGTGACACTAAAACAGTTGTTTGATGAATATAAGGTGAAGTATTCAAAAGAAGTTGAGCAACCAAGAAAAAGTGGCCAAGTTAATAGTGGAGTTGTTATAGACTTAGAGCGGCCAAGGCCAACTAAGTCAAGGGCCATCTTGAAGAATGAGTGGAAACAACTCAAAGCTGTAAGTCGCACACAAGTAAAGAGTAAATTAGACAAGTATTTGGAAGAGAATTTAGAGGACGGTGATGATGATTTCGATGTTCTAGAATGGTGGAAGATCAATAGTCCTTGGTTCCCAATCCTTTCAACCATTAATCGTGATGTTTTGGTTATTCTGATATCAACCGTTGCTTCAAAATCAGCATTCAGCACTGGAGGTCGAGTGCTTGATCCTTTTAGAAGTTTCTTATTGCCAAAGATAGTTTAGGCACTCATTTGTGCACAGGATTGGCTGTGAACAAACAAGGAGAAGTTGAATGTTGAGGAGCAATTAGTTATAATTGAAAAGATGGAGCAAAGTTAGCTTATTTTATTTTACTCATGTTTCATATAAATGTTTGGTTTCAATTATGAATTATGTAATTTTGGAATTTTGTCTCTGTTTTTTTAGAGCTAGGAGGCATTGCTCGAGCACCTAGAGTTATCGATATTAAGTTTGCTTAATTGTTGGATGCTTGAGCTGCTGAAGAAGTATTGTTCCTGATGATTTTCTTTGCTTAATGCTTGTTATGTGGATTTCTTTTAGTTTCTAAGTCGTACAAAACATGTGGATTGTTTATGTTAAATGTGTTATCACAGCAAATGTAGCCATGTAACAACTTCAAACTTAGATTTGGTCTATTTAGATGTTTTATGTCTGTTGAGGATGGTGTATGTTACATGTTTGTTGAATATGTCGCTAATTTCTTTGTTGCAAGTTTTTTTTTTTTGTTCCAGGTGCCTGCCGATTGCTGTTGTAAACCTGTAACACAAATTGACCTAACCCGAATTATTCGGGTTCAAATTAAGGTCAATTTCTTTGAATAGTCGGGTCAGGTTCGGTTTCCATATTTAAGAAAAAAGTATGCATAATTCGGGTTGGTTTTAACCTGAACCCGACTTTTCGAATCCGACTTTCACTCCTATATACGGGTCATGCCCGGGTCCGGAAAACCCAACCTAGGCCCGGCCGGGTCGGCCCACCGGCCACCACTGCTTAGGCATACGTTTGTACTTGCTGATCAGTTGCACTTGCAAAGGTGGCATTGCCGATTTTTCAAGTTCTCTAATACTCCATCTGTCTCATTTTTTTTACTCTATTTGACTTTTTTGTATAGTTTGACTTGAATTTATTTATATTATTGTTTGCTAAAAAAAATTAAAAAAATATATATAAATACTACAGATGTTGATTTATCATTCATACATAAAGATTTTTCATTTATATACTAAAATGTTAAAAATAGAAAAATTCTATATTAATTGCTAAAAAATAAATAGTGCAAAGAATTAGGACGGATAGAGTATTTTTTAATAATGTTTAGGTCCAATTCTTTCTAATTTGTTACAATTATGGATTTTATATATGTGTTCATCTCTAATTATATGAGACTTGATTCTCAATATGTGAGACTTTTTGAAGCAAATTAAAACTAGGATACGTACACTTTGAGGCAACGTGCCAACATTAGCTGCTTGCAAGTCAACATTCAACATCAGTATGTAATTAGTTTACATGTCCAGGATTACCACGGGGTGAAAGATATATTTAGTAACCGGAAATGTATAAATATTTAAATGCGTGGAAACATTACAAAACAATAACATTATGGCATATAATATATTGTGGCTTTATATATTAAAATCACATTAAATATTAAAATTAATGGGGGTGGGTTGGCCCAATTTCATGTGTTGTGGGCTGACATATTTGAATTTAACTTTTTATTCTCCTTATGTTTTAATTTTTTTTACCAAATATATTTTTAAAAAAAAACATAAACGGTAAATTGTTGTCGCAAACAAAATAATGGACCCAACAGAATTAACAAAAAAACCTTTAAATTAATACATTATGGGCCGACCAGGTTTAAAAAATTTTGCTAAAAAAATACTGAACCCTCTAGGCACCTCTTTTAATTTGAATTTTTTTCTCATGGTTTTTCCTATGCTCATTTTTTCGGCTCTCAACTTAAATAGGAAAAAGCAATAAAGAAAAAGTTAAAAAGGACAGCCTAATTAAATGTATCGAATGTAAAAAAATATTGAATCCAATTGAACCAACATACAAAATTTGAATTGACAAATGATGCATCCATCAAGTTAAAAGGATTTGAACTAAAAATATTAGAGTCTGGCCCAATTGAATTAATGAAAGCAGAAATTGAAGTAAACAGAATGAGTGGGTTGGCCTAATTTAATGAACCATGTCCTAATATACATAAGCGAAAAAGGGTGGAAAGAGTATAATTAAACCAAAAAGAAAAAGAAAGGCCGCATGCACCCATTTGCATGGTATAAATTGACGCAAACATTGCAATTGTGAAAACGTTGTACACCTAAAAGGTAAAACATATAATGTTTAGGGACGTCAGGCAATGTTCTATAAAGTATAGGGGCCTAAGTGGAGTTAAACTTATTTCCTTCAAATTAAAAAAAAAAAAAATCAAACAACACCTGGTTCTGTGTTCGTTCGAGAAATTCGCAACATTTATTTGTTCTCCATTTTTTGATAGGGTTTTTGTTGGTCACAACCAGCCCGCCATAATCAAGCATGATTCACGGTCCATCTTCCTTCTTATCCACTCACTCTTCCTCTTCGATGTTAATTTGTGGTTTTGTTTTCGTTGCTGAACATTTGTCTTACTCTTGATTCTTTGTTTCCTAAATTTAATTTATGGTTTCTTTTTCTTAGATCTATATTCTTAAAGATAGCTTCGCTATATTTTCTATGATCTCATATTCTTGGAACCAGACTGTTATAAATTTACTGAAACAATAACTTTTTTAGTGGATTTGTGTAGTTGTCTAACATTCGGACAATAGTTTATGGGTTAGATTTGGTTGACAAAAGATTTCTAATTTGTTTATGTGATCCAAACTATTTTATGTGGATTATCTCTGGTTTTTTTTAAACAACCAAAGATTAGTCTTTGAGTTTATATTTCCTTTGTCCTCTAGTTTAACGATTTCAACTCTATTTCGATCTTTTTGTAAGTTATGCGTCTACTTTGTTTGAGTACAAAGCTTTTACAGCCAGATCTACCAGCCAACACACAAATCCTCCATCATTCTCCCGTTTGTTTTTCTAAACCCGAACATTTTTTTTTTCATATTTATACCTCATTTACCCCAATCCCCAATCAATCGTCTTCAATGCCTCACATCTCGAACTCAACACGTCTTCAACCTCATGGACTATTATTCTACATCAGGTAGTTATTCATCTCCCCTCACTCTAATTTTTATTATTTTTTTGTGTTTTTCACTAATTTAATATTATACTTATGGTGTACTTTTGGTTGTCTATGTTGCTCGCAATTTCCAACTTTATACCAACGGTGGTCCATGCTCTAACCACTCCAATATGTCCAAATAAACCTCTTCATGTACACGATGCAAGTATTTTACCTAATTAAACAACATACATTAAATAAATCAATTTTCATTGTGAATAGCCAATTGATATGCATCTTACAATTACTTAATCACATTCTATCGAAATCTTATGTTGTTAGTAAACACTGAGATATTTTACATGCCCACAAGATTATATGGGCTTGACCGAGCCTCTAGCAGATGGAATAAATTCTGTTTTTCATATAAATATTTGTTTCATACCTTTAAGTTTATAATTTTAACTCATATATTTACTGATACACTTTAGATTTTTACAAGACGTCCCTCTATTATTTTGAATATTGATTACTAACAAACTTGAAGCTATAAATATTAAATAACTATTCCATTACATTACAATCACCTAAAAGAAAAGCTAATACTCCATGCTTTTTTTGTCAATAATTCAATCCCTAACCCATAGCTCCTTGAGTTCAGTTTGTAGCCTGTTGATCCTCTGTTTAAGTTGTTTGCTGTCTGTCTTTATTCTATCCAAATCAAACCCACTTCCCATATCCTTTTTAGCCTCTTTCTTCATTATCTGCAAGTGCTCATCCATTTGCATGTAGGTTGCATCAATGATTTCAAACTTGAAAATCTTCTGTAACTTCTTTACTGCCATCATGGAGGCAGTTGTGTTTGCTTCTTTAATAGTATTACATGTCACTTCCCCATGGACAATGACACTTCCTCTACTAGTACTAATTTCCATACTCCTAGCATAAAACGCTTCATAGGTTATTTTTGGTTGGTAGATAGGGCATGATACTCCTATCTATTTTGTTGTTGTAAGTAGTATATGGACAAAAGATAGTTTAGTTTTTTGCATATTCTGCAATAATATAAATGATAGTGTTAAAAATATAAGTTGTGTAATTTTAACGTATATAATTGATAATTTCTTTATTTGTGTGTATAGTTTTAGATGATGATGTGAAGAAATATGAATATATGACGCCAGTGCTTATCAAGTCTACAACAATCATATAGTACACTACTAAAAATTAGCCTTTTTCCATCTGCCATTTCCAACGGCTGGCAGTTGGAAAATTGACGTTTCCAACGGCTGGCAGTTGGAAAATTGACGTTTCCAACGGCTAGCCGTTGGAAATTTGACAGTTGGAAATCCATTCAAACTTCCAACGGCCCAGATCTTAGTTGGAGAATTTCCAACGGCTGTAATTATAATTTTATTTTTTTGGTGTTCCAACGGCTTCCAACAGCCAAGGCAGTTGGAAAATCTCTAGGCAGTTGGAAAATTCTCTGGGCAGTTGGAAATTTGGCAATATTACAAGTTTAGCCATTGGAATTTTTTATTTATTTATATTATTCATCGCTGTTCATTCCAATTGAATGTTTAGTTTAAACGTTAACCTGTTATATTCCAGTTAATTATATGGTATGTAGTCAAATTTTTGATTGAAATTACATAAAAATATATATATAACAACATAAAATCCTACACAATTGAAAGTACTAAGTCATGATATAAATATACGAATAAATCCACATAAAAACATTTATACTAAAAATTACATGCTTTCATTCTCCAACTAAGTGTTTGTTTGTTAATAAACACACATAGTAGCATGATATACCTGATCTATTATTAATCCGATCCCGAGGAATCATCATCATCTGCAGGAGGCGCAGGCAGGGGAATGCCAATTGACTTACATATGTACTCGAGCTCAGCTCGTTGTCTCCTCTTCAGACACTCTAGCTTCCGTTCATAATGTGATGCTTGTTGTGCAGTTTGCCCTGCTATGACTCGCTGTACTTGTTCAGAGAACTCCGGAGTCTGTGTGACATCAACGGTTGCTGCATGAGCAAGCCCTGGTCATCGTCGTCCAGGCACAATATGTTGTTCTGATCCAAGGCCAAATACATACCCTTTCTTCCTGCCCCCAGCAGCTACACTCATGATCGCAACCTCCTCTATGTCAGGTGCGCCATCTTCGTCATTCATTTGTTGCGTTGCTTCCTCAATTTTAGCAGTTATTATTGCCTTCATAAAAAGTAAAGATAATTTATTAGTAACAAGATCAGAAATATTTTCTGTAATGAGTATTCAAATAATTACCGCAGCTTTTTTACTCCGCCTGTTAATGTATTCCCCACTCTTTTTCTTATGAGTTTGCTGCATCACCTTGAACAAGCCAGGGTTCCTCTTCTCCCGATCTTTCTCACGCTATATTGGAAACGTACTAACATTAATTTTATTACAACGTAAGTAAGTTGAATTTTGTGTAAAAGAGTATGATAATTTTACCATTCGTTCTCGGTGTTCAGTAATTGAAACCAAACCTCCTGCATAAGTAGCACTGCATGCACCTGTGGAGTTAGATGACTGCGATGATGAAGCTCGCATTGTCTTACCCCTTGCCGATCGCTCGTTAAACTCCGTTGTAGCCCACCATTCCTCCATTTCTGCATACTGTGCGTTGGTCATAAAAGATGCCCTTGCTCGCCGTTTTTCTGGATTTTTCTTTTGGCGGATGTCACCCAGTGTGCATCGGTAATGATTAGCCGCCATCATATGCCAAACACAATAGACCTCATTATCGTGAGCTGGATCCCACTCACATAATCCCTACACGTTAAAAATAATACGCGCCACCACGCTTCAATATCTGCTGGGCTTGCGCGCATCCAGTCATGATGTCCTTTGAAGTGTGTGGTAAAGCATTTAGCCACCAACCGTGTTGCTCTTGATGGAATGAAGCTACATGAAGTGCATGTTTCGACACAATTAATTACTGTCTTTTTACTGGGCCTTCACATACTTGATATTAAATAAACTATTATGGTTCAAAATTGTGCATTACTTACGTGTTTCCGTGAGGTCTTATCCGTAAGCGCGTCTGAATTGAGGCTTGGGATACCGCTGACTGACCATTGGAATTCTCACCATCAGGTGAAACTACAGGGGCCAGAGTAAATCGACTAGCACTACGGCCGACTGGAGCAATGCGAATATCACCTGTGCGAGGGTGAGGATGTGAAACAAGTGTTTGTTCTGTCGAGGGCTGTGAATCTGAATGACGGGAATGCGATGGGCCTGCCTTTTCATGTCTAGCAATTGGCTCTGTTAATACTATTACTTTACTACTACTTTTAGAATAATCATTATTATTTCAAGTATTATATATTATTACTATTATTATTATTATAAAAATAATAATTATTAATATTATTAATATTATTATTATTATTGACATATTTTATATTCAAGGTCAAACTTAATCAAATAAACTTATTTAAATAGAAATATTTTGTACCTTTATATTAATTCCAATTCTTAAAACATTGTAAGAATAAATCCAATTAAACATTGTACGTACTAACAAAATATATTACCTAAACAATTGACTTCAAACTAAAGATTTGATATTTTTAAATATACTAAGTACTTTCACACATAAATATACTACCTAAACAATTGACTTAAAACTAAGTATTTCCTATTTATAAATATACTAACTAATTTCACACACAAATATACTACCTAAACAATTTACTTAAAACTAATTATTTTCTATTCTTAAAGATACTAACTAATTTCACACATAAATATACTACCTAAATAATTTACATAAAACTAATTAATTATTATTTTTAAATATACTAACTAATTTGACACATAAATATACTACCTAAACAATTTACTTAAAACTAATTATTTCCTATTTTTAAATATACTAACTAATTTCACACATAAATATACTACCTAAACAATTTACTTAAAACTAATTATTTTCTATTCTTAAAGATACTAACTAATTTCACACATAAATATACTACCTAAATAATTTACATAAAACTAATTAATTATTATTTTTAAATACACTAACTAATTTGACACATAAATATACTACCTAAACAATTTACTTAAAACTAATTATTTCCTATTTTTAAATATACTAACTAATTTTACACATAAAAATACTACCTAAACAATTTACTTAAAACTAATTATTTTCTATTTTTAAATATACTAACTAATTTCTCACATAAATATACTACCTAAACAATTTAATTTATCACTAATTAATTATTATTTTTAAATACACTAACTAATTTGACACATAAATATACTACCTAAACAATTTACTTAAAACTAATTAGTAACTATTTTTAATTATACTAACTAATTTCACACATAAATATACTACCTAAACAATTTACTTCAAACTAATTATTTATTATTTTTAAATATACTAACTAATTTTACACATAAAAATACTACCTAAGCAATTTACTTAAAACTAATTATTAACTATTTTTAATTATACTAACTAATTTCATACATAAATATACTACCTAAAAAATTTAATTAAAACTAATTATTTTCTATTTTTTAATTAATCCCGAAATTAAGAAAAAAAGTAAGAAAATGGACATAAATGTGAAACTGTAATGGGTAACCCAAGTACTTCACATCCAACCATCAACAACTACAATTCTCAACATTTCACATATTTCAAACCAAAATACCATGAAATAATCCGGATTTTAACTATTTTTTGGAAATTTTTTTTAAAAATACGTATTAAACCAAAACTTACCACAAATCCGATAGTTTACTTGCTTCAAACGCGTGGAATAGCTTCAAATCTGCCACAACAACCAAAATCTTCAACCCATTATCAACAAATAACAGCAAAGAACGCAAATCTGCAAAAAAAAAATATATATAAAAAAAACAAAACAAATCAAACTAACCTACAGATCAAGGCAAATGACACCAGATCCACGTCAAAATGAGCTCGAGGAAGCCATTTAAGCCCTTAATCGAAGATACGAAGGTGCTGTGTTTGCGTGTGGGAGGAAGAAACGAGCACAGAGGAGAGAGACGAACCCAAGGAGGAACAAAGAAGACGACTGCCTGGGGGGGGGGGGGGGGGGAATTTAAATTAGAATTTTCCAACGGCCTTAGCCGTTGGAAAAAAATAACCAAAACGATTCGTTTCATTAAATGATATTCCAACTGTTGAAGCCGTTATTGACAATACAAATATTATATGTACTATTTTTTTCCAACGGCTTTAACCGTTGGAAATAAAACCCGTAAACTGCTGAAATTACTTCCAACCATTAAAGTCGTTGGAAAAATTAGAAAACTTAGCCAACATATATTTTCCAACGGCTAAAGCCGTTGGAAATGCTAGAAACATTAATTCGTAAATCAAATACCAACAGCTTTAGCCGTTGGAACAATTTGATTTAAATTCACCTAAAACCACTATTTTCCAACGGCTACAGCCGTTGAAAATATTATATATATATATAATTTGCAAAAATTCACATTAATTTTCCCCATACTATATTTTTCCAACGACTAAAGCCGTTGGAAATATTATATATATACTCCTAAATTTAATGGCGTAATAGTTCCAGCGGCTAAGCCGTTGGAAAAAGTGTTGTGTTCCCTCCAACGGTTAGGCTGTTGGAAATAATGGCAGTTGGAATTTTCTGTTTTTTTAGTAGTGGTAACCTTTTCCTAAACTCTTTTATTTTGATTTGTATGTTTTTGAGTGCACTACACTTAAACTTAAGATAAGTGGCTTCAATAGTTTAATTCACACACATGATGATAGGAAAGTTTGATATAGTAAGTCGAGAAGGCCAGTCATGCACTAACCTTATGATTTTGCTCCAGAATTTCCTTTAGCACTTTCTACCAAAATCTGCGCAAAAAAGTACATTAAGCAAACTGATTAGCAACATGCACCAGCCTCATTAGGTTAATTTATTTAGCTCTATTAATTTTTTAATATTTGTAGACATAATTATCTGGTGATAATGTTCAAGCAAACCTTTCATAAATCATAAAAAATTGTTTAGACTATACATATATTCAACCAGAATAAAGACTCTGAATATAAATAGTATAATGGATTCACATACCTATATATTAATATTTCTCGATTCCTAGGAAAATAAACAATTAGAAACTATAAGTTTTTGCATGGTTAACAAATCAAAAGGTCGAGTGGGAAAGGGATAAGAAGCTGAGAGTCAGAGTTTTTAGGTTTTTTTACCTTCACGATAAGTAACGGGGGTGGATATGGCCAGACAGAATTTAAAGTAATATTGGCGCTATTAAAACTTGATTGGCAGGGGATAGAAGCTTTCCATATTCCAAAAAGGAATTGTATCCTGTCATGGTTACGTTTTCCACATTACCCGCAATTAAGTAATGTGACTTTACTTATTTGAAGCAAATTTTGTGGGTTTTTTTGTTGAAAATAGACATTTTGTTATTCCTTTTTCCAGTGTGGGGTTTTAATGTTGGCTACTTGTCTTATTTACTTCTTGGTAAAAACAAATTATTATATTTTTTTAGTTTTATGCGGTAATAATATTAAAATATTTTAAAATATTCAAAAATATGCGTGCATTATAAAGTAGGAAAGTGAGTCAGTAGTTATCTTCTAAAGCATAATTTATTGTTTCCTTTGTTTGTAGCATTTACTCACCCGAACATGAAAGACCAATATCACAAGACAATTTCATCAATAGCTTTTGTAAAGGAGTATCCGGCTTTTGTTTGGACTTCCAAAATTCATTGTTTTCTTATTCATTTGGATGTATTTAGTTGATAGTAGTTATTATAATTGAAATTATTCAGATTAAGTGATTTTTTAAGCAATTTAATGGCGCAGAATAAATATAAAATTAAGTAATTAAAAATTAGTTAGTTAAAATTAGGACCCCAATTCTAATAACTAACGACCATATAATAATTAGATAATCAATATTCAATTTCATATTCAAACTTCATCTCCTATAATTTAGTTTATTTTTTGTGTGTATATTCGGGAACATAAAATTCCTACAGTATTTACAACTCGAGAATCACGAAGTTTCATGGCCTGTTGTTACATGGGCAAGGATGATCACAGGGGCGGACCTACGTAGAAAATTTTGAAAAAATTGAAATATAGGTACTTAATTGGTTAATTTCAGAGAAATTAGGGACTAGAAATGTATGTTTGCCCCCCCGAAAATATTGAAATAATATGAAGATGGGGGGGCAGTAAGTTAGGCTCTAAATAAAAAAGTGACCAAATGAGTAATTATTCCCTCTAGTCTTAAACAGATATTCTAACATGGCTCAAATGCACATTAGTCCTTCAAATTTTTCAACCTGTACGAGTTGCACCCTAATCTTTGAATTAGTACGAATTCGTCCCAATCTCCAGCTTTACCTCGCCACGATGCCATTCCTCTCCTCCGGGTTTAGTCGACTCTCCTCCGGGCTCGCCCCCCCGAACCAAAAATCCTAGTTCCGCCATGATCAGGAATCATTAGATCGTTCTAACAGAACCATGACTGAAGGAATTTCATCTAATTAAAAAACAATACCAAATTTGTTAGAAACATATCAAGTTCACCTTGTGAAATTTGGGCTGCTTACGCTTCAGCCTGTAAATAAAATTTAGCAAACCAATAGATTGGAATGTACGTTGACCGTTTGAATTAAAAATGATCAATTCCATTAACCAATTGTGACTTTACTTCGATTGCACAACGTCTCAGCTGCTCGTTCTTATTCTGCAGCAAGGTCAAAATCTCATTTTCAATTTCCAACTGGTGGAGACGAGCTAGTGAAGATCCTTTGGCTCTCATTGGCATGGCACTTTGACATCACATCATTATGTGGTGTTTCAGCTCCGAGAATGAAGAAATTGTGTTTGGTTATATTCATATTTATAGTGGTCAATCTGCTGAAGTTATGCTTGTAATTTGTCAATCATATGTAATGTTTGTAGTGAAATTTTGAAACTACTATCTATAAATGCATGGGTCACGTGTAGATAGGATAAACGAGTATCGTTCCTACAAAGATTAATTAATTCACTTGTCAAGTACCATTACTTTAAGATTACTTTAGCTAAACCAATAATGTCAAATAAAAGGCTAAACAAGCAAGTTAATAGGTCTAAGTTAAGCTAGTTTAATTGGGATGTCACTAAACTAAGATGCTAGGAATACAATGAAAATGTGGGGTTTTTGACAAATCACTAAAGTACACTACTTGTTTCAATTAGTGAATTTAAGTTAGTGAGTTAGTTTCCAATGCATGTTGGTAAAGTTATTCAAGTGAATTCTTACTTTTTCAAGTGAAAGAATAATCTCTCTAATCTAAGCTTAATAAGGATTTCCATCCGATTACAAGTTTAGAACGGGGCATTAGAGCTCAATTTACCTTTACCTAATGACTTAGACTAATTTCCCAACAAGCCCATAGTCATTAAATTTTTCTCCTAGATTCAATAGCTTATAATCTATTCCAAGAGTTTAGAGGTAATTTATAGTGCAACTAATTGTGGCCATCAACTAGCTAACACAACATTAAGCTCAAGAGAAAAATAAACATACATTTAGTATAAAACTAATATCACATAGCCATGAATTCATCCAACATAATCAATCCAAGTAGCTACATCCATAGAAAGTGCTAAAGAAGACTACTCCATAACTCAATAAAACATAATCATAAAAATAAACATTATATCATCTATGAGAAACTACAAGGAAGATGAAAGAATAAACCTAAGATAACTAGAAGAGCTTGTCTCCAAGGTCTTCAAGCAAGCCCCCTTGAGCACTCCAAGCAATCTCCAAGCTAGCTCTAACGGTGATCAAGAAAAACCAAGAATATTAACAATGGTGGATATGGAAAAACTAGTCCTAGGATGAGAAGATAAAGATCAAGAATGAGTTATGTTGCTAAGTTCCAGGTTTTTCTTCTCTTGGAGATGTCTTTTTCACCTCACCAACCCATTTGGATAGAAACTCTTGGCCAATAACAAGCTTGAGTTCAAATTTGAGGTATGGGACCACTTTCTTGAGTGTCTGGCGCTTAGGCCTCAAAAGGGTGGTCTTCTAACGCCTAGGCCTCCAGACTCGATGGTGCTTAGCGCCTAGGCCTCAGGAGGGGGTGTTATGACACCTAGGCCTCCAGGCTCGTGAATGCCTAGGGCCTAAGCCTCGGCTAGTGCCAAAGCCTCCAGGGGGCATTTTTCAAGCAGCCACCTTTTGAACTGTGGCACCTAGGCCTCACTCTTGTGGCCTAGGTCTCACAATTATAAATCCGCTTGACTTTTGCATGCCCGTTTTTCGTTCCACTCAGCCCAGTACCATTCCAATGCTATAGTCCGCTTCTCCAACCTACAAAATGAATGATTAAAGCAAGAATCAACCAAAAATGTTGAGCGGTGAGAAAGAAAATAGTGGTCAAAGTTAACACAAAGTCAACATGTTTAACTATAAAATTAGCATTTATCAATGTTATGGTAAACTGCGTTACTTCCTTTCCATTTTGCATGACTTGGCTTCAGTAACTTATATTGTCAACCATAGCATCATGTTTTCAGTGAGCTATGTGGAGAAGGGCAAACTCACCCATTTATTTGGGAAAACAATATATAGATTGACATACGTTAACTCCTACTAAAGTATCTTAATTGGAAATACATTAATATCCCTAAGTTTAAAAGGTTTGATGGGTACATGAGTCTTTTTGCAATGTAAATGTATTAAAATGTTTCTATAAATAAAAACAGTGACACACGGCAATTTGTTGTTTATTCTGTTAAGTGAAAAGGCTCTTAACTCCTTGCCTGTATTCTGCTTTATATATAATAAATTATATCTCAAGTTTTAAGGTTAATCTTAAACGTAAAGCCTCAAATTGTTCTGAACAACACTAGAGATGACCGACTAATTAATGGGTCATTTGGTAACATTTCATACATTCTCTTTTCTGTTTTTGGTTTTCAGTTTTCTAAGAAAAGCGTGTTGGTAATTGTTTCTGTTTTTGTTTTTTTGTAACTGAAAGTAAAATTTTGAAAAAGGAGTAGGAAGTATAAAATCCTTGTTTTCAATGTTTTTAAAAACAAATTCCAATGCTTGGAAACAGATTGGTTTTGGTGGATTTTTCCTTTATAATTTTAGTAAAAACATAGTTTTCTAATTTTTAAAATACAAAAATAATATAAAATAAAAGTTTTAAAACAAAAAATATGAACAGGAAAATGATAACATTACTAAATGAGTCCTAAATTAGCTAAATAATTTTCATAATTAATTTTTTATGTTACCTATGATAAGTGCAGCATTAATCATATTCCACTTCGAGCAAGGAATTAATATTGAAATATATAATATTCTTTGGTAAATAAAAGAGAGGAGTCAGTGGGGTGTTATATTGAAACCTGAATCTCTGGCTAACAACCATAAATTTTAATCATCAACAAAAATTTTAATTGTTAATACTTTAAAGCTTCACCCTTTTATTTTTTTACTAAACTATAAGTTAAATATATCATATTAATTTATTCAGGAAAAAATAATTAAAAATTGTATCTAGAAATTATAATATTTTAGATAACATTTTTATAAAACAAAAAGGGTTTTATATTTCTAGTGTGGAATATAACATAATCAATTACAAGTGTAAACGGGAGAACTACGAAGAAAGGGGTCCTTCCTTGTTGGTGTATAATATTATTACAGACAAGTGGCATGCGTGGCTCTGCTTCATTGGTATCTAAAGATCCGTCTCGCCTGGCGAAAAGGACGGGCATTTAATTGTGTATTTTATTTTCCGGTTAACCTGTACCAGTACTCCCACAACTATACCATTTTTTTCATTTTTACCCTTTGGCTATAAAACTTGGCATGATTGGTCTCGAACTACGGGTAATGTTTCTATCTCCAGCCACAACTACTAAAGGCTGCACTACTGGAACTTAATTGCAGCTAACATTCAATGATTGGTTATGAACTATAGGGAACATTGAAGATTGCATTTTCTATTTAATTTTGCTGTCGACAAAAAACTTGTACAATCTAGAATTCAATGTGCCACTATGGCAAGAACAGAGTTAGGCATATAAAGGTAAAAAATCTAACCCAAAACCCCTTAGTAGCTTAGAAAGTTGGTGATCTATGAACCCTTACAACTTCACTTACAAATGGTGATTTGGGTTTAAAGAGTATAATTTTATAGGGCATTCATAGCTTTTTGTACCTTTTATTCAGTTCCTATTAGAACAACAACTTAGACACCATACCATGATTCCACAAGTTTTCAAAGGTGAAGGTCAATAGAAGACATAAACACATGCATGCTACTTTCTGTCATAGTTTAGGACCAAATAGTACAAGGTTTAGTAGTTCATGTTGCAGATTGCAACACTTACAATAGTTCAGGACGGCTAGCACAATATGGTAGTTTACAGCATATAATTTAAAGGTATTGGTGCGTGACTCCTTGATACGGCCAGGTCGTACCGTACGAAGAATTTAGGGGGGGACTACTTCAGAAATATAACTGCGTGCACCATGTGGGGAGGCACATGGGATTTAGTTGAATTCGTTAGTTTTGTGTCAGTTTATTTTGTTGAGAAACAACCTTGTTTCCCAAGCCACTGATCATTTCTGGGCTCAGAGTGGGCTTGCCATGTGATGCCACTGATTTTTTATTTTTGTTTTCTGCAGTCAGATATTTTATAAAATGAAGATAATTCAAATAAGCTTAAACCTATCTTTTTGTGGTTAGGAGTAACTCCACAACACTTCAACTGTAATCATCCCTGTAATCAAAAGTTTAGAGTTGCTCCAAATCCATTATCCATGCATGTGGATTAAAACATGCAAAGGAAATGGATTGAGTCGACATTTTTGAAAGGGCTTAGGCACTCATTTTGAAGGAAATCCAAACTGTTAGACTGTATCAGTCAATTGTGAACATATAATTATTTAAAGTTTTGGACTTGGAGGCCCTAGTTCATGGGGCAGATCAAGACAGGCCCATATAGGCCTACTCTAATAGTGGTCCATGATGTATGTGTGAAATAGGTTTAGTTTCTTGTGTATTAGGGATGGAATAGATTTGGTTTCCTAATTGAACTCGGTCTTCTTAATTATAAATTTGGACCTATTTTTCATGGACCTATGAGTTTAACTCTAATTGGCAAAGTGTCCTGTAAATTAGGTTTTAGAGAGTGGGAGACGTGGTGGCTAAGGACAGGACAAAAGACCCTGTTTCGAGGGGGAGGGACTTAAAAGCTTGTTTCAGCTTCAATCGAACCCTTCCCCCTCACTATTCACATCTTCTTCACTAAAAAAAAAAAAAAACCTTTCCCCTTTTGCTCATCACTGCTGTCGCATCCTAATCAATTTCCCACACCAAGTTTTCAATCAATTAACACTAAGAAAGGAATAATCCTTGGTCTCCTCTTCTTCCTTTTTGTAGTTTTCATTTTTTTGCCGTTTTAATTTTTATTCTATCTCGAACTAGTTCTTATATTATAGACATATGTCTAATTAGACATACTAATTTAGCTTTAATTCCCTATATATAACTCATAACTTAGTAAATAAATTGACTAATTTGCCCATGAGCCAAAACTTACCATAAAAAACCCACCTCTGTAACCACTTCTACCGTTGCCGCTATCGGTGTGCCGCCTCCTCTTCCGACGACCGTCACGGCCTCCAAATCTCACAGCTTCTTGCCTCCGGATCTCGTCCTCACTCACCGGATGTCATTGTGATTCGCCGGATCTCGTCATCACTCGCTGGATCTCATTGTGACTCACCGGATCTTGTTGTCACTAGCCGGATCCGAATCTCGTTGTCACTTACCAAATCTCGTTGTCACTAGTCAGATCCGGACCTTGTCGTGACTCGCCAAATCTCATTGTGACTCACCGGATCTCATTGTGACTCACCAGATCTCATCGTCACTAGCCAGATCGTGTCGTCACTCATCCGGTCACGTTGATCACCTCTAGATCTTGGCGTTGTCACTTGCCGAATCATGCCGATCATTGCCTCCAAGTCACGTCCTTGTTGATTCCGAACAACAAAAGTGTCTGCAATAAAATGTAAATATGTCCAATGTAGTATATTGAAGTATCTACAAAGTAATATAAAATAAATTATTCTAATGTGAAATTAAAAGTGTCTAAAGCTATAAGAATAAGTGTTTGATTGAATATTAAAAAATGTCTAAATAAATATGTAAAAATGTCTAAATAAAAACTGACAAAATCAACTTGTGAACAATTTGTTATCTTTAAAATATAATTAAAAAAAGTGTCTGAATCAATAAGAGAAAGTGTCTGATTGAATATTAAAAAATGTTCAAAGAAATATGTAAAAGTGTCTGATTAAATAACTTGTGAATAATTTGTTATCTTTCAGGAAATAACTAGTTGAAATAATTTTGAAAAAGTGTCTGACTAAATATGTAAAAGTATTCAAATAATAATGAAAAAGTGTCTAAATATTTAGAGAAGTGTTTAAATAAAGGTATATGATTCAATGAATAAAAAAATGTCTAAATAAAAATTTAAAAATGTCTAAAGTATAATATAAAAGTGTCTTAACAATAACACAAAAAAAGTATTTTCCTTTTGAAAAACAAATCCATCTTTACGAATCATTTGCCTCTTCTCCCTCTCTGCTGCCGCCTTCTTCCACAGCCATTGCCTCCATAGCAGCCCTTCCTCCACGCGCTTGTCAACCTCCTCAGCCTCGCCTCGGATCGCCTCGATCCAAACGGCCTCGTCTTGGAACACACCGTCTCTCCTCCGATCGCATTACCATGCTCGTCTGCCTCCTCGGCCTCGCCTCGGATTGCATGAGATCGTGCGGCCTCGTCTTGGAACATGCCGTCTCTCCTCCGATCGCACCGCCTCGCCTCGGTCATCATTGGATGTGATCACGATGCCTCACCTCGCCTTGGATGTTGGTGCGCGACAGAGATCGGTCCGCGATGGAGATCAAAGTCCACCGCGACGAAGATCGGTGCGTGACAGAGATCGGTGCGTGACGGAGATCAGCCCATGACGGAGATCGGAGTCCATTGCTGCGGTCGTCGGTTGCGGTGATGAAAGAGAGAGAGAGAGAGAGAGAGAAATGGCGGTAAAAGGGAAAGAGGGAGAAAAACTGCTTGAAGAAGGGAAATTAGGGTAAGAGATAAAAATGTAAAATTCATGCTATGTCTAATTAGATATATGTTCACCATATCCCTTGTAATCTCGAATAGGCCGTCGACACTCTTTGCAAGTGTAC
Organism: Aquilaria yunnanensis; assembly: GCA_039654915.1. Lineage (NCBI taxonomy): Eukaryota > Viridiplantae > Streptophyta > Magnoliopsida > Malvales > Thymelaeaceae > Aquilaria > Aquilaria yunnanensis. The sequence goes on from CM077600.1 coordinate 53,122,117, forward strand.
GTGCTTGCCTTTCCTATCTAATTTTTTACCTTTGTTAGTGTGTTCACAAATCTAAAACACCAAAGGGAAGGCGACCATTGGGATTTAAAATATTGAGGCCCTCACAAAGGTGGATTTACATTTTATATCCACTTCTTTGAAAAAAAAATGTTAATAAGAGATACCTAATTTAACAATCGGATCTCCTTTAAATTTTTCAGCGGATACCCATAAATTTCATAACATCCATTGGAATAAAATAATGAACATCTCTTAATTTAAGAAAGACAACAAAATAAAAAGGTTAGTCTCTTTTATGTACGAACAATTTTTTTGTGAAAAAAATCTATACTAGCCCCTGAATTTTCATACATTTCCCACCTAAATCTTGAACATTTTGTTACTCTTTTTTTTGTTTAAATGTATGAAAAAACTAATGAGCTAGTCATACAAGATAAAATCTAGAAGTCAAGTAACAAGAAATGTATAAGTTTAAACGCAATAAAATGGACATTTTTCTTCTCGCCCACCACACAGTGTGGCCAGTTTCTACTTATAATCTTCCATTCTTTTATTCTCTCACTCTCAATGGGCTAATTCTTGTGTCCTCAGTTTGAGATCCGAGAAGGTTAATCTATCACGTCTATCACCAACACGTATTTTTAACGATTTCTTGTTGGAAACCTGAAAAATCCAACTTGGGGATTTTTTGTAGTGAGACATCGTGATCAACCACTAGAAAAGTGTGAGAATGGAAGCCGTCTAAGTCTCTGCCTCCCAACCGAGCCCCAAGTGGCCAGCATCCACATCCAACAATCTTGCAATGTCAATCACCGTTGTCAACACTAGCGCCGGAACTGGCGGTGATTGTGTCTTCATCGGCTCTGGAACCAAACTCGTGGACCGAGAACGTTGGTTGTGGGCCGGGCCACCACCAAGAGCCTCGGAGAGAAAGCATTATGATATTTTGAATTTAAAATCAATAAGAAGATAATCATACCAATTTTAAGATTTTTGCCTATAGTTTTAGACATCAGATTGATAAATTTAAGCACGAAACTAACATAATTCGACATCATAAAAGTAGTCATAGATACTAGATTAATAAATTTATACATCAATCTAATATAATTAGACACAAAGAAAGTATTAATAGACACCTAGAACACCAGTACTAAACACCAGAATAGCAATACTAGACACTGAAAGAACAGCACTGGACACCAGACTAACTAAACTATACATAAATGTAATATACTTAGACATAAAAAAAGTAGTACTGGATACTAAAATAATAGTTATAGATACCAAACTAATAGTTCTAGACACCACTCCAGCCAATATATGACATCAATTTCACATACACTACAAGCCAAATTTGCGAAGATGCTAGCTTTTTTATTTGAAAATGGTAGATTTTTTCTTTACATAAATAATTAAAATTTTAGGCATTATTTATTCTATAATTATAAAAAATTATTTAAAATGACAACTCTCTCCTCTAATAATAACTACCTTATTTACTCCATAATTATGTATATTTTATTTAAATGATAACTTCCCTTATCTTAATAATAACTACCTAACACTGTTAGTATCATTGTTAGTGATAGGCGCATACCATGGTGGATGATATAATGTCCCAAGCTGAAGAGGGCATAACGTACGTGGCAGTTAAGACAGTTACTACTGTCCCGACGACAACAAGTGTCCTGACCTGATCACTTCTGCACGTATATATATGATCACTACTTGTGTATCTATCTCTGTTACTGTATTTGTATGTGTTGTGTGTGGGAATGAATGGAGGGCTTGTACTGTTACTGGTTAGGTTTGGGGAGTGAAATAAAATAGGAAGACATATATCCGCAGGACATCAACTGCAGTTAGACTTGAGTTTGTAATTGTCAACAAACCGTGAGTTAGTTTGTGAAATTACTTCCTTGTCATACGTGGATACAAATGTACATCCAAAAGGTGTAAGTAAAGTCCGGTGGTAATGTATATAATAGGTTGTTGTTTGTGTTTCTGCCATTTTCTCTTTCATGCAAGTCAATTTTTCGAATAACGTCAATCTTTATGGAGAAGGAACTTTCGTCCTATAAATCCATGATACCAACTCATGAACATATTCGAGATACAAAAATTACAATTTTAAAGTGCACCAGATTTGTCTTGGTTTGAGGGATAGAATCCAAACCTTTATGGAAGTAAAACTAAAAAACGAAAAACGAAAATACTCAACTGCTTAAATGGACTATTTCCCCTTCCATTTCTCTGAACTTGTAATGTATTCAAAAAAAAAAATCTACATTAGTTTGCAAATGGGCCAATATGTGCCAGGTCGTTGCCATAATAAAAACTGCTACTATCGAACAAAAGAGAGAATTGCCATTTTTCCCCATGTTTTCGAAATCTATATTCTATGCCTAAACTTATGTGTACAAATCTACCACGAAGCCTTGAACTTTGTCTCCCGCTTCTAAGAGTTCCACGCTTTTGAGAAACCCGGAACCCGGGGGGGTGGGGTTAGGGGTTTGTAATTTGTGATGACAAATTAATATATAAAAATCAGGAAATGAATATTGCCTCACGATGACAACCCCAGAGCTTCCGCAGCGGTTCTGCCGTTCTCTTCCCCAGAAACCCCAACAAACATAGCCATCAGAAGTTCTCTCTGCTCCACCTTGAGGAGTTTCTCCAGACTGCGTGCCACCATCTCCATCTCCGGCTGTTCAAACAAATCCAAGAAGAATCATACTTATCACAGTCAGACAGCAGAGCCCTTCTGTTAACACTAAAGAACATAAATAATTAGCTTCTTTCAGTAAGAATCATGCCATTAATGCAAACATATATTGAACAGCAGAGAGAATCCAGCTGATGCAAATATCGGCAGAATAGAAAACCCCATATATAGAAAGAAACTGCTTCCTGAACATCAATACACGCAATGTATATTATATTCAGATCAAAACCTTTCTATAGCAGTAAATTTGCCCCACTGAAATTCTGAATGTATAAACAACACAGACTGAGAGCAGCACAATGATCAACCACCAGGACAAATGCAGTCCACCATATAGACAGAAAAATTTAAAACTTTTAATGATGGCAAATTCTAAATTTGGCAGCATAAGACAAGTAGATGATCTGTACTAGAGAGTAGAGACGCAAAACAAATCCTTGCAGACAGTTGACCCTTTCGTAACCAGTGCATGATAAGTTAATAACCACCCTATTGATGTCAAGTGGCATTCACATGACTTCTGCTTCGGTTCAAAATGTTTTAAGTCCACATTTTCAGACATGTTACGAAAGAGTCAATACAAATAAAAGGACTACTTAGGGCAGCTGGCAAAAGCAGAAGCCACATACCGATGATTTCTCTGGAGGAAATATGCTAAGAATACTACAAATTTTTGATAGCTCTGATACTGCTTCAGAATGTTTACCTTGCATTTCCAAAGCCTGCAACGTTTTGCTACTATCACTATTCAAGACACCAAAGGTTACTAAACACTGCAAGATATTAAAAGCATGACATCCACATTTACCAATCAATTAACCAATCAGGCGTAATCCTAACTAGTTCGCATTAGCTACATGAAATTGCTTCTCCGTGTCCACAAGATCCATATTCATATATATGACAAGCTTTACACTCATTGTCAATTCACCACAAGCCTCTGTTACAATCCCAGATCTGGCTATGGTTGGGGGATGATTTAGGGCTCATTAGAGAGAACCATTCAATCTCTACGGCTCATTGAAGAGAACCTTCAACTTCTGAAACTTATGTTTCTGTTTCACTTGAGGTGGGTAACGCTTATCCTTCTTTCATTTATCATACCATAAATGTTTTTATACAGTAACTTCCCACATATTCAGCAACATGGAGCTAAAACAACTGCATTACTAACTCCTGTTAACCGCCTAAACCTACTTAACTATGGCCACATCTGACGGCAATTCACAATAACTTGACATAGAAATACAAAACATTGAATCCTAGTAGAAAAAAACTAAGACACATCATCAACTACAGAAATAAACTAGCTAATAACCTAAACTATTGAACAGCATGCTAACAAGTTGTGCTGCTGGGTGTACCCTCCTCCAATATCTGGCTGGGGACCACACTACACAATAGGCAAAATTGCTATGTCAATGCATAACCGGAAAAACACATGAACTGCTAAACATGCATCAAGAAAAAAATTATGTCAAGACAACACTTGAAAATGAGTGGTATTAAGTTTCTCATGAGCTAAGGTACTAGGCCCCAAACTTCACCTTTTCTTGGTCATTGTTAGTTGCTTAAAGCAACTGACAAAAGAACTTGAACTTGGTTCTTATCAGAAACCTAGGAATTAAAGACAGGAAATTACCCAAGCTTGCAAAAAGCAAAATCGTGTGTGAGCAGCAACAGCTGCGGACACCATTGTTGCTGCACGTGTTTTCTCAAGCCCAATATTTGCAGCAAATCCAGCAATGAATTGACGAGCATCTTCTCCCTCGATTAAAATGGAAGAAGACAGATTTGGTTCCCTGCAGAAATCCTAGACATGTTGGTACAGCATTGATCTTTTGTTCTTTATAACAGAGATTGCAGCAAGCATTGTTTTCCCATCAGTAAAATTTCAATGACATTGCTATGGTTCACATAAAACAATGAAGTGACAGAAAAGGAAAAAAAAATTGTAAACCAGTGAAATTCTCTTTGTTTAAGTTATACAACTAAATCACATACCGGCTGCAAACATTTAAAACCATCTCAATGGATGCACGATACAAGGAATCTCGTGTGTTTATTGTGTCAATGGACACCAGTACTCCAGAAGTCCTGCATGTTTGACGCAACTGCTCACACATACAGCCAAAGAAGAAAAGACCAGTACATTTAAAAGCATTAGCTAACTTTACTCAAATTGCCCAGTGAACTTGAAAACATCAGGAAAGATTCGGGCAAGTATCAAAATTCATGTAGACAGTCTATCATAAATAACATTTCCACAGATGCATGATTACAAAATCATTGGTCTCAGCAAAAGTAATCGAGCAACAAATTCAGGACAATTGGGAAGTCTACAATCCATATAGAGGGGAAAAACCAATCCTTAGCATCGATTTATAATTGAGTAAAACCACGTATAGAAATGAACAATAACATTAGAGTTGCGAGTCCCTTAAACTCCTGCGCTTGTTCTAACCTAAATATAAGGATATAATGCACCAGCTATGCAATCAATTTCAAGCCATTTATTGACTGGTAAGGTACTAAACATGTATGACCTCTTCAGCGATTAATGAAACTCAAATTATTGTAGAGAGCAACAATGACAACTAAATAAAAGAGAGAAACACTGACTTGAAGTATGTCACCCTCCAAAACATCCTCCCCCCTCGTTCTCTTGTCAATGATAGCTGGAAACCAAGTCTATCAGTCGCAATCGAAGCAGTTAAGAATGACAATAAAATTCGAAATAACACAGATAAATCGAATGAAACTCTGCATGTATCAGAAAACCAAAAGCCTTCATTGAATACATAAAGAAAAGCAAGAAAAACGAACCTCGGATCAATTTGTTGGCCTCTCTCTGATAAAATTCCCGATCAAAAACAGCAGTCGGATTCTCAACCAACTCAGGCCACCACTTCGGCAGGTTGTCTTTCACCCGGACCCCAGAATCCAAGTAATCGAACCTCGGAGCTGACCTGACGACAGAACGATCCGGCGATAGCGGACTCTCCAAAGGCTTAAACTTCTGATTTTCCATTGTTCTCCCGACAATCACCTCTCTCCCTCCAAGACTCCGATCCCTTCTAACAATTACCTTCTCTTTGGGCCTAAACCTCACCTTAAACACCATCGCCAGCTTAAAAAACGCCCTGACAGTGAAAACAACGACGAACCCACAAAGGAGAAAGCCGCCGAGAAGCTGAATTGTCGACTTGCGACAAGAAAATTGGATCTTCCTAGTCTCGGAGTCGATCACCAGGAGAGTTTTGAGGTCGCTGAGCGCTTCTTCGACGGAAGAGACGACCCGTTGAAATCTGGAGGAGTGTACGGAAGAGAAGCGGTCAAAGTCGAGGACCAACTTGATACTATGTTCGTCCGACAAGGACTCGACGGGTTTTGTTAGATTGTATTCGCGGAGCTTGGTTCTTCGGCGAGAACGATAACGCGAACGGCGGGGAGTGGAGAAGGAGAGGCGCGGGAAACATCTTCTGGTGAGAGGAGGCCGAGGAGCAGGAGATGAAGGAAAGAATGAGAGAGCGTTAATGGAGTTCATCAACTTTACTTCACTTTGGGTGAGGATTTTCTTCTCATGTGGAGGAGGAAGAACAAATGGACTGAGGAGGAAGAGGGTGTCTGCGGTCTGGGTGCGTGCGAGGGAGCTTCTTTTGTTCGTTGCGCACTCAAACAAGACCCGGTACACTTAGGCATACGGTATCAGCAAAATGGGAAATTTACATCAAAGGCCCCCCAAACGGCTAGAAAACGGCTAGTTGTCCCAAAAGACAACTTTGTCCCCCTCCAACAGCCAAAAACAGCTAGTTTTTTAGGCATTTTAGGAAAACAAAAAATAATGGAAGTCTATAAATAGAGATACCCATTTCCACTTCTCCATGCAGCAACATCTACAATCTTGTTTCTACATCTATAACATTCTGTCTATCTCACTTCTAGCTTTTATCCATTTTCTTAATTTCTTCATTTATACACTCATCTACATTTTTTTTCTCACTCTTCTCCACTAATGGCATCCGGAAAGAATGCTTCTAGCTCCTCATCTAGCACCAGATTTTCATCTTCTTTTCGTCACCGCTCCGGCCCGACAAGAGGGGTCCACATTGAGGAAGAATATGATGACAACAATATCGATATAATGAATATCAATTTAGAGCTTGACGACCAACTTGGAGATGATGATGTGAAAGAGATGACTCACCACATGATACAAGTACATAAAGATCTTCTACCTGGTGCATCCACAAGTTCCGATGGACAAACACAACTTACGGGTCGAGGGAGTACTGGCGAAGTAGGTATGTTCCAATTTAACCAAAAAGCTTGTAGACAATATATGATTAATTGGATGATGCTTAGAGAGATACCTTTTAAACAAACCGAGGATTCATTTTTAGAAGATTGGATTGTTAATAACTTGAACCCTGCATATAAAAAGATATCTAGGAAATATGTAAGAAGAGAGAACTTTAAATTATTCAAACAAAGGAAATGCATGTTGCAAGCAACTTTTTCCTCTCTAGATCATTGTGTTGCATTAACTTGTGACATATGGACATCTCCTATTAACCAAGATTATTATTGTGTTACTGCGCATTGGATTGATGATGATTGGGTCATTCAAAAACGTATACTTACATTTAAGTGCATGAAAGTTGATCATACTAGTTGGAATATCTTTGAGTGCATTTTTGAAACTCTACAAAAATTCTGTTGTGTTGACAAAGTTTTGTCCATCTCATTTGATAATGCTGTTAATAATGATTTTGCGGCACGTGAATTGCTTAAAAAGTTGAAACCACCTTGCAATGGTGCATTTTTTCATGTTAGATGTTTATGTCAAATTTTAAACTTATGTGTTCAACAAGGGTTGCAAGTTTTGCAATCTGAAATTGTTCCTATTCGGAATGCACTACTTTATATAAAAACAAGGCCCAAAATTTGTCACGAATTCAAAGCATTTTGTATTGAACATGGAAAAAGTTTTAGTTGGAAAAGGTTTAAAATGGATTGTCCCACACGATGGAACTCTACTTATGAAATGTTGATAGATGCATATCCATATTCAACTTATTTGACACGCTTTTTAAATGCAAAAATGGGATCTGAGTTGCTTACATCCTCCATGTGGGATAATTGTTACAAATTAAGTGAGTTGCTAAAGTATTTTTATGAAGCAATTGTTTTTTTCTCTGGTGTTTACTATCCTACTGTGCACATGGTTTTGCAATATTTTGTCAACATTGTTGCTGTTTTTCATGAGTACAAAAATGACACTTTCTTGAAAGATACTGTTGAAGCAATGAAAAAACATTGGCTTGAGTATTTCACCGACATCCCCCCAATCTATTTGGTTGCATCTGCACTTGACCCGAATGTAAAGTTTTCAGGTACACAACAGTTACTTGAGGCTTATTATCACACGTTCTTAGGCATGCCACATATTCTTGTGCTTAATATTTCTGCTTTATGTGACCATTATTTGCGTGAGTTATACAAATTATATTGTGGGCTCCATTCGGGAAAGGTAAGATCAACAACGCCTTCATATGGGCGTCAAATGGGCGATGCTACAAACCTGAGCTCATCATCACATCTATCTCCTGCCATCCAAATCTTAAAACGAGCCCAAGCCACAGCCATGAGTGTCACTGAAGTTGATGATTACGCTAACACTTCATTTGAACCAAGTGAATCAATATTGGAATGGTGGAAAAACAGAATGGACAAATTTCCCATATTGTCCATCATTGCCCAAGAGATTTTAGTTGTACCTGTCTCAACTGTTGCTTCTAAGTCTGCTTTTAGTGCAAGTAAACGAATGATATCGGAGAAACTAGCAAGGTTGACACCTAAGGCCATTGTAGTCTGTGTTTGCAATCATGATTGGACCCTTGCTGATAAACGAATGCAACACCAACCTATTAATAGCTCCGATGATGAGGTTCTGACTGAGGACGATGAATGAAAATTTTTTGTATTTCAGTTTCACTCTTAGTTTGTAATTGATCTGATTATGCTGTTAAGCACAGATCTTAAGTTAGTTCTACTTTTTATATTTATTTTTTTAATGTTTTACTAATATCTCATGCATATTTCAATCATTATAAGTGTCGTTATAGTTTTAATTAATAAAATTTGCACTAATGGTAGTATTTTTTCTATAAAATAAATATGTATGCAAATTTTTTCCAATATTTTTGTCATTTAATTACAATTTTTAAAATATATATATATAAATAAAAAAACAACCCAGCCCTTCACTATCAATGATTAAACTACATACCTTATATGAAAGATGCTTTCTTTTTTATCCTTTTCCTATCTTTTACTTACAAATTCAATACTCTCCTAGCAACAAGCACCTCTCCAGTCTCAAACCACAACTCCTCATCACTATAATCCTCTAATGGTGGCATTCCCTCATAGTCAAAATCATAAGCTTCATCATCAGCCAGTATTTCTCCATTGTCATTCATGGTCATGGTTCTCTTGTTGACATACTCAAATTGTCATAAGCTCTTACACAATTTTACTGGATCGCTTGAGATTTCAAAATAAAGAATTTTCCATTAATAGCGTCAAGAATACAAGATTCAAACAAGTGCAGGTAAATGAATGAAAACTTTCTCAGACTGTTTCGCTATCATAAGAATAAGTACTGCTACAAACATGTATCCTATAAAGAGAGTGTAGACGGGACGAGATATATCTGTAGAGAGGCAAAAATATGCATTTCTTGTGGTCTAAGAAAAAGAATACAGCTTACACGGGTGATCAACACGACTTCAGGTTTGGGGAAGGCAGCAGAAACTAGGCTCCAAAACCAGCTACATTCCCATAGGCCACCGCTGTCCTAAAATTTCCAACTCTCCACCGCAGCAACGTCAAATAATTTCTTCTCAAGCTTTATTCAAGTAACTCTGATTATATCTCCTGTGCTTTTCTAACAAAAGAATTCACCAAGAGGGTTTTCCCTGCAGTGACATTTGAGCAGAAAATGTAAGTTTAGTAACAAAATAGTTTGAGGATACCAGGTGAACAGCATATCAAAGATATGCAGGAAATGTATGTCCAGTGCAGGCCTCAACTTACCACTAGACTGCTTATTTTGGAAGAAGTGGCTGTCTGTCATCTGATCCAACACGGTGACTAGCCTGGACGAGCCAGAAAAGGAACATTGAGCAAAGTTACAGTGCATGACATTGGAAGAATAGATAGCTTCAAACAAAACAAAAAAAATGTTCCCAAAATGAAAGAAGATGCATACATCTTCATTTGCTCCAGCCGCCATATTTATGAAAGCTTCCTTTGACCTGAAAAAAGTGACAGCAGCAGCAGTGAATCATGAGAATCCATACGTGGATAATCTTTTTGACCTAAAAGTTTTACAATTGGATGCCTCCATGTTAATTCATATTCCTGAAGATTAAATTTTTGTTGTATTGTGGCTTTGAAACTGCTTATAGTTCAACCATCAAGTAAAATCTAATGCTATTGGTATTAAAAAAAAAAAAAATGCCGCCTTCAAACTCAGCCTCCATGGTTAGTAGCTACCACCTTCTCAGTATCTAAATTCTAACCATCGAGTCAAGTGTTCGAAGATTATCCAATTTTTTTTTTAACAAGAACTCCTTCCAAGTTGAAAGTTTGGCCTATTCCTAATACAAACGTATGTTAACCATATACCTATGGTTATCCTGGTAAACTATAGGTTCAAACTTTCCGCTTTGAGGTTCATCCTTGACTTTTGAGAGAGGAGAAAAGAACTGCAACAAAAGCAAAAGAAGAGTCATTTCCAAAAAAATGAAGCAATGGTGTACTTAAATAAGTTCAACTTATTAACTACCAACACAATGACCAAATTACCTGGTGCATTGAGATGAATACAATGGAAATGCCTAACAAGAAGTTCATGGTCAAAGCATGACCAAACAGTATTGCTGATGCTATGCCCGTAAAGATTGTCGCAACAGTGGAGGAGTACTTTTTCAAAATTGTGTCTGAATGCACAAAAGTAATTTAGGTGTCAAAATTAACAGAATGTCGGAGTTAAACTATACTTTTAATTACAGACCTAGAAAACAACATCTGAACATAGGCAGTCCAATTAGAACCATGAAAATCAAGTAATAAAGTTGTCAAATACCAGCATATTTGAAGAAGAACGAGGATAAAATTCCTTGAGCTGCATTGTTAAATATAAGAAGCATGGTAGCTTTTGAATGCCCTTCAAAAATATTGAAGCTACTGGGGCCTGAAAATTAGAAGAAAAAGCATAAGAGACATAGCTCAGATATCAACAAGTGTAAAATTTTATCCAAGCTTTTCAGATAAAAGCCACCCATTTAGAAATCAGCTGTTGGAGACCATATAATGCAAGATATTCCAATATAAAGGAATTGTTGAAAACCATATATACATTTGCCGCACTGACATTGTCGTTATTGTTCTTAAACTCTAACAGGTAAGAGAAAACGTTATTTCTTTCCATGTGTTATGCTATTGCCGCCCAAGGTTGGCCCCACATTTACAGGAGTTGTATTTGGGGGGCATTTTCACAAACCTCCAAGGCAGACTTATTAGTTTCAATTTTTGGAGAACATGACATTTTAAATTCTGCCGTTCCCCCACTTCTTCCTTGTTTCAATTGTTAAAATACTCACACCACTTCATTTTTCCCATGTGCACAAATGCCCTTCAAACTTCAAAGCTCAATTTTTGTTGAGAAAATCACAAATTGTTTTCTCTGGCATGTTAACTGACGTAGGAAGATGATGCCAAACACACATAAGAAACAAATGACATGATAAAATAAATTAAATCTATAATCTTTTCAAGATTTTGACCACCAAAACCACATTGTCTTGCATGGGCAAAAAGTAACTAAACTGAAATAGAGATTATGTAATTGATTTGACCATACCTTTAACTATAGTTGTTCCTAGTATCGCTAGAAAGTTGAATATCGCACCATAGCCATACAAAAATAAGTTCTGCAATTTAATACAGACAGATCAGCTGAAAATACTAAATTAAATTATACATGTTTTACTCTTCAAGCATTATGAACACATAGCTGATGCAGAGAATATTATTAGACCTAAAAACCTTGTAAGCTGCAACAGCAGCGAAAAGATAAACCAAGTCCTTCATATGAGGCCTAGCATATGACCTCCAAGGAGGAGTAGCAAGTTCAGTGAGAGCCTCAAAATACATGGTTATACACAAATGCATACACTTTTTACAGGAGCTGAGCCAGAATATTCAACCAATGGGTGAAAGGGTTAATTGTTCATAAAATACATCAATCCCAGTGAAAAACTATGGGATCAAAATGCATGTTCTATGAAATCTGTAGGTCGTTTATGTATATCTTCTCAAGGTCAAATACATGTAGCACCACTATTGACTATTTCCAACAAAGATCCTTAGACCAAGTTGGGAAATGATAGTTTCCCTGATCATCAATTATGACATTTGAGTCAAACTTATATGAACAACAGCATATTGACAATACTACACAAGTCCTAGAAAAGAAGGTGCCAGCATCAACCAAACAACACAAAAGGCAAACAAAAGAGAGAAATGCACAGCTTAGACCAGAGGTATTTATGGAATTCCACAGTTATGCGCTAACATGAAAATGCACAATTATAGCTAAAATATAACCTGGAGATAGATGCTTGTCTCATATTGGCTCTTCAGAGCATATTCATTGTAGACAGAGGCCAATGATGGAACGGTAACCTGTAATGTTATATCCTTCGTAAATGCTCCATAATGAAAAAATAGACCACAAAGTATAATAGCTAAAATCTTAAAGGAAATATCCATCTCATCATCATAGATAACAGACCAATGACAAAGCTACTTACAAATATCAATGTGTAGACATAAGCAATTGTTGTGACTGGGAGACCCAAAGCAGTACTGCCTTCAGGGGAAGAACGCAACTGATTCACACTAATCCCAATGAGCAACAAGGCAAGAGCTTCCCACTGCAACCAGAACGTTTTTATGAATGGTGTATACTTCTTAAGCCATATTTCATACTAATTTTTATTTCTAATCAAATTCTTTTGCAACCTGATCAACCTATCTAAACAGGAAATAGAACGGAAAAAGGCACACAGACCTGAATTATGGAAAACCTACGTCTCATTATCATCTTCAATAAAACAGCAATTACCAAGACCTGCATGATCAAACCAAAGAACAAAATTTAACCAAGTCTAGAAAGTAAACAATATAGCAGTTATTATAAAATGTCAGGTGTAGCAATGCAATACAAATACGAGGTATGCCAATATCTATTGCCTTAAAAAGATTTCAATTATGCAGGAAATGAATAAAAACAAGTACTTAAACACACACAGCTTTGCATATGCATGATATTCCAAAGATGATACAAGCAATTTGAAAATTCCAATCAGCAAAAATGCCACCAAAAGCAGATGATGCTGGTTCAAATTCAAGTCAAGGGTTTCATATTACTTGCATGGATCAATGGTTATCTGTGCAATGAACTATAAATTGGACAAGTCTCATACCAACTCAAAATTGTACCCGCAGTTTGAGGCTTTACTACTTGTGATGTAGGAACATGAACAAACAATTGTAGAACCACTTGGACAAATAAACAAAAGATTGAAAAATATACCTTCAAATTACTCAGCATCTTTACTGTAGCAGGATTGAAATATAGCTGCATACAATAAAAGAAAATCAAACACCACATTGAAGGTGAGACAATAAATTAGACAATTTGAACAACCATACTCAAATAGCAAGTGGTTATCATTTGGATGAAAATGGATGGGAATTAAAAAGAACTGTACCTGCATGATGAATTTCAGATAATTATTTATAGCATACAAAAGAGCTGGAACAGCAAGAAGTACATTGTTGCGAGCTGCCTGCAAAAAAAAAAAATTCTAAGTCCAACAATTACAAAAAATAACTTCCAAAATTTCGGAACAAATGGGAATAGAGCAAAATGCACCAATAAAGTAGCAGGCCCAGCTTTTTCTTAACATGCAGAAAATGTCCATTCTCACTCTTTAATCAATTTTTATACAACCCACCCAAATATCAAGGGTCAAGCTAAAATCCATCTCAACACATGAATTGAAATATCATCCAGAAGTTGGTACCTGCACAAATGTGGAAATTGATAGAAGGGGCTTTTCCCCAACTTTTTGACGCCTGGCCTGCAGAATTTCAAAGAATGTTAAATGTTAATCAGAAGCTTACATGGGCTCTTTAACATAACCACCTTTTAGGTTATTTCCCATGCATTTCATTAGTTAAACAGAAGCCATATTTTGGAACAAGAATGGAATTGCAGAACTTCAAACTCAAGAGCTCGATCCTTTTGGAGGGAAATATAAATACACAATAAAGAAAAAACAACTAGGTAGCAAGAAAGAGTAGTTCCATTTACCTGGAACAATAGCATAACAACAGCGAATAGAACCTTTGCAGCTTCTGTCAAGAAATTGACACTAACGGGGCTAAACTTGAAATGGCCATCCACCTTGGACATATATACCAAAACCGGCTGCCAAAACCAAAGGCAAAAGATGAACGAATCAAGAATAGAATTCATGCCTATTAAAGGAACGAAAGCCGAATGAGTAGCAATTACCTGCAGACCAACTAACATACAATCCCCAACAACCAAGAGAACGTTGAGGGCGCGTTGCTTCGATGAAATTCGGATTTTGTGAGTGTCATAAGCCCTCGCTACGCTTCTGGTAGTAGGGGAAAGCATCTTCGAGTGGCAAACACTGCATTCTATCACCCCGTTTTTCATAGCTTCGTCCGGGAAGACGTTTTCCTATGAACTAGTCCGAATCCTACCAAATTACCAAAGCCCCAACAAATGGGAGCTGCGGGAAGACATAGCAACGGCGGATCAATGTCCAGCAATACAACAGACACGTATTCGCTATCAAATGAATGGTTCTAAAGCAGTTAGAATAGATCTCGCCGGAAAACAACAAACCAGTGAGCGGAAATGAAATCCACTACCCAAATCACGTTCACAGATCACCAAAATACAGATCTAACAGGGTTCACCTGATTATTTGGCAGATCCGCAGCTCCTCCGGACGCAATTCAATCGCAGCCCCACTTTCCAGTGCGCGATATGAGTATGAATTCCGGAAACGGTGATGGAAAAAAAAAGCAGGGAAGAAAAACGGCGAAGAATTTGGAATCGAAAGCTCAAAAGGAAGGAGAGATGCGGGGAATATGCACGCGAGAGGAGGTGTGAGAAAGAGTTCTGAGCGCTTTGGTTTAAAACTCTCGTCGGCCTCTTCTCTCTCTCTCTCTCTCTCTCTCTCTCTGCGAATTGCTTTGAATGTAAAACACGGTTATAACTTATAAGTATCAACGTCACAGACTGGGGGAGGTTAGCTGACAGACCAATAGGAACTGAGTTCAAGTGCGCGGGTGATACGGATGCCTCCGTTTTATTCGCTTCGTTTCGGTCCGCTGTTTCTCTCGTTCCATTTTGTTGTGCTTTTTAAGTAAGGTTTTTCCCTTCATGAAACAAAAAGAAAACGTTTTCCAGTATGTAAAGTCGAAACGAGTCAATCCAAGAATTATTATTATTTGTTCTAACGAAATATTTAAACATTTCATGCTCTTTACCTTTTTCTCTGTAACTCTTTGCTGCGTTTTAAGAGAACTCTTAAAATTATTCTGTAAATATATCGCTTTTGTCATATAAAAAACTAGAAAAGTTTATTATTAATTATTAGATCATTTAGCTAAGTTTATTATTAAGTGTGCCTATATATATGTGTGCACATTCAAGTATAAGTTAAAAGAGTCAACAAATCATGGAAATAATCAATGGGTTATGTATTTACAAGCATCAAATCATCTCAAATGGTTCATAACATCCATAGAAATAACAAATATACACATATTTACAAGAATTTCAAACTAAAGAAAAAATGGAGTTAGGATTAGAAGAGCCAAATTCAAATAGAAATCCTTATTATAGAAGAGCTCTCACTTTAATCCAAATAAGAATTTTCATCAAGTTAGCCTCCTAGCTCTCTAATCCATAAAAACACTAAGAAAACTAGCTAAAAAAATAAGTCATAAGGGTTTGGGGTCAAACAAGATCCTCTTGTATAACTATTAGCCAAGAGATTTTATAAACAAAGCAGGTGTGGCGCTGCTACTGGCAACGTGTCGCTAAAACTCAACAGCACTGACACCTTTCAGTATTTTGACATAACTTTATGCACAAATATTCGATTGAGGTGATTCAATAGCCTACACGAAGTTAAGAAAAAGGGCTACAACTTTTATACTTTCACCCAAGCCTGAATTTGCCAAGAAAATGTCCAAAAATTACTTGTAAGTTACCTCTCTTTTACTCCAATCACCTTCACCCATAAAAATATAAGAATAACACTAGAATGACACTAAATTCTAACAATTATTGAGATGAAGTACACAAATAAGAGTTAAGTTATTGACATGTCATGCACTTAACACACCCTCAAACTTATTACTTTGCTCGTCCTGAGCAAAGGAAGGAATAATAAATAATTAATTATATAGAGAGTGGACAAGTGAATGAATCAACCTAACCTATCTTATCACACAAATTCATCTAAACATACAAATTATGCTAACAACACAAACATATAAAGTAAACAATGAAAAATAATGACCTAAACTACACTAACTATGTGTCTAAGTATAAAAGTTGCTTGCATTAGTCATAGTGGATGTCAAACCTCAAGAATCAAAACAATACAATGATTATAATGATTTTTCCATATTTTTTATCCGAACTTTCAACTCAATCGTTTTCTTGCTAATTTCATAGTTTTCCACATAAAAGTATATGCTTGACCAAATCTACTTAGGCTAGTATTACTCAAAATCAGTAAAAGTTAATAAATGAACTACTTCACATTAAGATTAGCATTAAGTAATCCAACACTAAAAGTTGTTTTTCATGTGACTTGAAAAGTGAGAAAACTTAACAAATAGAGTCAAAAAGAGCTTTTTTCCCATTTCAAAACTTCCTTCATTTTAATTATCTTTTTTCCCTCTTTTTTTCTTTTTTTCTCTTTTTTCCTTTTTTTGAATAGATTCTTCAATTATTGTTCTTCTTTGAGTTGTTGCCTACCATTTTAGACGAAAGTTGACTCTTGCCTTAAGAGAAGACTCCTGATTACTAAGTACATACTCAAAATGGTTTGTATATTAATATCTCAAGTCACTGTTTTACGAGAAGATTGACTCTTGTCGTAGGAGAAGACTGTTGACTTTTCCCTACCCCATGTGGGGTTCTTCATTTTTCTTTTCTTTCTCTTCTTTCTCTCCTTTCTTTTTCTACTTCATCTATTTTTTTTCTCTCCTTCTAGTATATTGTTGTGGCTAGCGGTGCCACAAATTGAAAACATAAAAGCAAACAGTTGGAGTGGTGACCGATTTTGTTGAAAATTGGATGAAAGGAACATTGTATTTTGGCTATAAATAGTCATTTGTTCTCCTAATCTAATTCCTCCCAGAAGCAAAAAGCAAAAGAAAAATTGAAAGAGATGGGGATTTATTTTTTAGAAGTGACAAAATAGTGGGATTTTTTTTTTTTTTTGGTCTTTGGGAAACACTTGAGTGCTACTATTTTAAATTTATCTCATACCTCTAGAATTTTTGTCTAGAGAAGATTCTCTCTCTACAAGCCTACTAATTTTATAGTGAAAAAAAAATCTCAGAATTTGTCCCGTGAATGTAGCCCTAAAATTAAGGATGAACCACGTGAATTTTCTAGTGTCATTTTACTAATCATCTTGCGTTATCACTTGCTACGCGAACCCTAACAACTAGTATGCTCTATGATTGCCATTGAAAAGTGGATCCTTCACATCAAAAAATAAGTTAGATTATTATTCACTATTTTTATTTGATACTGGATATTTATTAGCATCATAAAGGCCAAAATCAGCAAGATAATTAGTCTGAACGACAAAAATTACCACATATGGAGAAGCAAGATAAAAGATCTCTTATATGTGATGAAGATGCACTTACCAGTGTTTAGTACAACCAAACTGGAGGATAGATCGGAAGAAGAGGAATGGGCATTCAAGCATAAGCAAGTATGTGGTTTCGTCCGATAATTTGTCGAAGATAATGTTTACAACCACATATCTGCAGCGCGGACGTTGTGGAGCAAGCTTGAGGAACTGTACACTTCAAAAACCGACAACAACAAATTATTTTATCTGACAAAATTGCTTTAGATAGAATACCAAGAATGTGCTTCCAAGGCAGATCATCTAAATGATTTGTAAGGAATCGTGGAACAGTTATCCATGATGGGCATAAAGTTTGACAATGAGGTATTCGCTCTTATAATACTGGCCTCATTACCAAAGTCTTGGGAGACTTTGAAAATTTCACTTACAAATTCTGCACCAAATGGTGTAGTAAATGTGGAATCCGTCAAAAGTGGAATACTGAATGAAGAGATGAGACAAAGATCGCAATGATCCTCTTCATCACAGTCAGACTTCCTCGTGGCAGATTCTAAGGGGAGAAGTGAGACCAGGGGGCCAAAGTTAAAAGATAAGAGCAGAGAAAAGTCAAATAAGAATGTAAAAATTAAATATCATTACTGCAGAAAAAAGGGATATATCAAGAGATTTTACAGAAAACTAAAGCAAGACCAAAAGAAAGGCAAAAGACCGAAAAAAGATGACAGCAATGATGATGAACAAGCAAATATTGCCGATGAGTTCAACATTATCCATGATGATAATATTGTCAATCTTGCAACCCATGAGACGAGTTGGGTAATTGACAGTGGTACTACCATTCATGTCACTTTTCGAAGAGAATTCTTCTCATTTTACACACCTGGCAATTTTGGTGTTGCGAAAATGGGAAATTAGGGTCTTTCACAAGTTACAGGAAAATGAGATGTTTCCCTGGAGACCCAAAATGGTACACGGTTAGTCTTGAAAGATGTCAAGCATGTTCTAGATTTGTGCCTGAATCTGATTTCAGTAGGCAGACTTGATGATGAAGGTTACTGCAATACTTTTTTAATGGCCAGTGGAAGCTAACTAAAGGAACCCTAGTGGTGGCCAGAGAAACAAAGAACTCAAAGTTGTACACAATGCAGACAAAGCTCTCTCAGGATGATGTGAATATAGTGGAGAATGACAGTACAGTAGAGTTATGGCATAAACGACTGAGTCACATGAGTGAGAAAAGCATGACTCATCTTGCCAAAAAGAAGACATTATCTAGACTAGATCAGGTCCGTTTGAATAAATGTGCTCATTGTCTAGCAGGAAAGCAAAAGAGAGTGTTTTTCAGAAGTTTCCCTCTTTTCAGAATGAAGAATATGTTAGATTTGGTATACTCAGATCTGTGTGGGCCAATGCCGAAGCCATTTGGCGGTGCTTGATACTTTGTGACTTTCATTAATGATCATTCTTGAAAAACATGGGTATACACTCTAAAGTCAAAAGATCAAGTGTTAGAAGTTTTTAAGCAATTTTTAACCCTGGTTGATAGGCAAACCAGCAAGAAGCTGAAGTGCAATCGAATAGCTGATGGTAAATAGTACATTGGACCATTTGATGCCTACTGCAAAGAACATGGCATTCGACATCAGACAAAATCTCCTAAGACACCGCTGTTAAATGGTTTAGCTGAGAGGATGAACAGGACTTTGATAGAGAGAGTAAGATGCTTACTCTCACATGCAAAATTACCTCAGATGTTCTAGGGTGAAGCATTGCTAGTAGTTACTCATGTGTTGAATCTTTCACCGTATGTCCCTCTACAATATGATGTTCTGAAAAATGTATGGTTAGGAAATGATGTCTCCTATAACTATCTGCGAGTGTTTGGCTGTAAAGCCTATGTACGTATCCCGAAAGATGAAGGTCTAAACTTGATGTCAAGACACAACAATGTGTGTTTATTGGCTATGGCCAAGATCAATTTGGTTATAGATTTTATGATCCAGCAACGAAGAGGCTTGTCAGAAGCCGTGATACTGTGTTTGTTAAATATCAGACTATTAAGGATATTAAGAAAGTTGAAAAGAATGCTTCAGCATCCGATGGTAATTCAACAAATTTATAGTTGATTCCTCCAACGGTAATGCAAAGACAAGTTAAAGATGATTTACAAAATGATCAACTAGAGGAAGGTAATCATGATGCTCCCATTGAGAATGAACCAGGTAATGTTGATGATAATGGTGTTGATCAACAACCACCAACACCAGTTGGTTCTCCAGTTTTAAGAAGATTTAATAAAATCAGACAACACTCTACTAGATATCTTGAAAATGAGTATGTGTTATTGACTGACGGGGGAGAACCAGAAAGCTTTGAAAAAACTATGGATGATGAACACAACGAAAAATGGATTGATGTCATGCAAGAAGAAATGAGATTCTTGCATGAGAACAAAACATTTGAGCTGGTGAAGTTGTCAATAGGCAAAAGGGCTTTGAAAAAAAAATGGGTATTCAGAATCAAGTCTGAAGAATCAAATTCACAACTACGGTTCAAAGCCAGATTAGTTGTCAAGGGTTTCAGTCAAAGGAAAGATATTGACTTTGATGAGATTTTTTCATCGGTTGTGGAAATGACATTCATCCGTACAATTCTGGGAATTGCAGCAAGTCTTGACTTGAATATTAAGCAGATGGATTTGAAAACTGCCTTCCTACATGGTGACTTGGAAGAAAAAATATACATGAAGCAAATAGAGGGTTTCGAAGTAAAAGGAAAAAAGGACTATGTTTGCAAACTAAAGAAAAACTTGTATAGTTTGAAGCAGGCACCCAAGCAATGGTATAAAAAGTTTAAGTCGGCTATGGGTGAGCAAAGCTACAAGAAGACTACTTCAGATCATTGTGTGCTTGTGTAGAAATTCTCTAATGATGATTTCATTATTCTATTGCTCTATGTGGATGATATGTTGATTGTTGACCAGAATATTTCCAGAATCAACAGCTTGACGAAACAGTTGAGTAAGTCTTTCGCTATGAAAAACTTAGGGTCAGCAAAGCAAATTCTTGCCGTGAGGATAAAAAGGAATAGAAGCACCAAAAAATTGTGGTTATCACAGGATAAGTACATTGAGAAAGTACTTCAAAGGTTCAATATGGACAAGGCTAAAGCGATTAGTTGTCCTCTTACTAATCACTTTAGATTAAGTTCCAAACAATGCCCTTCTACCAACAAAGAGAAGGAAGAAATGGAAAATGTTCCATATGCCTCAACAGTTGGAAGTTTGATGTATGTCATTGTATGTACAGGGCTAGATATTGCTTACTCAGTTTGTGTAGTGAGTAGATTCCTTTTAAATCCTGATAAGGAACATTGGGCTGCAGTTAAATAGATTTTCAAGTATCTTCATGGTACTTCCAAAATGTACTTATGTTTTGGAAATGCAAAGCCTGTGTTAGTTAGCTACACAAATAAAGATATGGCTGGCTATGTTAACTAAAAAAAGTCTACATCAGGATACCTGATTACTTTTGCAGGGGGAATTGTGTCATGGCAATCAAGATTACAGAAATTTGTTATTTTTTCAACAACTAAAGCTGAGTTTATTGTAGCAACGGAAGCATGTAATGAGTTGCTGTGGATAAAGAAGTTCTTAAAAGAACTTGATTTTCACCATGAGAAATATGAATTGTTCTATGATAGTCAGAGTGCAATTCACCTTGGTAAGAATTCCTCTTTTCATTCTAGATCAAAGCACATTGACGTGAGATATCATTAGATAAGGAATGCATTGGAGATGAAGCTATTACAGCTTGAGAAGATCCATATTGATGAAAATGAATTTGGTATAATGACCAAGATTCTACTGAGAGAAAAGTTTGAATATTGTCGACTAACAGCAGGAATGGTGGAACTCCCACATGAGGCGGGAGGAGGAGATTGTTAACTCTTCCCTACCCCATGTGGGGTTATTCATTTTTATTTTCTTTCTTTTCTCTCTCTTTTCTTTTTCTACTCCTTCTATCTTTTTACTCTCCCTCTAATCTATTGTTGTGGCTGGCGATGCCGCAAATTGAAAACAAAGAAGCAAACAATTGGAGTGGTGCCCGATTTTGTTGAAAATCGGATGAGAAGAAGATGGTATTTTGGCTATAAATAGCCATTCATTCCCCTAATCTAAATCGTCCTGAAAGCTTGCTCATTTTGTAAAAGAGCAAAAGAAAAATTGAGAGAGTTGTTAACAGATGGTTGTGGCTGGGAAATGAAAAGAGGCCTGTACTCGGGGAAAATTACCATCTTTGGCCACTGTGCGCTTTTGA
This sequence comes from Aquilaria yunnanensis, assembly GCA_039654915.1. Taxonomy (NCBI): domain Eukaryota; kingdom Viridiplantae; phylum Streptophyta; class Magnoliopsida; order Malvales; family Thymelaeaceae; genus Aquilaria; species Aquilaria yunnanensis. Next base: position 53,144,187 of record CM077600.1, read on the forward strand.
CATGTATAGGCACCCTCCTTTCTCAGTCTCGATTTCCTCCACGAGACACCAACCCCTAGTTGAAGCGTCCTTGTCCACTGTTCTAAACGAAGTCATTGCCCACTGCCTAGACTCCTCCACTAGCCACAAACACTATTTGGGTGATCTCGGCCCAGACACACACGGCTTAATTAAAGCTTCACAACCTTTTTCATTTTTTTACCAACGTCATTCCATGAGGCCGTCGTGACACAGCAATAGCTTATCGTTAATTGAGTTATTCACAGGCTTGTCTGTATACAGCTTTGGTCTGCTAATGGTCGTACAACAAAACTCATGAAATCATGAGGGAAAATAGGAAAATCAGACAAGTAGTAGACTATATAAGCAACAAAGAACGAGAATGAAAAGGGGAGGTCGAGCAATGACAATACCTAAGCAGACGGCGGCGATGACCCATGAAAAAGATCAAAAAATTGAGAAAGAATATCTGAGAGGTTCGAGCTAGGTGTGTTTGGCTGACTCGGGTTCCCCAAAAGAGATATAAGACTATAGGAATCGGATTCAAAGCAGATGGCCGCCGGCAGAAGGCACCTCACAAATGGGTTTCAGCACCTTGGAAGACCAGGAGGGAGGCTGGCTGGGAGCTTGATGATTCTTGGGATTGTCTGAGAATTGAGAGAGATAATTGGTAAAAAGAAAAAAACACACCATGGCATGAACCATAAATATGCTCAACCCCAACCCCATTCACAAATCTCATTCTTGATCGTGAGTTTACCGAAGGAATAATTTGAATCAATTAATTGGCTTAATCCCAACTGATCTACCTGTTAATTGCAATAGTTTGCCAGCTTTGCTGTGTACAGATAATGAAAGGGTAAAATGCATTTGTCATCCTTCACCTTTTCATATCATTCTAAACGGGTCCTTCACTCTCATTTTATCCTCTTAAAATCTCTAATCTTTATCTTTTTATCCTAATTGAGATTCTTCTGTCAACTTCACAGTTAAAATTAATGAAATCTTGATGAAAAATACCCACTTTAGTCGTACTTTTCTTCTTCCCATTTAAAACACCCTCAAGCTACTAACTTTACCACCATCTTCCCCAATCTTCCTCTCTCACCATCCCCTGCCCTGCCCACTTCCTCTCCTACTTCACTTGTCTAGTAAGCTCCCAAAAAAAAAACCAGCATCGGAATCGTCATCAAGCCGCCAACGGCGACATCCCCTCTTAGCTTCCGATTCAAACTTCGCCACTCTCCGCTTTTTCTTTGATTTGCCCGATCCTCACCTCATTTTCATTTCAAAGTTGCCGAAACAAACAATTAAGTATGATATTTCAGATTTTAAGCACATAAACAACAGAGAATCATTTTCCAGCTGCCTCTCATCAATATTCTGCAACCCAAAACACTTTGTAAAGTGAACAGCAGAAAAATCAAAATGTTTAGATCTGGACTCAGAAGATAATCAGAGGAAGATAATAATACCCAAAAGTTTGGTGCCTGAAATTGAGAAACGAAGCTTACCCAGGTGAAATTGGTGGCCGCATTGAAGCTTAGCCCATGATCGGTGGCCATTATCAACTGTTTCGAGGCAAATTGAGCAAAAAACAGAACCGAAGGATTTCCTTTCATTTCCAAATCCCCCGAGAAGCAGCAAAATGCTTCTGCACAAGGACAGAACAAGGCAAAACGAGCAAAGAGGGAAGATCGGTTGCCTGGGCAGTCTAAAACGAAATTCAATTTTCAGATGCTGCGGTGGAGTGAGGAGGATTAAATTGCCATCTTGGAAGGCATGCTTGAGTACTTGAGCGTGAAGGGCGCAGACCCTATGACTCAAAGCACCGATTTTGCTAAATTCGTCAAAGAATCGCTCCAATTTGCTGATGTTGAGGCGGTCATAGCGGTGCCGTCGTACTGCTCGAGCTCCTCGTCAGTCAACTCTCCAATCTGAAAGGGAGATCAAAGCGGCTCCATCTGTTCCTCCAACAAGCTGAGCCGTTGATGGCGATCATCGGACGACTCGAAAAGCCCAGTTACCACGTAGTAGATGTCCCACAGCAGCGCGAGAAGAGTGAAAATGGTTGCGGGAGACAAGCTGGGACCGCCGGCACGTTCTCCGAGAGAAGACGCCTTGTTCGTGCCTAGAGGAACGGGCTCGTCGGCCGCGAAACAGAGAGAGAAAAGATGTCAGCGAGGGTGAAGCATCAGCGACGGCGGCCTTGGTCGGCTTGGGAGAGAGAGGACTGAAGATGAGGAGAGAACGGCGATGGATGGGCTGAGGATGGAGGGAGCCATGGCGTCTGTTCAGAGATAGCGAGGGAGGGAGAGAGGCAGGAGAAGATTGTGAGAAATGGTAAATTTATTAAATTGAGAGTGATTTGAGTGAAAATAGGAAAATGTAAGATCTATATTGTCATTTTTAATAGAAACAAAAGAAACAAAAGGACTATAGTTGGGAGTTGGTACGGGGCAAAAATAGAGAGACCGGAGACTTTAAAAAGATAAAATTAAGGCTAAAGATATTTTTAGGATAATACAAAAAGATTAAAAACCACAAAATGATGAAAAGATAGATTGGTTGAAAGGCATACATTAAAAACTGCGGTCTAACAGTTGCGATAAATGATTGCAAGGAACTTCCATTATTTCATTTTCATCCTCTGCAAGGAAACTAATGAAACACAACAGAAAAATATTTCCATGTCGTCATCGGTATTCTTGCCCATTGCTCTTGCTACTAAATTCGTGACTCATAAGGTGCCTAAGGTATGTACGGGGCACAGAAAAATTATAACAGACGGTGAAGCAACCCTGTTCGTTTTGTGTAAAATCAGCTCCCTTAATACATTTTTCTCTTGGCCCAAATATGAATGAGATTAAACCAAGTTATTATTTACGATCGAACTATTGGAAACCTTATCTTCCGACGTTATCATGCTGGTTCTGTGAAGAGAAGAAAAGCTTCTCAGCGGAAAAAAATGTAAAACTTGAGACCTTTTCAGTCCGTATTCAGGCTGATCCTACATTTAGGGTCATTGCTCGGCTTGGTATATTGGATCCTGGGCTGATTCGAAAACTGGCCCTCAGCTCCGTCATCCGAGCTCATCTCTATCATATTTTCAATTGCCGATATTATTTCACAATCTTGGTCCGAACTCCAACTTCAGTTGGTGAGTTTACTTCTCTTTCACTATTTAATTTGATTGTGTATTCATTATCGAAAGCCGAACCAGATAACTATATTTGGGAAATTAATAAAAATGCCCAAAATTTTTGATCTCCTTGAAGCTACTTCTCTCATAATGTTCTTTTGCATCAGCAGAGCTCCTTCTTTTGCAGTCACGCTCTTCTTTGTCCCTATGGCTCCTTTTCTGGTGTCGTTCTTCACTTTCCGTCATGCTTGCATCATCATGAGATTCCCTGTCCACAGAGCTCCTCTGATAATGATCCCTCCTTTCTACAAAAATCTTTTTCTGATAATATTCAGACCCCTCCCTCAATCTTCTGCGTCGATGGTGCTCTTCCTCCATGGAACTCTGCATGTCAGAGTTCACTTCATCATCCTTTGCTCTCTTCCTATGTTCATCCCTCTGCATGGATCTACTCGTTTCAGAGTATTGTTCCCTGTCAGCTGTGCTCCTACTTTTAAGACCAAGCTCTTCTCTGTCCCTATGGCTCCTTTTCTGGTGTCGTTCTTCACTTTCTGCCACGCTTGCATCATCATGAGATTCCCTGTCCACAGAGTTCCTCTGATAATGATCCCTTCTTTCTACAAAAATCTTTTTCTGATAATATTCAGACCCCTCCCTCAACCTTCTGCGTCGATGGTGCTCTTCCGTCATGGAACTCTGCATGCCAGAGTTCACTTCATCATCCGTTGCTCTCTTCCTATGTTCTTCCCTCTGCATGGATCTACTCCTTTCAGAGTATTCTTCCCTGTCAGCTGCACTCCTACTTTTACGACCGTGCTCTTCTCTGTCCCTGTTGCACCATTTTTTATATGCTTCTTCCGATTCAGTGATGCTTGCTTCATAGAAATCTTCCTTGTCTGTAGAGCTCCTTCTATGATCATCCCTCCTTTCTGTAGAGACGTTCTTCCAATAATGGTCCAACCTTTCCCCTAAGCTTTTGCCATAATAGTGCTTCTCCTTCATAGAGCTCCGTGTGGCAGAGTTCACCTCATAATCCATTGCTCTCTTCCTGAAGCCTTCTCTCTCCATGGGGCTACTTTCTTCAGAGGATTCTTCCCTGTCAGCAGAACTCCTCTTTCTTCTAGGTGGAGAAGGTATCTAAGAATGATCATTCATAGGCATGACAAATGAGTTAAGCCTTATGAGACTAAGTTGTTCAATAAACCTTCCCTAAAAATGAAAACTCAGGAGGACAAAGAGAAGCACTGGGAAAGACAAATAATAGAATTCTCTATTCAACAACTACAACTAACATTTGAAAAGAAGAAGAGGAAGAGCAGGAGGACGAGGACGAGGAGGAAGAAGCTGACAAGGATGATGATCAGGGGAGAAAAATGAATTTTTTTTTTTTTTTTTTATACACAGAATCAAAAAACAAGAGACTTAAGGGAACAGAGAAATGTGCCATTACATTATGTGCAGAAAAATGAATTTAAATGCTTGATTGATACCATTACATTATGTTCAGAAAATGTGCAGTGAGTTTTTAAAGTAGATGGGAACTACCTGAAACCGCGGCATATATCTTCCCACTGGCGGCGGAGGAATGCCAAGCCTCTTTAATTCTTCATAAGGGATTGGCCGCCTGATATTGTAAAGAGTACATACAGAATCAGCAACACGTATCAAAGGCACTAACTCCATGAGAAGCCAAAACAGACGAATGAGAACTTCTATAAAGTATGAATGCATCATTAAATGCTATCCTCTATCTTAAATCCTGGAGTCCCAGAACACAAGAGACTTTCATGTAAAATGCAGCAAAGACTCAAATGTAGTACTTTGCATTTAGCTGAGCACATAATAAACATATAACCAAACAGATGTTTCAGGGACAAATTAGATGAAACATTAACATGTCAATACATACAATGGAGCTCGGAATGGTCTTTCTCGTCCTCCAAATCGAAGTTGCCCAGACTCCTTTTTACCACCAAGCCCCCCACCTGCAAAAGAACACTTGGTAAAGTTCTTCTCCACAGGGGAAAAAAACCTAAAAAAATTACCAAGACTTTCACTGACCTAACCTTCTTGGAATCCACCCTGGCATCAACCGTTGTCTGTTATAATCAACTATAATTTCACAGTCATCAATAAACGAGTGATTTGCTTCCTGCATGACAAAATTCAACACAAATATAACCACAAGACATAGAACAGGAAAAGGAAAAACACATTTGCAGTATACATCTACATAAACTGTCATGATTCAAGACCATGCATTTCATGGTGCATTAGCAATAATGACACTGAAACTGGCTCTTGAACACTTAAACCAAGCATACATTCTAAGAAAAAGCCTTGTGAACACATAATATTTGGTGACAAGATTTCTCCTAATTTTGAAAGCGGCTATGCTGTAGTCCTTAGAAGCTAAACTATAGTTAGAATCATCCATAAATTGGAAAGTGACAATTATGCTTCTACTAAGGGGCACTAGAGGGACTCAATCAAAATGCATTGCATGAAGGCACATTTTAACACCTTAAAAAGCTTCCTCACTCGAAATACAGGATACCCTTACTAATCAGTCTGTGAAAATACCAATAATATTAAAATCAATCATCTTGGACATAAAGCTTAAGGTAAGCCTCCTATCAGCTGTCAGCAAACACAGTTTTTCTAGTTGCAACTTGAAAGTTTTCAAAGTACCCAACTTCTCACGTGTCATAGAAAAAAAAGCACCCAACTTCTCACAAACACCCCCTAGAAAATGTAAGTTCAAGGACGGTATCATAAAGAGTACAATTAACAGGGCCATATAAAAAGAGATATTATAGTAATGAAGATATAAAAGATACCCGGTATGCTCGGTGCATTTCCCTGTCAGTTTCAAATTCAACGAAAGCATATCCACGTGAGGCACCAGTTACTGCAGCACGAACAATATCAAAAGTACATTCATGATCCAATTGATCCCTATGAACCCAGAGAACTTAAATGCTCTAAAAAAATTGTAGTGAGTTGGAAAAAGAACAGATGCAATCTTCATCATATTCATCATAACCCCATTTACATTGAGGTTGGCAACAAAAAGTCCAAAATGCCAATTAACAGTTAAAACTCATATTAACGGAGCACATTTATGCAATTGTTTATAGAAGAGAACGAAACGGGAACAACAGAGAAGGGTTTATAAGAAGTTACCTATGTCTCTGACCAAGCGCAAGTCCTTGATTCGTCCATACCTGCACATAGCCTGAAATACCCAAATTAAGCAGAGCGGATGAAGTAAAACAGAAAAGAAATGGGTTAAAACAAACTGAAGATGAAACCTTATGGAGAGTTTGTTCGGTGGTCAAGCGAGAGAGACGACCGACGAAGACGGTGCGATAAGGGTCGCCAAGGGCCTTGGCGTCGGCTAGAGGGTCGTCTGCCCAAAAAAAAAGTTAAAGATTCGGAGATTACAGAGAGCAATTCAGAGAGGGAGGTAGAGGGAAGGAAAGTTACAGAGGCCGGCGTTAGAACAGAGGTGGGCGCGGAAGACGGCGTTGTCGTGGGGGAGGACGTCGGTACCGTCGATGCTGCCGGCCTGGATCGGATGGTAAGACTCGGCGTAGAAGACCGAGTTTATGTTGCTTCCGGCCATCGGGCCGAGTCTCGTCTCTACAGCCACTCGGATTCGCCCTTCCTTTCCGGACTAAAAATCACACTTGCAAATGCTGAAAGTGTGTTCTCCTTAGTTGCAAAATAGCCATCAAACTTTAGCTCTATGTTTGGATTAATTCATAAGGGGGGAGATGAGAGAGGATCATCATCTCACCTTGTTTGGATTTAATTAATGAAGGAAAGTGAGAGGTATACACCTTACCTTATTTGGATATATTTATTAAAGAAATGAGAGAGAAAGAATTTTTTTCTTATTACAATTTTACCCTGATTTAACCTGTTTACCAAGTTTTTTCTTTTTTCTAATAGTGTGATTAATCGCTTGTAATAACAAAGTTTGTGCATATGAAAGCAAACATGTTGTTGATTTTAAGAAGATATTAATGAAAAAGAATGTATAGAAGTTTTGGTTTTTAAGTAAAATTTGTGAAATAAGATAATAAAAATTGTTTGAAAACTTTTATTATTAAGTGGAATTGTTAAAAAAAGTAAATGGAAATCATTAAACAAAATGTACCGAAAATTTTCATAAATGTTCTCCTAATTACAATGTAAGTAGGTACTTATTAGATAAAACATAAGTAATAAAATATAAAATTGTTCATGAAGAAATATTAAATTTTCTACGCTTAAAAATAAAAGCGTTCCAGCTTATTGAATGTAGCTAAAATACAGAGTTAAGACCATCATGGGCCAAAATATCTGAACACCAATTGCATAACAATTTTCTTCCTTCTTTTTTGAGGATATCCCAGCACTGCTCGTATTTTTTCAGGATATGCATTCAAATGAACCTACACATCAGTTAACACATATGGCTCAAGCGATATGCCTTTAAAAAAAAACTAGACTTGTTCTTCAAGAATTGAAAGCCGCTGTATCACCTCCTCAAGTACTGAATTTCCTTATTCCATGACTTAAGTAACATTATCAATTGCTTGCTTAATCAATATTTCATCATCATCATCATTACCATTCTTGGCCCTCTTAACCTTACTTTTTACGAGCTTGTGCTTGAGAATAAGGTTGTTTTACATTATCAAAAAGGTAATAAGTCTCTAAATTAACTTCATTTTGAAGGACAAGCTTATCGATGTCATCAATGGTCTCCGTCTGCTCAAAAGCTTGACGACGTGTTACTTCTTTTACAATTTCATTTTCATCACCTGTAACTCTATTATTTCCATAGAGTATTAGCATTTTATCATAATGGAGAATAGGTTTTGTCATCAATTCACGAGCTACATGCCTTTCCTGAAAAAAAAAAACAGAACAATAAGTTCAAAATACTTCATATAAATAAACAATAAATAAAATAATTTGTTGTGGGTACATGTTAGTAGAAGATACTGACCTTAATGAGGCTTTCTCAAACCTCGGGTTCTACACTTCAAAGCTTCGTGATAGAATTCCATACAAATCCGCTCATATCATTCATTCAAAAATCATAACATTTTGCAAAATTATTTTTCATTGTCTTCCATCGGTTTTTTTTCCTTGTCCTTAGTTATATCTTCACCAATTTTTTCTCTTAATTCAATGACAATATTGTCATGGGCTTGCGAGATAAAACTTCCATTTTGCTTGAGCCCTTTCTCCTATTGGCACATTAAGGCATCCAGCAAAACTTCATTAATTAAAGGTGCCCAAATCACTGGATTCCTTTTACGATAACTTTCAACACCACTAAAATTGTCCCCTCCATTCTAGTCACATGATAGGAACAATTAATCACAAAATTAAAAAACTTAAATCAAAGTCATAATAATGAAACAATCAGGCAATTTTAAATATCCAAAGAATGTTTTATATTATGGCAAGCAATCATGTTCATTATTCAACTGAAAAAAAAAGTCTATGTTAGAAAGGAAAAGTAATGCTAAGCATTTGAGGTACGACAATTATAATCAGTCCACACACTAGTCAAAGAATTTCTAACTAACTCTCATTTATGTTCATCATCTTTGTCCACTTTAAGATAGCAACGCGAATGTCGATTCCTAATTTGTTGGTCAACCTCTGCTAGAAGGCCTTCATTTAAACAACACCTAATAAATAATTATGCAAAATACAGCACACTAAAACAGTTAATTTATGTGTTTTCACCCCATATGTTGGTTCATTAGCACTTAATATGATTGGAAATATTTTTTTAACACTTTAAAAGTACATTTTATTGCATTTTGTAGAGATGCATGACAATTATTAAACAACTCTCATATGGTAGTTCAAGTTTGTAATCCTTGATAGGTTTGTAATCCCTACTACTGAGAACCCAATAGATGATATTATCCAATATACTTTCCCAAATTTGCATACCATGATCAATAATAGGGAAAATCTTAAAGAAAGAGCAATATTTGCTACAAAGAATGATATTGTTGATGATATCAATAATCGTCTACTTGCAAGTCTTCCAAGAGATGGTAGAACATACTTGAATGTAAATCGTATTTCACCATCATCCGAGAATGTTGAGGCACATGCTATGTTATATCCAGTTGAGTACCTGAACAGTTTAAAGTTCTTTAGACTTCTTAACCATTGTTTGGAGTTGAAGGTTGATGTCCCTGTTATATTGTTAAGAAATATAAATCAAACTAGTGGTTTGTGTAATGGGACAAGGCTTATTGTTACTCGTATGAGTGATAGAATAATTGAGGCTGAAATCTTAACTAGTAGTCATACTAAGAACCGTTGTTTGATTCCATGAATTGATATGGTACATTCAGACAATCAATTACCATTCGATTTCTCCAGATGATAGTTCCCAGTAAAATCATGTTTTGTAATGACAATAAATAAGAGTCAAGGACAAACTTTTAATCATGTAATACTCTATCTTCCGAAACCAGTTTTTTCTCATGGATAGCTATATATTACTGCTTCTCGTGTAACTTCTCCTGATGTGTTCTGAGTATTGTTACAACATAAAAACCGGAGGTTCACGTCATACATGAGGAATATTGTTTATGCAGAAGTGTTTGATTGGGTCTATGGCCGCCACATATGAATCACTTGCTTCTTGTATTGAGCATTGGTATAATTTATTCACTTTGCACATCCTTACTTGACATAATGCAATAAGTTGTTATGTGTGATCATATTTTTGTATTGCATTACCTTTGTTTATTTGTATTATAAGATTGTTATATTTAATTTGGATAAATTACTATTTTAGTATGAGACAATAGCAACATCTAATTAGGGACCTTGCACGTGTGGGATACAATTGGTGCTTAAAGGTTTGTGTTACTCATGTTTTGGATGCCTTGTCTAGATATTGGAGTTTCCCTGGGATAGAGATGATCCTGTTAGATTTCAATGTATGAGGTCAACTTCCTTGAATAATACACTACCATACTTACTCTTTATAATGTTTTTCATTCTATGTTACTAATTGTGTTTATCCCCAGAATGACCATATATGTGCAAGAATCCCAAAGGACCTTGCTACCAAATTTCGCACTATCATTGACGAAGGTTCTGTGTTCGTTGCGAAAAACTTCATTGTTGGCCGTCCGAGTGATGTTCAGATGCCTGTGACATGTGAGCACAAAGTTTTTTTCTTTAGGTACACAACTGTTAGTCAGGTTAATGGTGATTGCTTTGACATTGGAAGGCACAAATTTGAGATTGTTGATTTTTTTTTATGTTAGATCATGTCTTCCATTGACTGTCATTTGCACAGGTATTTATTTATAATATTGGTACAAAATTACCATTCATGTGAAAACATAGAAAGATGACACATGTTTTTTTAGAATAATTTATTGTAGTACTTTTTGTTATATAAACAGATGTTGTTGGTAAACTATGAAAACTTGGCTCTGTCATTTCTCAACAGATTAAAAATGGTTATATTACTCGTAGGTGTACATTGTACCTAAAAAATCACATGTAAGTGAATTATCATATCAATTTTATATTATTTATATTATTCTTTTGATAATTTAATGGATAACTATTCCAAAATTTAAAGTGGTGCAGAAATTGAGGTCGTGCTATGGGATGACAGAGTTGACCTACCTGATTATCATTCTATTCTTAGTATGAAGGATAACCATGTTGTTGTGGTTGTAACATCTACATTTGTTAAGCCATATGGAGGTATAATGTAATAATGTCTTCCTAACATCTGATTGTATTGTCTTCCAATTTTTTTTCTTTAAAATGTTTGTGTACACAGTAACTAATACTTTATTGCATTTGCAGGAAAATACTTTCTATATTCAACTTGTGTAACTAAAATATATGTCAACCCTAAAATCTCTGTGATTGCTACTATTCTACAATCATAAGAATAAGAAAAATGTCTATCATTTATTGTTTTATATTAATTATGAATAATGTACATTTTGTTATGTTAAAAAATTTTCAGGCAAAACATTAGGCAGGTTGGCGTTATTTATGAAATAGAAAATCAGCAAATTGTGGATCACTTTAAAGAATAAGATGTTACTGCGTGCTTGACAATACTTGAAATTGAGAATAGACACTCGAACCCTATTATGGAGGTGAACTTAATTTGAATCTTACTAACCTGAATTCTCATGAATTTGTAGTTAGTGATAACAGTTACTATGTTCTAATGCATACCAAACTTTTCATGTGTCATACGACAATTATGTCTTTCGATGAACAATACAATACCCTTGGTATTATGAAGGATTCAGTGTTTGCCTGAGGAAACTACAGCCACAAGGCTCGATGTATTATTGTGACAGATATCATATAGTGACTCCTAACTATGTCATCAGGTATTTATTAATGACTACCTGTAATATGTTATTGTTAAATTACTAATATTACTTTCATGTACCAATTCTGTATCTTATTCGATAATATTTTTTATATGTAGGTATAAAGTAAGTCTGAGGGTTGCAGACCATTCGTATGAAGCATATTTTATTATGTTTGACAAAATTGCTAAACAATTGTTTGGATGCCTGTTGACACCCAATTTCGTCCGGGTTTTTTTTTTTAAAAAATTTTTTTTAAAAAAAAAAAAAAAACTAACTAATTAAAAAATTATCATTATTATTATTATTATTGCTAAAAAATTTTAATTATGTTAATTAGTTTAAAATATATTTTTATTTTGAGAAGATTTGATTTAAAATAATATATGTGTGAATATGTATGTGTTTGAAATAAAAATAAAATTTCAGGAAAAAATGACAAAAAAATTAAAAGTTTGAGGTAAAAATGACAAAATTGAGAAGTTTCGGACAAAATTGACAAATTCTGAAAGTTTCAGGAGCTTTGGGTAATTTTTTGCGTCAATTTTGGGCCTAAACGGACGTTTCTGGCCCAAATTGACAGAAAACGTTAAAATTGTCAAAATCAGAAGCTTCTGAGCTTATCCAGAGCTGGAGTAACGTAAAGGACTGAAACTGTCATTTTACCAATTTAAAAGATAAGTTTGATATTTTTTATTAATTTATCCGTCCACAGTTCAGCTAAGCTCCTTCTATAAATACCCCCCCAAATTCAGTGCTGAACACATAAAAAAAATAGAAAAAAATCTAGAGCTCCGTTTTAAAAAAAGGAGAAAAATTACAGCCACAGTCCCTGACCTCTTTCTCTCTTCCCAGAAGCCTAAGAACATCTCTTTCTCTTCGTTTTAGCCCCTGTTCCCGTTTGCTCTCTCTCTTTCTCCTCTCGTGCGTTCTCTCTCTCTCTCTTCTGCTTCTTTCCTCCGTCGCCGTCCCGCCACCGCCAGCCCACGCCCCGCCGTCGCCGTCACTTCCCTGCCGTCGCCCCGGCCGTCCCGCGCCGCCGTCGTCCCGCCGCCGCCGTCCTTTTTCTTTTTTCCTCCTCCTTTCTCCTCGCCTCGCGCCGTCCACCGCCTCCACCGTCACGCTGCCGTCGCTCCGGCCGTCCCCCGCCGCCGTACCCCCCTCCGCCTCGCCACCCCGCACCCGTGCCGCCGCGCCAGCGCCGCCAGCCCAACCCCCTGCCCCTCGCGCGCGTCGTTTTCCTGTTTCCAGAAATTCAAATTTTAATTTTGAAGGGTACAACTCTCATTTAATCCTTCATCTTTTCAATTTCTTTCACTTTAGTCACTAACCTTTTATTTTGTTCTTGCAGAATTAATTACTAACCTTTTTAATTTTTACTTGTTTGTTTATTATTTGTTTATTACTAACCCTTCTTTTATTGTTGTTATTAACAACTAACAACTAACAACTAACTTACTAACTTTTTTATTGTTGTTAATTAATTAATTTAATTAACTTGGTTAATTAACTTAATTAACTTGGCTAACTCTTTTATTATTGTTGTTAATTAATTAACTTAATTAAACTTGGCTAACTTTTATTATTGTTGTTAACAATTAATTTAATTAAACTTGGCTAATTTTTATTATTGTTGTTAATTAATTTAATCTAACTTTTACTAACCTTTTTTATTGTTATTAACTAACTAATCCAACTAATCTAACTATATTAATTGTGCTAACTTTTATTATTATTGTGTTATTAAAGTGGATGGCCAAAAAGCCCCACTTTATTAATTGAATTTTTTTATGATTAAAAGATAAAAAAAGGAATTTTATGTGAATAATTTTCTAAAGGCTAATAAAAATTACTTTTTTTTTATTTTGAAACAAAGTTTTTATTCCTTTTAATAAACAAACATAATGAAATAATTCAAAAATAAAATAAATAAATAAATAAACATAAAATCATTATTTTAATACATCTTTAAAATTAATAATTAATGAAAAAAAAGAAAAAATTAAAACTCCATGACCAAATGATCCGCCAGGATCCATGGCTCGGAAATATTTTTAAATAAAATATATAAATAACTTTTTTCTTTATAAAAAATAAAAAAAAAACTTTAGACTAATATATTAATTATCTATTAATATATAATTTTTTTAGTTTTATTTATTAATAAAAAGAATAAAAAGCGTAAAATTTTGGGTTAATATTTTTCAGTAATATTTTATTTATTTCTTTTAAAATATAACTTTTTTTTAGTTTTCTTTATTAATAAAAAGAATAAAAAGAGTAAATTTTGAGTTAATATTTTTCAATAATATTTTATTTATTTCTTTTAAAATATAATTTTTTTTTAGTTTTTCTTTATTAATAAAAAGAAGGAAAGGAATAAAAATTTTGGGTTAATATTTTATTCAAGTAATATTTTGCTTATTAAAAGATATAACTTTTTGTTTCCTTTATAAAAATCTTAATCAAATAATTTCAAAATAATACAAAATAAAACAAAAATAATTGAATTTTCTCTTAAATATTTTTGACTTATTGATTAGATATATTTTCAGAAATATAAATTAAAATTAAAAAAAAAATCTTTCATCAAACAAAGAAGAATATAAAAAAATAAAAATATCAAGACTTTTGTTTTAAAATACATATAAGTTTTCGGTTAAATAATCTTTTATTCCAAAATAAATTAAATAAATATCAAAAATTTTCTTCTTTTGTTTAAAATATACATATAAATTTTTGATTCTCTTAATAAAACAATTACTTTTGGTTAATCTTTTATAAAAAAAAATAATAAAAAAATAAAAAAAAATAATAATAAAAAAATAAAAAAATTTTAGTTCATGGTATATTGGCTGGAAACTGTCTCGTGCCCGCTTTTGAGCTGCTTCACCTGGTGAAGAGGGTCTGGCTGAGTAACAACGCCCCGTACCATGATCAAAATTTTTATTTTTAAACTCTTTAATTCTTTTAAATTAACTTCTTATTAAATAAAAATTAATTATTATTTTTTTTTAATTATTTTATAAATTGAGTAATCCTTTAAAATAATAAATATCTTTCATTAAACAAGAAAACAAAAAAAGTAAACAAAAAAAAAAAAAGAAAGAAAAGACAAGAAAAATAAAAGAAAGATAAGATAAAAATAAAAGAAAGAAATAAAAGATAAAAAAAGAAAGAAATAAAAGAAAAGATAAGAAAAATAAAAGAAAAGATAAAGAAAGATAAAAAAAAAAAAAAAAAAAAAAAGAAAGATAAGATAAAGATAAAGAAAGATAAAAGAAAGAAAATTAAAAAAAAAAAGAAAGTAAAAATAAATAAATAAAAAAGAAAAAGAAAGAAAGTTAAAAAAAAAAGATAAATTTTTAATTTGTATTAAAAATCATTCATGAACAAAATTATCATTTAAAAATTAATTTCATGATAATAAGAATTAAATAATTACGATAAATTAAATCAATTTCTATATCCGGATGATCCGGCAGGATCTACGGTTTGGAAAATATTAAACTTTTTTTTAAAAAAATAAATAAATAAATTAAATAAAAAGATAAAAATCCATATTTTTACAATATGGATAAAATTGTTTAAAATTTCACCAAAATTCCGTGTCCAAATGACTCGGCAGAGTCCATGGTTCGGAATCAAAATCTTCCGTGTCCAAATGACTCGGCAGAGTCCATGGTTCGGAAGTATAAAATTTTACCCGAATTAATTACCAAAATCCACATTTTTGACTAATTCAGTTAAAATATCTAAATTAACTGAAAATTTTTAAAAAGCAAAGTAAAACAAAATTAAAATCAACTAAGGTGCCAATTTTGGGCGCTATAACAATATTGTTTTAGCGTAACCGTACTCCCGATTCCCGAACTCTCGCAGACCAATTTTAAGGTGACCAATCGACCTAAGTAAACCGATTGGTGGCGACTCCAGAAAACCCGACGTTGCCACAATGCCCAACTTCAGATTTATACATGACAAAAAAGACATTGTGAGTCTTTCAAAATCACTTGCTCTTTCGCTTGTTCATATTCGTTTATTGGTATAATGATTTAGAAATTAATTGTATAAGTGTTAAGCTCATATAATGTTTTTCTATTACTAGGTGGAAGGGTAGGAAAAGTTGAGGAAGATATTTGGACGATTAAGGGGCACTCCATTTACGCGAGAGGTTCAGATAATTAAGTTTAACCGTGACAACATACACTCTGCATTTATTGTCAAGAAAGTAGATCAAGTTAATTGGTCAGCTGAAAGTCGAGCCCTTTTTTATCTAATTTCCAAGGTATTAGATTCCTATACATTAGCATTTAAACTATACAATTATTTTCTTACATATATATCACTTGTATGAAGTAACAATGTTACTGATTATTATAATTTTCAGTTTCAATCGTTGGGTAAAGGAAGCTCGACCTTGAAAAAATGATCCATAAATGAAATGGAATCAAGTCTTCAAGTTCCTAAATGACAATGCTACCCTAGGTCAACAATCTTTTCACTTTTCACAATATTACAATTGATTGTTTTAATAAATATGTTGTGGTACTAATTATAAGAAATTCATACATGTGTAGTGAGACAAGTAAGACATTGGATTGTTCTGCTGCTGTTGCAAATGCAGTTGGAATAGGCACTATAAGTAATATATCCAGTACGATCAATAAAAGGTATTGAAATTTATTCCTTTGATTGTATTTATAGTGTTCATGATTTTTTATTATATTGTTGTTCATTTCTTGTCCTGATTAAACTTCATTTTATATTCTCCATCTACAGTGGGTCTAATTTTTGTACTATTGCAACTGACAACACAAGTGAAATGGTTTCATCAAATGATGATCCATAAAAGCTATTGTCAGCACAACAATCTAAGTATGCAGCTGCCATATGGGTCACCTCAACTTCTTTACCCCTTTTCATACGACATGATTTCTTTTAACGAAAACTAATATTGAATATGTGTTTTAGTAGTCATGAATTGTGTAACCATCCGATAACTTCTATCACGAATAGTTCACCATCAAATGATTGAGTCGCAGAACAGGTTCATATCTTTTACAAAAAATAAAAAAAGTTCAACATTTATTCCCTCAAATTTTTATAGATGTCTATAACATATTAATTCATATGACTAATTATTACAGTGTCTTACTTCAAGGCCAATCAAGAGAAAGGCATCCGGATGATATTAATATGTGAACCTGATTTCATTGTTATTTATGAATTAAAACTTTGATAGGTGCAATATTTTTATTATTGATGCTATTTTAGGATATTTTATTGTAATATTCTCAAAATTATTGATACTGTAATATTTTCAAAACATTTAAATATTTATACAATTACGCACCCAATACACTTTTGGATCCCGTCGCAATGCTGGGTACCTAAGCTAGTTCTTACAAAAGGTGAGAAGTTGGTAAAATTGAGGAATATTAATAATTATCCTAATGGAGTGGATGGAACATAAGTACCAGAAAAAATATAAATCTAAAGGAGGAAATTTGAAAATATCAGGTATATAAACACAAGTGGGCAAAGGGATAGTGGTGGTGGACACTAACTGGCTTGAAAGGAAAATTATCAAAACCAAATGCTTGAATTAAAGAACAGTGATAGTGGAAGACTCGATGATGATGAGAGAAGGTAAATGACTGGTGTTCATGCCTTTCAATGTGATGAAGAAGGTTGGTTTATTTGTCAAAAATAGGAGGGTAAGTAGAGGAAGAGGAATAGGTCATTTCAGTGTTTTGTTTTAGAAGGTTTTAAAGAATCGTGGAGTTTTGGATGTCTGCTAAGGATATTTACCAATGCATTTGAGGTTCTTTTTATATGCTTAACGTTAAAGGAGAATTGGATGAAACATTGCTACCATTTGAGTAACTGAGCATTAGGCAGCTGCTTTTGCCAGAAATTCAGCATTTTGGGAAAAGCTGACATATCCATTTCAACGAAGAAGTGTTATCTGACTAGATGGAATTGGAATTTTTTAATCCCCATTTTGACAGCTAAGATTTTCTTGTATGTGGAGTGATAATGCTTTTCACTTTCCCTTGAATTCACCACTATTGTATGCACATACATGTCTGTCCCGATTCAATTGGGGTTAATTGCATCTATGGCCACTAACCTTGTATTGTTATACCATTTTAAACCCTAAGCTCGAATTCTTGTATATAAAATCTCTAACCTCATTCAAGTGTTTCATTTTGGCTATTAATTTGGACAGAAAATAAGTGAAAAACTAATTTTAGCTCTTGAAAAATTTTTCTTTCCCATAGAACTCTTGTCATAAAGCTCGTGAAACTTTTATATCTAACAATCCAATCACCATCTCCAAATTTTGTCCCTTTCCAACCACCGTTCTTAGCCGCCTACCATTCTCCATCGCCCATTGCCTTCGAAGAAATCACAGATTGCCACTCCAATTGTAGATTGCCGGGTTGCCTCTTAGAATAAGGTGAGTGTTAAGGAGCTTTAAGATGCAATTGCAAATTTTGGTTAGCTCAACCTTAATCTTGGCGAGGTAGCCATGGATCAAGGAAACATGGTCATTTTTGCTAGGGCTCATTAGAGACAATGATGGGAGTGACTTGCATGAAGTCGACCATCTCCTCATAGTGCTTCCCCGACTCCACAAGCCTGGCCATGTAGACGTTCTCTTGGCATAATGAAGGAGCAGTGGCAGCCATTGTTGTTGATTCAATTACAATTTGTCAGAGAGAGGATTTAAATTCGTGATCTACGAATCAAGATTTTTTTTTCTCATGAAGATTTTTTTTTGTGGGTGAGTTTGAGTTATCAGAGATAATTTATAGGAAAATATTGGGGGTGGAGGAAAAGAGTGAAAGGAAGGGTAAGGATTGCGTCAGAGGGAGGGCTTCTTGGAGTTAAGACTCTGTTTGGATATCATCATTAAGGGAATGAGAGCAAAGGGTAGAAAAAGGGAAAGTGTCATGACCTTACTCTTATTTGGATAGAGTTAGTAAAGGGAAAGAAAGGAAGTTCACCCCCTTGTTTGGATACATTTATTAAAGGAGGGGAAGGGAAGGAATGTAATTATTATTACAAATTTACCCTCAATTTAGCTTGTAAATTCATTTTATTCTTTTTTCTCAATAATACAATAAATTGCTTGTACTAATAAAATTTTCATATATAGATCCAATAAAATTGCTTGATTTGAGGAACATATTTACCCAATAAAAAGGAAAGTAAAACACTTTTTTGAAGCAAAATTGTTGAATTAAAAAAATAAGTGAAAGTTTGTAAAGTACATAAACTTGTCATAATTATTCTCCTAAGTACAATATAATTACAACAAGTAGCATTAATATATAATGGGAGCAAACTCACACTTTCCAAAATAATATAATTTCAATAATAAGCATTAGTATATAATTCAAGGACTTTATAGTAGGAAAAGTAAATTTTGGGAAAAAAAACGTAAAAACTTAAAAATAACACATACTTCAAGACGCAAAAAGAAAAAATAGAAGAAAGAAAAATGTTATGGGACAAAATAGGTAAAGATTCTGTTGCAATAGATAAAATTGTTAGGACCTTTTTATTGACATTAAAATTGACAATTGACAATTGTGAAATATAACTATAACAAGCATTACCAAGAACTATTTCATTAACATGATCCAACATTTCGTCAAGTCACTGAGTAGTAATAGTAGTTCCACATCAGCCCATTTGTATAATATATTTATTAAATAAAAAAATTTAAAAGTAATTATATTATTTGTAAATAGTGATTTTGCAAAAGATTATATACTACTCATGGAAAAGGGGTATATAACCTGTATGGAAAAGGGGTAATGGGATATCACTTGGTTAGAGACTAATAAAAAACAAGTAAATTTTATTTATGGTCCCTAATCTTTTTGCATCATCTTAAACGGGTCTTTAACTTTTATTCTGTTGTCTTAAAGTCCATAACCTTCATATTTTTGTCCAATTGTAGTCATTTCGTCATTTTCAGGGTTAACTTTAACAGAATTTTTATTAAAAATGATAACCTTGGTCCCACATTTTCTTATTTCTACACAAATTACCCTCACGCTAATGAATTTACCACTACAACCATCATTTCCTCCTTTCTCACTCTCTCACAATCTCCAGCTGTCACGATCCCAGTCCATTTACCTGAAATCACATCATTGTATCCTCATCCTTATTTTCTACCCGAAGTCGGCCAATTTACCACTACATTTATCCATGTTTGCCCAAGATCAATCTAGATATCTTAATTGCACTTGTGATTTAGAGGAAGAAGGTCTCCAGAGAAGAAGGTGACATCGTTGACCACCAGAGTCGTTGAACGGTTGATTTGGAGGAAGAAGATCTCCAAAGAAGCAATACCTTCGGTTCTCAAACTATCAATGTAGCCAATGTTATAGTGACAAGCACCGTCGAAGCAGTCGTAGTGGCGATCGGGGCCATGGCAAAGAGGGTGGTTGCAGGGAAGCGGCCAGTAGGTAGAAGAAGTATCCTGCGAGTATTTGGGGACCTTTTGCTGAAAGCAATTGATGCAGGGCTCACATTACTTCCAGGTAAGCCCACAGCCAGTGTCCATGTACAGCAAAACGACGGCAGAATTCTTGCCCAGTTTTACTTCAACTATGAAGTAAAATTGCTCTTACGACGCCGACAGACGGATCATTTCAGAGCTCAAGGAGCTGGAGTTTCGAGCTTGATCCATGGAGGATTTGATCATCCGGTCAAGACGTTCATGGTGGGTGAAATTGAGCGGGAAGAAAGGGAAGTGTAGGGAGTAACTTGGGATGAGTTTGATACTAAAATCGAAATTGGTTTAAAGCATAAGGTTGGAGCTGGGAAAGTATTAGGAGGTAGAGAAGGTTTGCCACGGTTTGGATCACCATTTTTTGGATGACTTGTTGGTGAAAAAAGTTGAATCTTGTCCAAAATATTTATAATAGTTTCTGTGTTTCTGACATGAATTTTGGAATCTGTTCGTGTGCATAGTGAATTTTTTCTTGCCATTTTTCAAATTTTTTGACAAGTTTGGGAAAGAAATTATATATATAGGATTGATTCGGTTTTTGGTAATGGATTTATATCTACTATTCAATTTCATAATTAGGGCTAATTTGAGAACTTTTTATGCTAAATTTGTTCCATAAAGATAGCTTTCGTTTCAAGGTTATTTTGAAGCTTTAGTCAGATGTTAATTTGAAATTATGGGTTAATTAAGGTTCCATCAGTTGAAATTAATTTCCTTTTTTTATTATCCAATGTAAAAAATAAAAATAAATCATAAAACATATATGCTTTTGTAAAAAAGAAAAAAAATCACAAGTGCATTTAAGATATATGAAAAATATTTTTCCTAATTTACCACTACATTTTTTGTCGTTCCTATCATTCAATTCAGTGATCGGATGAAACTGGATTAATGGGTTCGGGTTTATGAAGAGAGATTTGGATTTTAAATTTGAACTTCAATAATTCTTTGTTTGTGTTTGATTTAGATTGATCTTGAGTGAACCTGGACAAATGTAGTAGTAAATTGGCCGACTTCGGGTAGTAAATGAGGATGAGGATACAAGGATGTTATTTTAGGTAAATCAACTGGGATCATGGTAGCCGAAGATTGTGAAAGAGGGAGAGATGGGGAGATGATGGTTGTAGTAATAAATTTATTAGCGTGAGGGTAATTTGAGTAGGAATAAAAAAAATAGGACCAATGCTGTCATTTTTCATAAAAATTCTGTTAAAGTTAACCCTGAAAATGATGGAATGACCATGATTAGACAAAAATATGAAGATTATGGACTTTAAGATGACAGAATAAAGGTTAGGGACCCATTGAATATAACACAAAAAGGTTAGGGACCATAAGTGAAATTTACCCAAAAAAAACCCATCGGACTTGTGTTTCATTATTCGTAGCTACCAATACCAGCTCCTGCTGAAAAGCAACCCAAAAAACAAAATAAAACTCGGCAACTTCCTCCCCTACGCCGCTCAACCGGTGGCCCGATCTCCACCATCATGCCATCTATCTCGCCTCCTGGCCGCCTGGCTGCTCCCTAACTCCAGCTCTTCCAACTGCGACGACGACATCTCAATCTCTACTTCTAATTTCACCACCGCCTCCAACCACTTCAGCCTCACCATCCAGTCCTGCCGCCGCCTCGTCGACCCTTCCGACGCCCGATTTCATCGCCGAACACGCTCCCGATACCCATATTCGCCGGAAATCGGAATGAACAGAGTAACGAAAAGAAGAAACAGAGAAACGGAATGAACAGAGCAATTATAACAGAAGGTATTTCCTTTTTATTTAGTAAAAATTTAACGAATTTATTTCTCTTGGTTAAAAACACCTGGTTTCTTCATATTTTTTTTCAAACAAGCATCTGATTCCTTTTTTTTTTTAATGTTTACTTAATGCCGTTAGAGCTCTTATTAATGCCGGCGCAGCCTGGGACGGCCGTTATTGCTCCACCGCCCCCGTTCGACACACTTAACCGGAAGTGAATAAATCTGTTAGGTATCGGCCCGTATTTTCTTTTTAAGTATTTGTTTGGATTGCTACCATTTTAGTTTGGGTTCGCTTGTTTGGTGTCTGTAACTATGTTACGGAACCTATGGCCTTTTTCGCTGTTAGTGTTTGATGATTTGAGAGCTTCCAATAAGTTAGTTCACAAGCTTTCGGTTCCCGAACATACGAAGCAGTTTGTTCATGCAGTTAGACAACCAGAATCACATTCTGTTATATACATACTTTCTGTTCAGAATTTATCAGAGAGATCAGCTATTGATGCAGAGTGTCTCATCAAGGTAGTTAAGCCTGATGCGGTTGTGGTCCAAGTTGGTCAGTCAGCTCTTGAGGAAATTCAGTCTGAAGAGAGCAATTCCGGTAACAATGTTCCAAAACCTGTTCCTACTTCGTCGTTTGAAGTGCTGAAACGTTGCTTTCTCGACAAAATTAGTCAAGTTGAATATGAGAATGTGGCTGGAAGGATGGTCTTGAAAGAGATTTTTGGAATTGGTTTTTATGGGCATTTCTTAGCTGCCAAGAGAGCAGCAAAGGAGGTTGGCTCTCATTATATGGTGCTGGAATCACCACTGGTTGAAAATTCTGCTGTGAATAATAGTTTGGAGGAAGTTGGCACTGGAAATAAACTTCAAGGCTTCGCTCCTAGTTTGGCTCCACAAACAGTGGGATCAGCTGTTTTTCCAAGTTCGAGGCGGTTCTGCATTACCAATGATTTACAGTTGCAAATGGTCAAGTTGTTATCTCCACAGATGCATTTCTTAGAATCCAAGAACTCTGCTCTTGGTTCAACTTCAGGTAAGGTGTCGAATATAATTCAGCACAGAGATGGTTATGAGGCTCCACCATTTGCTCAATCAATTTATCCCCTCCTCCTTGATCTGCATGACATATTTTCTGATCTACCTTCAGTAGGAAGGGCTTTAGCTTATGCTCAGAAAATGCTGTTGGATGTAAACATTGGTGAGGTTGTTGATTCCCAGATCGTATCTGAGGTTCATACTTTTCGTGTTGCAGTTGAGGGATTGAGGATTGCTCTTAACAATGCTGGTAGACTGCCATTGAGCAGATATGGAAAACCTAAAGCTCCTAAGGCTGATTTTTCAGGGCTTTCATTGGAGGAGAAATCACATGCAATCTTTGCACAGGCTCTTCAGAGCCAGGCTAAGAAGTTCAATACTATTGTAGCCCTAGTGGATGCTAGAAGTTTAGCAGGTATAAGGATACATTGGAACACATCAGTCCCTGCAGAGATCAAGGACTTACTTGGACATCTTGTTTCACCAAGCACTGGTGATGGAGAAACCTCAATTCAGTCTGACAGAAAGCGTTTATTGCCTAGCAAACCTGTTGTAGCAGTGGGTGCTGGGGCAACAGCAATTTTAGGAGCTTCGTCTTTGACTAAGGCCATTCCAGCATCAACCTTCATGAAGACTGTAACGTTTAAGGTTCCAGCTTCAATGAAAATTATGATAGCTCAGAGCCAGAAGGCAATGGCTCTTGCTCTAAGCAAAACTGCTGTTCCATCAAAACTTGTATCCCCAGGACTAGCGAGCTCTGCGAGCAATTCATCATTCTTAAATGCAGCTGCCTCAGCTGAGAAAATTCGAACAGTGGTTCACAGTGTTATAGCCTCTGCCGAGAAGACAAGCATTTCAGCCATGCGAACTGCTCTTTATGAAATAATGAGGAAAAGGAGAATACAGCCGATTGGAATCCTACCATGGGCAACTTTTGGATTTAGTATGGCAACTTGTTCAGTGTTGCTGGTTTACGGAGATGGTATTGAATGCGTTGCTGAGTCTTTTCCTGCAGCTCCCTCGATTGCCAGTTTGGGTCGTGGTATTCAGAGTTTACATCAGGCATCTCAGGCAGTAATGCAGAATGATGGCAATAGGATACAAAAGTCTATAGAATCTTTAATGTACAGATTGAAGAAGATAAAAATCCAATAGTTGTTTTTGTATGCCTATAGATTTATGCGTCATGAAGTGCTACTGGTTCGGATGGAGGAAGGGTTGTTCTGTAAATACAAAGTCCACTTCATCAGCTATGTCTCGTTAAATGAGTAACTACTTTTTCCTGACTGGAAAAATAGGTTCGACCATCTGTATTATGGAATTCTCTTCCTTGAAATTGAAAGAAGTTGCAGTTTTGGTTGTGGAATTTGTCCAATTTCCTTTAGTTGCATAGTAGTTTTTCGTGTAGTTGATGAAGGCTTTTGAGGTTGAAATGAAGATCCTCGAATTGAATTGTGACTTTATGGAGAGAGTTGCCTAGCGTAGCAACGTAATTAGGCCCTTTGAGGCAATAATGTGAACAAATATAACAATAGTAATAACCTTTTGAAGCTCTCCAGGTTATCTAAAGGCGTCTGGCATGGCTGCTATGTTTATAAACGGATAGTGTCTATAAATCATTTGATGAAAGTTTGTTTAGGTTCATTTATTTACGTAAACGAATAAATACGAAGAGAGCTTTCTGTTCGTTTAGTTAAATGAACAAATACAAACATTGTTTTGTTTGCTTGTTTATATTTATGAATAGTTTAGTTATTATTCATTTATGTTTGTTTACTCTTTTTTATAATAGTTATACATTTATTGTTATATATATTTTGACATTTGTTCATTTATATTTACAAATGATTGGTTTAGGGTTTACGAACATAATTAATATTGTTCACAGGCGTGTTAATGAGCAAACAGTTCATTTAGGGTTCATGAACACGTTTGCTTGTATAAGTTCGTATGAGTCACGCTAATGTTATTATAAAAAAAACGAAAACAAATGAATATTGTCGTTTCAGTTGCTCGTAACATGTAGCATTTATGATGATTGGAATGGGAAATAATTGTGGATTGAATCCATATAGCCTTTCCCAGTGAATGGGACTGCCCTTTTTCCTTTTTTATTCATGTGTCTGTGAACTAATCGACACACTTGAACTTGGCTATAGGTGAAGGGGTAAAAGGAAGAACAATAAATTGTTTTCCCAGAAAATCTTTGCTAGTTTTGCTTCATGGGTGCCCAAGTTGAACATTGCTCGATTGTTAATTTTTCACTAAGCCATGGTTTATTCGATTTTAGTCACTTGAAGAGTTTGCTGGGCAGTGGGTTGATTGAAACCTCCAACTCCATGTAGAAAGTGTCCAAGTATAAGATGCAAAATGTCATGAGTTGAAGTTCTTAAGGACATCGAGGTCGTTTTTGCCCAGAAAAGAAAAGCGTTAATCCCAAATAGGCCCTAAAAGTGCACATAATATCACGTTCTGACCCCTGAACTATGAAATGTATAATATACTACCCTCCACTAACATTTCATACTAAAGTTCGATTGTGCCGTTGATTCTAGGAGTCGGGGTGGGAGGAAAAAATTATAGAATAATGCAGTGGTTGCCAAAAACAGGTAATGACTTTAAATCTCTTTATTATTCTATTTAAGATGTAAATTTTGTAATACCACAATTTGAGGCCTTGCATATTTTTTTAAAATTTTACTCCTACCTGAGACAAAATCTTAGGGCAAGTTCGGATTCCATTAATGGGATTAATGGGTTAGCCATTTAAGCCCTGCCAACAAATGGTTGTAGATAGGAAACGGTTGTAGATAGGAAACGAAAAGAGGCCTGTACTTGGGAAAAATTATCATCTTTGGCCACTGAGCGCTTTTGACATGTGTGGACACCCTCTCTCCTCAGTCTTGATTTCCTCCATGAGACACCAACCCCTGGTTGAGGTGTCCTTGTCCACCGTCCTAAACAAAGCCGTTGCCCACTGGCCACCAATAGCTCTAGATCAAATTCCCCACAGCCAAGCACCAATTTAGGTGATCTTGGCCCAGACACACAAGGCATAATTGAAGCTTCGCAACACTTTTTTTTCAACCACCATCGTTTGATGTGGCCGCTGTGACAAATGAATAGCTTACCGTTAATTGAATTCTTCACGGGCTTGTCTGTATGCAGCTTCGGTCCGCCAATGGTTGAGCAACAAAACTCATGAAATCATGAGGGAAAATAGGCAAATCGGACAAGTAGTAGGCTATATAAGTTATGAAGAACGAGAATGAAAAGGGTAGGTCAGGCGGTGACCTTAAGCGTGCATCTTGTTGCCGCTTGGGAGTCCAGTGCGCGAATTTGCGCTTTCTTCCTTATTAAGCGCGCTTCCGTTTTTCCAGTTCGCAATTTCCATGTAACCCAAGAATTCCATCCCAATGTAAGATTCTCTTGCTTTTTTTATACAGTGATTTAGTTGTCGTAGTTAGAAGCAAAATCTAAACCCTATAAAGAAACCAAAAGCCCTCTAATAGGCACTAGTTCTAAAAATATTGTCTTCCTTCTTGCTGATTCTACATATGCGATTGGAACAAGTTGGAAGTTTGCAGGTTCTTTGCACAAAAGCAGTGGCATATTTCAGTATCTCTTGCAAATTGGAAGCCTAGTTATAGAATAGAAGAAATAGATTTGTTATGTTGGTGTCTCAGTGATTGGTACGTAAGTGAATTTAGGTGGTGTTTGGATGTGAAAATTTTTCTTATTTTTTTTTTTCAAATTTTCTTTGATAGAAGTTTGAATGCATAGGTAGTTTTAATAATGTAGAAAACCTTGTTTCTAAATTTTAGAAAACTCATGTTATAAAATAGAAAACTTTGTTTTAGATGTTTTCCATTTTAACACATGAATTTTCCAAAGCTTAGAAAACAGAATTTTTCATATCCTTAAAATATACCATACACTCAAACTTTCATCAAAGAAAATTTAAAAAAGAGAAATGGGAAAATTTTCTACAACTAAACGCCACCTTAATGTTTCCATTTAAACTTCTTGCTGAATTGTTGGCAGCAGAGCATTAGTCATCGCCATCGGTTGTCCTTGCCGAAGTCAGCGATGTTTGTCTTTTAGTTTAGTTTTCTTGCATTGTTCTCGGCCTTAATTCTTATGACAAGTTTGAATTAAAAAATTAATACACTCATACCAGTAGTCGTTTGTCTTACTCATCATGTAAGCCATTCTCTTGTTTGTTTGAGATAAAATATTCATTAATGAAGCAAAGCTATAGAGCACCAATACAAGACAAAACTATAAAATACAAAGTATAGGTTAAGAAAAATGTAGGACCATAATTTCTTTTATTGATGGTTTGAGGGAAGATTTTGCATTGCCATTGCGGCAACTATTGAAGAAAATGATAAAAAATAAAACAGTAACATGTAAAAAATTTTTACCGGTTAACTGGTTGTTTTGGTTGTAATGGTTGTTGTAAATGTAAATAAGTTTAGTTTATAAAGGGAATAAAGTATAAAAAATGAAATAAATGTGTAATATTATATTAAAAAATTCAATAAATATAATTGTTAACAAGTTAGTGGTAAATAATTTAGATAGAAGCAAGAAAAATGGTATTACATAGTTTGAGAGAAAGAGAGTTAATGTGATTAGCTTGATTCAATGTGGGATAAAAGTAAAAAAAAAAAAAAAAGCATTAAAGAATTTAAGAGAAATAGCAGTATGTATTAACAGAAAAATAAGAGGGGGGGAATGAAAAATGAATGGGAACTAATGTGAGAAATTTGATTTAATATGGAGAATTGAATTAATATAGGAGTTGTAGTTTTATTTATTGGTAAGAGGGAGTTAATACAGCCAATGAGAGTAGATAGATGGATGAGAGGAAGTCTGGAAGTAGAAGTTTAAAAGCTTTAGAGTTTGTTAATCTTCTTCCATAGTTGTAACTCTAAAGAAGATTAATTATCAATGTGAAAGAAGAATGTGAGTGTAATCTTCTTCCATAGTTGTAACACATTTAGCACATTTTCCTAAATTTTATCATTTTTTTAATTTTATCGCCTTTTCTACATTTTTATCTCTTTTTTTAAATTTTTATTGCCTTTTTCAATTTTTTATCTTCTTTTCAACATTTTTGTAACTTTGTTCAAATTTTTATCGCTTTTCTAAAATTTTGATCGTCTTTTCATAATTTTTATTGTCTTTTATAGAGGTTTATCGCCTTTTTATATCCTTTAAGGGTTAATGACAACATCCCCCCTATGGTCTAATGTAACTTACACTTTGCCCCTTATCTTTAAAAACTAATACTTTTCCCTGACTTCATTTATAGTGTTTTACAACAACTTCTAACATCCACAATTAAAACATTTGATAACCAAAATTCATTAATTTTAAGACTTTTCATATTTCTTTCGTAACTAATTGAACTTTAAAAAATACTAAAATGATTTTACACAAAAAAAAAAGGATATACATGAATGAATAAGTCAACCACTAATTTAGCGGTTAATTTTTTGAGGAATGTGGTTCGTAAAGTGGCTCCTTAATACATACCAGCGGTGTAAATTCTAGATGCAATGGTTGAAAAAGTGGCCTCTAACAATGTATCAGTGGTTTCGAGTCAGGCCCCTCAAATTGAACCACAACACCCCACAATTTGTACCACAAAAAAATGCGGTCTATATTATGGCCCCTAAAATGTTCATTATAAATTTAGTGGTTCATTTTCTGGAGTGCATGGTGCATAAAATGACCCTTCAAATTAAACCACAAGAGACTAGAAATTGTACCACAGAAACGCAGTTAATGTTCTAGCCTTGAACACACACTAGTGGTTTATAAAGTGGCCCTAAACACATACCAACTTTATAAAGTGGCCCTAAACACATACCAACAGTTTAATTTCTGGGTAAAGTTATTCAAAAAGTGGCCTCTAACCGTGTACCAATGGTTTCGAGTCAGGCCCCTTAAATTGATCCACAACACCCCACAATTTGTACCACAAAAAAATGCGGTTTATATTATGGACCAAAAAATGTTGATCACTAATTTAGTGGTTCATTTTATGGGGTTTAGGGTTGCATAAAGTGGCCCATCAAATTTAACTACAAAAGCCCAGAAAAATTGCACCACGGAAAAGCGGTTAATATTTTGGCTACGAAAAATCAACAACTAATTTAGCGGTTAATTTTTTGGGAAATGTGGTTCATAAAGTGGCCGCCAAACACATACCAGCGGTTTAATTTCTTGGTAAAATGGTTCATAAAGTGGCCCTTAACTATGTACCAGCGATTTCGAGTCAGCCCCCTCAAATTGAATCACAAAATCCCATAATTTGTACCACAAAAAAAATGCGGTTCATATTATAGCCCAAAAAAACTCACCACAAATGTAGCGGTTGCATAAAGTGGCATCTCAAATTAAACTACGAGGGCCTAAAAAGTGCACCACAGAAAAGCGGTTAATATCTGGCGCCAAAAAGTAAACCACTAATTTAACGGTTAATTTTCTAGGGAATGTGGTTCACAAAATGGCTCATAAATATATACCGGCGGTATAAATTATGGGTAAAGTGGTTAAAAAATATATTTTTAGAATCTAAAACGATGCAAACAATTTTTTCATTATAATATGGCCTTTCTCTTCTGTCTCACACTTTTTGTCTTCCGAAACATTTTGTTAGGACTCAATTAGAAACTTCATAAGTTTCAGGACTAAGTTGATAAAAGACTAAAAGTTTTAGGCCTCAAAGTGTCATTTTAGCCCAAATGGTTGGTGGTAATACTTTTTTCTCTAACCAAATGCTTTTTTTCTCTAACAAATACTGTTGTTCCCCCCTAAACGTTTTTTCTCTTTTTGAAATGCTTTTTATTAAATGTAGTTATTAGTTCACCAAATTTAATTATTTTTTAAGTTCAACAGTCAATAAATTATATAATAATATATATTAAAATGGTTGAAACTTATTTCTTATTTTTTAAAATATATTTAGCATCATATTTTCCATTTTATCTACTAGTATTACATATCAAGTAACATGGTTTTCAAAAGTAAAAAGTAAGTCATGAAAAAGTTTTACCCGTTAACTAGTTTGTTTCAGTTGTAAATGTAATAATAAGTTTTGTTTATAAAGGGAATAATGATTAGACAGATAAAATAATTTGTAATATTATATTAAAAATTTTATTAGTGGTAAATAATTTAGGTAGAAATAAGAAAAATTGTTTTAAATAGTTTGAGAGAAAGAGAGGAAATGTAATGAGTTTGATTTAATGTGAGATAAAGGTAAAAAAAAAATAGTTTTAAAGAAGTTGAGAAAAGGAGGATCATGTATTAATAGAATAAGAAGAGGGTGGGTGTAATGAAAAAGGAATGAGGATTAATGTAAGAAATTTGAATTAATATGAAGAAGTGAATTAATGTAGTAGTAGTTGTTGTGTTTGTTAGAAAGAGGGAGTTAATACAACTAATGAAGATAGATAGGTGGAGGGGAGGAAGTGTGGAAGTAAAGGTTCAGAAGTTTCAAGTACATCTTTTTCATATTTGTATCTCAACATAAGATTAATGTAGACATGTGAGAAGAGAATGTAAGTGTCAATTATCAATAAATCATAAAGGGAGGATGTGTAAATTAGAAAGAGTTTATGAAAGATTAGCTCAGTAGTGATGCTTAATTTATTTGTGAATATTTAATTTTGAAGGTTTGTCAAGTGCGTAGTAAAAGAGTTAAAAGTAAAAGCCTTTCTAACTAAAACGCATTTGTTTGGACTAAATCGCTTTTGTTTTTTACCAAATCCCATTTTTTTTACTAAGTCACTTTTTTCGCAAATAAGATGTTTTTATTACTAATAAAAAGGCGATGATGAGTTAGCATTATGTTACATATAAAGGCGATGAACAAGATAAGTATAGAAAAATGATTAATTATAAGAAAAGCACTGGAACGCTGTATAGGTGACAATTGACAGAAAAATGCGATAATGAAAGCAAAAAGTCGATAAACTAGTAAGCAATTATTTTCATGTAAAAATAATCACTTTTTCTTGCTCATTATCTTTTTTTTTTTATTTTTGTAAAATTGTTATTCGCCTTAAATTTTTTGTCACCTTTATTGGTTTTTAAACGTTTTTATGCTATCTTGTCACCTTTTTTATATTTATTGTCCTTTTTTTATATATATCAGCGGACCCATGATTTTAAACATAACAGCGGACCCGTAATTTTAAATCACTAAATGTGTAGTATATATTCAGGAACCCTTATTGGAAACCACATATTTAATTGTGAACCACAGAGTTAGTGGTTCATAATTTGGGTGTTAGTTGTTTAACTTCAGGTCACCTGATTTTTAACGACAATTGTTGTGATTTGTAATTAGAGTTCTGAGGCAGTTTACTTCTAAGGCAAACATATTTCTGGATCCCTTATCACCTTTTTAGGTCAGTCAATTGGTTTCTAGACATTATCGATTTTTTGTTTTGTTTAATCACTATTTTAGACTATTATCACTTTTTTTGTCGCCTTTTCGTACTAGTAATCACTTTTTTTATTTGTTATCACTTTTATTTTATTTTATCTCTCTTTTATAATGCTAATCACTTTTTTTATGTTTATGATTTTTAAAGTATAAAATGTAGTTATAAGTTTCCCACTTATAAGTTTAATTTATTAATCGAATAAATGCTAGAAATATGAAATAATGTGTAATATTATATTACAAAGTTCAGTAAATATAATTGTTGGCATTAAAAATGTCATTAAAAAGTTTGAAAAAAAGAAGTGAACTGGTGGGTGGAAGGAAAAGGAAACAGCATTTAATGTGATCAATTTGATTTAATGTCATATATGAGTAGAAAAAAAATTGTATTTAAGAGGTTAAGTGAAAGAGTAGTATTAACTTAGAACTAGGTTGGTGGAAAGGAAAAAGGAATAAGAGTTATTGTGAAGAATTTGATTTGATGTGGAGATAGGAACAAATGTCATACCAGTGTTGTGTTTGCCGGTAAAGAGTTAATACAATGAAAGAAGATAGATTGAGTGGATCGAGGAAATTTGGAACCAAAAGTTAATTTAAAGTAAGGTTAATTTGGCTTTGTTTATTATTTTTCATATTTCTTAAGTCCAAAGAAGATGAATGGAGGAACAATGCAAGAAAGAAATGTGAATGTAGAGCATACGTGAATCATGAAGTGATAAGATGCGAATTCATCACTGGCGAGGTATGAATGATCAAACACGAAAGTGTTTGTGAGAGGGTGGCTCAAGGAATTAGATAAGTAGTGATAATTAATTTATATATTTTACAAATTTTTTTTAAGGTTTTGGGAAGCGCTTAGAGATGAGCAACCCATTCAAACATCTTTTAAAAACAGACTAATCATATTTGATAAAAGTCCCATTTGTTTTTGTCGTAAGTCATGTTTCAATTGAGGTGTTGGTTGATCAGTTAGCGTTATTTAGGCGATGAAGCATATGAACATGTGATTATATGCTTATACCAAAAAAAGAAATTGATGAACATGCGATTATATGTTTATACCAAAAAAAGAAATTACCTCAATACAACATCTTTATGTAAAAAAAAGGTGATTGTACCAACATATGAGCGTTTAACTATGTAAAAAAATGATTATGAAGCAGGAAAGTTGATACTTGTGAAGAAAAGGCTACTGTTGCGGATACATGTTGTAAAAGAAATGAGAGTAAACACTTTTGTGGGGGCATATCATGAAAGCATTTGTTGTTTTAAAAAAATGTTAATTATTAATACATTCACGTGTGTTATGCAGGTGATAGAAATTTACAACTATTATACATGTGTGAAATTAACAACTATAGTGAACTTGGTGGGCAATCGACGTACGAAAAGGAAGAAACGGATGGACATAGAACATGGCAAACGAAAGGAATACTAAGTGAAATGGCCATAAGAATAAGTGGATCCTATAAGATTTGTTTTCATGAAGTGGAGAGTGATTATGGTGAGAATGTACATAATGATGATCAAATTGGTTTGACTGAGAAATCACATGAGGAGGTAGATGAAATTCCAGCAAGGAATGAATGGAATGCAATGGTTATGAGGATAAATAAACCAGTTGTACTTTGGGGGATATAAAATTTTCATGAGATAGAATTTAAGTCTATTGAAAAGGCTGAGCAATTCTATAACTGATATGCGTATATGATGGGATTTTCTACGAGAAGGAAAGATATTAAAGTTGATGATGGGGGAATCGTATATAGGAGCAGATGGGTTTATGGGAAGGAAGGGCACAATAAACCAAAATTGGAATTAGCAGATAGAGTAAGAGAACCTAGGAGGGTGAGTAGATGCGGCTGCAGAGCATCATTTCAAGTTAATTACAACCGCATATCAGGAAAATAAGCAGTAAAAGAGTTAAATGCCAACCACAATCATGAGCTTGTCGAACAAAAAGAAGTTCATATATGCAGATCTCAAAGACGAATAAATGTAGCTGATAAAGAACGAGCCGAACAAATGAGAAATGTTGGTATGAAGACAAGTCAAATTATGGATTACATGGTGCAGGTTGTGGGAGGCTATGGTAGCGTGGGGTTTACTACCAAATATTTGTACAATTATGTAGATAGCGATAGGAAAGAGCAAATTTTAGATAGTGATGTAAAGACTGCAATTGCATACCTAACTTGTCATGTAAGTAGAGACCTTGAGTTTTATTGTCGATATGCAGTTAATAAAGAAACTAGGTTACATTATATTTTTTAGGTTGATAGTTCAATGCGTATGGACTAAGCATGCTTTAGTGATGTTATTGGATTTGATGCGACATTCAAAATGAAAGAATACATGATGTCGTATATTGTGTTTATTGAGCTAAACCACCACTATAATACCATTGTTTTTGGATGTGCACTCATGTCCGATAAGTCTGAGAAAGGTTATGTGTGGCTGCTAGAAAGGTTCTTAGATTGTATGGGCGAAAAAGCACCTGGAGCAGTTATCACAGATGGTGACAAAGCAATGTGACTTGCAATAAGGAGAGTGTTTCCAAATGCAAAACACCATCTGTGCTCTTGGCACTTACAAGGCAATTGTAAGGAGAATGCGAAGGTTGAGGGAAGGTTGAGGGATTTAGAGATCATTTCACAAAGATGATGAATAGTGTGGATAATGTGGATGAGTTCGAGAAGCAATGGGCAAATACTGTTGCCTTGTTCAATCTGGAAGATAATGAGTGGGTGCAAGAAACATATGAAAGGCGTGAAATGTAGGTAATCTGTTATTTGAAACAACATTTTTTTGCAGGGCAGACAAGTACCCAAAGATCAAAAGAGATGCACTCTTATAAAAAAAGGTTTCTTGGAAGCAAGCTTAAGTTGTATGAATTTGTAAGACAGGTTGATATTGCACTAGGAAGATTACATAAGATTGAGGTGCTAAACAATTTTATGGGCAAACACACAAATCCTCAATTCATTACACATCTTAAGACACTTGAGAGGCATGCAGCTGAAGTGTACATCCCATCAATGTTCCAAAAAGTGCGTGGCAAGATAATAGAAAAGGTAAATTATTCTGCTATATTACATTGTATGAATGGGAAGGAAAAAATGTACCGTGTTGGTCGATATGGTAGCATGGCTCAACCACGGTTGGTACATCACTTGTTTGAGAGAGAAATATGGGAATGTTCATGCAAAGAGCCAACTTACATAGGTAAATCATGGTTCAAATTAAGTTATTAATGTGATTGAATTATAGTTAATGTTTTTTTATTGATATATATTTATAGTTGTGCTAATGAATTGAATGTTATGGCAATGTACTAGGAATTCGATGTCACCATATTTTCTCAGTCCTCAAGTTAGAAAATGCAAGGATGATCCCCGAGAGATTGATCATGAAAAGATGGACAAAGGATGCTAAAAAACTGGGTAAAAATTGGATATTACAGAAAATTTGTTTGTCGGTATAAAGGAGGTGTACAATGCAAGACGGTCACAGTTGACTACCATGGGTAATAAAATTTTTTATCTTGCAGCTAGGTGTGATGAAGAAAGGTATAATGAAGTCAGAGAAGAATTGAGTAAGCTAACTATTTGAGTTGGAGAGTTGTATACCAAGAGGTCAGAAGGATTGAATATTATGGATAGTGAGGCTACGGTTCTTGATTTAGATATAGTTCGTAATACAGTTGTCATCACTGGTAGAAGACATGGTAGGAATAAATCAAATATTGGTGAATGAAGGATGAAGTGCAGAAAATGTGGATTAAATAACCATACAACACATGGGTGCGTGAATGAATCCAAAGCTGACAAAGAATGTCCTAAAAAAAGGAAATGTTGAGGAGGCTGTTTTTGTTCTTAACAAATCACCTAACTTTATCCTGGACAACCATGTTAGTAGTAGCCACACAATCTTTTTAGGTTCTGTAGTTGCCCCAAATAATGAAGACAGTTAAACTAATTCAGTGCCAGACTCTGAAGCCAATTGGAGAACGACACAGTCATTTGTAGGTAATGATAATTCATTCCAGAATTTGTTTAGATCTCAATTCATGAAATGAACCTTCAACACAGAGGAATCTGGGTTTTTTAAGTGCAACGAGGCAACTGACTGTTATGACAATAATGCTGAAAGTAGCTTTCAAGGTACATGGAGGCATCATTCTACTACGAGTTAATATAAGAGATGATTTTATCATGTTGAACCGTGTATTTATTTAAAACCTGGGACTGTAATGACTGGGATTATGAAATGATGTTATTGTGTTAAGAAAGACCGTAGATGTATGTGATTTATTTTAACAAAGTTGTGGGGTAAAATAGCCATATTAAGGAACTTGTGTGCCTAATTTGCGCTTTAACAAGGAAAAAGGCGATTTGAGTTTAAAATAAACAACAAAAGTTAAAAACAGACGATAACATAAAAAGAAAGGCGATAGGATTAATTGAAATGCGAGAATATGTTGATAAAAGCATTTTTTTTATATGAATAAATATTATTTGAAAATAAGAGGAAATAAATAATATATTTATCATACTTAAATCTATATAAAGCTTCAGAGGAATAAAATTTTAGCATCCACGGTACATCAATATAACATGAGATAGTTCAAAAATCATGCATATTGTCTTGAAACAAAATTGAAAAGCATATCATATTGTCTGTAAACAAAATTGAAAAGCATCCTAGTTCCAATGCCATTCACCTTTTCCTTCCCCTTTTAGCTGCAGGCTTATCTTTCATGTGCTTAGTACGGCCCTACAACCGCCCACCAGATGGAAGCTCATCTAAGTCTAACCTCATCATCCGACTCCACAACTGAGTCATCTTCATCGTTATCCTCATCCTCTTTATTCCCACCATCGGAATCTAAATCTTCTTCACCAAGAATGTCTTCATGCTGGCCATTGTCATCCAGCTCATCTTCTTCTAAATAGGATTGGGCACCAACTTTGTCACTCTCATCTTCATCATTGTGGGAACCTTTGTCCTGCACCACTTCTTTGCCAGGACGATGATATTGCCTGTGTTCCAAGCCAGCCTCTACAGTTGTTCCTCCACATGTCACCTAGAACCATAAGATCATTAATATGTCATAGTTGGAAACAAAATTTTATATAGACTATAGACTTACACACTGTTTCAAAGAAAATTTCTTCACATCCTTCAACATTTTGTCCGTTACAGCCTTTTTAAGACCTGCCACCAAGTGCAGCAGCTTCTCGACGATGTCTCTCCTCACCTATACATTACATTTTAAAATCAAAAGCTAAGTTTGTTACAGTATTGAGTACAATAACATAGGACATGATAAACTTACAAATTTTATCGAATGATCAAGCGGTAGACCCTCGGCATCCTTATCCTCAATGCTTAGAATTCTTAGCAGTTTAGCCTCTCTCTGTCTCGATATCTGTGAGCAACATAGATGTTGCAGGTAGTTGTATTTCAGTTCCTTCTACTATAATGTTTGCTTCGCATAAAACAGTAGACATAGATGTCTCACCTAAGTCATTGGTAGATGCATCTGGGTTGTCACGGAACAGGGCCCCAGTGCCCCATAACCTTGTAGGCCTTAAGGATTTATGAATCCCACTAGTTACTATTGGCTAACTATTACTTGTCAATATAAATTAAACAATTTATATGCAACTAGTTTCTTAGCCTACTCAGTTTAAGTTATGCATGCTTCTGTCCTGGCAATGCAAACGAATTTTTATAAGTCGTGGATTAAAAACATTGCTCAAGCATTTCACTAAAACATATATAAAACGTGCCAAGACCTTGAAAATACTGGTTGCTTTAACTACAAGTAACAGTTTGTGCATACATTATACCTCTAGCATGCACCCAAAAGTAACAAGATGGGTTTACATCACAATGTATCCTATTAGAGGCAACTTACGTAGTACACAAAGTACTATGTACAAGAGACAAAAACTACTAACTAAGATCAACTACTTGAGTCCCACCTTGAGCTATACCAAGCTCCAAGTGTAAACCCTTCACTAGATCTTGTTCTTGTGTACTCTTAGCCTCTACACTGTAAAGGCACAACTTGGTTAGCACATAACTTATATCACAAGTAACTTAGAATCACTAGGATTCTCAAGAGAAATACCTACAAAACAGAAAACTTAGGCCTCGACTATCACTTAGTGATTAGGCCCGGAGTTAGAACCTGCACAATAAAACTTAAGGGAATGAGTACTTGAAAGTACTCAGTAAGGATCCCTTGAATACCTGCAAGGAAAAATGCAGCAACTATGCAATATGGCAACCAAGCAATCAAACAAGCAATTCAATCAACAAACAACTCAAACAATCAACAAAATATAAAATATGCAATGTATGAATGTATGGTATGAAATGCACACAATATATGCACTTGGGACTTTCTGCACTCTAGGTGCCTTAAAACTTTGCCGTGAGCTCAAACGGCGGAGGTACTTGAGATACTGGCCCTCGTATCCCGGATACTTTACCTCACTTAAGTCCCACTTATGGGTTCTAGAGTAGGTCGTCACCTATCTTAAACTTACCCGCCTTTACCCTTAACTTATTGTACAGGGTAGTCTTCCTATGTGGTTTAACTAGCCAAACCCTCAAGGTTTAACTCAGAACACTATTAGTGGCTTGCTTACCAAACCAAATGGTTCGGTTGGGATCGACTTAGGTTTTTCTCTTCATTGACCATAAGTAAATGACGCTCTATACGGCCAATAAAGAGTCTAAAAACCCACTTAAATCCCCTTAATGCTCATCTAAAAGCTTAAGCACTATGAATAACTTAGCCACCAAGTCACACTTTTGTTCTTAACCACACCACTTGACTACCTCTTAAATAATGCACAATTCCCGCTCTAGGAACGAATTCTAGACCCAACCGAGGCTACGGAACGCCTTAGAATAGCCTAGGAATAGAAACCGAGAGTCTAAGCTGCTCTTAAGATGGCTGGAAAAATGGCCCAAAATTCCTTAAGGTCACCTCTGGCGCTGCGGCGCCAAAGAGCAAAAGCACAGCGCCGGCGAACAAAACTTGCTGAGTGAAAAATCGCCCCCTAGCGCCGCGGCGCCAGTACACTTACTTCTGGCGCTGCGGCGCCAACGCTGTTTTCTGCGTTGCGCGACAGCTGCGTTCTTGCACTTAAACTACTCA
The DNA here is from genome assembly GCA_039654915.1 of Aquilaria yunnanensis. Classification (NCBI taxonomy): domain Eukaryota; kingdom Viridiplantae; phylum Streptophyta; class Magnoliopsida; order Malvales; family Thymelaeaceae; genus Aquilaria; species Aquilaria yunnanensis. Next base: position 53,182,700 of record CM077600.1, read on the forward strand.
AACTCTCTCATTTCTAATCCAAATGATTTAGGTCTTGTTCCTAATTCATTCCCACACACAAAACTACCAAACCATGCATTATTTAAGCTTAATTACTTGAACCCTTACCTCAATTTTAGCTACAAAGCAAGCATTGCAACACAATCAACCTTAGCTCAATCAAGCTTCCTTGAGTTCCACACCTAAAACCAAAGCAATTTGGCATCCAACCCAATCAAACTAAGACCATTTCTAGCTCTAGAAACAACCTAGAATCAATCCAAATGATTCCAAGAAGCTTACCCACGAAATTTAGTTCCAAACAAGCTTCCAAGAGTCAAATGAAGCAAGAACACTAGCAAAGAAGCTTGGTGATTCTTTCTAACACCTTGGGCACCCTTAATTTGATGAAGAAATGCAAGAAAATGAAAGTTTGTGCTGCGATTTTGGGAGAGGAGATGGAGCTACGAAATTTGAAGTTTGAGGCAAATGGTTAAGGGAGAAGAAGACTTAACTTATATATGTGTTTAAGGCAACTTTTCCCTCTCTTGCACTTAAGTCCTCATACTCTCAAAAGCTTCAAATGAGTCACTAAACTCTCACCCAAAACTACATTTCTTTGCTCTAAAGGATGCTTAAAGCTTCTCAAACTTAATTTTCTTGGACACCTTAGCCACTTAAGTTCTAAATGGCTCAAAAAGAACAATTAGTGCCACAAGTTCTCAAAACTCACAATGATGGTTCTAAAAGCTAGAATAACTAATGGTCTTGATTTAACTATGCCAAATCACACTTAGGAACTCACTTACTTAATTAAGCTTACCTTACTTGCTTAACAAGGTGTAACTTGAGGTACTTAATTTAATAAACACTTACTTGATTAATCAACTAGGAGAGCCGTCGCATGGGTCCCCACCTTTCATGGCTTCAGCCAACTCCTTCATCATGCCTTCCCACTACAACTGAAACGTACTAGATAGCAAGATGGTTGAATTATTGTCCCACAATGACCCTTCAACTGCTGCTGTCACTTCCGCACGACGCCACTTATAGTTGAACATGGATGTTGGCAGTGGGTTCGAAATGGTTTTGTCATGCACTTGTTGAAAGCTAATATGTTTTCTGAATATCCTCTCACCTAAAAACCAGGCTCGACCACATGGGCTTTCAAGTAAAATTTGACACCTTGTTGCCCTTAAACTTTCACTCACGTACCGCGGAAGGTCATCCACGTACTTCTCCCATGGCCACATCTTCACCCCCACCACGTCTACTATCTTAAATAGCTTAATATACATTTTTGTGTCATATGCCATGCCCCCCAAGTGTTTCTCAGCATAGTACTTTGTTCTAGGGTATGTCCCATCTCCGCTCAAATTTAGATTACGCCCAAAATTCATAAAATACTCGCACGCCCATGTCTGTAATTGGAAATAATTAATATTGGACATGATTATTCAATAATCATTTCAAATTTGTAACTGATGTACATAATTTAGTAAAGTAATTCAGCTATGTAATAGTTACCTGCCAAGACTACCAAAAGCCACCATTTGATTGAGTACCCCTACCTAGACCATTCATATACAAGTATAGATTAGCTAATGCGGTGCTTCCCCAATTATACTTTGCCAATCGGGATATGTCTGCTATAGCTGAAATCCACCATATATAAAAGCTACGAGTGCTTGTGTCACAGAATATGGTGGTGCCAAAAAAGTTGTTATGAAAACACGAACCAAGTGATTCTTTCTCTCCATTGTATTTGAGCAGTAGCCTCTGTACATGTCAAGTACTAACTTAAAACTCACCTTTCTCTTTTGATGGAATATCTCCCAACATTCATCGACTAGCAGTTGCAAGCGAGAGGCATCTTTGCATATTTCTACATCAATAAGTATCCTATCACCACTGCAATGCAAAGCTAGTTATTGCCGCAAAATCTGCGGGTGTCATGGTCATCTCTCTTATATTTGGGAAGTGAAACATATGTGTCATATCCTGCCAAAAGTAGCTAAGTGCATGAACTATGTGTTTGTTGCAGTAGTTGGACTTCAGTGCTTTGATTGTGTTGAACATGCCCGTTACTTTAATCATATCTTTCACAGTTTTTGGGAACCGATTAAACCACTCCAACAACGACTTGACGTTGCCATGTCTACGGTATGTATTAAGCTTATTCTGTACATATCAAATTGGATGTCACAGTATGAAAACTGCATGTAACATGAAATTGAATATAAAAAGGATCATAGTTTCACAGAAAATGATTTTCTTTTACAATAATAGCGTTTTGTTAACAATATCTCTTTTTAAATTATAGAATCGCTTTATTGAATTACATATAATCGCCTTTCTAATCCAGTTTTATCATTTTCTTCAAATTATTATCGCCTTTTTTAAATTTTAATGGCTTCTATAAAATTGTTGTCAGCTTTTCTACTTTTTTTCACTTTTTAAAGAATATTATAGCTTTCTCCTATAGTTTATTACTTTTTTATTGTATAAACTTTTTAAAATTTATCACATTTTATGAATTTTTATTGCTTTTTTAAAATCTGTCGCTTTTTAAATTATTAGCATATTTTTTAATTTTTAATTGCCTATTTATAATTTTAATCATCTTTTTAAAATTATTCTCGCCTTTTCTACTTTTTGTTTGCTTTTTTAAATAATATTTATTTTGTTTTCCTTATTTTCTTCTTTTTTATTTTATCACTTTTTAAAAATATTTTTTTCTTTTTTGGATTTTTTATCGCCTTCGTACAAAGTTTGTCGCTTGTTATATTTATTTGTCGCTTTTTCAATTTTGATCGCCTTTTTTTAATTTTTCATCGCTTTTCTACAATTCTTGTCATCTCTTCTACTTTTTTTTTGCTTTTTTAAATCATATTATAGCCTTCTCCTATATTTTCTTGCTTTTTTCATTGCATTACTTCATTAATATTTATTGCATTTTTTGAATTTTGATCATCTTTTTTAAATTTTTTGAGCTTTTTATATCATTATCATCTTTGTTAATTTTTAATCGCTTATTCATAATGTTTAGCACCTTTTAACATAATATGTCACCTTTTTTTTTTATTAAATTTTCATTCTACATTACTAATTTCTTTTAATGTCCAATAAAATCACTATCCTAATACACAATAAGTCTACAACAAAATCCCTATCCCTATTTGTTCACAATAATCAATTCTGAGCCAGTTTTTGAAAATAGTTTTTGATTTTGTAACATTGTGCATATAAAATCCCCCAACAAATTTAGCAATTAAAATCGAAATATACCGGGTGTAAAGGGTGACAAACATGGGACTCTAGGTCTAAGTAGATAGTCGTTAAGGGCCGAAATTTCTTGTGAGGCCTTAGTCTTTTGATCACGGATGTTCTGAAATCATATGATAATTCCTGTATAAAGTCTCCAACAGCACCATGGGACATTGTTTCCGGATGAAAGGTAGGAATATAGAAGTTGAAGGGAGGGAAAGATGGAATTGGGAGCTATGGGAGTAAAGAAGAATGAAGGGTGGTTAAATAATGGAGTGAGAGGGGGTGGGTGTAAAAATTCAAATATGGTTGGAGAAATTTAATAGCAGGGACATTTCCCATCCTTTAAGGCTTAATGACAACAATTCTCCTATAGTCAATGTAACTTATACGTTACCTCTATCTTTCAAAACTAATACGTAACCCCACATTCATTTATAGTGTTTTACAACTTCTAATATCAAAAATTAAAACATCTGGTAACCAAATTTAATTAATTTTAACATTTTTCCTATTTCTTGTGTAGCAAATTAAAATTTAAAAAATACTAAAATGATTTTACACAAAAAAATTGATATACACTAATTTAGAGGTTAATTTTATGAGGGATATGATTTAAAAAGGACCAATAAATACATACAAGGAGTATAAATTCTAAGTAAAGTGGTTTATAAAGTGACTCATAACCGTATACCAACAGCACCCCATAAATTGGTACCACAAATAAATACAGTTAATATTGTGGCCTAAAAAAATTTACCACAAATTTAGCAGTTGATTTTTTGGGGTGCGTGGACCCGAAGTGGGCCCACAAATTTAACTGCAATGGCCAGAAAATGCACCACAAAAATTGCCGTTAATATTCGGGCATAAAAAAGTCAACCCACAAATAAATGCGGCTAATGTATTGGGAAATGTGGTTGATAAAGTGGCCCCTAAATACATAACAGTGGTATAAATTCTTAGTTAAGTGGTTTAAAAAGTAGCCTCTAACCGTGTACCAGCGGTTGTCAATTAGGCCCCTCAAATTGACCCACAATACCACATAATTGATACCACAAAAAAATGCAGATCATAATGTGGCCCCCAAAACATTCACAACAAATTTATTGGTTAATTTTCTAGGGTATGTGGTGCATAAAGTGGCCTCACAAATTTAACCACAACGGCCCAGAAAATTTACCACAGGAAAGCGGTTAATATTTGGGCCCCAAAAGGTCAACCACGAATGTAACGGTTAATTTCTTGGGGAATGTGGTTAACAAGCTAACCCCTAAATACATACAAGAGGTATAAATTCTGTGAAAAATGGTTTAAAAAATGGCCTCTAACCATGTACCAGCGGTTTCCAGTCAGACTCTGAAATTGAATGATAACACCCAACAAGTAGTACCACAAAAAATGCGGTTAATATTGTGTCCCCTAAAAAATTCACCACAAATTTAGTAGTTTATTTTCTAGGGTGCGTGGTGCATAAATTGTGAACACTTTTTACATTATACTATTGTATCTCTATAAGTTTTAACATCTTTTTGACTTCTTAAAAGCCTTTTTTTTTTTCTAAAACAATTCAATTTTTCCAAAAAAACTTCTATCGTCTTTCTTCTTCCTTTAATGCATTTTTTCCCTTCATAAATGAGTTTTGTCCTTCCTAAACATTTTTTTCATTACAGTATTACTTTTCTATTGCTTTTAACTCCTTTTTTCTCTCTGGATCAATGCCTTACTTCGCCTTTATTCGGAAATGCTATTTTGTCGCTTTTCTGTTCTCACAAGTCACCTTTTTTTATTTCTTAACAGTTTTCTTGGTTGCATTTTGCCTTTTAATATTTAGTTGCTGGTTTCTTATTGAAAACATCTAAACATATATAGTTTCCAAAAATATGTTTCTTACACACTAAGGCATTCAATCACGTAATCAACTCTTCTTCTTAGTGCCTTTACTTTTCCCTTTCCCCTTCCCTCTGCCCTTTTTAGCTTCCACAACAGGTGTTGTTGCGGTACTAAGAACTTCACCTTTCATATTTTTTACTTGGCTAGCGTGTTCTTCGATTTTCAGTAGGTCGCACGTCTGTATCACCTGATGAGAGAATATCTTTAAGCTTAACTACCAATGGAGCACGTTCAACTACTTGTGCTTCGTGCCACAATGTTGCTGCTTTTTTCAAGAGTAGGGCATTGCTATTCTTTTCACCGCACAAAATTCGAACAACAAATCACATATTTGTTTATGGCAATCCCACTGGAACACCACAAAAATTTTAGAACTTAATATTGAATAAATATACCTAAGTAGTGAATGGTGAGTAAAACATATTGTTTCATTGTTGAAAACTGTGGCTAGCTCCGGCTTCTCCATTAACATATAAGTAAAAATTCCACAGTCATACCCATTTGGTTACTCTGTAACGGGAACTCTTACATGATGAAAGTCCAAAAAGCAATACCCCTTTGGTAAAATAATATACTCCAGCGCTCTAACCTACAATTAAAATAACTCCACTATAATCACCCTCTCATTATAACTTTCAAACTGCCATTGAGTCAATACCAAACTTACAATGTGTGATATCCAATGTCTGTACTCATGCATAGGTTTGCTAGGTGACATGGAGCCCCACAACTGCACCTGTCTACTTAATATAGCCACAACAACAAGGAAAAAATGTTTATGGGGTCGATCATACACCGGCACATAAATCTGCAAAAGGAAATCACATATTGTTAATAATCTGATAAATGTAATGACAATATTTCAAATATTTAATCTTCATAAAACCTTTTCAAGTTGCCGCCAAACCCCTACATTAAGATTAAACCATCCATGGTCATCAATTTGTTAAAAAATGCATGGTTCCCCCTAGTGTCGCATGCTGCTTTGTAAAAAATAAATTCATTCATCACCATATTTAATTACATACATCTAAAATGTACTTTTATATTCATACAAACCGAAAATTCTATTGGAAACCACCAACAACGAACACCATCTTTCTTCCGTTTCTCCTTTACACAACAAACAGTCACCATATAGCTGATAATAGTTGAAAACAGCCACTTACATGGCCTCAATGTCTGAACATCTTTTCTTACCAACTCATAGCCAGATGATGATATAGCAAGAACCTTACTACCAAACAGCATAATCATATAAAGTTAATCATTACATTAACCCATTACAATCATATAAAGTTAATGAGTATACCTCATATCCTCTATATTCTCTGAAAAAGTATATTGGATCACTCAATGAGTTTTATCCTCAACAGGAACTGCCACCATATAAGGCCCAGCCCAATACGTTTCCCCGAAACAACTCGTCGTTCTTCCAATCATGAAGAAAATGTGATTTTCACCAATGTGATGAAATTACATCACACTCTGATTTTCGTCTAGTTATATCTTGCTCCATCAAAAATTTCAACTTATCCTTCATGTCCTACAATTAATGAAAACCAGTTAAGCAATTAATTAAAAAGAAAACAGTTAATCAACTAAGCACTAATTACCTCATCATCTTCATCATTTCTTTCGTATGACTCCCCTTCAATTTCAAAATCATCCCCTATATTTTCAACCTGTAACTTCTTCTTGCAAGAACTCCCAACATTAATCCCGATAGGTGGATCTAAATCATTCATTCTTGGTGAGCATACCTCATGATCATCAATCTTATGCTTAAATAGTTCTTTAAATTTCTCAACCTTTTCCTTCCCAGTCCCCATCATGGGAAACAACTCATTGTTCCTTATAGGCGTTCTAGTATCCTTGTCTTCACCATTATTAGGATATATTGAAGTGGGAACCTTCTTCAGTGTTGGCACATTCGATGCATGAGTATCTGCTCTGTCATCCTTGGCCCGTCTTGTTCCTCCTTGTATAACAAGCATATTAACAGTTTGAGCAACCTTTTCCATTGTACTCTTTAGAGTTTCGTGCATTAATCGAATTATAGTAACGTCGATTCTCATTCTTTAATATTCTAGCACCAGCTTCCTCACAACATCAACTAACTTATTCAACTTTTCTCTATCTTCATCTACAGTCTTCCTACTTATCCCCCTCATAACACTTTTTAGACCAGCATTCCATTCCTTCCCATTCTGATCTAACTCGTATTCCTTATTCATATCATTTGCACCATCTGTATAATGTATATCTCTCAGCTCATCTACATCATGTTTATCTCTCTTCATTTTTTCTTCCTCCTCAACACCTACATTATCTTGATTCACATAACTTTCATCATCATTGCCCTCTAGATCTCCTTTAAACCTTATATCAATCTTGGTCAACAACCTACATCACTTCCTTATTAAGCTGAACCACTTTTAGGTTCAAACCGTCATTCTTCAATTCACGAACAATAACCTTCATCACAAAAAACATCTGTAACAAAACATAGATTCAATCAACTATATATGCAAAATAATAATATGCACCAAATTACAATATACATGTAACAACACTTACTTGTAAAAATAAAGCACATTCTGTTAATTTCTTATGTTTTTTCATCTTTCACTTCTCAATTCCTACAACCAATTGATCTACTGCAAAGCTTACCCAAGTCTTTTCCTTAATCTTGCTGACATCCCCAACACATTCAAGATAGGCCAGACCAACATAGCTTCATATTGGTGGACACAAAATATGAGTTATGTAATACAGTGCATATGCTCTCTGCACCTTCTTTGGATCATTACTCTTCAACAGATCATGCTCTACAACTTCTTTCCTAACGGTTCACCTTCTATCCCGTTCCTTTCGGCAACAATATGCCACCAAATCTTTTTTAGGTACATCACCTCGATTCAACTCAATTTGTTCAGTGTCATCCTTAATCCCCATTATCTTAGTGAAATCCTCTGCTATAATCTTATACTCTATCCCATCTATTCGAATAGTCCTCTTCTTCACATAAAACTTTTGAATTAAAGGAAACACCAAGTCCGCCCATACAGCATGCGATTTTATTCCTAATAAACTTCCAAAAGCTGTTTCTTTCAATATCTCTTCTTTCTCCTTTCCTAACTTTCTCATCATCATACAAAATGTGGAAATTGTAGACTTTAACATCAACTTTTCCTTCTCTTCAAGTTTGTTTGCATACTCACTTTTTTTTATCAAATGACATTTCCAGCCAACTCTTATGACAAGCCTAAATAAAAAATCATCTTATTATAATCTTATTACTCTATACTATTATAATTCAACATATAATATACTTACAACACTATCATATGCCAATCCAGCTTCTTCGCATCTCTCCCCCTTTGCCCTCCTGCATATATTTCAACACAAACTCTAATAACCATAGTAAACAATAACACACACCAACAGCTAAAACCAGTTTGCTCACTGATAATTATTCCATGCACTAGGTAGCCTCTCATTTCTTTGACTTTTCTTTGATGTTGAAGCATCTTCCTCCTTATTATCGTACAAAATCGAAACATCTCTTTTCTCGTTGAATCAATAAAAAGTCACACATTATTGCAAACATGTTAATAGTTAAAGCAAAAAAGTTGACAAAATCCCCATAAAGGCGTCAAAATCACAAAAAAGGAAAAAAAATCAACAAATAGGTGACAAAGATTTAAAATAGGTGAAAAAAATTTAAAAAGAGCGACTAATTTTTGTTGCCTTTTTCATTTCACTATCGCCTTTTCCCTATTCTTTTTGCCTTTTGTCTCTCCCAATCACTTTTATGTAACTAATACTAATCACCACCCAATATCTAACTTTCATTCATCAATTCATCCTAAACCTATTCCCTTTTTTCTACAAATGTAGAAGAATAAAAGTAACACTTACTTTCCCTTTGTTTCTGATTTTCTCCCCTTATTCTTCGTCATCATTTCACTTTCTTTTTCCATGCCAACAATGTTGTCTCACGCAACGCCAACACACAATCGTCCGCTTTCCACTTTTTTCAGATTCAAACTTAGTTGTGCAATTGCGACTTAATTGAAGTTTGATTTTGGAGTGAGGTGTTTTAGTATGTTTGTAATTTTTTTATCATTGTTAAAACCTACGGGTTAAAAGTTGATGCAACATCGAACGGTTATACTCTCACCTCCTAATCTAATGACTCACAAGTTTTACTAGTTAATTGATTGTGTTGGTTGTAAATGTAATAATAAATGTAATGATAAGTTTAGTTTTTAAAAGGGAATAAAGAATAAATAGATACAACCATGTGTAATATTATATTAAAAAATTAATTAGTGATAAATAATTTAGGTAGAAGTAAGGAAAATGGTATTAAATAGTTTGAGAAAAAGAGAGGTAATCTGATGAGTTTGATTTAATGTGAGATAAAAATAAAAAAAAATAGTTTTAAAGAATTTGAGAGAAGGAGCAACATGTATTAACATACAAGCGGCAACTATTACTATTGCCTTTTAAATAATATTATAGCCTTTTTAAAAATTTTATCACATTTTCCGAATTTTTAGCCTTTTTAAAAATTTTATCACATTTTCCTAAATTTTAACACTTTTTAAATTTGATTCTTTTTAAATTATTACCGTGTTTTAAATAAATTATCACATTTTTAAAAAATTTTAGCACCCTTTCCTAAATTTTATCACTTTTTTAATTTTATCACATTTTCTACATTTTTATTGCTTTTTCCAAATTTTTATTTCCATTTTAAAATTTTTATCATCTTTTCAAAATTTTATCACATTTTTAAAATTTTAATCGCGTTCTTATAATTTTTATTGCCTTTGTTTATCGCCTTTTCATATCCTTTAAGGATTAATGACAACATCCCCCTCTGGTCTAATGTAACTTACACTTTGCCCTCTATCTTTAAAAACTAATACTTTACCCCGACTTCATTTATAGTATTTTACAACAACTTTTGACATCCAAAATTAAAACATTTGTGTGGCAACGTCGGATTTTCTGGAGTCGCCACCAATCGGTTTACCTAGGTCGATTGGACACCTAAAATATGGTATGCAAGAGTTCGGGGGTTCGGGAGTACGGTTATGCTAAAACAATATTGTTATAGCGCCCAAAATTGGCACCTTAGTTGATTTTAATTTTGTTTTGCTTTGCTTTTGAAATAATTCTCAGTTAATTTTCGAACCCAAAATTTTAACTGAATTATTTAGTCGGATGTGGATTTTTGGTAATTAATTTGGATAAAATTTGATATTTCCGAACCATGGACTCTGCCGAGTCACCCGGACACGGAAGTTTTAATTCCGAACCATGGACTCTGCCGAGTCACCCGGACACGGAATTTGATAAAATTTTAAATAATTTAATCCATATCGTAAATATGGATTTTTATCTTTGTATTTATTTATTTAATTAAAAAGTTGATATTTTCCAAACCGTGAATCCTGCCGGATCATCCGAATATGGAAATTGATTTAATATCATAATTTTTTAAATATTTTGTTGTTATTATTTTTTTTACTTTTCTTAAATTGTTAATTACTATTACTTTTAAAAAAAATTATTGATTTTCTTTAATGTTTTCTTTAAAAGAAATAAATAAAAATATGTAATCCAAAAATAATAAAAGATGGTTGGCTTTTGTTAAAAATGATTTTTGTTAGCCCTAAAAAATAAATAATATAAAGTTAATTATTCACATAAAAACTTTTTTTGTTATTTTGTTATTATTTTATTTTTTATTTATTATTTTATTTTATGACTAAAGGTGAAATAAGTGAAATAAGTTTTAACCATCTTCATAATTAAAATTTTCATAAATTAAGCAAAAGAAAAATTAAAGGAATATAAAGTGGGGGCTTTTTGACCATCCACTTAAAAAAATTGCAGAAATTAAATAACATATGCAAATAAATAAATAAATAAACAAATAAAAAGCACATAAAGTAAATAAAGGAAAGTTAAAGGACAATAAATAAATAAATAAGAATAAAGTGGGGTTTTCTGGTCATCCACTTAAAAATAAATAAATAGGAGGTATAACCGTCCATGAATTATAATAATAATAATAATAATAATAATAATAATAATGATGATGATGATGATGATAGTAATAATAATAATAATAATAATAAAGGTTAGCAAAGTTAGTAAAGTTAGTTGTTAATAACAATAAAAATAAAAGTTGGATTAGTTGTTAATAACAATAATAAAAAGGGGTTAGTAATAATAACAATAATAAACAAATAAATAAACAAGTAAAAGAGTTAGTAATTAATTCTGCAAGAACAAAATAAAAGGTTAGTGACCAAAGTGAAAGAAATTGAAAAGATGAAGGACTAAAATGAGGTTTTACCCTTGAAATTCAAATTTTGAATCTGACGAAACAGAAACAGAGCACGACGCGAGTTGGGGCGACGGGGTTGATGGCCAGGGAAGGAGGGAGGAAGAAGAGAAGGGAGGCTGAGGCAAGGGCGACGCGGCGGCGATGTAGAGGGCGGCGACGGAGCAAGGACGACGGCGCGGGGCGAAGGGAGGCCGGCGACAGCGAGAGGGAGAGGGATGAAGGGGCGATGGGACGGCGGAAGGCGAGGACGGCGGCGGAGCAAGGGCGACAGCGCGGCGGCAGCGGCGGCGGAGGCGACGGCGACGGCGTGGGGGTGACGGCGACGGTGGGGAGCGACGGCGATGAAGGGACGGCGGGATAACTGGAGAGAAACGGCGGGGGAACCGGCGAAAACGGAAGAAAAAGAAAAACGAAGAAGATGGTCAAAACGTAAGAAAGAAAAGTTTGGGACTTTCTGCGCAGAGGGAGAAGAGGCTATGGACTAAGACTGAAATTTTTACTTTTTTTTTTGAAACGGAGCTCTAAGCTTTCTTTCTTCTGTCTTTTTTCCTGTGTTAACACACAGATTTGGACCTCTATTTATAGGGGAAGGGGTGATGTACTGTTCATAATTAAAAATTAATTAAATTCAAACTTATCTTTTAATTTGGTAAAATGACAGTTTCAGTCCTTTACGTCTCTCAGACTCTGGATAAGTTCCTGAAGCTTCTGATTTTGACAATTTTGTCGTTTTCTGTTAATTTGGGCCAGAACGGTTATGCTGGCCCCGAATTGATGTGACAAACTACCAAATGCTCCTGGAACTTTCAGATTTTATCAATTTTTCCCGAAACTTCTCAATTTTGTCATTTTTACCTCAAACTTTTTAATTTTGTCATTTTTATGGAGTTTTCTTTTTTTCTTTCAAACATACACATATACACACATATATCATTTTAAATTAAATCTTCACAAAACAAAACAAAAAAATGTATTTTAAACTAATTAAAAAATTTTAGTAATAATAATAATAATAATAGTAATAATAATTTTTTTTAATTAATTTTTTATTAAATTTTTTTTATTTTTTTATTTTTATTTTTTTAATGGTCGGACGAAATTGGGTGTCAACAGCTGCCCCCCTTTGCATGCTTCATGGGACATGATGTATGCAAAGTCGTTACCAAATTTCGTCCGGCTTAGCTAGGCATTGAAAACTTTCTCGCCGCCTAAATCCTGAGGTTAAGGAACTTTCTTAGAACCTCTGCGATAGGAACTCTCCTATCGTTAAATAAAAATTGATTGATTGATCGAGGTTAAGGGCCCTACCTTAGAACCTCTACGATAGGAACCTTCCTACCGTCGAAAAGAAATTGATTTGGTTGGTTTTAAGGTTTAAGGAAAGGTCCTTAGAACCTTTACAATAGGAAAGCTCCTATCGTTGTAAAATGGACTGATTGATTGATTGTTTGAGGTTAAGGAAAAGTCCTTAGAACCTCTACGATAGGAAAGCTCCTATCGTTGTAAGATGGACTGATTGATTGATTGTTTGAGGTTTAAGAAAAGGTCCTTAGAACCTCTACGATAGGAAAGCTCCTATCGTTGTATGATGGACTGGTTGATTAATTGTTTGAGGTTTAAGGTTTAAGGAAAGGTCCTTAGAACCTCTACGATAGGAAAGCTCCTATCGTTGTAAGATGGACTGGTTGATTGATTGTTTGAGGTTAAGGAAAGGTCCTTAGAACCTCTACGATAAGAAAGCTCCTATCGTTGTAAGATGGACTGGTTGATTGATTGTTTGAGGTTAAGGAAAGGTCCTTAGAACCTCTACAATAGGAAAGCTCCTATCGTTGTAAGATGGACTGGTTGATTGATTGTTTGAGGTTTAAGGAAAGGTCCTTAGAACCTCTACGATAGGAAAGCTCCTATCGTTGTAAGATGGAATGATTGATTGATTGTTTGAGGTTAAGGAAAGGTCCTTAGAACCTCTACAATAGGAAAGCTCCTATCATTGTAAGATGGACTGGTTGATTGATTGTTTGAGGTTAAGGAAAGGTCCTTAGAACCTCTACGATAGGAAAGCTCCTATCGTTGTAAGATGGACTGGTTGATTGATTGTTTGAGGTTTAAGGAAAGGTCCTTAGAACCTCTACGATAGGAAAGCTCCTATCGTTGTAAGATGGACTGGTTGATTGATTGGATGAGGTTAAGGAACTCTCCTTGAACTTCGACGATAGGAACTTTCCTATCGTTGAAAGTAAAATTGATTGAATGAGGTTAAGGAACTCTCCTTGAACCTCGACGATAGGAACTTTTCTATCGTTGAAAGTTTGAGGTTAAGGGCCCTACCTTAGAACCTCTGCTATAAGAACTCTCTTATCGTTTAAAGAAAAATTGATGATTGATTGTTTGAGGTTTAAGGAACTCTCCTTAGAACCTCGACGATAGGAACTCTCCTATCGTTGAAAGTTTGAGGTTAAGGGCCCTACCTTAGAACCTCTGCGATAAGAACTCTCTTATCGTTTAAGAAAAATTGATGATTGATTGTTTGAGGTTTAAAGAACTCTCCTTAGAACCTCGACGATAGGAACTCTCCTATCGTTGAAAGTTTGAGGTTAAGGGCTCTACCTTAGAACCTCTGTGATAACAACTCTCTTATCGTTTAAAGAAAAATTGATGATTGATTGTTTGAGGTTTAAGGAACTCTCCTTAGAACCTCGACGATAGGAACTCTTCTATCGTTGAAAGTTTGAGGTTAAGGGCCCTACCTTAGAACCTCTGCGATGAGAACTCTCTTATCGTTTAAAGAAAAATTGATGATTTGAGGTTTAAGGAACTCTCCTTAGAACCTCGACGATAGGAACTCTCCTATCATTGAAAGTTTGAGATTAAGGGCCCTACCTTAGAACCTCTGCGATAAGAACTCTCTTATCGTTTAAAGAAAAATTGATGATTGATTGTTTGAGGTTTAAGGAACTCTCCTTAGAACCTCGACGATAGGAACTCTTCTATCGTTAAAAGTTTGAGGTTAAGGGCCCTACCTTAGAACCTCTGCGATAAGAACTCTCTTATCGTTTAAGAAAAATTGATGATTGATTGTTTGAGGTTTAAGGAACTCTCCTTAAAACCTCGACGATAGGAACTCTCCTATCGTTGAAAGTTTGAGGTTAAGGGCCCTACCTTAGAACCTCTGCGATAAGAACTCTCTTATCGTTTAAAGAAAAATTGATAATTGATTTCGAGGCTAAGGAGCTTTCCTTAGGACCTCGGTGATGAAAATTGATTGTTTTCGAGGCAAATGTTCCATCCTTAAAACCCCGATGATGAAAATTGATTGTTTTCGAGGCAAAGGTTCCATCCTTAAAACACCGACGATAGGAGCAGTCCTACCGTTGAATGAAAATTGATTGTTCTTCGAGGCAAAGGTTCCATCCTTAAAACCCCGATGATGAAAATTGATTCTTTTCGAAGCAAAGGTTCCATCCTTAAAACCCCGATGATGAAAATTGATTATTTTCGAGGCAAAGGTTCCATCCTTAAAACCCCGATGATGAAAATTGATTGTTTTCGAGGCAAAGGTTCCATCCTTAAAACCCCGATGATGAAAATTGATTGTTTTCGAGGCAAAGGTTCTATCCTTAAAACCCCGATGATGAAAATTGATTATTTTTTAGGTAAATGTTCCATCCTTAAAACCCCGATGATGAAAATTGATTGTTTTCGAGGTAAATGTTCCATCCTTAAAACACCGATGATGAAAATTGATTGTTTTTTAGGCAAATGTTCCATCCTTAAAACCCCGATGATGAAAATTGATTATTTTCGAGGCAAAGGTTCCATCCTTAAAACCCCGATGATGAAAATTGATTGTTTTCGAGGCAAAGGTTCCATCCTTAAAACCCCGACGATAGGAGCAGTCCTACCGTTGAATGAAAATTGATTGTTTTCGAGGCAAAGGTTCTATCCTTAAAACCCCGATGATGAAAATTGATTCTTTTCGAGGCAAAGGTTCCATCCTTAAAACCCCGATGATGAAAATTGATTATTTTCTAGGCAAAGGTTCCATCCTTAAAACCCCGATGATGAAAATTGATTGTTTTCGAGGCAAAGGTTTCATCCTTAAAACCCCGATGATGAAAATTGATTCTTGTCGAGGCAAAGGTTCCATCCTTAAAACCCCGATGATGAAAATTGATTGTTTTCGAGGGAAAGGTTCCATCCTTAAAACCCCGATGATGAAAATTGATTATTTTCGAGGCAAAGGTTCCATCCTTAAAACCCCGATGATGAAAATTAATTGTTTTCGAGGCAAAGGTTCCATCCTTAAAACCCCGATGATGAAAATTGATTTTGAGGCTAAGGAGCTTTCCTTAGGACCTCGAGCGAAATTTATATGAAAGCAATTGAAATTGGAATAATTTTCTTCGAAAGTGTGAATTTTCATAATAGGCGAGTGCAAAGAATTAGGCTTCGATAAAACGAGTGAATCTTGATGATGACAATAACACTGACAAATTATGTAAAGGGAACAGATGTTTGGAATCAATATCCAAGGTTCATCTAATATTTCCTTCAGTAAATATAGATTCGCTTGAGAGATATGTCATCCAAATAAGGTTGAAGTTTAACTACCCCAAAATGTTATGCCAAGTAGACCTAATAGGATGCGTCTCAAGAGTAAGAAAAATTACTCTTTACTCAGCCATTCCAACCTAAAGGCATTGTCCCATGGTTTTAATATCAGCATGAACGAAATTATCTTATAAGATAACGAATTCCCTGAAAAGAAAAACTGAAACACGAAAGAAAATGCTGATAATAAAACTAAAGGACAAGAAAAATGGATCGGATTGCTTCTTCTTCCACAATACTTCAACAGGGTGAGTAGAGGACAATTATGGGATCAAACTGGTCGGGAAAGACTGTCGTGTCTAGTCTATCTGAATCATTGCTGGATCTGGTTCAGGAACAAAAGCTTGCATTTTATCTAGCAATTCTTCAGCAGTTGTTGCGGATATTATGATTCGTCGTGCCACCTCAGGGATAAACTTCTGTTTCACAGCACGATTCATAAAAGATAATAGACCTGTGAAGAAATAGTTAACATTTAACAGCCCAATGGGTTTTTGATGCAAATTAAGTTGGGCCATGGAAGCGATTTGGAAGACTTCTCCTAATGTGCCAAAGCCACCTGGTAGAGCGATAAAAGCATCAGCATTAAAAAGTATTTGTAACAAGCGCTCTTGCAGATTTTTAACCACTAGCTCTTCTCCAATCGTGCCCCCAGAAACCGATTTCAGAGATGCAGGGATAATACCCAGAACCTGGCTTCCTCCTAAAGATGCTGCTGATGCTACAGCTCCCATTAATCCGACACTACCTCCTCCATAAACTAAGTGTATTTTTCGCTCAGCTAATACACTACCCAAATGGTTGGCTGCCTTTAAGTACTCTTTATCTTCTCCAGGAAAAGCTCCAGAAAATACACAAATACTTCGGGGTTTACGAGTGGAGGTTTTCTCCATTCCTATCCTTACTCATGTGAGAAAAGAGGATATATTTATAGAGATGAAGAGATAAGGCAATAATTTTATTTTCAAGAATGGATACATTATTGCCAGCTATTCACAGTAGTTACGAGTATGACTCTGGTCAAGTATGGATACACTATCGTTAAAAGAGGAGGAAAATTTTCAAAATAGCTGCTAGCATGTACAGTAGTCACTACTGTAGCTTACGTCAGGAGTAGGTACGTGATTGTTGGAAGAGAAGGAAATTTTCAAAAGTGGTAGCTATATACAGTAGTCATAACTGTATCTCATGTCAGGAGTGGGTACATTATTGGGAGGATAATTTCAAAAGCTAGTATGTACAGTAATCGTGACTTTGGTCCACGTCTTCCACTGATTTTGCATCCAGTAACGGCTTCAATGCCTTCTATGAATCGGCGATTTGCATCCCATCCAGTTTTCTCACAAACTGACAAACTGGGTCGTTTAAAGTCAGATTCCTAAGACTATAACGATCTCGTTCTTTTTGGAGAATTATCCATAATCCAACAATCTCAAATTGCACTGTTCCGCAAGAATGCACTTCAAGAACCTCTCGGATATCTTCCAGAGATTCCTTACGTAAGCCATTCTTAATGAATCTTATTCTATCATTACGATTTCTGGTGATCACTCCTGGAGAACGACATTTATTGCCGCAAATCCACCATCCACAATTATGACAAACGCCTAGCCTCTTTGCTCTTCTTTTTTTGGCATAAGTGCTTTTACCAAAGCCGGGCATACGGGGAAAGAACGCTTTTGGAACTTCACCAGCTGAACGAACCTTAGCTTCGATTAGCCACCGCACATTATCAGGAATGCCTTTGTGCATAAATACTCTGAATCGTTCACATCTAGCTTGATAAATCTTTTTAAGAACATTTATTGGGAAGGAAGGAAAATACTTTCGTAGGGCGAAAAAAGAAGACTCCATTGATGAAAGAGGTATTTAAGAGAAGAAAGAAATTAGTGATTGTAGGAAACGGAAATAACTAACACATATTTATAGTGATGAAAGGGATAATGCGTTAATTACACTTGCAGAAGCAAGTACATTATTGTCAAAAGAAAAGACAAATGACAGCTTATATGTACAGCAATCATGACTGTGGCTCTCATCTTCCACTGATTTATGTCCAGTAACGGCATTAACGGCTTCTATGAGTCAAGGATTTGCTTCCCATCCAGTTTTCTTACAAGCTGGCAAACAGGTTCGTTTACAGTCACATTCCCAAGACTGTAACGGTCTCGTTCTTTATGGTAAGTCCTCCATAAACCGATAATTTCACCTTGCACTTTTCCACAAGAATGCGTTTCAAAAGTCTCTCGGATATCTTCCAGAGATTCCTTACGCAGGCCATTCTTAATGAATTTTCTTTTATTTTCACAATTTGTGGAGATGTATCCTAAAGAGCGACATTTAGTATTACAATTCCATCGCCCACATTTATAACACACGCCTAGTCTCTTTGCTCTTCGCCTTTTGGCATAACGGCTTTTACCTAAACCGGGCATGCGGGGCATAAATGCATCTGGAACTTCACCAGCCGAACGGACCTTAGCTTCAATTAACCACCGCACATCGTCAGGAATGCCCTTATGTATAAATACTCTGATTCTTTCATATCTAGCTTGATAGATTTTTTTAAGAACATTTATTGGAAGAGAAGGAAAGTACTTTCGCAGGGTAGAAAGAGTAGAATCCATTGATGAAAGAAGAATTTAATGGATGAGGGAAAGGACTCTGAAACAACCGACTTTGGAAGTTACGGAGTATCGTATCCGCTGCTTAATCGGAAAGAAGAACATGCATTTATAGTGATGAAAGGATAACGTGTCGATTACACTTATGGGAGTAAGTACATTATTGTCAAAAGAAAATGCAAATTTTTCCAAATATGACAAATTGTATGTACAGTAATTGTGACTGTGGCTCACATCTTCCACTGATTTACGTCCAGTAACGGCATTAACGCCTTCTATGAGTCGAGGATTTGCTACCCATCCAGTTTTCTTACAAGCTGGCAAACAGGGTCGTTTAAAGTCAGATTCCCGGGACTGTAACGGTCTCGTTCTTCATGAAAAATGCTCCATAAACTAAGAAGTTCACGTTGCACGGATCCACAAGGATGCGCCTCAAGAGTCAATTGGATATCATCCAACGAGTCCTTACTCAGGCCATTCTTAATGAATCGTATTTTATATTCTCGATTATCAGAGATCATCCCTAAAGAACGACATTTAGTATTACAAGTCCACCGTCCACATTTATGGCAGACTTATAACCTTTTCGCTTTTCACTTTTTAGCATAAGAGCTTTTGCCTATACCAGGCATGTGAGACGCAAATGCCTCTAGGATTTCACCTGTCAGACGAACCTTGGCTTCGATTAACCACCGCACATCTTCAGGGATTCCTTTATGCATCAAAACTCTTAATCGTTCACAGCGAACTTGGTAGATCTTTTTGAGAATGTTCATTGGGAGAGAAGGAAAATATTTTTGTAAGACAGAAAGAGTAGGATCCATTTTCTAGAGGGAAGTAAAAGAAAAAAGAGAGGAAAGAATCAGTTATTATGGGCAACTAAGAGAACCGACTTGGGAGTCAAGGAGTACCGTATCCGCCGCTTAACCGGAAAAGTGGATCCTACTTTATTTTGATGTGAATGATATTTCTTATCTTTGATATTCCATCCAGCTGACATCGATCCAGTCCTTGATTATTGAATCCATTGTCCGCTTTTGACAAATTTTCAACGACAATATTTCTTGATGTCTGCCTTATCTTTGACCACAGCTATCTCTTATCTTGGATGCTGCTAAGCTGGCATCAATCTTGGCCTTCCAGGTGTAGCCTCGATTATTGAATCAATTGCCAGGCTTTTGACAATATTGTCTACTTTATCCTTGGATCCCTGATGAGACTGGGTCCAGCGTATTAGCTGTGCATCCAGTGATAGACTGGTAAGAGCTGATGTCATTGAGATCTCAGCTTATACTGCTGTAACTGTGCCGTGGATGTGCTTCCCATTTGGTTCCTATTATGCAAAGGCCGTGCATGCATGACATGAAATGCATGAATGCAGAGCATGTGTAACTAAGTTTTTTTTTTTTTTTGGATTTTTGGATTGATCCAATTCTTCATGTCTCTACTTTACTGGATCCTCTTTGTGATTACCTTCTTGGACTATCGTTGAATCTCTTTATGCTTCTCAGCTCTTGTTCATTGCCTCAAAAGCCCGACTCTTTTCAAAATCCCCTTTTCTTGACTTATTCTTGAATTTTGGCCTCAATTTCTTTAATGTTCACCCGCCTTATACTTTATGCCTCTCTGAACAATTGTCCCTATTATGGATTTCATATCATCGAAGGCTTATCTTCCAATGTCTCTTTGCCCATTTTCTTGTGGCCGTGCCGACACTTACTTATTCCCATGTTATAGTCTGAATGATTGCTCTTCCTTGAGCTCAAGTTTTGATCCATAAAACTTGCCCCATTGTCTATTGAGCTTCTTTGTTGGCAGTCCTCTTCTTATGCTTCGTAGGGACTACTTTGCCCCCCTGAATACGGTGTTTATGTGGATAAAAGGTATCACCTCGCCTTTAACAGAAGGTCGAGCATTTCTAGACCTTTGTGATGGCACTTGATCGTAAATTTCTCTTACAAGAACCACATCTTCTTAAAGAAGGTCTCAAGCTATCTCCTCACTTTTAAGTCTACACACATTAATGAATAATGGTTTGGCCTTAAAGAAAAACTTTCATCAATTTGCAAAGCTTGACAAAGTAATTTATGGTCTTTGTTTTTAATTAAAATATCTTGTCATTCTTCCCTTTCCAACTCGAAGACATAAACTGTGCAAGGCAATAAGGTATAAATATGATTCACAAGGATAGCCTTTTAGCTGAATGAGGATGATATCGAGAGGTAACTGTTAGGCGTGAGGAAAATTAAGTTTGAATGTTTTTTTTTGTTTTGTTGCAGTCTTTTAAAAGGTAAATATTAGGTCTGAGTAAAATTAAATTTGAGTGGTGTGAAAGAAGGGTCTTTTAATACTACTCGTGAGCAGATCTGATTATGGTAAAAAACTTAATAGTGATGACCTCAAACTTGCCACGTTTTCTAAAAAGTTGGACCTCATCTGTTGCCCCCCAACTATCGTAATCTTTATGTACGCTTGTCTTGAGGGTTGCTTTTGTCTTCTAAACCGCCTTTGCAGGTTTTCAGTCTAGAATCCATAGGTCACTTTTTTTCCTTTTCTTTCTTTGGCTCTAACTTGAGCTTCGTTTCTTTTCTTTTTTCTTTTTTTTTTTGTTTTGTTTTTTTTGTTTTTTTAATTTTTTTTTTTTTTGTGTGAGCTATGGTGATGACATACTTGATAACTCTCTTGAAGTGAGATGACTCAAGTGGCTTTACTTGCTCGTATTTGTTCTCAGTCTCTTTTGATTTTGGATTTGAATTTTCCCTTGTCGTCTTTTGATGGAAGGGATGAATTTCTCTTTCTTTTTGGGAGTTTGTGTTGCAGAGAACTGAGAACATTTTCTTGTGTTGAGCATTTATGAGAATTGGGAGGCCATTGAAGCCATTTAATATGAAAGCTAACTTCTTTGGAAGCTAACCCCGGACTTCTTGTAAGGATGTTGATAACCACTGTGAATTCCTTTTGAGGGTTGAGGTGCAACATTTGAAATCCTTCTTACTAGATTTGGAAGCACTTTCAAGGTCACTACTATCAAATCTCCCTTAACTTTCATCTTTACCCAGGAGTAGTATCTTTTACAAAGTAAAATGTGATGGCAATAATGGGTAGTGTAAGAGTGAGAGATAGATGTAAAAATGGAATTTTTGGTAAAGAGTGGTAGAATGCACACATTACATCTTTTTGTTGTACCAGAAAAAGAATAACAGGTGTCCATTTAACAAAGACTACACCCTAGATTCTAGACTAAATCTAGGAGATTTTTACTATTAAATTACTTTGGCAAGCTATCAAAGATACAAGTTTATTCAAAGGATTCCCTATCATTCAAAAGTGTGTGCGAACTGTTAGGTCAGATCTGACTTGGAGCCCTTCCAAAATCAATGTAATTCCAGCTCAAAATCTTCACTTTCAATTACCAATCACATCGGGCCTAGCAACTTGAACTCGGCCAACTGTTGGACCTTGAGTTTCATTGCCACACAATTTTTAGTTATATTTGGCATTTGGGTCACACCAACTTAAAAGAGAAGGTCAATTGGTCTTTGCTACCGTTGATATAGGTGATAGCAGAATGCCTTCTTTCCTTCAAAAATGAATTTTTTTTTTGGTGTAATGAGGAGGGAATTGCTCCGGCCATATGAATCGATGGTCTGCCCAACAGACAAGTATAAGAAGGATTAATATCCATAACTTGGAATGTGATGTGGAAGACACAAGGGCCGATCCCTATTGGTAGCTCTATTTCTCCAGCAATATTTCTATCCGTCCCGTCAAATGCTCGAACAATGATATGACTATTGTTGAGGTATGATGAGTCTATACCAAACTTGTGTAAGGTTTCAAGTGGCATTATGTTTAGAGCTGACCCATTATCAATAAGAACCCTGGCTATAATTCGATCCTTGTACTTAACCGAAATATGTAGAGCCTTAGAATGACCCTTTCCTTCTGATGGTATTTCATTGTCAGTGAATGTGATGAGATTTTGTGCGGTGATGTTGTTGACGAGGTGGTCAAAATTATTCACTGAAATATCTGGCTCAACATAGGCTTTATTCAAGACTTTGAGGAGAGCTTCTCGATGAGCATCAGAGCTTACGAGTAGTGAAAGTATGGAGATCTTTGTTGGCAGGTGGTTTAATTGCTCCACGGTGCTGTACTCACTTTGCTTCATGAGTTTGAGAAACTCAGTAGTTTGTTCATCTGTCATCCCTCGAGATATCTCTTGCTCTTTGGATGTATCTGTATCAAGAAGTCCACTTGTTGGGTCTGTAACATTCTTATCTTGTTGGAGCTTGTTCATTTCCTCCAGAGAATAACACCGGCCACTTCTAGTTATACTCCCAACTTCTAATGGAGTTGATGTGATGTTAGAAGTGTAATCATAGCTCCATGAAACAGTTTTTTCTGATTTGTATGGGAATGACCTCGGGATTTGAATTCTTAAAGGTTTAAGAGCAGATTTTGAAATTGGTATGACTAGTGGTCTTAGCGTAGCATTGACTTCCCGTTCTTTAATGATCACATTTACATCATCATCTCTATCTGACATAAAAATGATGAGTTGGGATGAGTCTATGAGTCTTTGTAGACTTTCACGGAATTCTGAACATTCTTAGATAGAATGATTCTTACTGTCATGAAAGTTGCACCACTCCTCATCCTCGACCTCTTCATTTCCAAAAGAAGACTTTCCCATAATAATCCCTTCTTTTACAAGGCATTAATATACATGCTTAATAGGGGTTATGATATCATTGACTGACTTCTTCATCGGCCAGTGTTCTTTCTATCATATTGACTGGTTTTGCTTGATGAAGCGGCAATGGATTATGAGTGACGTTTGGTTCGTCGGAAAAGTCCAACCACTTTGACTCGATTAATTGTTTGACCATACGTTTCAATGCTATGCAGTTTTCCAGGCCATGGCCTGGAACGCCATCATGATATGGGCAAGTTATGTTGGGGTCATACCACCTTGGATATGGGGGTTCAAATGGCCTTGTAGGAATTGGGCGAACCAGTTGACTTTCAATGAGTTTTGGATATAACTCAGTGTAAGTCATAGGAATTGGTGCAAAAACTTCTCTTGGTTTTGGTGCAGGCACTGTAGGAGTCGGAACAGGTAGCCGTAACTGATTAGGCCTGTTGAGAGGATAATTGTTGGGCATATTAGGAGGATAATCATTGGGCCTATTCGGAGGATAATAATTGGGCCTATTGGCAGAATAAGATAGGCGATGTCCGGTGGCCACAGTACCTACGAGGGGAATCCCTCTTCCTCGTCCTATTTGTTGTATTTCTTCATCTTTTCTTCTGGATGGTCCTCCTCTTTTCATTGGATCACTAAAGGACTCAGTAATCTTCCCGGTCCTGATACCATGCTCGATCCTTTCTCCAGACATGACTACGTCAGAGAAATTGGTTGCCGAATTGCCAATGAATTTGTCATAATATGGGTATTTTAGTGTCTGGACAAACAAAGTGACCATTTCTCTTTCTGTCATGGGTGGCTGAACTTGTGCAGCTAAGTCCCTCCACCGTTGGGCATATTCCTTGAAAGTTTCTGGCTTTTTCTTCTCCATGTTTTAGAGGGTTTGGCGATCCGGAGCCAAGTCCATAACATGTTTATAATTGCCAATGAAGGCCTGAGCAAGGTCATTCCAAGTTTTGATGTTTCTTGGTCCTTGACTTAGATACTACTGTAATGCTGATTTTATGAGACTTTCCTGAAAAAGTGCAATCCACACCTTTTCATCTTTTGTGAGTGGTTATAGTCTTCTTAGAAACAATGTGATGTGAGTGATGGGATCACTCATTCCATCGTATTTCATGAAATCTGGCACCTTAAAATCTGAAGGGATTATGACATCTGGCACTAGGCAGAGGTCATCCACTGAGAGAGATCCGAATATTGTGCCTCCTTCAATGGCTCGCAGTCTCTTCTCTATTGTTTCAAGTTTTTGAGATTCTCCTTCTTCCTTTGGTGGTGTCTTCTTCTCTTCATATACAGTGTCTTGTTTCAGGTGAACACTAGCAAACGGTCCTGGTTCCTGAAACAGGTTTTCTTGGACTGAGACTCGTTGCGGAGTGAATCCCGGAGGATAAGTGGGATCTTGTGCTTCTTTGATGGGAACTTGAGTTGCTTTCCCCTTGATTAGTTCCATCAATTGTCTCATTTGTTCTGCCATACTTTCAATCTTGGACTCTATCTCTATGAGACGTCCTTCGGCTTGTTCCGCCATTAATCTTGTTTGGAGCCGAGTTGAATATCGGTGTTGAGGTCCAATTTTACCTTTTTAAAGGAATATTTATTTTATTAGATTCTATGTGCATATGATTGATGTGATGGATGCATGCAATGAGATTATGTTTTTATCAAAATTTATATGCACGTGATTGATGTAATGGAATGCATGCAGTGAGATTATTTTTATTAGATTTTATATGCGTGTGATTGATGTAATGGATGTATGCAATGAGTGAGCTTGATTATCAACTATCGTGAAACTTCAAGACTTCTAGTTATTATTAGAAAGACCAAAAAGTTAGCATAGTTTGATGCGTGGTTTTGATGCATGAAGAATAATTGCACAGAACGGAAGTATAACAAAAGAAAAATAAGGTTATTAACAAGTTAAATAGCAATTAATAACTCATGAACTATTATGGAAAAATGAATTAAAACCATAAATATAAGACACGAAGAAAATAAAAGTGTAGAGCAACAACATAGCATAACAAGGACATGCTTATGGCGTTGGTAAATGGGAGGAATACTGTGGTCAGTTCTATGGTTAAGTGGGGAGTTCTATATGCATAGGGTGGTTTATCAAAAGGCCGAGGGTAGTTCCCGAATCCCATCACTAAATTATAGTGACAGCCCAATTCCTTACCCTCTAGGGTTTATGTAAGGAAAGGATTAATTCGAGTCGTAGCTTTTCATGGGCCCATGTAGAGACTAACCGTCTCAGGAGGCAATACACTACTTTGCTACTTTGAAACTGGTGAAGGCTTGGAGACCATGGCCTCACAAGGACAACAACACCAATTCCGCTTAGAAAGAACGTGTTCGATTTGAGGAAGCCCGGGTATAGAGCTTCATGTCGTGAATGCATTATGCATGTTTACTTAAGTAGATATAGCACATAAATCCACATAAAATAAGCAAAGCAAATAAAAACAAATCAACTTTTAGGCTCGACTCACAAACGTAGGCCTTCCCTAGTGGAGTCGCCAAGCTGTGGCAACATCGGGTTTTCTGAAGTCGCCACCAATCGGTTTACCTAGGTCGATTGGACACCTAAAATATGGTCTGTGAGAGTTCGGGGGTTCGGGAGTACGGTTACGCTAAAACAATATTGTTATAGCGCCCAAAATTGGCACCTTAGTTGATTTTAATTTTGTTTTGCTTTGCTTTTGAAATAATTTTCAGTTAATTTTCGAACCGAAAATTTTAACTGAATTATTTAGTCAGATGTGGATTTTTGGTAATTAATTTGGATAAAATTTGATATTTCCGAACCATGGACTCTTCCGAGTCACCCGGACACGGAAGTTTTAATTCCGAACCATGGACTCTGCCGAGTCATCCGGACACGGAATTTGACGAAATTTTAAATAATTTAATCCATATCGTAAATATGGATTTTTATCTTTGTATTTATTTATTTAATTAAAAAGTTGATATTTTCCAAACCGTGGATCCTGCCGGATCATCCGGATATGGAAATTGATTTAATATCATAATTTTTTTAATATTTTGTTGTTATTATTTTTTTTACTTTTCTTAAATTGTTAATTACTATTACTTTTAAAAAAATTTATTGATTTTCTTTAATGTTTTCTTTAAAAGAAATAAATAAAAATATGTAATCCAAAAATAATAAAAGATGGTTGGCTTTTGTTAAAAAATGATTTTTTGTTAGCCCTAAAAAATAAATAATATAAAGTTAATTATTCACATAATTTTTTTTATTTTGTTATTATTTTATTTTTTATTTATTATTTTATTTTATGACTAAAGGTGAAATAAGTGAAATAAGTTTTAACCATCTACATAATTAAAATTATCATAAATTAAGCAAAAGGAAAATTAAAGGAAAATAACAATAATAATAATAATAATAGTAATAATAATAATAATAATAATAATAAAGGTTAGCAAAGTTAGTAAAGTTAGTTGTTAATAACAATAAAAATAAAAGTTAGTAATGTTAGATTAGATGTTAATAACAATAAAAATAAAAGTTGGATTACTTGTTAATAACAATAATAAAAAGGGGTTAGTAATAATAACAATAATAAACAAATAAATAAACAAGTAAAAGAGTTAGTAATTAATTCTGCAAGAACAAAATAAAAGGTTAGTGACCAAAGTGAAAGAAATTGAAAAGATGAAGGACTAAAAGGAGGTTTTACCCTTGAAATTCAAATTTTGAATCTGACGAAACGGAAACAGAGCACGACGCGAGTTGGGGCGACGGGGTTGACGGCCAGGGAAGGAGGGAGGAAAAAGAGGAGGGAGGCTGAGGCAAGGGCGACGCGGCGGCGATGTAGAGGGCGGCGATGGAGCAAGGACGACGGCGCGGGGCGAAGGGAGGCCGGCGACAGCGAGAGGGAGAGGGATGACGGCGCGATGGGACGGCGGAAGGCGAGGACGGCGGTGGAGCAAGGGCGATAGGGCGGCGGCGGCGGCGGAGGCGACAGCGATGGCGTGGGAGTGACGGCGACGATGGGGAGCGACGGCGATGAAGGGACAGCGGGATAACTGGAGAGAAACGGCGGGGGAACCGACGAAAACGGAAGAAAAAGAAAAACGAAGAAGATGGTCAAAACGTAAGAAAGAAAAGTTTGGGACTTTCTGGGTAGAGGGAGGAGAGGCTATAGATTAAGGCTGAAATTTTTACTTTTTTTTTTTTAAATGGAGCTCTAAGCTTTCTTTCTATTTTTTTCCTGTGTTAACACACAGATTTGGACCCCTATTTATAGGGGAAGGGGTGTTGTACTGTTCATAATTAAAAATTAATTAAATTCAAACTTATCTTTTAATTTGGTAAAATGACAGTTTCAGTCCTTTACGTCTCTCAGACTCTGGATAAGTTCCTGAAGCTTCTGATTTTGACAATTTTGTCGTTTTCTGTTAATTTGGACCATAACGGTTATGCTGGCCCCGAATTGATGTGACAAACTACCAAATGCTCCTGGAACTTTCAGATTTTATCAATTTTTCCCGAAACTTCTCAATTTTGTCATTTTTACCTCAAACTTTTTAATTTTGTCATTTTTATGGAGTTTTCTTTTTTTCTTTCAAACATACACATATACACACATATATCATTTTAAATCAAATCTTCACAACACAAAACAAAAAAATGTATTTTAAACTAATTAAAAAATTTTAGTAATAATAATAATAATATTTTTTTTAATTAATTTTTTATTAAATTTTTTTTAATTTTTTTTAATTTTTTTTTAATGGTCGGACGAAATTGGGGTGTCAACAATTTGATAACCAAATTTCATTAATTTTAAGATTTTTCATATTTCATTAATAGCTAATTGAACTTTAAAAAAAATACTAAAATGTTTTTACAACAAAAAAATGGATATACAAGAATGAATAAGTCAACTACTAATTTAACAGTAAATTTTTTGGGAAATGTGGTTCGCAAAGTGGCTCCTAAATACATATCAGCGGTATAAATTCTGAGTAAAGTAGTTCACAAAATGGTCCCTAACCATGTACCAGTGGTTTTATGTTAGGCCCCTCAAATTGAATCATAACACTCCACAATTTATACCACAAACAAATGCGGTTTATATTATGTCCTTTAAAATGTTTACCACAATTTTAGTGGTTCATTTTCTGGGGTGCGTGGTGTATAAAGTGGCCTCTCAAATTTAACCACAAGAACCTAGAATTGTATCACAGAAAAGCGGTTAATATTCTAGCCTTGAAAAGTCAACCACTAATTTAGCGGTTAATTTTATAGGGAATGTGGTTCATAAAGTAGCCCCTAAACATATACTGGCGGTTTAATTTCTGAGTAAAATGGTTCAAAAAGTGACCATTAACTATATACCAGCGGTTTCAAGTTAGGCCCCTCAAATTGAACCACAATACCGCACAATTTGCAAGATAAAAAAATGCAGTTTATATTATGGACAAAAAAATGTTCACCCTAAATTTAGTGGTTCATTTTATGGGGTGCGTGACACATAAAGTGACCCCTCAAATTTAACCACAATAGCCTAGAAATTGTACCATGGAAAAGTGGTTAATATTCTGGCAAAAAAAAGTCAACCACTAATTTAGCGGTTAATTTTCTGAGGAATATGGTTCATAAAGTGGCCCCAAAACACATACCAACGGTTTAATTTCTGGGTGAAGTGGTTCATAAAGTGGCATATAACTGTGTACCAGCAGTTTTGAGTTAGGCTTCTCAAATTAACCCACAGCAACCCACAATTTGTACCACAAAAAAATACAGTTCATATTATGGCCCCGAAAAATTGACCACAAATTTTTCGGTACATTTTTTGGCCCCTTAAATTTAACCATAAGAGCTCAGAAATTGCACCATGTAAAAGCAGTTAATATTTTGGCCCTGAAAAATCAACCACTAATTTAGCAGTTAATTTTCTGAGAAATGTAGTTCATAAAATAGGCCTTAAACACATACTAGCGGTTTAATTTCTGGACATACTAGCGCTTTACTTTCTAAGTTAAGTGGTTCATAAAGTGACCCCTAATTATATACCAGAGGTTTCGAGCAAGACCCTTAAAATTAAACTACAAGACCCCATAATTTGTAGCACAAAAAAAAAAATGGGTTCATAAATTGCACCATAGTTGTAAACGCTTTTTTTTTATTATGATATCGTCTTTCTATTAGTTTTAACACATTTTTTTCTTCTTGAACGCCTTTTTTCTTCTAAAACAATGCAAACACTTTGTCCATTAGAATATCATTTTTCTATTCTGTTTAACGCTTTTATTTCTTTCGAAACATCTTTTTTTTTCTTCCCAAACACTTTTTTCATTAAAATATCACCTTTCTATTCTATTTAACTCCTTTTGTTTTGCTTCTGAAACTATGTTTTCAATTACTTCGATTATTTGGATAATCGCCTGTTTCTGATTTTCTTCCCTTATTCTTTATCATCATTTCGATGCCTATTTCCATGACAACAATGTTGTCTCACACAACATCAACACATAATCGCCACTCTTGACTTTTTTCAGATTGAAACTCGCTTATGACTTCATTAAAGTTTGATTTTGTACTAAGGTATTTTAATATGTTTATAATTTTTTATCGTTGTGAAAATAAAACCAAGATGCAGGTTACGGGTTAAAAATCGACTCACCATCCAACAGCTATGCTCCCACCTCCTAATCTAACGGCTCAAAGTCACTACGGCAATTTGCCGTAATTTCATTGTTACAATATTGTAGAATGCCCCTGGTTTGAGTGTTGAAAACTATCAGTTTCTCTGTCAATTTCTTTGTGTGTTCTGCTTGTGTGTGTATTTATACAGATGCTCTTGAGTCGTTTTTGCTCTCAATGTTTTTTCAAGTTTGGTGAATTCTCACTCTCGCTCCCGCTCTATGTGACTTAGGTGGTGACAATACCTAAGCAGATGGCGGCAGTGACCCATGAAGAAGATCAAGAAATTAAGAATGAGTCTCAGGAAGGTTCAAGTTGGGCATATTTGGCTGACTTAGGTTCCCCAAAAGAGACCAAGTTCTGAGCATTTCTTTGTTTGCTGCCATAGGTACTTCTGAATGCTTTCAAGAGCAAGAGGAGTTTAGGTATGGATGAGATAGAAGATGAGAAGAGCTAAGACATGGTAGAAGGATTGTAGCATTGTGATTTGCACTTGTTTGAATTAACATATTAAAACTCATTCTTTTTCACAAAAGCTGACCATTTTACTATTCACTACAATTAATTTATGATTTTATTTTTTAAAAAATTTATTATAAAAACATGAATAAATATCTTTTTTAAGAATTTTTTTCAATACATATTAATATAAATATGTTCAAGTTAAACTTCGGTAAAAACAGGTAAAAGGGTTAATTAATGCGAAACAGAATGAGTAATTATTATGTTGACAGTATGTAAGGTGAAGGATTTAGATGTTATATATATTACTCCCTCCGTTTCATATTAACTGTTCCTTTTACTTTTTTTTGACTAAAGTTTGACTTGAATATATTTATATTAATATAAATTGAAAAAAATTCTCAAAAATGATATTTAGAAACTATAATATTTAAAATTTCATTTTCATGTAAAAATTTCATATTTTTATGATAAATCATAAAAAAAATCATAGATTAATTACTGTAAATAGTAAAGATAACAACTTTTATGAGACGGAAGTAGTAATACTTTTGTTGTGATGTTCAGTTGTGTATTATGTTGTATTGTTTAGTATTTGATAGCTAATACAAAGGCTATGGACGTAAGAATGATAAACTGGATATTACTGCGGAAAGAAAAATACAATAAAAAAATAACCCAACATTAGGGGTGGTTAACCGGTTGTAAAAAATAGTCAAAAAATATATATTTTGGAGCTGTTAACTAGTTCTAATTAAAGTGCCTAATTGCAATAGTTTGAAGCGGTTGACCACTTCCAAACAGGGAGACTAGGTCATTGCAAGTGTCTACATTTAGGAGTAGTTGAGTGGTCTAAAATATCACAATCACTCCTGATAGTTTGGGTGTAGGTACAGTGGGAACGGTTTTGTGAAGTAGGTGGAAATTGGTCCTAAATATTTAGGAGCGGTCAGAACCGCTGTGAAATGTGACTTAAAATCGGTCCTAAATGTTCTTTTACTTGTAATGTCACCCAATAAGCCAAGGAAAGCAAGAAAATCAAATCAAAAGAATACAATTGATTAGTTGCACCACGTAGTCCACGGCTATCATCTTCATATGATTGCAACCAGAAATAGACCGAATGTACTTAAAACCAGTTAGTGATAAATGGAGGAGTTTTACCACAACATAAAGTCATACTCTTGTATTAAGGCATGTGAGATTTAACACTCCTACTGGGGAGAGAAAGTCTGAGCTCTGATATCATATGAAAGCACCCAACTTAAAACCAATTAATGATAAATTGAGTGACTTTACCATAATATAAAATGACAAGTAACTCCTTTATTAAGTCATGTGGGATTTATAAACATCTACAACCCACAACTTAACAAATAAATTCAACTGGGAAAAAATAATACCCTAATTAATACAGCGTAAAAGTAATCAACTTCTGAAATTCTTAACACATTAATATAACAAAAAAAAAATTGAACCAAAACACACAAACATAGAAGTCTATATAATACTTCCTCTGTCCCACTTTCTTTGCTTCATTTTGACTTTTTTGACTAATTTGACTTGAATTTATTCATATTATTGTTTGTTAGAAAAAAATTAATATATATATATATATATATATATATATATATATATATATATATAAACTATAGATCTTGATCTATAATTCATATATAAAGATTTTTTATTTATATGCTAAAATGTTTAAAATAAAAAATTATAGATTAATTGCTGAAAAGTAACAGGTGAAAAGAATTTGAGACAGAGATAGTACACTAAAGGGGATGGCGACACCCCTATGTCAGTTTGTTGAGGAATTAATGACAATTGTCATCCTCAGGCTTTGGTATTAGTTGCGAAGGAGAAGCTGTGCTCTGAATGTCTGCAACTGTGCATTTTCTGTGATGAAGCCACGTGTGCTCATGTTTGTGGCTTAACTCAGCAGTGGTCTCTGTAGTTGTTCTACTTTTGCATTTAGGTCATTCATTCTCCAAATGTTGCAACCATACTCCTATAATAAAGTACCTGTTTTGAGAAAAAATTTTCCCCCTTCGCTATGGTGTAGAAGTTGCATCGGGTTAGTACTGGAGGGCCAGAGTTTTTGTTAATTATTGGTTCTCCATTATTGGTGGGTATTATGTGATGTGGTATGGATGTACTTGTCATCGGGACAACTTGGGGGATCTATGAGATGATAGAAATGTCTTTTTTGGGATAATTCTAACGAAGTTATTGACAAGTTTGTCTCGTTCTGGTTGAGGGCCTGCATGTGCGAAGTGTACAGTTTAGTCCTTGGAGATTGTTGACTGTGCTTTGTCGAGAAACGAGATTAAGGTGTCAATTGTCAAAGGTTGTACTCTGTCACTAGCGTTCGAGAGACGAAGCCATGGCTGAAGTCGTTAACTTCCCTAAACACCAGTTTCTGACGCCGCTTTCGCGGAACTCGCGACACAAAACCTTTATTTTGATCGGGGCCTCCTCCAACGCACCTAATTCCGCCACTTCGACTACGAGTGTCAAGGAGGTGGAGGAAAAACTAGGTACTCAACCTTCTGCTTAGATGACATTTGTTGCACTTCTGAATTTCAAGCCGCTGAAGCCTAAAGAGTTAAGGATCGAACCCGACAAAACATCAAAGGTGTTAGGGGCATCGCTTTGGCTCTTCCTCCGGTACGGCATTGGTGTTTTTTTGGTTCTGGGTATGGCTGCCTCTTTTAGTTTGTCCTCTGGATTCGGTTCCTGCTTACAACTTGGTGCCCCAGCTCGTTGATTTCGTCCAGTGACTTCATGATCGGCGCGGCAAATCGCCTTTTTTTGGAAAAAAAAATCCAAAAATTTCTTTTTTATGGAAAAAATGTTTATTTTTAGAGATCAATTCCGGCTATGGGAGATTGGAGGTGGCCTTGGTCCCCAGAGTGAGGTTGGGCTCCACTGGAAGAGAAAGCTTCACAAAGTCGATGATGTCGGAGATAGATTTTGGGATTTTGGTTCTGGAGAGGCCATCGATGTTTGTTGGGGTGGAGATGAAGGAGATTTTGTGAGTCACTTGAACAACGATGAGAGATAGAGGGGTGCGAGCAAATATTAGATGAGATGAGAGAGAGGAACAGAGATGGAGGAAGAAGAAGATGTAGACTGGGTCAAAAGACTCAAAAACTCGTCACTTATTAGTTTCCCCTTTAATGGTTTATAAAATCGGTAAATTTAAAAATTTTTAAATTTGTTCTTGCTTGAAGCCGCTGAAGAATTTGAATTAATGTATTATTAAATTGATTTTTTTTCTTCGTCTAACAGTCTCTAATGGAAAGCCTAGAATAATTCCCATTGTCTGAGAATAATTTTTTCTCAAATAGATAAAAATAATAAAGTTATTAAACAAGAAGAACAAAATTATTAATTTGTAATGATCATTTTTTATGGAGATAATAATTTTTAAATAAAAATAATATATATTTTTTTATTAAATTATGTAAAATATGTGATTTAGCAATTTTTATGTAAATAAAATTTAATATATAATAATAATAATAATTTAATGAAAATGATTTCATGATACTTTTACATATATGCATTTTATAGATAACGTTTGTTTGCTCTCGGTCACCTAGGATTACAGTTGAGTAGTAAATTATTATATTCAGGAATTGGAGCATATGCAGTTTTTTATTTTTTAATTCGTTGAAAAGTTGAATGAATTGAGCTTTTAGTCATCTGTTTTTTTGTTGTCTAGATTACCCACTGCTCATTTGACCTTGTGAGCTGCTATTTAACTTTTCACTATTTATATAACTAGGGTATTATGCTTACGATATTAAAGGTTAAGGTTTTGTTTTAATGATAGTTATTTTATATGTTTTTTAATCATTAAGTCATATGCTACAAAACCATCCAGTCATCCATGAACATTTATTAATTTTAACTCTTGTATTGATTCAACCTTTTACTGTTGCTCAGGAATTTTGCCGAACCATCGACCGCATAAAAAGGTAAAAGCAGCAAGATAAGAACATAGAGAACAAATCAACAGACGACAACATCAAGAGCACGTTAGCAAGCTATTTTCTACTTTTGTTTACTATTTTCTATAATAAATAATAAGAAATATACCACTTTGAAACACTTGCGATGACTCTTGAAATATTTTGGTGTATAGTATACACTCTATATTAAACTCAATCACTAAACACTTTGTTCACACTACAATTTTATAAAATAAAAAAAATCATAGTAATCAAACAACAATTTGGTGCCTGTTACGCAGCGTAGGGCCTCTTCTAGTATATAATTGTAAAGCCTATGTTTTAGAGCAGTAATGGTAATAAAAAAAATGGATATGGAAGAAGCAACACGAAGGTTGCAATGGGAGACAAACCAACTATGAATATTCAATAATAGTGTCTCTGTCTAGCATTTTGACAAACACCATAAGTCTGACATCAAATTACTCCAGTTTATCGAAACTAGCTACATTCACATGGAACAAACTATAATACCCACCCCTGAAAAGCGGGTACCGATGCCCCCCCGATCTTAACCGTTCATCTCAGTTTCGCGGAGAAACGGGAAATCGTATGACTGGGGTAACAGGTGAGGGAGGGGAAAAAAAAAGTGATAAAAAATTTTAAAATGTAATAAATATTTTTAAAAAGTAAAAAAAAATTAAAAAGTGAAATTTCTTTTAAAAAAATGATTAACTGTAAAAAAAAGTGATAAAATTTAAAAAAGTGAGAAATGTTAAAAAATTGGTAAATTTTTTTAAAAAGCTATTAAAAACAAAAAAAAGTGATAAATAATTATAAAATGAAATAAATAATTTTTTATTTGCCTTTTAAACATATTTTCCAATTTTTTAACATTTATCACATTTTCTTTATTTTATCGCTTTTTTATACATTTAATCGCCTTTTTTAAAAATTTTATCGCTTTTTTTTACATTTAATCGCTTTTCTTATATTTTATCGTTGAAGTTACCTTCGTTGTGACCGGGTCACGTTGAAGGTAACTTAGATATAACCGGGCCACTTTTAAGGTAACCTAAAAAAGTGACCAGGTCACCTCGAAGGTACTTTCGTTATGACCGGGTCACGTTTAAGATAACCTTCAATGTGACCCGGTTACATTTTTAGATTACCTTCAATGTGACCCGGTCACATTTTTAGGTTACCTTCAATGTGACCCGGTCACAACGAAGGTACCTTCGATGTGACCTGGTCACTTTTTTAGGTTACCTTAAACGTGACCCGGTCACAACAAAGGTACCTTCGATATGACCTGGTCACATTTTTAGGTTACCTTCAAAGTGACCCGGTCACAACGAAGGTACCTTCGATGTGACCCGGTCACATTTTTAGGTTACCTTCAAAGTGACTCGGTCACAACGAAGGTACCTTCGAGGTGACCTGGTCACATTTTTAGGTTACCTTAAATGTGACCCGGTCACAACGAAGGTACCTTCGACGTGACCCGGTCACATTTTTAGGTTACCTTAAACGTGACCCGGTCACAACGAAGTTACCTTCGTTGTAACCGGGTCACTTTGAAAAAGTGACCCGGTTACAACGAAGGTACCTTCCACGTGACCCGGTCACATTTTTAGGTTACCTTCAAAGTGACCCGGTCACAACGAAGGTACCTTCGATGTGACCCGGTCACATTTTTAGGTTACCTTCAAAGTGACCCGGTCAAAA
Source organism: Aquilaria yunnanensis (assembly GCA_039654915.1). Taxonomy (NCBI): domain Eukaryota; kingdom Viridiplantae; phylum Streptophyta; class Magnoliopsida; order Malvales; family Thymelaeaceae; genus Aquilaria; species Aquilaria yunnanensis. Next base: position 53,218,986 of record CM077600.1, read on the forward strand.
CGAAGGTACCTTCGACGTGACCCGGTCACATTTTTAGGTTACCTTAAACGTGACCCGGTTAAATTTTTAGGTTACCTTCGACGTGACCCGGTCACATTTTTAGGTTACCTTAAACGTGACCCAATTTTAGGCCTTAAAAAAAAGTAATATTTTTGAAAAAAAATATTATTACAGCGAATAATAACAATATTATTTTCGATATCAGAGGGAATAACCATGACTTACATATAAGATTTTAAACATACAGGTAAAGTTGTCAAGTTAAATAAAATATTAGAAAAATACAAAAGTTAAATAAATTTTTAAAAAATTATCTGTGGAAAAAAATATTAATTGCTGAATAATATACTTAATAAAATATTTTTTCTACATTTTAAATGATAAATTTAGTGGTAAATATTTTGGATAGTTTATATTTCGGGGGAATGTATATGTATGAAGTGAGAGAAACACAAAGTCTGTTAGGGTATTTTGGAAAAAGCGGTAACTAGACTTATCAATGTAATAAAAAATTAGATAAAAAATTAAAAAGTTATCATTGTTAAACAAAAGCGATAAAGGACTAAAAAAAGCGATAAAATTTTAGAAAAAAGCGATTACATAATAAAAAAAGCGATACTATTATAAAAGAAGGGAATAAATATTTAAAAAAGTGATAAAGTATTAAAAACCTGATACGGAAATTTTTTAAGAAGCTAACAAAAGATGAAAAATTGATAAATAATTATAAATTGTAATAAATAAAAACGAAATCGATTAAATAGAAAATCACTTACAAACAAAAATTGTAAAAATTTAAAAAAAAAAAGGTGATTAAAAAAACAAAAAAGCGTTTGAAAAAAATACAAAAGCGATAAACCTAAAAAAAAAAGCGATAAAATAATAAAAAAGCTATTAAAAATAAGAAAAAGTGATTAAAAAATGGTTTAAAAAATGATTAAGATTAAAAAACATAGGATTACTAATTGGGAAAGTTCAAAAAAAAAATTTGAAAAGCGATCAAATATTAAAAATATTATTAAATATGAAAAAATAAAAAAAGCAAAAAAAAGTAAAATAAAGCGTTTGGAAAAGTGAAAAAAGCGTTTGGACATTAAAAAAAGAGATTAAAATTTTAAAAAAGTGATAAAAATAATAAAATTATTAAAATTAAAAAAAGTGATTAAAAATGGGATTAAATATAAGAAAAAAAGTGATTAAAAAGTGGAAAAAGCGTTTCAAAAAAAAAATGATTAAAAATTCAGAAAAGCGATTAAAAATTTAGAAAAGCGATTAAAAATTCAGAAAAGTGATTAAAAATTTAAAAAATTGATTAAAAATTCAGAAAAGTGATTAAAAATTTTAAAAAATGATTAAAAAATTTAAAAAGTGATTAAAATTAAAAAAAACGATTAAAAATGTTATTAAATATATGAAAATTAAAAAAGCAAAAAAAAAAAGTAAAAAACGTTTGGAAAAAAAAAGTGTTTGAAAAAAAAATGATTAAAAATTTAAAAAAGTGATTAAAAATGTTATTAAATATAAGAAAATAAAAAAAATGATAAAAAAGTAAGAAAAGCGTTTGGAAAACAAAAAAAGTGATTAAAAATTAAAAAATGCTTGAAATTAAAAAAAGTGAATGAAATTAGAAACAAAGCGCTTAGTAATGGGGAAAGTGAAAAAAAAATTTCAAAAAGGTAACCTAAAAATATGATCGGGTCACGTGGAAGGTAACTTCGTTGTAACCGGGTCACTTTGAAGGTAACCTAAAAAAGTTACCGGGTCATCTTGAAGGTACCTTCATTGTGACCGGGTCACGTTTAAGTTAACCTAAAAATGTGACCGGGTCACGTCGAAGGTAACTTCGTTGTGACCGGGTCACTTTGAAGGTAACCTAAAAATGTGACCGGGTCACGTCGAAGGTACCTTCGTTGTGACCGGGTCACTTTGAAGGTAACCTAAAAAAGTGACCCGGTCACAACGAAGGTAACTTCGTTGTGACCGGGTCACGTTTAAGGTAACCTAAAAATGTGACCAGGTCACGTCGAAGGTACCTTCGTTGTGACCGGGTCACTTTGAAGGTAACCTAAAAATGTGACCAGGTCATGTTGAAGGTAACTTTGTTGTGACCGGGTCACGTTTAAGGTAACCTAAAAAAGTGACCAGGTCACATCGAAGGTACCTTCGTTGTGACCGGGTCACATTGAAGGTAACCTAAAAATGTGACCGGGTCACATTGAAGGTAATCTAAAAATGTAACCGGGTCACATTGAAGGTTATCTTAAACGTGACCCGGTCATAACGAAAGTACCTTCGAGGTGACCTGGTCACTTTTTTAGGTTACCTTAAAAGTGACCCGGTTATATCTAAGTTACCTTCAACGTGACCCGGTCACAACGAAGGTAACTTCAACGATAAAATATAAGAAAAGCAATTAAATGTAAAAAAAAGCGATAAAATTTTAAAAAAAGGCGATTAAATGTATAAAAAAGCGATAAAATAAAGAAAATGTGATAAATGTTAAAAAATTGGCAAATATGTTTAAAAGGCAAATAAAAAATTATTTATTTCATTTTATAATTATTTATCACTTTTTTTTGTTTTTAATAGCTTTTTAAAAAAATTTACCAATTTTTTAACATTTCTCACTTTTTTACATTTTATCACTTTTTTTTACAGTTAATCATTTTTTTAAAAGAAATTTCACTTTTTAATTTTTTTTTTACTTTTTAAAAATATTTAGTACATTTTAAAATTTTTTATCACTTTTTTTTTCCCCTACCTCACCTGTTACCCCAGTTATACGGTTTCCCGTTTCTCCGTGAAACCGAGATGAACGGTTAAGATCGGGGGGGCATCGGTACCCGCTTTTCAGGGGTGGGTATTATAGTTTGATCCCATTCACATGCCCAATAGCAATAGGGAAAAAATGAACTAATAAAATGCATAAAATCAAGTCAAACATTAAAGCATCATTCTCGACCCAATAGCAAACACTAATCACCTTGTCAATATAGTATTAGCAACCAAAAATAGTTCTCAAAATTTTCTGACCTTTTTTAATTGTTAGGTTTTGCTCTATTGTATCACACCCGCAAATTGCGGCATCTCCAGTGTGATACCTCGTTTTTGCAACAAATATCAAAGAAGATGTCGGAATTACTGCTCATCACGAGAAAATTCAGAAGACAAATGGCCTAGGGTTGCGAGAGAAACTCCTAGCTCATCCTCTCTTTTACTTCTAATCCTCTCGTCCGTGTTTGAGTCGATGGTTTTGGCAATAAAATCCATATTACTTCATTCTCCTTCCTTATTCTTTTCATTTAAGTTATTCAAAAAATTAAATTTTTATTTCCATGACAAAAACAAGTCATGTGATCATTCGCACTCCATTTAAACTGGTTAAATGAGTTTAAAAAATGTCCTACTTTATAAGATTTGAGAGGCAACTCAACCTGAGTTATAGTTTAAGGGGTAAAATATTTGAATTGACAAAGTTTAAGAGATAAAAGGAGTTTTAGGAGGCTAAAGTTTTTTCAAGTTCCAGCAGAAACGGCTTTCTCATCGTTTTCCCTCTGCAAATTTCAAGGAGAGAAAAAGCTGAAAAGGTCAAAAAATAAAGTTTACGGTTGCGAAAGCTAGCTAGAAGCTTATGAGTTGTGATTAAAGGGACGAGTTCACTTTTCTTGAACCCAAGGACCCGACCCAATCCGAAGGGAAGCGAGAGGCCCAAAGCTGGTCGTCAACGAGATGGTTATGAGGAACTTCAAAGTAAGGATATAAAAAAATACTCTATTTGGCCCTATTCTTTTTAAGCTTGAGTATCTAAACCCAAATGTGACCCTATCCTTAAAGCTATAAGGTGGGTATAAGTTTAACTTATCCGACCCGACCATACTCACACTCTTTTTAAATTAGTATATTTTTATTTAAAATATGATTTTATTTTAAAAATAAAATTATAATTTAACATAGGTTACCTTATATTACTTTAGTTTATGATTTTTTAAGTATTAATTAATTGTAAATATGCACATTTTTTTAAAAAATATATGTAAATATATAAAAAAAAGGAGTCTAAAAAAATTAATCACATGCCTTAAAATGGATTAATGGGTAGTATCAATATACTCTGTGATGGGTATTACTCAATACCGTTTATTTGACAGAAAGGTTTGAGATTAATTATACCTGATCCAAACCCAGTCAACTTCAAATCTTGCGCCCACGAGCACAACACGATGGACGACCAAATTGGCGTTCGTGGCGCTGGAGTTGTAGCCTCATCACGTAACATCGTTATGGGCCTGAAAGTATGGGCTCAAGCCTGTGGGCTGAATAATCGACCCATTTTGAACTTTTCTGGTCTGGGGCTTAGTCCTGTTCGGCCTCTTTTTTTGACTCTTTTTTCTCGTTGCGATTCGCGAACGAAAATAAGAAAATATTTTTTTTCGTCTTGTTGTGGTAACCGGGTCCTACAAAAATGGGTCGAGTCCGTAGAGTTCACTTTCAGACTGGTTTAGGTTAGGTGTTTCGTAACCTTCATTTCAGAACAGAAAGCTAACAAAAAAGTCTCGACTCAAGAGCTCCTCTTTAGTTCATTTCTCTCTACATTTGCTAGTTCGTCTTCCCTCTCCGTCGCTTGGATAATTTCAGCTCTTACCCGAGAACGGTAGGAGAAAATATCAATTTTAAAGAGTTTCGATAAATCCGAGGGGGACAATGTTGCTGTTGCCTGCTCGGTCCATCCGAAACCAATTTAGAGCTTCGTCTCTATTTCTGCGTTCTTCTGCCTATTCAACTTCTTCAGCTGCAGCAGTCTTAGCCGAGAGAACAATCCGAGAAGGTCCCAGAAACGATTGGACTCGCCAAGAGATTAAGTCCATCTACGATTCCCCTGTTCTTGATCTTCTTTTCCATGGGGTCCGTCTTTCTCTCCTTCCCTAAGTTTCTTAGTTTGTTGGCTAGTAAAAAATGCGTAGGAAAGAATGCAACTTTGGGTTGTTCTCTAATTGTAACAGGAAATGTAGCTTTTCTTTGATAATTCTGCACCTTTGCTCTTCCTAGATTCATGAGGCTGTTTAAATATTCATTGTTTTGCTGCCGTATTGCTATTCTCCTAATGGAAATGGAATGCTGTTGTCTGTCTCCCTGTTTTGTGGGTCTAGAAGTCAACCCAGCTAGATCTCTCACACTGTGTTAATTGACAAGACTCAATTGTGGTGGCTAAAAATTCAAAGTTTGTTTTCAGTAATGTCATCTAATAATAATAACCCTGGTCCCTAATAATGGATTGGCATCTCATTTTATGTGTTTCCCATCAATGATTGTATCTGGCAACTAATGCTGGTATGATTAAGGTATGATGTCAGTATATGACTGTAGTTACTTGCTATTTTAGGCTCAAGTCCACAGACATGCTCAAAATTTTAGGGAAGTGCAGCAATGTACTCTGCTTTCTATCAAGACAGGTGGATGTAGTGAAGATTGTTCATACTGCCCTCAGTCCTCAAGGTATAAAACTGGACTAAAGGCAGAGAAGCTTATGACAAAGGACGCAGTAATGGAAGCAGCCAAAAGGGTTAGTTTTCATTGTCCCTTCATGCTTTGCCTTGCGTGTGGGAGTTTTTTTATCAGCATTCTATGGATTGTGACTGAATTATCAATCAAAGAGAGGTCAGTTTGGATTAGAGAGTCTTAAGCCATGATCAACGGATTGCATCTTAAGCACCAGGGACATATGTTTTGGCTTGTTGCAAGTTGATTATGCTTTCCTGTATAGATTGATGATGTTATCTTGCTACCATCATGAAATTTGACAGGTGATTTGTCTTGCAGACCTGATGCTGTTCATTTTACATGCTGATGCAATTAAAAATGCTTTTCAGATTTCTTGCAATACTGTTTTTTTTTTTTCTTTTTCTGATTCATTGGTCTACATACCTTGTCATGGTAATTGCAGCCTGCCATGTCAGATTGTGAGATACTACTGTTTTGCACAATGAATCTTGCTTTCTTTACAGAAAGGAAATGCTCATTTGCTGGAAGTTTGAATTTCACATGCTGGCATGAGTTTAGCTTAGTTCACAGATTGACATCAGCAGCAGATAAACTATTTTCTGTATTTTTCACCAGTGAACTTTCCTGTGTATGTCTTATTCCCATCAATCTAATGATCCTTGTTATAGCATTTCTCATAGTTTTTATGATTTTCCAGGCAAAAGAGGCTGGGAGCACACGTTTTTGTATGGGTGCTGCATGGAGAGACACCATAGGAAGGAAAACTAACTTCAACCAAATTCTGGAATATGTGAAAGAAATAAGGTGATGAAGAATTAATAGTGGAAACAGCATTTAGTACAGTAATATGATAGGGAATCTTCTCTGATGATCTTCTCCAAATAGCAGCAGAGATTTCCAAATCAAATTTCCTTTTTTCTTTTTCAAAAAGGGGACAGTCCTTCCATTTTTATTGCCACAGAAAGGTCAAATGGCCCTTACAACTGAGACCAAGTTCTTTACCCTGAGTAAATAGCAGAACTTGGCCTAAGCAAAATCCAAAAAAAATTTTGAAGGATAAGGATATGAACTCAATACATCCTGCCCTACGAAGGCCATCCCCTTTTCTGCTTACATTTGGCACTGCTTGTTCTACCACCTCTAGGGGCTGTCTTGCTATAAGTTTTAAGTTTTCATTATAAACTTATTATAAAAAAAAAAAAGTTTCCTTTTGAACTTTTGTTTCATGCCTCCCAAATGACATAAAACAGAACCTCCAAACAGAGCTCTTCTCCTATTATTCCTTGCCTCTTCCCCTTAACACATCTCTGGAGCCAACTCTGAATCCCATTCCATCCTTCATACTAAAGTTACTTAGTAGCTTCATGGTACTAACGACCTGCATCCAGATCTTCACACAAGAAGTCACAAAAAAGAAAATAACAATAACAATAATAATAATAGTGGTTCCTACTCTACTACAGAAGCAACCTAAATCATCTGCTCCAGTCCTCCACTCAAACAGCGTTTGCTTAACTCTTATTTAATCATGAAAACATATAAATAAATGTTTGAGCACAAGCTTTTAACTATTTGGGACTTAGGGCTGCTAGTATAATTTTTAAACTCATTGTGCAGTTTCATTAATTCTTTCTGAAGCCAATTGTCACCAATTCTGCTCCTTGGTATCTTATGAGTCCTCTCTTTAAAATAATAAGAATGCAAATCCATTCCATCTTTCACCAGTGATTCTCCAGATCTGTTTAGCTCTTACCATTTTCTTCCACACACCAATGTCTTGAAGCCCCAGAGTACCTGTTTCCTGATTAGAATATACAATTTTCCAAGCCACTGGTTCTTCCTTGTATTTTTGTGAACACCTGTTGTACGTAGTAACATAGTTGCCCCAAAAAGCATTTACTTTCCAAGTCTAGTTTCTTTCATGTACTTTCTGGACGTTTATTTCTTCTCTTCTGATTATTTCTTCATGCCGTTGAATGCAGAATTTAAGCTAGCTATTAAATAAGGAATGCATGTTCCAGTTATTTTGTTTTCTGTTTCCTTTTCTCCGTTTTCTTTTGACAAGGTATATATTTCATGGATCTGTTATTTTTCATCAACTTGCTGTGTCAGTAAAACACTACTCCTGGTATATATTTGAGTGACCTAACGCATGCGTTCAGAAACTTGTAGATCTTCATAGATCAGTTAGGGTCTCCGTCAAGTGTCATTCTGTATTGAAGTGTTGTTTTCTACCAGAGATATGGGCATGGAAGTATGCTGCACTTTGGGTATGCTTGAGAAGCAACAGGCACTTGAACTCAAGAAGGCCGGGCTTACTGCTTATAACCATAATCTAGATACCTCGAGAGAATATTACCCAAACATTATTACTACAAGAACATATGATGAGCGGCTGGAAACCCTGCAACATGTTCGTGAAGCAGGCATTAACGTCTGTTCAGGTGATGGCCAAACCTTAAAATGTTTAATATGAAGTACGTAGGGGGAATGCATTTGGGTGAATAACGACAACTGCTTATAAAGGAGCTTATTTATCCTCCTTTTTTAACAAGCTAATCTGATGGACCGCTGAAGATATTTTTTGAGTAAGATCTGAGCAAGAAAACATCCATACTCTTACACATTATTGTTTCCTGTTACAGGAGGAATCGTAGGGCTTGGAGAAGCAGAGGAGGACCGAATCGGTTTGTTGCACACATTAGCTACACTACCCGTGCACCCAGAGAGTGTACCAATTAACTCGCTGGTAGCAGTGAAAGGCACGCCTCTACAGGATCAAAAGGTAATAACCTTGCCTAATAGTGACATGAATCAATGCGTCCTTAACTTAGGCATTTGGAAGAAAAGTAATAAATAAAACTTTTCAAAATACTTTCCATGGCATTCACAAAACACTTGAAATACATACCAAGGTCGTATAAACATGTTTACATAAAGTTCAAGTATTAGCATATGTACACATATCACTTAATTTATGTACATCCATAAGCAACCATAGTGTATATGCAAACATATACATTAAAGAAGTCTATACACACTAGTCAAACTAAAGGCATTTCTTTGGTACCAAAATACTCAACATACATAAAGTCTGAGACTATCAAAATAGTTCCCACATGAGCACAGAAACTCTGGAAATAAGAGGTCCAATTTTTCTTGTGCACTTTGCCTGTATCTGTAAAAGCTATATTAAATAACTTAGTTAGTATATTAATATGACTAACTAATAACTTATAATCATTAAAGATTCATGATACTTTAAATACCTACACAAAAAACCTTGCTTAACAACTCTTCAGTAAGAGTTAGGCCCCACACTTTTAGTATCTGCACAATGTAACATTTAAGGGAGTAAGAATTACAAATTCTCAGTAAGGGATCAAATACCTACAAGATAACTTTAGGACCTAGCATATATAATATATATACACATCTTAATATAAGTTCAAAACGTTTCGAGACCTTAATTAATGGCCACCAGTATGGGTTTTATGGCGAGGAATCCATCCTCAACCAAGTCCTTCTTACAAGAGCTTAACTCTTGCCTTAATAAACTTGGCTTGCCACTCACTTACCCTTATACTATATAGGAGTTTTTAAACTTTGTGGCTCATTCTTGCTAAGCTTGATAGTTTAGCTAAGGGACTCTTGAGCTTCAAAGCCCATCTTGAATACTTAGTACTCGTATACATACTTAAGGGCTATTTAATTACTTAGTCCTTAAACCACTTTTTTCCCACCTCTTACTCTTTTAATTAATACATTGGCAAAAAATTCATAATGCTTCAATTTTAATTTGAACTTAAAATCTCTTACCTAGAATAGTTAATGCAAAAAAAAACCAACTTCAATGTCCTTATGGTCTTGTTTTTTGGATTCTTTTTTGTACCCTTTACAGTAGCTTGAGTGTTTCTCTTTTAATTGATCATTTAGCTACATAAATAATCATAATTGGGACAATACTATAACATTCCTTATGGTTTAAGTTGTTAGGATTAACCCTCTCATTGGATTCTAATTAACCAACCCTTTGGTCAACACACATCTAAGGTTTTAGCCTTCTTTGAACAACTTGGTTCAAATGGGTTTTAAACGTGTTTTTGCCTTTATAAGCTAACAAAAATTGATTTAAGCACATTTAATCCCATATTAATAAACCCAGGAAACCTGGAATTAATCAAGAACAAGGAAGAGCCGAATTAGCTCTTACCCTTGAATCAAACAGTGTTTAGGTTCCTTTTTACGTAAGCTTGATTCCCAAGCTTTTCTTGTTATTTTTCTCTTAATAAACAAACAAGAACTAGATTTAAATCAGTGTTTCCAGCAGTTATAGTACCGTATGAAGCTAAAAAATAGGGGAAGAATAAAACTATACTTAAACAAGTAGCTTGAAAATTAAGTTTAGAATTGTTCTATACTTGATTTTCCTTAAAAAAACTTGCTTAATTGTGCTTGAATTTGATAGATTAAGCTTGGATTTGGTCTTAGTTATGGTTTTTCAAGAGAGAAAGGTTTCGGGTCACCTGGAGATGGACAAAGAGGATGGCTGACAAAGAGAAAGGTTTCAAGTCAACTTATGTAGGCTTAAGGTGCACATGTCATGTAGCCGGTCCCTTCTTTGTACTCAATAGTATGTTTGGGCCTTCTCCATAACCGAACAGAAACCTTAAGACCCAAACCAGCATTATGTTGCGCTTGAATCATTCTTCACCTTAATTACACGCCCAGTAACAACGGAATGTTACGACTCAGTTACAACGGGATTTGGAGGACCAAATTTCACAAGGAGGGGAGAATGTTACAGCTCTCCAAAAATTCGAACCATAATTACTGAGGTATCTTTGTTTATTTTAGTAATTCAATATGATTAGAATATTTAATGCAGGCAAATTCTTGGTTTAATAAAGTATAGTAGCTTAAAAAAGACAAAAAGTGGCCATTTAAGTAAATTGGACCAAGAAGGGCATTTTGGTCATTTCATATAGTGACACATTTTTTTTTATTCCATGGTTGGATATAGGGTGGAAAAATATTGAATTTGAGGTATCATGATTTTTCATGATTCCTGCTCTACCATTGTTAAATTGTGAATTGGCTAGATTGTCTATAGATGATTTATGTATAGTCCTTAGAAGTATTGGGACTAAATTGCACACCTGTTAAAGCAATGTCACGGCTCAGTTACAATGGAATTTAGATGACCAAATTTTACTAGGAGAGGAGAATGTTATGACTCTCCAGACTTTGGACCATAATTAATTTTGGTTATTTTAGTAATTTAATATGCTTAAAATATTTAATGCAAACAAATTCTCGGTTTAATAAAGTATAGTAGTTTAAAAGTGATAAAAAGTAGTCATTTAAGTAAACTGAACCAAGAAGGGCATTTTGGTCTTTTTATATAGTGGCCTTTTTTTTATTTCATGGTTGGGTAGAGGATGGAAAAATATTGAATTTAAGGTATCATGGTTTTTCGTGATTCCCGCTCTACCCTTGTCAAATTGTGAACTGACTAAATTGCCCATAGATGGTTTATGTGTAACCCTTAGAAATATTGGGACTAAATTGTATGTTTGTTGAACAAAGTAATGTTACGGCTCAATTACAACGAAATTTGGATGATCAAATTTCACAAGGCATTGTTACAGCTCTCTAAAAATTCGGATCATAATTACTGAGGTAACTTTGATTATTTTAGTAATTTAATATGCTTAGAATATTTAATGCAAACAAATTCTTTGTTTAATAAAATATAATAGCTTAAAGAAGACAAAAATTGGTTATTTAAGTACACTAGACCAATAAGGGCATTTTGGTCATTTCATATAATGACCAATATTTTTTTATTTCATGGTTGGGTAGAGGATGGAAGAATATTGCATTTGAGGTATTATGGTTTTTCATGATTTCAGCTCTAACAAATTGTGAATTGACTAGATTGTCCATAGATGGTTTATGTGTAACTCTCAGGAGCATTGAGACTAAATTGCACGTCTGTTAAAGCTGAGGACTAGGTGTGTAATTAAGGTCAAGCGCGACCTAATGTTGATTTTGGTCCTAAGATTTTTATTCGGTTATGGAGAAGGCCCCAACGTACTATTAAGTACAAAGAATGGACCAGCTGCATGGCATGTGCACCTTAAGCTTACATAAATTGACTTGGTCTATTTTATTTTATCAGCCATCTTCTTTGTCCGTCTCCAGACCACCTAAAACCTCCCTTTCTCTCTAAGCTTCATAACTAAGATCAAATCTAAGCTTAATCTATCAAATTCAAGCACACTTAAACAAGTTTTCGAAGAAAAATAAAGTATGTAACAATCCTCAGCTTGATTTTCAAGCTACTTGTTCAAGTTTAGTTTTATTCTTCCCTTGTTTTTGAGCTTTATATGGTTCTATGGCTGCTGGAAACACTGATTTGAATCTAGTTCTTGTTTGTTTATTGAGGAAAAGATAACAAAAAAATGCTTGGCAATCAAGCTTAAGTAAGAAAGAACCTAAACACTGTTTGAGCTAATTCGGTTCTTCCTTGTTCTTAATTAATTTCAGTTTCCTGGGTTTATTAATCTGGGAGTAAGTGTGTTTAAATCAGTTTTTGCTAGTTTATGAAGGCAAAAACACGTTTAAAACCCATTTGAACCAAGTTATTGAAAGAAAGCTAAAAACTTAGATGTGTGTTGAGCAAATGGCCGGTTAATTGGAATCCAATAAGAGAATTAATCCTAACCACTTAAACCATAAAGAATGTTGTAGTATTGTCCTAATTATAATTTATTTATATAGCTAAATGATCAATTAAAAGAGAAATACTCAAACTATTATAAATGGTACAAAGAAGAATAGAAAAACCGAGATCATAAGGACATTGAAGTTGGTTTTTGATTGCATTAACTATTCTAGGTAAGAGATTTTAAGTTCAAATTAAAATTTTAAGAAGTGGCTTAAGGAGTAAGTAATTAAATAACTCTTAAGTATGTATACGGGTACTAAGTATTCAAAAATGGGTTTTGAGGCTCAAGGATACCCTAGCTAAGTTATCAAGCTTAGCAAGAACGAGCCACCAAGTTTAAGAACTCCTATATAGTGTGAGTACGAGTAAGTAAGTGGCAAGCCAAGCTTGCTAATGCAAGAGTTAAGCTAAGCTCTTGTAAGAAAGACTCGGTTGAGGATGGGTTCCCCGCTATAGAACCCGTACTAGTGGTCATTAGTTAAGATTCAGAATGTTTTGAGCTCACATTGTAATGTGTATATATGTTATATACGTTGGGTCCTAAGAATTATCTTGCAAATATTTGATTGTAGATACTAATAGTGTGGGGCTTGATACTCACTGAAGAGTTGTTAAGTATGGTTTTTTGTGCAAGTATTTAAAGTATTATGAATCTTTAATGATTCTAAGTTATTAGTTAGTCATACTAATGTGCTAACTAAGTTATTTAATATAGCCTCGATCGATACAAACAAAGTGCACAAGGAAAATTGGACCTTTTATTTTTTGAGTTTCTGTACTTATGTGGGAGCCATTTTTTATGGTTCTTAGATTTTGTTTATATTGGGTACTTAGGTACGAAGGAATGCCTCTAGTTTGACTAGTATGTATGGACTTTTTTAATGTATATGTCTATATATACACTATGGTTGCTTATGGATGTACATAAGTTAATGATTGAAGTTTAAGTAAACATGTTTATACAACTTTGATATGTGTTTCAAGTGTTTTGTAAATGTCATGGAAGGTATCTCGAAAGGTTTTATTTATTACTTCTCTTCTAAATTTTGAAGTTAAACATGCGTTGATTCATGTCATAGGATAATCAATTAGTAGCATATAAAGTTTTAAACAACGTAAGTATTAATTTAGCTATTTGCAATGAAGAGCAGGAATTACTAAATCTTGAGTATCCGAAGTTACTGGGAACACCCTATGTTAGGGTAAGCAAGGTTCCTCACAAATAGCATGTTAAAGTTGCTGGAGTTAGGCGTGACTGGTAATCTTATATCACTAGAGAAGATTCGCACGTATAATATCCTACAAGCAAACTAAAAAATACAAGATAAATGATAAAAGCCACATTGATATCTGAAGATTTACCGATAGAATATCCTACAAGCAAACCCCCTAATGTGATGTCTGATAAGTGCCATATTGTTTTATTTCTTGTTAAGCCTGTCGAGATATGGGAGATGATTCGGATGATTGCCACCGCACGTATAGTTATGCCGAAATCGATGGTCAGGCTTTCTGCTGGCAGAGTCCGTTTCTCTATCCCAGAGCAAGCACTATGCTTTCTTGCCGGATCAAACTCTATCTTCACTGGCGAGAAGCTTTTGACTACCCCAAATAATGATTTTGATGCGGACCAACAAATGTTCAAAGTCCTTGGTCTGATTCCTAAAGCTCCTAGCTTCTCTGAAGAAGAAACAAAGTCTTCTGAAGAAGAGATATGCGAGGAAGCGCTGTCTATTTCCGGTTGAGGCTTCTGGTAGGAAGACATCATGGTTTTGCTTCTTGCTTTTAGCTCTGAGAAAAATAGATAGCAAACTGGCATGCGACGATTGGCCTGTAACCAGTTATGCTCAATTGAGAAAGCGATAGAATCTGTCACTTGGTCACCAACTTATATATGTTTATCTGTGCAGATCAGAATGTATTCAGCAAGCTGCTGCTTGAAATATGCATTTTTTGTTCAATTTGAAAATGGCCTTAAGGCGACTGAGTAAATAAATTGAGAATTAGAACTCACCACTAGATTCGCCCGAGGTGTATATACAGCCAAAAAAAAAACAGTCTAATGGACTTCAAAGATAACTTGAGGCAACGTCTTTGTGAACAACGTTTGAGTTTTATGTGCTTGAATCTTGAAACGGTGTGGTGTTTCCGAGAGCTGGAAAACAGTTTACTCGAGACACACAAGGCGTTTGAGGGCCTTGAGATGATTTTTTGTAAGTCGATCCACGAACTTGTGTTAGGCACTTTAGTTATTGACTTTGCAAGCATGTGAACGATTAAGATGGCATCGGGACAACATAATTCTAGGAGATTGTGTCATCCATGCTGGTTCTTTAAATGCCAGCGACACTGTGAGAGGAAATTTCCGTCACTGGTCTGAGAGACTTGGTAGAGAAACGAGTAGATAATAAACTCAAGGCTAAGGCAAGCAGGTGCAATAGCTATCTGTGATTGCTTACGAAGTTTAAATTTTCTCGTTCAAATTGTAATTTTTTAAATGATTGGATACTCTACATTTGAGTTATGGAAAGGAAAACAAGGACCAGTGTACATGACGCAGCCACTGAGGAGCAAGGGAGGATATGTATTGGTTCTGCAACTCGTGTAAGAGCTAAAGGCTTCAAGCTCGAGCTTTACTTCTTGTTTCGGGCTTTATTAGTGCTGGAAATTAACTACTGTTGTTTCTTTTCTGAATTTTAAAGTAAATATTAGTATTTGCTTAACCAAACGTTTATTTCTTTTGTCTCTCGGAAAAAAGAGTCTTTATTGAGATTAATCTTGGTTAAGAAAGAACACCAAAACCCCGAGAAGATATGCGGTTACTTTTGGTAGCTACTGGGGAATAGGACTATAGGAGATGGGTTTTGGACAAAACTGGAATTGGAACTGATAGCAAACAGCCATTGGAGACGAATGGAAGGAAGATATGGGGTTACTTTTGCTAGGTTTTCCAGTAGCGGACTAAATTCAGAGACGTGCTTGTACCCAAATGGTCAGGGTCCGGTCAGGTGGCAGGCAAGCGAACAATCTTAATTCTGATAGTCTTCTTCGATTCTGCTCACTCGGGAGCGAGGGTGAGTGAGTGGGTGACATATTTGGGGAAATTGCGCTATTAGTCCCAAATGTTTTAGCATCGTCCAAGTTCATCCTAAACCTCTGTCTCGGCTGAGTGTTTTCAAGGCTTCAGTAAACAGACTTTGACCTCCACATCACCCAGCCATGGCCATCTCAGCGATACTTCCAGTGCCGACAGCTGTCTACTGTGAATCTTGTACTAACTCGCATAGTTTTCTGAAGCGTGAGTACCAATATTTACTGAATATTGAGTTTTGGACTAACTAACACAAGTTAAGTAACTTCATGGACTAAACATATAGTTGAAAAAAATAAACAAGCAGGTTTATTAATTAAGTGACCTCGAGCCAGACAGTTCAAACTACAGACGTTTGATGTTTCGTGCCGTGGCCGAATTTTAATTCAGCCTCATAAAAGCTTAACCTGGCTGGCTAAACACACCCCCTAGATTGGGTTGAAACCTAGCTGTCAGCGTTCTCCATCTCTTTCAAAAAGTCCCTCCAACTTTAGATAAATTAGCTAAATTTGGCTGATTTTTCAGTTAGATCATCCTTTTTAAATTTTTATATTATTTTTTTTAAATAATTAACTTCATCAGTGAAGTTTTCTTTTTATTTTTATCAGATCTAATTTTCTTTTCCTTGACAGATGAGGTGAAATCACAAAAGAGCTGTAGACTGAAAAAACGGAAGTAGAGAATTCCACTAGATAGAGTTGATTAATCTACTCTTTCATAGTGAATCGAGAGTTAATTTTTATTAATTCAAACAGTATGTTAGGCTTGTATCCCTTATTTTTTAGATTTTTTTCTTTCAGTTTATAGATTCGAATATCAAGTATATCTATGTATCATTTATATAATATGATATTATAAGGACATCATGATCAGCATAAGTTGAGCTTATTATCTATTTGAAATTTAACATTTATATCTTATTAGTAGATGTTATATGATTTATAATTAATGAAAAAAAACTTTCATAAAAAAAAAAACAAACCACACACGCTAAGGCCCTGATCCTTCTCAATATCCATCTCAATACACGTTTGAAGGATGAACTTTGGTCTTTGACAAGGGCGAGAGACTGACTCAGAATTTCCATCCCAGTTAAAAACCATAGAAATATGTATAAAATAATGCAACACATGTCCTAAGTTTTTTGCTTTATTTCAAAATTTTACTTAAATTTGATTTAAATTTATTTATACTATTATTAGGTTATAATTTTTTAATAAATTATATTTAGAAACGATTTATAATTTTTTTTAAAAATGTTAAAGGGGTAACCTTGAAAATTACAGGAGTGTACATGTTTATCTAAACCAGCTTTAATTTTTACAAAATAAGGAAACGTGTGGGTCATTATCTAAAAATCAAGATTTGGCATTTGTTTTAAACTGGACACAATTGCTCAGAATTTCCCAATCATAATCATCTGGGTACGCGTTCCTAATCTGCAATTGCTTAAGCCAATAGAAGACGCCACTAGACCTATAATCAACACGTAAACAAGTGCGAAACTTCCAAAGAAATTTCCAACAGGCCGACAAAATTTACACGCCGCTAATGAAAACGAAAGAAACCTCTCAAGATGCCCCTGGCCTACGCTCTTACAATAACGCACGCCAATCTGTACCAAAACGACCCCACTCATTAATCCACTTGACCTTATTCATCACAGGATGAGAAAAAGAAACAGACAAAAAAAAGCCCACACCATACAACATTGCGTTAGGGATGTGGTGAGGCATGAAAAGAACCCACCCTCGCACACAGATCCAATGTGTTCCATTCCACCAACAAACCCATGAAAAAATGGGAACAATAGCTGCCTTGCATCGACTCACGAGAGGTTTTGATGGAACCAGAAATATGAATTTCCGGGCATATGGTCCCCCCTGGCCCATCTCTCCTATTTTCACCCCATTCTCAACTAGCTTCAGGTAACCGTGAGATAGGAGCTCCCATATCCAGAGAGTAGTTAATATCAGCAACTGTTAGAATGGTCAAGCCTTGTTAGCATCATGCCTTGTGGCCGATGGTGCACAAAACTCATAATAAACAGCGGTAGCAATCATATACGAATAGGAATTGTATATAGTCAATCAACCCAGTTAGATTAGTTACCTCAGCAAAAGCAGAGGTCTGCAACTAGCTGGTGAAGCTCTAATCATGGCTCTCACCACTGCACACAAGCCAGCAGCTGGTTGGATTTTGCCAGAGATATGTTGAACAAAGAGAGATTTATGGAACTGAGCACTTAATGGGAAGCATAAATTTATTTTCCATACATCGGATACAATAACCAGTTAAATATCTTAGTTCTGGAAATCTAGAATCTAGGTCAGACTCATGTGTTGTTGGTCGATTTCAAACCTGAAACATCCCCCTTGCATACGCTAGACCCACGAAACAGAATCATTCTGGAAGGTCCATTTTCGAACAAAACATTGCACGAAATGTCATTCCCACCAGAACCCACTTTCTGAGACGTCAGGCTTAATGCGTTCTTTCAAAGACCAGAAGATCAATTCCGCGTCATACTAAGCCCATGTTTGCTCATTGGACGTATCCGTCCGTTTATTTCTCACTTCTCAGCTGCAAAGCCGAACCGTGCAGGCAACAGTTTGTGCCCAAAATTTGAGTCTTGCCTTGACATCTTCTGGATGGTCACCTATATATCACAACCAAAGTTCAATTGTAAGCACATTACGATAGCCTCAAAGCAAATTACATGTAAAAATTGCAGTCATATCAGGGGAGGAAAATGAAAAATCTACTTATATGAGCAGAATATAACACGGGCATCATTTTGACAACTTTTTTTATTGGTCACAGTTCTATGTAATTTATGAATGCTGAAGATTGTCATTTTGCGTTACAATAATCGTTGGGCATTTACTTTAATCTGTGATTCCAATTGCAAGCATTGTTACCTAACAGACTCGAGACAACTGATTCAATCAAATTGACACGTAGAAAGATTCCAAAACAACTATAACCAAATCAAAACTCGAACAAGATCACCATTTCATGAAAACAGCAGGGCAAACCCGAACACATAACAATCACAAAGACGCAAGAAGCTACGACATAATCCAATATCAATTTCATATAGAACAGAACACGTCAATTACCAGGACTAGAGATCTTCCAACTGGCAATAGGGCTGGATATGCCCTCAGAGGTGGCGGAGGCAGCGTTTGGAGGACTCTCTGGACACTTCTGGCGGTCATCAAGAAACTTCTGCGACATTGAGTAACAGAGCTCGAGAGCCGGCAAAGTGTTGCAGAGCTCCGGGATTTCCTCATAATTGAACCCGAATCCAAGATCTAAGCAACCTTTGAGCTCATCCAGATGATCGTCCGTCAAGCTCTTGGTTCTCTTCAATGGATCCTCCGTATCAGCCGCCTCGACGTAACCCTCGAGCAAGACCTGGCTCTTCTTCTTCTTCTTCTTTGGCTTGTCGTTGATCTTACCGGCATTCAGATCCAGCTTAGACCAATCGAAGCACTCGGGTACGACCTCATCGGAGTCGCTGATCGATTGGTCGAAGCAAACAGATGATTCGGATTCTAACGGAAGGCCTACCATTTTCTAGTTTGTTTCTCTCAAAAATTTTCTGCTGGGTCGAGGGAAGGTGCCAGCGAAGGACGACGAGCGAGCGCTTATAAAGCTGAGCCCAGCGAACAAAAACTGCTCTCTTTCTCTCTCTAGAAAATACTAATGATTGGCTGGATGTATGCATGTTATGGCGATCATGTATGTATGTATGTATGTATGTGGTTCTTCTGATGTGCACATGACGTGGAGAGTGACAGCTGTACATGTGGGAGGCGATGCGAGACAAAGAGGACACGTGGTGAGAACTGTGTGGGAAGACCAATCAGGTGGCTTCCAGTTCGGCGCAGGGGTCCTACCACGTGTTTTGCTGTTGTTTGTGGGTTCTATCTTGTTTTGTTCACATGTGGCAGTCGCTCATATTATTGGTTGTTTTATTTTTCTTTATTTTGACCTTTGCTTTACAATGGTTATATGCTTGTATTTTGGTTGTTTTCTTGAGTATAGTAATAAGAAATACCATTTCAAAGAACCAGTAGTTTAATAAGAAAAAAAGAGTGCTCATGATGCGGCGTTTCTGCTTCCTGAGAGAAACTTTAGGCTCTGGCTTCTTTGGTGTATAATGCATCATATAACATTATTAATTTAAAAAAATAAAAAAAATTGAATTTTTTTTATTTGTGCTCAAGGAAAACTTGCAATAATATATCTGTTTTGACTTAAACTATACTATGCCTCCACTGTTTTTAAAAACATATAGTTTGTCTTCTGCTTTTTTTACATTATCCAACACCAGCCTCTTAAACTTAGTTTAAGTTGTGTGATAGTTGTCTTTCAATAATTTTATTTTCTCAAATATTTATTTATAGTTATTAGATATATTAAATAATCGATCTTCTCTGCATATGAATTTTTCTCTTTAAAAATGAAAATCATTATTTTTTTGTAAATGTCAGCTAACTATGAAAGAATATCAAAAATTTTTAAATTATTGGAATATAATTACTATAAATTTTAAATTAAGTTTCAGAAGTTATTGTCAGAAAATATAAAAAAGGTGAAAACATAGTGTAATTTTTTTAAAATAGGGAGGCAAAATGTAGGTTATGTCAAACCATATGAAGGTTTCTGTAATTTTTCCTATGTAGAAAGAGTAGATAATGTAAATTTTTTTAAATGAAGTATTTCAGAATGAGAAAAATGTTGGAGTTTTCTTCCAAATGGTGGATAATGTAAATTTTTTAAAATTATTGGAATATAATTATAATTTTGTCGCATCTTACTGTTCCCTACCAAATCGATTTGTTTATTTTAATATTTAATAATTACTTTTTATAGTTGTAGTAGTTGTTCTTTATCATAATGCAAGAGTTCTCATCTCACTACTAGAAAAAGAGGTTTTAGCGACGGCAATTAGCGACGGTTTGCCGTCGCTAAGTCTTACTTAAACCGTCGCTAAGTGGTCCGTTGCTACTCTACTCGCCGCTAATTAATTAGCGACGGCTACCGTCGCTAATTAATTAGCGACGGCTACCGTCGCTAATTAGCGACAGCTAATCGTCGCTACCGAAACCGTCACTAAATTTCCGGTGTCTAGTCCGCCGGCATCTTAACGACGCACAGCCGTCGCTAGTTAGTGACGTGTTACCGTCGCTAATTAGTGACACACAGCCGTCGCTACTTAGTGACGCATAGCCGTCGCTAGTTAGTGACGTGTTCCCGTCGTTAGTTAGTGACGCACAGCCGTCGCTACTTAGTGACGCACATCCGTCGCTAGTTAGTGACGTGTTACCGTCGCTAGTTAGTGACGCACAGCCGTCGCTACTTAGTGACGCACATCCGTCGCTAGTTAGTGACGTGTTACCGTCGCTAGTTAGTGACGCACAGCCGTCGCTACTTAGTGACGCACATCCGTCGCTACTTAGTGACGCACAGCCGTCGCTAGTTAGTGCCGCACGTCCAGTAGTGACGCGTTGCCGTCGCTAATTTCTGCTAAAAATTTTTTCCACGAATCATACTCTGTATGTGTCTATTCCATACAACCTAAACAGAAAACTTGTTCCCAGTAATCAAATGTAACATGAAACACGTCCATATATCATAAACATCACAATTGATATTTAGAATACATATAATCTCACAATGTATTTTGGCATCTCCATAAATGTTAATAATTATAGTCAAACAAGGTAATGGGAAATATTTCTACCCTAATGACAACCAGTTTTATGACTATTAGTACCTAACCATCAGACTCTGATGCAGGTGGCGGATTCTTTCCTATTGCTTGCCATATGGCCGCCAACTGATCCTCGTGTCTGCGCTCCATATGTGCTAACTGATCCTGATATGACTTCTCTATCTGTGCAGTACGCCTTTCCATGTCTTCTTCTACCTGTGACTGCCACTGAGTCATTCTTTGGGAGACTTTCTCCTCCACCCGACGGTCAACCTCATTCCTGAATTGAGATGTCTGAGTGAATAAGATTGGCGCACTAGACCCATCACCGTAGTATGAACGATGACGACGACCAGGCACCAAATGACTCTCAGAACCCATTCCTGTGATGCGCCCCTTATTTTTCCCCCCAGCAATCTCTGCAAACACCAATGCCTCATCGAACTCAACCTCACCGTCTGCACGCTGTGTTATTTCTTCTACCTCAGCAAGATATTGAGCCTATATAATGCTCGATGTTAATCAAGTAAGCTACGGTAGTATATGCAATTTCTTTTAAACTAGTATCTAATAGTTCGTTCATACGGACCTCAAAATTTTCCATCTTCTTATTCACCTTCTTTCCATCTTTCTTTGTGTAGCACTTGTTCCATGGTTTGAAGAAGCCTGGATCGTGTTTTTCCGGATCTGCCTCCTTCTGCATGGTAATTTTTCATACATAATTTGTTAGTTACATATTTATTGTGACAAATTTCAAATAACTGTATCTTTTTTTTCTTACCATCTTCAGCCTATGTCCTGAAACTGAGACTCTACCTCCAGCATAATTTGCCATTTCTTCACCAGATGCACTTCTAACCTGTTTCATCTTAGATGACATATCCTTGAATTCTGGTGAAGCCCACCAAGCTTCAAGTGCCTGTAATGTCTCTGTCGTCATCCAATTTGCTTTTGATTTTCGCTTCGTCGGATCATTCTCTCGTCTTATTTTTTCATATGATTGCATCAACCGCCTCCTTCCCAATTTGAGATTTAGGTGCTTATTTGTTTGTATTAAGACTTTTAGGACAATGTCCCCTCAAAGAAGGGTGATATGTTACATGCACATTTTCTTTCAAGTTTTTAGAATTTAATTTAATTTATTTTTATTTTTAGGAATTATGTTAAATGGTTAGTATTAAGTTAGTGAATTAGTGGGTTAGTATTTTAAATTATTTGTTCTCCTCAGTTAGCTATTTGTTTTAAGTTAGCAATTGTAATTATAAATATGATTGCTGTAATGTATAATATTTGAGAAATATTATACATTAGTTTTGGTCTTTTAATGGAGGTCTGTTTTTCCTCTAATTAAACCAATATCTTCTCTACTTTTACTTTTTGGATGTCAAGCTTCCCCTAAAAGTTGATGGGATTCTATCTTTTCTCTATTTTTATTTAAATTCAAAAGTGGCACATAATAGAAAATAAGATGTTCATGGTACCCGGGCGTCGGGGCGGTTCAATCCACGTTTACATTAAATATCAATATAAACAGTGGTAATCATTGACGAAGAAATTTTTTTTTTTCATGCCACATCAGCAACCACATCTTTTTTCCATTCATCATTAACGGTTGTGATAGATGGTAGAACTATTAAATAATACTAGATATAGTTTAAGGATGATTAATTAACATTTAATAGTTTAGGGACAAATAATCAACATTGGATATAGTTTAGGGACGACCGGTGAAATTTACCCAAAATTTTATAAAAATGAAAAAAGGAAAAAAAATAACCAAGATAAAAAAAAAAGTCAAGTAAAGTTTTAGGACAAATATAGCAAAAAAAAAAAAGATTCTAAATATGAAAGTTTAAACCGTGGTGACTAAAATTTTGTTTTAGAAAAGAGAAAGAATATGAAAAAGTTAATAATATAAGACAAAGAGTGGAATTTTAATGATAAAAAGTAGTGACTAAAATGATCTTTAGGCAAAGAGAGAAAATGTAAAGATTTATGGAATTAAAAGCTTAACATCAAGTTAATAAATAAAAAAGAAAATAAATGAAAACATTAGCTAAAATGAATTAGTTTGAACGATACCAAAAAGTAAAAAACTTATATAGACTAAATTAGTTTTGTTCAAAAAAACAATAACAAAAAGCCAATAAAAAAAGTCTAAACGAAGTCACTATGGTTGATTAAAAAAATAAAAGAAACAAACTATGGTTACTAAGATCTTACTTTAGAAAACAATAAATAAAATAAATAAATTTTACTTGATTATTATAAATTTATTGATGATAAAATTTTATTTATTTATTATTAAAATGTATTAAAAAAATATCCTCTACGATTTACTAGTTACCAAACCTTTCCATTTATTCTCTTAGTCTCTAATTTTAAACCGGGACTATGCCAAAAGTAGAAAAATTATAATGATTAACATTTCATTTTAGAAAACAACAACAAAGAAAATCAATAAAAAATGTTAGGATTAAGACAAAAAAAAAAGGAAAAATTTTAGGTATTAAGGATTTAATAATTGACTTAATAAAGATAAAAAAATGAATTAAATAAAAAATAAACAAATTGTGATCACCAATGCCTTACTTCAAAAGATAGTGCATAAAACAACAACAACAAAAAAACTTAGGGACTAGGAGAATAAATAAAAGATCTAGTTAAATAGTTATAAAATATGGGGACCAAAATCTAACACGGACATAACTTAGAACCTAAAATAAAAAGATTAAAAAGTTAGGGATTGGAACAACATTTTTTTTGTGCTTTTGTCTTTTTTTTTTATTACTTTTTTGGCATGAGATTTACTCAAAATCTATTTTTTAATATAGATGAAAATTTTATTTAGAAAAATTTACTTTCAATTTTAACAATTATAGATCAAATTACTTTATTAAACTGTAGAACTTGAAGTAACTAATCAATGTTATAAAAATTACTAATCAATAATGATAAAAAATGACCAAAATACAAAACTATGTTTGATATATGTTAATCAATTAACAATCTAATCATTCAATTAAAAATATAAAATAAAAAAAAGTTAAAAAACACTAATTAAAGCAGAATCAAGTAGAACTAGTTCAAAAGTAAGCAAATTATAATGATTAATATTTTATTTTAGAAAACAATAATAAAGAAAATAAATAAATAAATGTTAGGAAAATTTTATGTATTAAGGATTTAACAATTGACTTAATAAAGATAAAAAAATATTTTAATTAAAAAATAAATAAATTATGATCTCCATTGTCTCACTCTGGAATATAGTACATATAACAACAACAAAACAAAAACTTAATGACAAAGAGAGCAAATAGAATATCTAGCTAAAATGATATAAAGTTGGGAACCAAAATCTCATTTTAACCGAAATAAAACATGAAACAGACTATAATCGGAAAAATTGCAATATAGGCTTTTAAAAAGTAGAGCGTCTTGCGAAAAACTTAAAAAAAAAAAAAAAGAGCAAATTGCTCCGAAAAAAGCAAAAAAAAAAAAAAGGCAGAATTATTCATCCACAATAAACATTATTGATGAATAGTAAAATGCTTTCCTCTTTTAGAATATCGTATAATTTTCTTAAAAGAGCATGTATCCATGTAAAAGGATGGGGGAAGACAGTGAAGAAATAATTCATCACATAATTGTCAAGCCCATGTGCTGTGTTACTATATTTTTTTTATGAAATGTCTTTTATCGTACTAAATGTAGAGCATATGACATATGTAACATAAATAAAATACTGAGGTACAAAAGATAGTTAGTTCAATTATAGGTTTTGCAATGAGTTCCAAAAATTTTATATTGGAAAGAAAACTTCCATGAATAATTTAGGTAGCCTAAGTATTTATACCTATAGATCTGAAGAGATAGACTCAAGGAACAAAAAGATAAATAAACCAACAAACTAGCAAAATACCAAGAAAAGGACTAGATCCAACATACGGTTTGACTAATGTACTAAGATACAAGCATAACACTTTACAAGTGTTAAAAAAATGAAAACACAAAAATAAAATAAAAGGAAAACAGAAAACCCTTGGTCCATTATTTAGATATTACTCATTACTATTACAAACTCCATATTATCTTTTTAGGACTTAGTCAAACCATCATCAATAAAAAAATGAATTACAATTTACTGCCAAGCTAACCATGATATTTAATATCCGCCAATAAGCTTGTCTTCAAATAGAAATGAATCACTGGAAGAAGAAGCAAACATGAAGAAAATATTAACAATAAAGGCAATCGGGCAACATAAAAAATAAATCGACTGGATAGGCTCGGACTGAGAGCCAAAACCCTCTACATACACAATGAATTGAGAAAAAAAGTTTAAAAGGCTGAGAGCAACTAGTGGCTAGGTTTTGTGATATAACTATATAATTCCTAAATAAATTTATAAAATATAATTGATATACATATCAACAAAATAACAAACAAAATTTTAGAAAACTTGGCTAAAGAAACTCGAATAAAAGGGGGAGAAAAATAGGAACCAAAAGCAAAGGTGGAGGCGGAGAGGAGACATGTAACGCCAACTCAAATGTCTTATTGTCCACAAAGCGCCGTGGGCGATGGAGATCCGAAGCTTTAATATGAAACAAAAAGGCAAAATAATATTATTTCGGAGAAACTTAAAGTAGCGTCCCTATAGTTTGATTTAATGTACACTTTATCCTATTATTTTTTAAAACCTGCACTTTACTCTCTACGTCTTTTTCACTATCGGACAACGTCTCTTGACTAGTTTAAGTTATAGAGTATTCATCTTTCAGTAGTTTCAGTCTCTATAATATTTTTTTACAGTTAATAAACATGTTAAATTATCAATTTTTCTTCTTTTGTAAATGTATTTTCCTCTTTGTAGGTGCAAATTAATATTTTTTAAATATCAATTAAGTGTGTAAAAAATATCAAAAAATTTGAAATTAGTGGAATATATTTCCTAGATAGTTTAAATTATTATTTTAGAAGTTGTTGAAAAATGTAAAGGAAGCAAGAGGTAAAGTATATATTTTTTCAAATAGAGGGGATAAAGTGTAGGTTAGACTAAATTTGAGGGCGTGTTTGTAAGTTTCTCATGATTTTGTTTGGTGACATGTATGGCCATGGGGTACGTGAGGAGCTGTTGCTTTACACTAAAGCAATAGCAAAAGCCATTTTCAAGGACCACACAGCACAAGCTCGAGCCAAGCGCTGCTCGAACGTGTGGTCCGTAAAGCGATAAGAAAGAAGGAAGCAGTTACAGAAAAAGGGGGGAAGTTAATTAACTAATTATAATTAAGGCCCAAAAAGTGGCACCCAAACTTATTAAGCAGTTTCATTTTATTGATGAGTGACGTGACAGAGTATCCAATAGCTAGCTCATGGAGGAGCACCTGGATCAGACATATATTTTCAGAATAATTACAATTTATCTTTTAAGATTTATATGAAATTACACTTTATCTCTCCTATTTTTAAAAATATATACTTTACTCATATCACTTGAATACAGTCAAATAGTAACTTCTTAAATCTTAATTTAGATATTACGGTAGTCATCTTTCAGTAATTTAAATCTATATAGTATTTTTTTACAGTTAATGGATATTTTAAATTATCATTCCTTCTATATTTCTTTTAGTTTTTAAAATAGTATTTTTTAAATGTCAATTAATTATAAAAAAATTATATAAATTGAAATTGCTTGAAGATGATAACTGTACAATCTAAATTAAGATTTCAGAAATTGCTATTTGGCTGTATTAAAAAGACAAAGGCTAATGTATATATTTTTAAAACAGAATGAGGTAAAATGTAATTTTACCTAAATCTCTGAGGATAAATTATAATTAACCCTATATTTTATTAAGATCACGACTGGCTTAAATTCAGTTTAGAAATAAAATTTTAATAAAAGTAAAAGTTATGTACTCTTATGAGTCAAGACTCATTAGTCATCTGGCTAATAGTATCTCAAACAGCTTCCCTATTTTGTAGTTTTTCTTCATTTTAGGAAATATAAAGTCATTTTTCACTCCAATAGCTTCATCATCCTATTTTCTAAAATAGGGAATAATATGGAAGAGAAGATTTTATTCCCCATTTCTGCAGAAACTCTAAAAATTTTTGGGAAATGAAAAATAATACTCCTTCTTTCTCGTAAAAGTTGTTCCATTTATTATTCATAACAATTAATTCATAATTTTATTTCTTTCAAAATTTCTTATAGAAATATAAAAATTTTATATAAAAATAGTATCTTAAAGACTCTATTTTATAAATATAATTTTTTTAAAAAAAATATAGTATAAATTAATATGAAAGAGAATATCTTATTCATCATCCTATTCTCTAAAATAGGGAATAATATGAAAGAGAAGATATTATTCCACATTTCTGTAGAAACTCCAAAAATTTTTGGGAAATGAAAAATAATATTTCTTCTATCTCGTAAAAGTTGTCCCATTTATTATTCATAACAATTAATTTATAATTTTATTTCTTTCAAAATTTCTTATGGAAATATAAAATTTTTATATAAAAAAAGTACCTTAAAGACTTTATTTTATAAATATAAATTTTTTTAAAAAATTATAGTATAAATTAATATGAATATATTTAAGTCAAACTTTAGTTAAAAAAGTTAAAATAGTCATTCTTTATGGAAGGTAGTAAATTTTTAGTTTTGCACAATATTTAATTATACAACAAGTAATTCATATTTTTTTCTGCCAAAATTTATTATAGAAATATAATTTTTTTATGAAAATGGTATCTTAAAAACTCTATTTTATAAATATAATTTTTAATTTTTTTATAATATAAATTAATATCAATATATTTAAGTCAAATCTTAGTCAAAAAGATAAAAGAGTCATTCTTTGTAAAACAGAAGGAATAATTTTTTACATTTTCAGTAATATTTAATTATACAATAATTAAAATAGGAATTAATTTGATTTTACTTTAAATTTATAATATTTAATTATTATGTAATAAATATAAAATTCTATAAAATAGGAAAGCTGTGAAATTGAAACAAAAAAATTATAAATATTTTATTTTTTATTTTTCTATCTTATAAAAATTTTAGGAAATTTGTTGGAGATGCCGAATAGCTTCCATGTGTATGTCTTTGCTTAGACAAGCATCCGCCCCACCCTTTGTCCACTCTCCAATTTGGGAAAATCAAAGCAGAAGTAACTAATTGAACAGAGAGAGCAACCATAAGCGTTGCTGTACTTAAATTTGGGACTCTCAGATGGACAGAGCTTTCAAAGTCATCAAGAATAGAAGAAAATTCTCAGGTTCATTTGGATGGAGTACATAAAAAATAACAAGTTTTGATGGTACTAACCCAATATCAAACAGTACAGTAGGACAATTCTAAATTGGACAGCATTTAATGGTAGATTAATAAATAAAATGTCAACATAAATTGTTCAACTTCAATATATTGTGACTTACACCAAAAAATAACTTAAATTTATTTGTTACGTCTATCATCTATTATAATATTTTTTTTTTCTCATTAGTCCTATATGATTATTTGTTCATTAATTGAGCTGCAGGATATATATACATATAGCAAAGCAGCCGAATCAAAGAAAGATCCTCATGATGCCAGAATATCCCCAGGTTAGATTCTACTGATAGCCTGTTTGGCCGCCAACTCCCACTTGCTCACGTATTACATATTCAGATATCTTGTTATTCTATTCATTCCAAACCAGCTCAGATTTGCTCCCATTCCAATCATTCTTCGCATCTTCAACGAACTTTTGCAGACTGATTTCCTCTCTGGAAATTTGTATAGTACATGTTAATTTTTCTTCTCTTTTTTATGAACATGCAATTTACAATTCAACCAACTACTAATTAATTAAACAATATCAGATTTGGTTAATCAGACTTCGTATCATTGTGGTTTGACACTGCAGGCGGGTTAAGTGATATTAATATCATCAATTGGCAATTAGGTATGGTTGGATGAGGATTGAAAACGATCGAGAGTTGAGATGAGCATTTCGTTGGTTTGGTTTGGAACAAATTCAAACATAACGATTCAATTGGTTTTTAGTTTTTAAAAAATGTATTCAAATTGTCCAAATTATATGTCAGAGTCGATCCAAACCGTCTGAATTACATTTCTGTTTATTTGGTTCCTCTTTTTAAGACTTAGACATATAGTAAACGAAAACATAAGATAAATGTTAAACTTTTTACCTCTCATACCCAAAATGAAAGAATGATAGATAACATATAGTCTAAAATTAGTAGAAAATAACTTTATGTATGTACGGTCAATATAGATAATTATTATTATTATTATAAAATAACTTTATATATATAATGTCATTATGGATAATAGTAAAATATTTATTATTATTCAGTCTATTTTATTTGGTTTTAAGTGTATAATTCAATAATTGATCTGATAACTAAATATGAAATTCAATTTTAGTCCGAACAAATTGAATTAGAAAACAAACTAAACATTTTTATCTAAATTTAATCGGTCTTTTTGGTTTTTTTTATCCAAATAATGTTTACCCATAATCAAGAGGGATTTTTCTTCTTCTTCTTCTTCTTCTTCTTCTTCTTCTTCTTTTGTTTTGTTTTGAAAAAATTGTTTAATTTTGCATTCACGATAATAAATATAATGAAAATTACAAAACATCATATAGTTTAACCTAACCTACATTTTGACCTCTTTGTTTTAAAAATTATATATTTTACCTCATCCTTCTTTGACATTGTACTATAACAACTTGGGAAACCTTCTTTAAACTGTCCAGTAACTAATGTTCTAGTAATTAAAAAAAAATTGATATTATTTTACAGTTAATTAATATTTAAAAAAATTGATTTATATTTATAGATAGAAAATGCATTTGTATAGAAGAAAAATGTATAATTTAACATTTCTATTAATATTAAAAAGATATCAATCAAATTAAAATGATTAGAAGATGACTATCATACAATTTAAATTAAAGTTGTTATCAGATAATTTTTTCTTGAAAAGAAAATCAAAAAGTAAAGTGAAGGTTTTTAAAAATAAGGAAAATAAAATATAAGTTAAGTGTTATTTGTGAGTTTCCAGTGGATATACATTTGGGTCCATCTCATCTCTCCACCGATCACTTTCATTTTTTCGATCGGAAGATATCTATCTGTTAAGAGTCGATCTCTGCCGATTAAGCAAGCGAAGTTGATAAGCTACGTCGGACGTGTCTATCTAGTTGTTAAAACTTGAAGTAAGTGCCAAGACCATCAGCAAGTTGCAGATAACCAGCCAAATGTTTCACCAATCCCTGGCTAGTTTTTCCAAACTACTTTGCTTCCAAACATTTCGCATCCCAAGCCTCATCTCTGGTTTCTCTGTTTGGTTGGTTGACAACACTAATTAATAATCACAAACACCAAATAATTGCAGCTACTGGTGGAACTGCTAGCTAAGTGTAGTAGACATGGATTTATGGAGATGAATTAATTAACTACAGTTGGCATTTGTAATTGAAATTTGAATATAATCCCTAGTATTTAATAAAATTATTATTATGATTATTTCAGTGTCTAATATTATTTGTAATATCTAATTTTACGGAAGGAGCACACATATACGTACAGGAGGTGTACATAAGAATGTGTGAGACTTTTAGATGAAGAAATAAAACCCATCATTTAATTCTCTATATTTTTTCTCATTAAAAATAATCAATTATTTTCACTTTTTTTTTTGTCTAAAATTAACTAATGTCATTTGAAAGCTAAACTTTATCTAATTAATAATTACTTGAATTTAATTTGTTAAAAAATAATTAACTTTTTATAAATTGTTATATACCCAACCAAGGAATAGAAGAAAAAACTAATTAATTGAGTGGCTGAATGCTGATTGTTTTGTATTTAGCCTAAATTAGATGATGATGATGATGGTGAATGGGCATATCCATATATGACGCTATGCATGCGAAAGCAAAGGTCGCGACGGGGAAGAAGAAGAGGACCAGAATGTAAATAAGGACAATTGTAGGGCAACAAACCCATGTGGGTGGGTTGCCATTTCATTTGCAGTGAATTATTGGGCGGGAAACACGAGTCGGCCTTCTTGGTGGGCAAAATTAATAAACTGGTGGGTCCATCTGGACATTTCCCATCTCCGCCCAATCCTATTCCTAGCATCCCATCATATTTCATATTCCATTATTCACACTTCGCTTTGCTGTCCGCTTGCATCAGGCGTCTCCGACTACTGATCAGCGGCCCTGATTCTTCCACCTCATCCGTGGAAATTTTGACCTCTTATTAATTTACGGCATAAAGGCATTGTTATTAAAATCGCATTTTAAGTTTTTAGAAGATGTTTCGAAATGCAATAGAAACGCAATTATAAAAATGACTAGAAACGCGTTTCTAGTTATAGAAACGTAGAAACATTAAAATTCTACGACTTTAGTTTTATTAAGTTAGATTTGTAAAAAACAAATAAATTGGGACTAAATTGTACATTCCCAAAAGTTGAGGACTGGAGCTGTAATTATGTAATAGAAGGATTCAAGCTCAGCTTAATGTCAATTTTGATCCTTTATTCTCCAGCGTGTTCATAATACTTCTAGCATTTGTAAGATTGCCAATTAAGGCACCAGGTGTGTGCACTACAACAAAATAGGTTGCTAAACATAATTAAGAAATAGTTAAATGACAATATAAATGTCTCTTTAACTTGGCATTTTTGTAACATTTCATGGGGCATTTGTTTGAAGGTAATTAAAATGTGATTCCTGACATTTGTTGAGTTTAAGTAGCTTTAAGCATTTTTTTTCTTATACAGACATTTAATATATTTTTTTATAAATATTAATATTATTATGTTCAATTCCTCCTAGAATCCAGCACATTTTATATAAAATACATACTATTTTCAATATTTTAATATTCCAAAAAAAATTATAACTATGTGACAAAGTATCTTCAATTCTATTCAAATAAAATATAATTAATTATATTATTAGTTTTAATAAAATACTTAAATAATTATTTAAATGAATTTTTTAATTACCTAAACCAAAACCTGCCTCCCCTCTATAGAAACACCAAGACCAAACCCTGAAGGCCCAGCCAACCTAAAAGTCTGCCTTATTACACTAAATTAAGTACAAAATCAATAGAATTTTTGGTGCAAATTACATGTTGTTTCTAATAATTTTTTAAGACAATTTAAATAATTTTATATTTTTTATAATTTGTTTCCAAGTCTTTTTTTTATTTATTGTAGAGTCTTACGATCCTACAATTTTTTACGACTCTATAACTCTAGAACAACCAAAATAACTATAGATAGAAACCTGTTTTTGACAACCTCACAGAAAGGGGAAATATGCCACTTCCATCAGGCAAAGAGACAAATCAGTGAAATCACCCACTAGGCAACAACCTTATTTTTTTGAGGTAAATATGACATTAATGTTTTTTACGTATGCAAATAACCTGCTAACATAATATGTTACGGGCAAATTATCCATTAAAGGGCTTCAATTATAAGGAAAATTTTTTCCATGGTATAGGCTGACATTCGAACATATTCACTTCGGTTCTAAGTTTACTTGTTTTGAGTTGAATTGAATAAGTTGATATTAAAGTTTAATGAAAACCTTAACATCATAAAATGATTTAATACTTAGAAGATGTTCTTAGACCTCGAGAAAAGATTGGGCTTTTGTTCTCTGTTTATAACCGAACAAAATCTATTCATTGTCAGACAACAATTATATATACTTAAAGCTAATTTTTTTTAATTTAAGTTAATTGATTTATTTTTATTTTTATATATTTTTTATTTGAAATTAATTTTATTTAAAATTTAATATTATTTAGAAGCAATAATCCATTTAAAAGTAAATTTTCATGATATTGTTAAATTTTTAGAAAAATTTATAAAAGTTTAATAAGCTTATAAAATTATATTTTCAATGGAGTATTGTATCTATATAATATTATATTTTAATTAAAATTAGTTTTGAGTGAAAATAATGTAAAAATAAAAATAAACTATTTTAAAGTCAATTGACTTTAATTTAAACAAATTTTGTGTAAAGTGCTAGGCTCGTTTTACTGTTCCTGGAACGGTAGCGCGACTGTTTTTTTTTTTTTTAATTTCTTTTAACGTTTGTTTGTTTGTTTTTGTTTTGTTTTTAGCTTGGGTAGTTTTTTTTTTATTTAGATTTTTTTTTGTTTGGGTTTTCTCTTGACCTGGAGAGTATCAGCTGCTATACCTGTTCTGCTACAGTAATATTTTCTCTTTTTTTTTTTTTCGTTTGGGTTGGGATTTTTTGCCCCTATTTGGGTTTATTTTTTCGTTTGGGTTTTCTTTGAGTTTGGGGTATTCATGCCCTGCAACAATTTTTTTTTAATATTCGGCATTGTTTTCATTTGGGTTGTCTTTTGTTTTTTCGTTTGGGTTGCTTTCCTTTTTTTTTTAATATTCGGTATTATTTTCATTTAGGTGAAAATAATGTAAGAATAAAATAAACTATTTTAAAATCAATTGACTTTAATTAAAATAAATGTTATGTAAAGTGCTAGGCGCGTTTTACTATTCCCGGAACGGTAGCGCGACTGTTTTTTTTTTTTAATTTCTTTTAGCGTTTGTTTGTTTGTTTTTGTTTTTTGCTTGGGTGGTTTTTTTTTATTTAGATTTTTTTTTTGTTTTCTTTTGGACCTGGAGAGTATCAGCTACTGTACCTGTTCTGCTACAGTAACATTTTCTCTTTTTTGTGCGTCTGAGTGTTTTTTTTCGTTTGGGTTGGGATTTTTTTTCCCTTTTTTGGGTTTTTTTTTTTGTTTGGGTTTTCTTTGAGTTTGGGGTATTCATGCCCTGCAACATTTTTTTTTTAATATTCGGTATTGTTTTCATTTGGGTTGTCTTTTGTTTTTTCGTTTGGGTTGCTTTCCTTTTTTTTTTTAGCCTATATTTGTTTTTCCATTTGTTTTTTTTTTCTCTGAACTTAGCGTTATTACTGTTCCTGGAACAGTGGTGACGTTGCTAAAGCGTTTGTTTGTTTGTTTTTTTTTTTGCATTTGTCTGTTTGGGATGTTTTTTTGTTCTATTGGGTTTGTTTTTTGTTTGGGTTTTCTTTGTGCCTAGCATGTACTTGTTCTACTACAGTAAAGGTTTTTTTTTCGTGTGTTTGCTTTTTTTTTGTTTGGGTTGGGTTTTTTTTTCCGGGTTTTCTTTGGGCCTGAGATGTTGGGAACAGTGTCACCCCTCTTACAGTTTTTTTTTATTTGGTTTTCTTTTCATTTGGGTTTTGTTGTTTGTGTCATTTTCTTTTTGTGCCTATATTTTCCTTTTTGCATTTGATTTTTTTCTCTAAAATATAGGCCCCAACAAAATCCAAATGAAAAAAAAGGTATTGTAAGAAAAAGACAAAAAAAGACAAAAAAAAGCCTAGCAAAAAACTCCCGCCCCCCTCAATGGCTTTTTTTTTTTGTTGGCCCAAAATATGCCCAAGGTGAAAAAGGGGTAATACTACACAATAGATACCCTAATAAACACAAAAATATCTTTTGGTCCTCAAATTTTAAAATCAGGTATTTTTATTACTCTATCCTAATGAACACAAAAATATTCTGAATTTTTAATTTTTACATTTTCATACCCTAAACTATAAATTAGTTACAAAATTTAATTTTGATTATAACATAATTTTGAATTCATATTTTTTTAATATTTTTTTCACTATAGAATATATAAACATTTGGTATGAAAAATTTGTACATTTATTGATCACCCTGCAATGAAGTGCAGGCTTTGTGCAACCTTTGCTCATATATTTATACATTTTTCATGTATATTAAAATCAATCATTCCTTATATCTTCACCTTTGAGGATCAGGCCCCTTTCTTGTGTTTCTCTGCTAAAAATGGATAAATTATAAAATTGGTCCTCTATTTACTTATGTTAATATCTTTTGGTCCTCAAACTTTAAAATTTAAAATTTAACACTTTCTCCTAAACTTCTGATTATTGTGTTTTAGCCCCTAACGTTCATGAATGACATTTAGGACTTTAATTTCTCCTTAAAGACCAAATTCATATTTTTTTTAGTATTTTGCTTCATATAAATATAATTGGTATGAAAAGTTGTATCTTCATCAGACATCCTGCAACAACGTGCAGCCGTTATCTAGTTCATATCAAAGGCATCAATGCTACCACAAACATGTAAGGGACCTATTCATTTTCACCATGCTGGACGTCTACAATAGGACAACAGAATGCTGACATTGTTAACAGTTGTGAGGTGTGGAAATTAGGTTAATAAGATAGTTTTTTGAATTTTAGATTTTATCATTAATGGGGGATACATATGATATTTTTAAAAGATTTTATAGAATAAAATGTATTTTATTGTTACTATTGTTAACGAATGCAAATTAATTATAATTTTTCAGTTTTGATGCTAAAATTTTAATATTCTAATCGAGATCGACCAATACAGAGACTAACTAATTTATCCACCAATTTAACATAATTAAACACTAGAAAACCAGTCACAAACATTAGAACAGCAATACTAGACACCAAACTAAGTAATTTATACACCAACCTAACATAATTGGACATAAAAAAAATGTTATTAGATATTAGAACAGTAGCATTAGACACCAAAATAGTAGTACTAGATAGTAGATTAACTAATTTATATACCAGTATACCATAATTAGATACTAGAACAACTGTTCTAAACATCAGTTCAGCTAATACATAACACCAATTTCACATACACTGTACACCAAATTGTGAGGATGCTAGCATTTTTATTTGAAAATGAGAGATTTTTTATACAAAAATAATTAAAATACCAAACCTTATTTTTTCTGTTTGTGGAGATTTATTTAAAATGGTAACTGTATCTTTTAATAATAACTACCTTAACTACTCCATAATTATAGATATTTATTTAAAATGATAACTCTACCTCATTTAATAATAACTACCTAATGTTATTGGTGGACATCCACCTTTTTTGGTAGAAATATGGCATTAAGGAACTACAACATAATGCCTTTCACCTTATTAAGGGCCAGGGGTATGGCAATATTGACCCGGTCAAGAGCTGAAGTCCCCCACAAAGAACTAGTGGAAGGAAGCCCTAAATTGGTTGGACGTTCACCCTATAAGATGTTATAACACCTCCACAAATAATGGCAATAGTTTATTTGTTCGAACATAAAATATAAGAACATATTTGTATTAAAAAAAATAGAATAGTGGGTGATCTGCTTAGTTGACCTAAAATATGAATGACATATTTACTCTTTTGTCATGAATTTACCTTGTCGTACCGCTAATTCCAACCTCATCAGGAGCAAGATGGTATTTTGTCAAAATCAAGTCGTCGTAAACACGGATAAATTGCACGTGTTAATCCCAATCTTTTAACTTATTTTTGTTCTTACCTCAACTTTAAATTTGTTTATAGTGTCTCCCTAACGTGATTAAAATGTTACATTTTAGACCATTTTGTAATATAAGTCATTAACTCAGACGGAAAAGGTCACATTAGCATGTTATTGTCGGGAAAAATTATAACTTTAACCCCCACCAAGCTTTTACCTTTAACAAATAAATCACTACTTTGAAATATACAAGAAAACTCCCTTCCTCATCTATCCTCTATTTGCCTCCCTCACTCACAGCCACTCACCTATTCCTGCCGCCACACACCCATCCCACCGTCGCTCACCCGCTTCCTCTTCCTTATCCCCATCGTTGCCCACCTAATTATGTCTAATTTCGTTGCTCTTCCACTTGCCATTTGTCCGATTCCATCATGATTTGTGATGAGTGACCTACTGAGATTCATCGCGGTTTGCAAGAGGTAGGCTTAATTCGTCCAAATCGAGACTGATGGGAGGCTGATTGTCCAAATCGAGGTTGATTCGTCCAAATTGAGGGTTGGCTGGAAAAGGGAGGAGAGGGAGGTCAGAAATGGAAGGAGAGGGAGGTTGGAAATGGAAGAAGACAGAGGCCGGAGATGGCTGGAGAGGGAGGGGAGAGAGGTTGGAGATG
Source organism: Aquilaria yunnanensis (assembly GCA_039654915.1). Classification (NCBI taxonomy): domain Eukaryota; kingdom Viridiplantae; phylum Streptophyta; class Magnoliopsida; order Malvales; family Thymelaeaceae; genus Aquilaria; species Aquilaria yunnanensis. Next base: position 53,256,113 of record CM077600.1, read on the forward strand.
GGAAGAGAAGAAGGAGAGGGAGGTCGAAGATGAGCATGCCTAAGAAGGACCGCCAGAAAAAGAGGCTATAAATGAGGCTGTTGGAGAGGAAGGATAAGTAGGAGAGGTTGGGCGGGGATTTTCTTAGATTTGAAAGTTTTAAGACTTTTTTTGGTAAAGAGAATTTTGTGATGGTTAAAATAAATATTTTTCTCTACTATCATACGATGATGTGACATTTTTTGTTTGAGATAACAAATCTTTTTAAAAAAAATTAAAATAAAATATTTTAACAACATTAGATAGGTACTACAAACAAATTCAAGATTAGAGTTATAATAGAAATATAATTAAAAAATTAAGATTAACGAGTGCAATTTAGCCTAACGAAAGCACATCTAGTAAAATGGAGAGCTCCAAAGACACGGTGCCCCAAGTCTTTCGTAATCGGGGGACTTCTTTTGTCGTGTTGCACTTGCACCGTATTGGCATTCGGCAAGCGGAGACAAATTACGGCGCAGGGCTCGAAAAAGGCACAAACCCTTTTTCCTTGGGTTCTTTATGTATAATGATTGGGGGTGGTTCCATCGGAAAAAAATACGATTGGATTGGAGTGGTGAATTATTATGACCTTGACGGCGGTGCGCCTCCTACTTTCTTTTGGTTGACAATTCCTAGGTGTATTAAAATATTGTTCCATGTATATCTGTGAATTGTTTGCCAATTTTGACATATTCTTGCTCTCTTGCTTTTTTCGATAGCCCTGCCCCTATAGCTTTATTGGGAAACCCTTGGTTTCATGTTCCTCAATCTGGTAACAAACAAAATTAGAAATATGTTTCTTCCAAAAGAGGGTATATTCAAATATTTGGGTATAGGATTTGATTTTGTGCATAGATGTCCATCATCCATTATTAGGGTTGGCATTTTATGTATGTCTTGCGAAGTTTTTAGATTCATTTGACGTCAGTTTTGCCATTGGCCTGAATCGCAACCAATTTCCTTGAGAAAGTATATCTTCTTCAATGTGTATATGAATATTGTTTCTATATGCACGGGGTATCTTATAAAAATAATAATAATAATAAATTAGCGCAGCTACTTGTTTCTTAGTTCGAAATTGCTTTTTGGCATGCAATGAACATGGAAGGAATATACAGACAGAAAGATAATATATAAATATTACGTTCTTCAGTTACTGCGACCTATGCTATGAACAGATACAAAGATTTCTCTATATGAAAGAATGTTAGAGAGAGGAAGAGAGATGCTCGAATTTGCACACCTTACATCTAAGTCACTCATTGTGCGGCTATACTCAAGGACGGGTTTAGAGATTTTTTTCTATGAGGTCCATATATAATTAATTTTTTTGTATACAAAAAGCTTATAAAACAAAATATAAAATTTTAATGTATTTATAGAAAATAGTTTAAATTATTTAATTTTATTTTATTTACTAATGTTTTAAATTAATGGAATCATACTAGATTTTAGTGGGATTCATATAAAAATTATTTAACATTTTCTAAAGAAAAAAAAAGTTAGCAAGGTCCATGGATCCCATAGGAATACACATGGATCCATTCATGGCTATAACAAAATTTTTTTTGTAACATTATCTGATAGCCATATTGGGTCTCAATTAGTTCAGATCGTGCCACATCGGATCTCATGTTAGCGAGAAGCTTTCCGAAGCATATTTGTTCATTTACAAGACTAGAATCCAAGGCCTTTTTTAAGGAAGAATGAGCTCTTTCCACTTTAAGGATGTCAACAGAGATTCGCTCCGGCAAGTGTCCAACTATATCTTACCTGATAGATAAGATTTTTTATAATTAAATGGATTTGGATTGGGTTGAATTTTTTGTACCCATTGGATTTGGATAAAATGGGTTTAGGAGGCAAAAAGCGGGCAAGGAGGAAGCGGAGCATCAGGAGGTAGACGAGGAGACCAAGGAGGGTGAGGAGGGTGAAAAGGGCAAGGCAGGTGAGAGGGCCAGGCAGGTGAGACTTGAGAGGGTGAGGAGGGGAGTATCTATGAGATTTAGGGTTATTAAGTTAGGTTTTGGGTTGGGTTTGGGCTAGGGTTGGGCCGAATGGGTTCTTATATATGGGTTAATTTTTTTTTAAAACTTGTTTCTAGATTTTTTTTGAAACACATGATAATATAAGTTACACAAATACATTAGTAGTAACATAGTAAGGAATTCAAAATTGAGCACCTAATAGTATATGTGGTAATTGTAAAATGTTTAAAAGAATAATAAATTATACTATATATATATATATAAATATACATATTATTATTATTATTATTATTATTATTATTATTATTATTATTATTATTATTATTATTTATAATAAAAATATTTTCAAAATACTGCTTACTTTCTAATATTGTAAAACTTATTGGTTCAATAACACCCTTCTCTAATGGCCTTTGCGGTGGAAATTAAAATTTTAAAATTTCTAACTGCTAGGTCATTGGAAATTTTCCGATTGCCTGTTGCGTTAAAAATTTCTAACGGCCTAGATAATGAAAAGTATGGTCTTTAAAATTTCCAAAGTATGGCCGCTGGGAAATAGTTTCTCATTTTTCCAACGGCTTTTCATGTTAGAAAAGCTGTTGAAAATTTGGCTATTGGAAAATACATTCCTTTTAGTAGTGTGAAAAGCAAAACCCAGTTAATTCACACCAGCTTGCTTCTAATCTCCAATTTCTAATCCTTAGTTCCCTTTCCTTGAGTCACACCACAACTATAATTAAAAATATTAATTTTATTTAGCATTTTTATCATTTATTTCTATTTATTACTCTATATTTCTCATTATTTAGTCTAAAGTCTAAAAAAATTAATCATTAGCACTTAGAATTTAATAAATTAGACTTATAATATATAAAATAATTAGAGCATTAGAAATTCAAATAGGCAATGTATTTCAAAGCAATTGTTGCTTGTTACTTATGAATAGTTTTGGATTTTGAGGACTTAAATTCCGTTAGGTTGGTCTGTTGTAGTTTTAAAAGGTGTAGTCATACCCGCTTCCAAAAAAAAAAAAAACACACACACACACTACTAAAAAAACCATTTTTTCCAACGGCATATTTTCCAACGGTCAAGGCTGTTGGAGGAAACACAAAATTTTTTCCAATGGCTTAACCGTTGGAACAATTACGAAATTGAATTATAAGGTATGTATATACTATTTCCAATGGCTTAAGCCGTTGGAAAATATATATTTGAGATGGGAAATTGAAAGTAACTGTTTCCAACGGCTTTAACCGTTGGAACTAGTTTTTTAAGTAATGCTGTTTTATTCTTTCCAACGGCTTACTTGTATGGTAATGTTTGTAATTTTTAGGTTTCTAACAGCTTAGGCCGTTGGAAAATAATTAAGGTATTTTTCAATTACCAACGGCTTTAACCGTTGGAAAATCATTAAGTTAAACGCACTATTTTGAAATATTTTTCTAACGGCCTAAATCGATCCAGCCCCAGATCTGCTTCAGTTCATCCTCTGCTCCTTCTTTTTCATCTCTGTCTTTTCTCTTCATTTCAGTTCGTGCCACATGCACACACTTCACGTTCCTTTCCTCTCCACAGCAGATTCAGCTTGATCGACATCGCCATTGTTAGATCTAGTGGTCAAAGTTGTAGATCTGTAGGTTAGTTTTTGTTAATTTTTTTTTCATTTTCGTTTCATTTTTTTTTTATTTTCATGCTTTGATGTTTAATAATGATAATGGGTGGAAGATTTTGCTTGTTGTGCCAGATTGAAAGCCATTCCCATGCATTTGAAGGAAGTAAAATTTCAGATTTGAAGTAAGTTGGTTTAAAACGTATTTTTTTAATTTTTTAATTTTTTTTTCTGAAAAATGGTTTAAATCCAGATTATGTAATGTTAATTTGGTTTGAAATATGTGAAATGTATGTGATTTGTAGTTGTTGATGGTTGGATGTAAAGTATTGAGGTTACCCATTACAATTTCAATTTTTTGTCCATTTTGTTACTTTTTTTCTTATTTTTGGGATTAATTTAAAATTAGAAAATAATTAGTTTGAAGTCAATTGTTTAATTGGGTGGTATATTTATGTGTGAAATTAGTACAATGTTAGTTTAACTAACAATGTTTAATTGGATTTATTTTTACAATGTTTTAAGTTTTGGAATTAATACAAAGGTACAAAATAGTTATATTTAAATAAGTTTGTTTGATTAAGTTTGACCTTTAATATAATAATAATAATAATAATAATAATAATAATAATAATAATAATAATAATAATAATAGTAATAATAATAAGAGTAGTAATAATAATAATAATAATAGTAATAATAATAATTAAAATAATAATTATTATACTAAGAGTAGTACTATAATAATAATAATAATAATAATAATAATAATAATAATAATAATAATAATAATAATAATAATAATGATAATAATAGTTTAATGACCCTCCGTATCAGTCGTTTGATAATTGTGATTGGTATGAGCATGCTGAGTATAGTTCACACATAAACCCATATGCTCGAATGGTATTTGATGCAGTGAGACCAAGTTCCTATCAGAATTTCACGGAAGTGGATGAACAACCTAATGAAGGTTTTAGACGATTTTTTGATTTATTGTACTCAGCGACTACACCTTTTTTGGATGGATGTGATACGCATTCTGAGTTATCTGCTGCAGTTCGTTTGTTAAACCTTAAAATAGAATATAATATACTAAGAAGGTGTTATGATAGTATTGCGGCCTTGATGAAAGAGACACAGCCAAGTGACAGCAAGATGCCATCCAATTGGTATGAGACGAAGAAATTGATTTCACAACTTGATCTTGTGCATCTTAAAATTGATGCTTGTGTTAACTACTGCATGTTGTTTTGGAATAATGATAAAGATGCCACACACTGCAAGTTTTGTGGTAAATCTCGGTTTAAGCCGAGAAAAGCTGGACGGGGTAAAGATAGAGCAAGAAAGACCATGCACCATTTACCACTAACTCCTTGCCTTTAGCGACTATATGCTTCACTTTCAACTGCAGAGCACATGAGGTGGCACAGTGAGTATCGATCCAAGCCAAATGTTTTAAAACATCCTTCAGATAGGGAAGCATGGAAACATTTTGATTCCACGTACCCATAGTTTTCCGTGGAGCCCCGAAATGTTCGCCTTGGAGTATGTTCTGATGGTTTTATTCCGTTTGGAAACTCTGGTAAACAATATTCATGCTGGCCAGTCATCGTTACTCTGTATAATTTGCCATCGTGGATGTGTATGAAGAAGTCATATATGTTTTTTACTGCATTGATACCGGGCCCTCGGAGTCCACGTCAGAATATTTATGTCTATTTACAACCTCCTATTCATGAAATGAAGGAGTTGTGAGAGGATGGTGTCCAAACATGAGATGTTTCATTTAAACAAAATTTTCAGCTCCAAGCTTCAGTTTTGTGGACTATAAATGACTTCTCGACTTATGGGATGTTGTTAGGATGGATGACTCATGGGAGGTTAAATTGTCCTATTTGCATGGAGGATAGTAAAGCCTTCCAGCTTAAGCACAGGAGGAAAAGTTCCTTTTTTGATTGTCATCGGCAATTTCTCGAGTTGGATCACCCATATAAAAGAAACAAAGTTGCCTTTAAGAAAGGAAAAGTTGGGAAATCATTGCCTTCTAAGCGTCTTCCGCTTGGAACAATATTTGAACGTATATCAAATTTGCCATCTATAGTTCACAATGGAGAGGTTTTAACCATACCAGGTTATGGTAGAACTCATAATTGGACAAAATGAAGTATTTTCTGGGAGTTGCCTTACTGGAAGAATAATTTAATCCGCCATAATTTGGATGTGATGCATATAGAAAAGAATGTGTTTAACAATATATGGAATACAGTGATGGATGCGAGGAATAAAACTAAGGACAACGTGAAGGCTCGTAAGGACATTGAGATGTTGTGTAGTCGATCAGAGCTAAATTTAATTCCTCAAGCTGACGGTCGAGCATTCAAACCCAAAGCAACTTTTACACTAAACACACATCAGAGATCTGATGTGCTCAATTGGGTGAAAACATTTAGACTCCCAGACAGCTATGCATCGAACCTTGGGAGGTGTGTTGATAGTAATGTAAGTCATATGTCTGGTATGAAAAACCATGATTGTCATGTAATGATGCAGAGGCTCCTCCCAATAGCCCTTGAAGTGATACCTGAAAATATATGGAAACCGTTGACCGATTTAAGTCAATTCTTTCGAGATTTATGATCTCCAGAGTTAGATGTGAATCACATGGTCAAGTTGGAAGCCAATATTCCTGTCATACTCTGCAAGTTGAAAAGAATTTTTCCACATGTTTTTTTCGATTTGATGAAACATTTGCCGGTTCACCTACCTTACGAAGCAAGGGTTGAAGGACCTATTCAGTATAGGTAGATGTACAAATTTGAGCGTTGTATGCATGACCTCAAAATGAAGGTATCAAATAAGGCTAATGTAGATGGTTCAATTTATGAAACCTATCTAATTGAGGAGACCTCAACATTTTACTCTCACTACTTTGAATTTCATATTCCACATATGGCAACTAGAGTACCTCGTAATGATGATGGTGAACTAGGACAATATGATGAATCGGTGTGATCTATCTTTACATACCCGGGTCATCCATATGGTGTCTCAAGATATCGATATCTTGATGACAATGAATTGAGGGTCGCTACTGCATATGTCTTACTGAATTGTAAAGAGGTGAAGCCGTACCTCGAGTAAGTGCCATAACACATATTTTCTTTATATACTCTACTATAATAATAATACTTTTTTTTTCTTTATATACTCTACTCATCAAGTTTATGCTCCATCGACCTCTATCTATATCTTGTAGTTTGTTTGTTGATGAAGTGCATATGCATGCACCCAATATAGCAATGTCAGACTTGGATGTCTACATTAAGAATAACTTTGCTACATGGCTTAGAAACTATGTAAGTTACCTACACTTAAATTTTAGCCACATTTTGCTTTTTAAGGGAAAGACATATTCATATTATTGATATATGTAACTAGGTGACTGATGTGCGTAACAGTATCACAGACCACTTCTTGTGGGATGTTGGATGCGGGCCATCACGTCGTGTTGACACTTGGCCTGTTTATTTCATAAATGGGTACAAGTTCCACATTAATGGCTGGGGTCGCGACAAAGTAACATTTAATAGGTGATAACACTCTAGCATACAAGGAGTTCATAATATCGTAGGTACTAATCATTATGCAAAATTTAATTGTTCATATAAAGGTTAAATAATTTTTCAATTAAGCTATGAACGATTGTATAAGTTAATATTCATGTGTCATTAAGATTCAAGCCTACAATAGAATTACCTTGAAATTTATATCAATTATTCTAGATGTAACAATGTATAAATTTGCATTAATCAACAATTAATGTATTTATTATTTACAATAAATACATAATAAATAAATAAAAATAAATACACTGAAGAAGCATCCTTGTTGAAGAGAATTTCTCCATCAAAGAAGCATCATGAGCCTCCCTTTCCTTCAACATCAACCAATATCTTAAAGATGGAATTGGATGATTGGCCTAAGCATCCATATTCTAATTCGAATAAGGAAAAAAGGAAGTCATGCAACTGTAGTCCTATAAAAAAGACTAAACATCTTGGTAGTAACCAGCTTATGATTTTCTTTTCAGTACACAAGGATCCTTCTAGATCTCTATCATTAAAGTTATGTAAAATTGAAAAAAGGGTACATGAAATCGCTTGAGGAGCCATTTTCATCCATGTCTCATGCTAATGCCAATAATAAAGGTATGTGTCTAGATGTCCTAGAAGAATGCAAGCAAATCTGCAAGAAGGCATGCTCAGTTAGTCGGTTGATACCCATTTATTTGCCAAAAGGCTCAAAGTATCCTTAACAGATACTCCTAATGGTGCTACTACTAACCTCTTGGTTTGTGGAAGTTAGACAAGGTCTAGTACTAGTTAGACGATTCATTGATAACATCAAGTTCGCTCAAATCATAGAGTACCTTGGATTGATTTATTCACTTCTTTAGGGGACTATATCATGTAGCTATGTTGTCTTCCTTTCCCTTGTTTTGTCTCTAAGTCTTTATTTTGAGCACCAAAAAACTTGTGTTTATTAGTTAGTGTCAAGTTTCCTATTTTCAAAACTAAAGAGCTCATAAAAAACTCATTATCTTTAACTTGTTGATTTTTTATCCAAAAAATGTAAATTACTATTAGTGTAGTATGTAGCTAGTTTTACACGACCTTATCAATTTTAAAATTGGGAGAATATAGATATTTAAAATTATAAAATAGACAGATTATAGATAGAACACAAATTAAATATCGAGTATGATTGATGGGATATGAGAATAATACTATCCTAAGCAAATAACATTCTTTGTCATAATAACCCGAAAAGAAAATATGGATATCAGAATTCATTGAGCTCACGGCAACATGTCCATACTGTAGCGGCTGTGGGCTACAAGGTCGGGCGTCCCTTCACATCCACCTCAAATGTCGAGCGAAAATTTCTTGAAACATTCAAGTACCAAGGCCTCTTGGCCTTGGTCGGACAACGTTATAATTGGATGCAACATTTATCATTTTCGTATTTCTGTTGTGTTGATTCTTTTTTCCATGTTCCAAAGTTACATGATAGCCAGTATTCCATGTCTCAAAAGCATTTGTAGAATATTTTTGTAAAAGCGTTTTGGTGAAAATTAGAATTGTGTCGCTCAGGCACTAGAGGGATTGGATTGGAATTGCCTTAAGAAAAATGTGTTACAATTATTTTTTTTACTTTGGAATTATTTTTTGACGTTGAAACTTGAAATAATATAGGATATTGGAAAATAATGAAAAGTACTCTCTCCTATAAAAATATATGTAACTTATCCAATTATTTCGTGCTCCAAATTATGTCTCTTTTACATATTGAATATTGATACACCGTCTTCCTGATGTACTCTTTCTATTATGTAAATGTCATGACTGTTTTTGCTGTAATTAAACTGAAAGAAATTGGCTGGATCAAATGCGCCACGATGGATTGGCCTGCAAGCCCGAATCATTACCTATTACAATTATATGAAGCCTGATATTGATCTGGGCCCTCCACAATCCAAATCCAATCAGCAAGGACACACACACACACACAAGTACTTTGGTGCAGACGCCATTTGGAATTTTTTTTTGAAATTAGCCATTAGCATTAGGTATTCTAAATGAATTTATTAGCGGTGAAAATTAAATTACTAAAGTTGAAAAGCTAAAATCTACACTTAAATAGCTTTCTTAAGTTATAGCGCTAATCATTAATATTAATACTAAATAACTCTGCAAGTTTGAGTATGATTAGGTCGAATTAATATAAAATAGTTTATTTTCATTGTTACAATCTTTTGTTTGAAATTAATGTTCTATGCCATTCTAAATCTCACATTATATGTTTATAAGAATATATAGAATAACATTTTTTATACTGAAATTTAATTTTTATGAATAATTTTTCTGAATAAAAAATTTTTAATAAAAATATTTACTATTTATAAAAAAATATTTAAAATTACTTTTCAGACATCTTAAATTATAGAGCTCCAATAACCTTATTCATTTAAACAATAATCACTTTAAACTTTTAGTTGAGTGAACGAGATGTTCCACCTGGTAGTAAAACCTTTCAAGAGCAAGCCTTTTTTTTTTCAAAAAAAGAAAAGAAAAACCAACCAAACCTTGCAAGCGCTTGACCTGCCACATTGTCGGATGTGTTTTCGTACGTAAACTAGTTTTTGTATCCCCCTTCCCATTCAGAATCGGTGCTAATCAATGCAGAGTTAAAAGTAAAACGGGGTAATTATAATTTTATTTATCGATAAAGGTACTTACATTTTCATTTACCAAATCATGGTTCCCGCAAATGTCATTTGAGAGTTATAATTTCAAATGATATAATTAAGGGAAGATTTCATTTGAGCGTAGGGAAAAAAGTTACAAGAAGGCCTCTATTAGAAACCAGTTGTGCTACGTTGAGACCAGGAGATGGTGATATCTCCGCCTGAGTAATTGCACCCCAAGTTTTCAGGCTCTTAAACCTTCAAAATTATCAAGCCCAACCAGACTCAAGAGATATAAAGGTTCATTCACTTTACACCCTTTACGCGGGTCTTGTATCCTTTAAAAGATAAACATCAAGCGATTCCTATAGGGTTACATGTGTCCTTTCATCTAATGGCTCTTAGGTTATAGAGAGCAACCATCTCATCCAATGGCCCTAAATCCTCAAACATGACATTCCAAAGTTTTATATAAAGGCCGCACTATTCACTTATGATATATGAGATCACTTTCTTGATATTCAAGACTCTTGGGATTTGTACTTGTTTGAGTGTTGGAGTGTTTTCTGTAGGACCCTATGCTTTCATCTTGTGGTCGTGTGAGAAGACCATCATCGACCTGCTACCCTGCTCTCTCGGGTAGTAACACCTCTGGCTAGAAGCAAGGGTTGGCCTATTCCTAGGATAAATGGGGTGTCGGGAGGACTTTTCGGCCCTACTAGATGGCTTACCTGCCACAATGGCTTGAGAGACGACCCATGCCATAGAAGGGGTCCTTGTGGAAATGACCTCAATGGATGAAATGGGCTGGTAGAGGAGGAGGATGATGGATCAATCGAACAAGAACAGAAGCAATTGGGTCCTTCCCATTGGATTTCTTTTGAGGAGCAGCTTGAAAAGAAATAAAAAAAAAAAGAAGATGGTGTCAAAGCTTCTCAATAAAGTTTGAAGATCTACTTAAAGGATAGGAAACTTACCATCGGTGGCAAGTAGCATTGCCTCCACCTTGAAGCACTTGCTGGTAAGATCACTAGCTTTTTTTCAACTACCCAAGGGCTTAGACTCAGGTGACGCCTCGATGACCTTAATAGTCCCTCTAGACAAAGGTGTCGAAAAAGAGACTAGGTAAGAGGCATCAACGGATAAGTCAAGGAATTAGATGGTGGAAGTGCAAGTAAGGTGTCCATAAGTGACTCAGGGATATGTGCCGCCTCTGCACGTGCACTTCTCAATTTCTTTGCCTCAGTAATGCCCTTGTGAGGATTTTTATCTTCTTCAAAATGCTTGGGGCACAACCCACATTTTCAAAAAGAAAGCACAAGAAAAGCTAGTACACTTTAATATATAGAATAAATGGATATATTGTATGACTAGCCAACCTCTCTGCATTTTTGAAGCCACCACCAAGGCCTCAAGCAATGACCCTTTTGCCCCCTTTACCCAGTTAGGGGCTTCTTCACCCCTTATAACTTAGTGGGCAAGGCTTATTCCCATGTATCGAATGGTTGTCTTATAGAACCTTTGGTAAAGCAAAAAGGAAGAGGCCCTTATAGTTCTCATTCCTAACAATCTCCTCTAGCCACATCAACGACTTATGGAATGTCTTCTCACCCCTTTGAGCCCTCAAACAATGGGGGTTATTTGTTCATATCATGTTGAGGATGGTTGGTCGACTTACAAGAAAATTGCCAATAAAGGTCGCCGAGGGTAAACATGAAGTGGTTTTTCTATTAACCTTAGGAGTCTTTCTAGATAGTAAAAGTGAAGGATTTGTTTCTGCCCATAGGGTAGTAGAGCAATGTGGAAAAAGGCCAACCCTTGTTTAGAGTAAAGGTGTAGAACTAGAGAAAGGCTGGGTTTGATCCCTGCTGGATGGTAGAAGATGATGAAAGCATTAAGGTGTATGAAGGAGTTGGGGGCGACTTGAGAAGTGGGAATGTGGTAAAGTTCATAGAACTAGTTGATAAGGGGTGAAGAGAAAAAACAAAGCCCAGCCAAAAACTGGAGGAGGAAATGGTGAGGATGTCATTATTGGCATCGGGGGCTCGTGCATTTTTTTTAAAGGGAAGCCTCGATCCTTACTAGTTAGAATCACATATGGTAGAAAATCATTTTGCCTCCAAAATTAGTGTGTTTTTGACACTAGGCAACTCCAGCAAGTTAGGGGAGATGGTTAACTTTACTTTCTTCCCTCTGGCCAAGGATCCCACAATGGCAAACAGTTGAAATTGGGTTCTTAAGTTTACATAAAGAAGAAAATACAAAGTAAAAGGCTTGTTGTGTTCTATTCATTTGGATGTTAAGGTAGTTCACATAATGGGTTGGTCAAGAATGAAGTCTATAAATAGACTCATTTGAAGATGACTAATGTATGCTTGCCTTCAGGCACTACCAAGCAAAGAAGGTCTTTATATTGTATGATAGTATGCACCAAGTAGAATGAACCCTTTGGGCACCAAGTGGTGGAAAGGATGCTTTATGCATCATATAAATGTATTTGCCTTGTGCATGATCAAGAAGAGAGAAATATGCATTTTGTCAAGAATATACACCATGCAATAAGGTGCTTACATGCATGTACCATGCGATGAATGGGATGTTTGTTGTGTGTCATGTATAGTAAGGTACATTAAGTACCTAAGTTTTGTGCTGTTTGTATGTGGAAGGTGCATGCGAGAGTGTATGTTTGTGTATGATTGAAAAAGTATGAGGGCTATCAAGAGAGAGAGAAGAAAGCCATAGTTCTCTCACATAGAGACATAATTTAGTTGAAGAGTTAAACACGTAAATCTTTATCTTAATTTATCATTTTTATTTATTTGTTTGACATTTCCGCTACTCAATAATAACATGTAGAGGAGGTTAAATGCATGCAGAAAGGAACTTGTCCCATAGGAACACAATAACGGGTGCTCGCTATCACTCCAACGTGGATGAGAGCGAAAGAAGCAAAGGAAAGGAAAGAGTGAAATCGTCAGAAATATTGGGGGCACACATATATACGTTTCTATATGCATCATGCAGGTTGTTATCATGTGCTGTCTCCTCCATGGTGGTACCAGCCTCTATATCACATTGCAATCACCTACTTCCCAATTTTAATTCCCATCAGAATCATCTCATCTGTTGAATTAGTTAGAATTTTAGTTAACCACGACAACAGTCAACTCACCAATGGATGAAAGAAACTTGTAATTTTTATGTCAAGGTCACAGGTAAATAATGTAATGTGATGTGATGTTATGGATTTCTTAATTTAATCAGCGCCACATTTCATTCTGCAATTAATCCTGTAGACTTGGGAAAGCGTACGCTGCATCATCTTCATCAGAGAGATAAAAATGTAGGTGAGGTAGGTAGCCATATCTGAGGAAGAAAGTCCAACTGCGTGTACTAGTCTGAGTTCTGCAGGCCAGTTTGTCAGAATGAGAATTAATATATATGCCTTTGAACACAACATCAAAAAGAGACTCCAGACCACACCAAACTCTCTCTTACTTTCCCTGCCTGCAGTAGAAGAAATCACAACCATAGAAGTCGTCTCTTCCTCTTGTACATTTCTTTTCAGTCTTCTCTCCGGCCGCATGTTTTTTTTCCCTACACAGACAAGGAATTAGTATGAATCGAGTAATTGGGACCTAGGCCTAGCCTTACCTGAGGAAGAAGCCTGCTTTCGAGTTCTGCACAGGAATCCGAACCAAAGAAAGTGAAGGTGCAGTGATCATGATGGGGAAGAGGGGCACATGAAACACCAACTCCGACGGAACAAGAACTGGGCTGGAGATAGCAAAGCTACCCCGTCTCTCTTTAATTTCATCAGTACTCGATCATTTAGGCCGGAGTTGGTAATGCACGTGCCCTGCTTCTCCATCTCGCTCCACTCGCACCTAGCTAATTAATTCCTCTACCACCCCCAGCTGAACTTGTTCAGGTCATCCGAACTATTAGTTCAACCAACCAGCTGCGAGCTGTGTTCAACTATACAAGACAACCCCAGAATCCGAGGCAAAAAAAAAAAAGAGACAAACTGACAGAAACAGAGGGGGAGAAGGTGTTGAAATGGAGAAGTTGGGTCTACCACTCCTGGGCACCTTCCCCTACTCCAAACCCTCTCTTTTATAACCAAATAAGCAAACGACCTGACCTGTATTGTGCGTTCACATGAAGACTTTGAATTGAGTCTGCGTGGAAATATTTCTTATATTAAAAAATCTTTCTGTCTTTCAATTTTTTTTTTGCCTCTTTTTTTTCCCCCTTCTCAAACCCTACCCTTGTCTTGTTTTATTGGTTTGTACCGTTTGGTTGGGAGCGAGAACTGAGAGGACTTAGTGTCCTACAACAAGGTCCTCTTAGCTGTGCTTTGGACCCCAAGAAAAGAAACCAGTCTAAAAAATAGTACTCATCTCAATGTGTGTTTCCACTGCTTATGGTATCAGTAACTTTGATATTATTTTGTTAGCCTCTTTTTCTTTTATGGAAAATTGAAAATTAATATGCCTATGTCCATCAAATTAAATGTAAAATAGAAGATAAAGTTCCAATTTATCATGGCTGTTCCTCAAGACTTTTAACGGTTTCTTGGCATCAAAGCTACTCCCGTCTGTTGACAATAAGTCCTACGTCATCTCATGCTCTTCAGAGTCTTCATTAGAATCACTTTTTTTTTTTTTCACGTTTGTTAAATAAAATGCTTAAGTAACTAAAAATTTTCTCAAAAAAGTATTTTGCTAAAAGATGTTAACTGGAAATAGAATTACAGTGGAAAACTTTTAACACGTACGTATGAGTAGCTGTCCTGTCCTAAAAAATGAGTAGGGAAAAATAAAAACATATTAGGTTATGAGAGATTAACTACAAAAGTTAGGGATAAATATGTCTGTTTTTTAAAACCTAAAAGGCATCAAACCGCAAATTGGCAATGTTGGTGTATAATGTACCTGGTGAAATTTGATTCTTAATTGGGAATGTGCTGTCTTAAGTGAAATTTGATCTTTAATTGAGGACATGTTATCCTAACTCTTAGCCGTTAAGCCAAGTACCATGTGTGTGTGTATGTATATTGTTAAAAGCTTTATGTGTCTATGTGAATGACTATAACAGATTAACAGACACCAGGTTGTCTGTCTGCTAGCCGGTGCCTTCTTCAGCTCATAATGCAAAATAGTTCACAAGAAATAACAAGTGTCAAAACAGTCACTGTTGAAGTGGTTGGAGTATCAATAGAAAAGCAAAAAGTGGTTGGATCATTGCTCCACATATTTGCATGCATCGGTCCTTACTCCTTAATTACCCTCCAAATATGGCTCTCTTAATAAATGTGATCTCATGAAAACTTTACCTGCATCCAGTTAAAAACTAGCTAATCTATATATACCACGCACCATTAAAAGCCCACTTTTTAATGATTAAATAAACGATAAATTTGATCCCCCCCTTTTTTCCTAGTTCAAGTTGAATTTTGGAGTGCACCAATTTGTAACGTTTTTAAACTTCATCATTGTAGGATTTGTCATATTTTCTAGAGTCTAGACCCACTTTCCTCGTCTGGCTCCCATATATGTCCTTTTCCACCTCCACTTCCTCTTCCTCTTCCTTCCTGGTGCTCTAATTAGATGCTTCTCACGTCTTGAAACTACATACATATGAACAATAAAATGAAAATTGAAGTGGAAGCAAAAGCATCCACCCATTTCTCGTTCCATCTCCTAAAACATAAAGTAGTCGATATTTCAATATTATAGGCAAGCAAGCATGTATATGTTATTTAAGATCCAATTTAGAATCAATTGGTAATAGATCAAAATGTTTATAGGTGCCAAATGCCTCAGCCCAACAGTTAAGGTGTGAGGGTACTTAGCAAAGGTTGGGGTTCAAATTCCACCAGCGCCACTTTCTTCTTGTATGCCGCGTTAAATATTTATATACTTTTAGATTAGGGGAGGGTAAAATTTAGAAATTCTTAATATAAAATTTATATATCCAGTTACACAATAATTTTATTTAAATTACAGGAAAAAAATCATAATTCAAGCATATAGCAATTTCAGCATAAAATCCACTTAAATCAATAATAAGAATAAAAAAAGATAAAGGAATAAAAACAGAAAAAGGAAATCCATGAAAATTGGGTGACATAGATAGTGGAGAAGTTGTAATTGCATGTTTCAACTTGCAAAAATTGCTATGGTGGCAATAAGACCTATTTTTTATCCAGCATAGCATTAGAGATTATGTACTGTTTGGATGAATAAAAAAATCACAATCAAACCTACTAGATAAAATTGACAAACATACAAGTAAAAAAATCACAAAAAATGTTGTATGATGCTTCATGACTCTTTGTTGTTGTAAGCTTTTCTTTTTCTCATTATTTCATGCGATCTCTTTATCTCAATTTCTTACGCCAACAAATATAAAGCCAAATTTGTGGCTTTTATTTGTGAGTCAATATGACATTTTATTTTTTCTTCACATCCTAAAACAATTATGATTTGTCTTTAACAAGTGACTTCACTAACATGACAATAAGAAAATCCAAAAACTAATTAGATTTTCAATTGTAATTAAGTAAAAAAATCAAGTCTAATATATTAATCTTAAGAATAATTTTTTACATGAAAAAAGTTAAAAGGAGTATTTTTTTTTTACTTTTTACTATTTCTGTTGTTATATATGTATATTTTTATTTAATTTTTTGAAATAATTCATAAAATATACCTCCTATATATAATTAAGAAAAATATTAGGGGTGAGACACATCCCAATCCCTTTAGCTCCGCTTCTGTGCACTCTCTCGACTATACACTTATCTGTGAAACAATTAAAAAAAACCTACTAACATATATACATTTAAAACAACTGGTTTCGAGAAAGCGATACAAAACGATGTCCAAATTGGCCTGTTTTACTAGTATGAAACATGGAGATGATATATAGATGTGTGAGAGCTCCATGAGTAGACATCCATATGTTTTGATCATGCTGGGATTTTGAAAATCTTTGGGAGCCTATGAGAGAAGAATACATAATATCTAGCTAGTGCAACGAATGGTCCAGAGCACAAAGCAGAGAAGGGATTTAAAAAGTAAGGTGCAAAATGCAAGTGCCTCTTTTTTTTTTTTATGCATTTTGCTTCTCCAGGCCCTCAATCTCTGTCTTTGTCAAACCTAAACTAGTTGATGTGCTCCAGTGTTTATCTTCCATCACCAAATCAAAGTCTTAAGAGAAATTTAACAGTAACGTTTGGGGGGAAAGTTTCTCACTAGCTACAATTGATAGCTAAATTTCGATCAGTCAGACCCTAAACTTCTAAAAAATCCGCTCACTTATTGGCTCTTAATCTAAAGTCAAGTCTCAATCGCCTCGCCCCATCAAATTAACTTTCGATTTTGGGCTTGACTAACTTGTGAAAATCAGTTAATTACAATTTAACCCCTGAAATTTAGATGATATTATATTTTGTCCACTTCTATTTTAGTAATATACACTTTATTTCATGCCCATACTTTACGCTTAAAAAATTGCTTTATACAAATTAAAATTATTGTGATATGACTACTATACATTTTAAATTAAAATTTATAAGTTGCTGTCATTAAGTGTAAAAAAGGCATGAGGCAAATAACATAACATGATCAGTTTGAAATGCTATTGCATCTGCATATGCATTTAGAAGAGAGCAAAAATATTGCCCTCAGTTTATACATACTATTTGCTCATGGCTTGAGACTTATATTGTTTAAGAAATTGTTAATTATGAAATGACCTGGCATTCCACTGAACAAACATTGATGGAGACATAAGTAGGAAGAAACCTATAAAAAAAAACACAAAAGATAGGCACTGTTTAGGCTGTTTAGGCCATAAAAAGATGGATGTGTTTTTGGAGCTATATATGCTTATAAGACCCAAGTTAATTAATTAATAAGAGAAAAACCTGCTGTATGGAACCCTAAACATGACATCACATTCCAAAAGAAACATTTTACAAACCCAAGAAGTTTAAAAAGGTGATTATTAATATTGTTAATTAAGATAGTGGTTAGTGATCGAGGTGGTAATAATGCTGCGTGAACTAAAGTAGTCCAGAAAAGAAACAAACAATTCAAGAGGAAGAGGGCCAGGCGAGCATGGAAGTAGGTAAAGCTCCTTGAATTAATGGACATGTCACTGGTGATCACTATACCACAATGAAACACCAGCCAGTGGTAGCAAATGCATAATATATATACATATAAGTTGTTGAGTAATGGGGTTTAGTTTAATTTAATTGGGGATTAAACCAGCACCATCAAATCATGACATGCACATTTTCCTGTCTCACTTGCTGACAAATTAATATGAGAATCACAATTATGGGATTAATGTTTTTGATAAAAATAAATTCTACATAAGTAAATATTAGTTCTTTGAACATAAATAAAAGCATGCAAATTAGTTCAAATTTATTTAATATTTTAAATATTAAAAATATATTAAATTTTTTTTCTTAATTAAATAAAAAAAATATGTAATGATATATTTCAAAATTATATTTTTCTAATAAATTTATCAAAATATCACAATAGGCATAAATAGAAAAAATAAATTTACCCTTTGTTTTTAGTTGAAATAAAATATATAGTATCATATTTTATCCAAGTTTAAAAAATTGTATATAGTCTCTAACCTTTAATTTATGCTTCCTTGTCATTCTTAACTTGTTGGGTATTCTCTTTTAGATCTAAATTTTTATAAATATTTCATATTAGTCCTCGATTAGATGAAATCTATTAATTCAGAGTAACTGTGTCTACGTAATATCAATTTCTTTCTAAGAAATTTGAATTGACAAATGATTTTTTTATAATTAAAGAAAATTTTGCATTATCAATTTTTTTCAATATATGAAATAGTTATTGTGTATAATGCATTTAAGCACAACTTTTGATTGAGTTAACAAATTGTAGCTAGTAGGGACCAAATTAAAATATTTTTAATTGGTTTAAACGAAAAAAGAACAGTAAAAGTTCACGACAAAATTTAGATCATGACAAAAGTTAACAACTTTTCCAATGTAAATTGTACATTTTAAAATTAGTGTATTTTATCTAAGTTAAAAGGCAACAAATTCAGGATTATAGATGAGGTAGTTTCCATGGGACACCTTACATTTAATTTTCTTTTTGGTTTCACTTTAAAGATATTAGCTATCCTCATAGAGAGATTAAAGGTTGAGGATCCACAAAATTTAATTGTATACTTATTGTAATAAATTACTTTAGTATCTGAAGAAGTATGTAACATTGTAAAATATAATCTTAATATGTAAAATTTAAATGTTTTTAGGAGAGAGTCATGAGCTCTGTAAAGTTATGCTTTGATTAAACCTAAACTACTATGAATACTAATTATATGAAACATTTTCAATGTTTTGCCTTATAATTATTTTAATAAATATTTTTAATTAATTAATTTTATGAAAAATAAATATAAAGGTGTATTTGTTACAAATTTTATACTCTAATGACAACTCATGGATTAAAAAAAATTATCAACATAAATGATAAATTGCAAAAAATACTGATATTTGTTTTTTTTTTTTTCCCATCTTAAATCTCAATATTAATATATGACACTAATTAAATAGGTAAATAAAAATATATCTATGAATGTTTCTAAACTATTAAATTAAACTTTTAAGTGTTAAAAAACATATTTCATTGAAATTAAAGGGCCGTGAAATTGTTAGAATCTTGTGCTTAAGGTTTTGTTTTATAATAATATGAAACCAAGGAGAAGTTTGTTGAAAAAAATAAACTTTAGCGACAACTTAGGAATTTAATTTGTCATTAATGAAGATAGATATAAGGCATATATAAGTGTTCTTTTTCACTTTGTACTTTTTCCTTGTAGAGCCCTGACACTAATATGACTCTAATTAGATAAACATTGATAAATTTAGGCCCACTAAAATTAAAGAATAAGGCAAAAATATTATATAACATTTTGACACCTTCATATATATATATGTGTGTGTGTGTGTGTGTGTATGTATATATATAACCAGAAAAGAAAAACATGATACAAATGTATAATTAAACAGAACCTGATTCACATATACAGCCTCAATCTTGAGTACTCTTTCAAGGTTGATCCACACGATCAACGCACCATTACATTTGTTCAGCGCTAGTTGAAGATCACAAATGTGAGAGCATTAGGGTTTTAGTTCTACCCATAAAATATACACAAAACTATTTTAGGTGCTCTATAATTGGTAATTACAGGAATTTTTTTTTTTTGATTTCAGCCCTCACCAGCAACCAATTATAGTAAGAATTAGTAATGAATTGGCTCGTACATAATATTTTTTTGGTACTTAGAATTTTATTGTAAAAGAAGGTTATAAGAGAAATCTTATATTATGGCAGACTCTACCTCACCCTATCTAATCTCACCTTTAATTCAAGAGTTGATGAATCTTTACCAACCACAAAAAATAAGGGGTATTATGCCAATAAGTCAACAATATCGGAAATTGGCATAATTAATATCTAACTTCTACATTAGTCTCGAATTATAAATCACACTTGCTCTAGTTTTCCTCCATTAATCTATCCCCATTTTGCCAGGATTAGTCAAATTAATTATATTTAAAAGAAAACCCTTAACTTTGATTTACAGCTAAACCAGCAATTGGAATGAATCTTTGCCAAATCTTTTGAAATGTTATAATCTTCCACTTTATATAATTGGAGATTGGATTGGATTGCAATCTGAACTTCTCCTTTTGCGTGCTTTCAGTTAAGTCACCATCTAACCGAGCTTTTAACCTGCAAACTATGGCCCTTAAACAATAATTAATTTAGTCCACTTTGAGGTGCCATATTAGCGTGTCCCTACACTTCATACCACTATATAACTTTTTTTATATTCACTCCAGTCTCGTTCAGGGTTTATAATGTCTACAGGCCACCTAGAAAAAAATCATCACCCGTCACCCAGTCGTCAGTAATTTAATTAATTAGGATGTAATCAGAAACCAAAACCCATAAATCCAAGCACATATAACTTTAGGGCAATAAAGTTGTCGATTTCAGGAACAGTCTTAAGAGTAAGCAGGTATCAAATGTAACTGTTCCAGTGAGTGACTGGCATGATTAAAATGTTCAAACTTATGTCTAATCATGAGAAAAAGTTGATTATTCGTGTTCCCTTAAGATTTTGTCCTTCCTCATCCTAGGTCTAATTTAGGGTTTGATTGTGTGCTGATTTAGGTCAATCTCGTGTACTAATCTTTACCTACAGTCTGAAGATTGTTAATTAAATGACGTTGGAAGGTAGAGGAAGAAAGAAGAAAAATAAATCCATGCTCCTGCGTTGACCAATTTGTCGTCACAGTGGAAAGAAAAATGTTAAAACACATTATTGTGGACGCAGAATAATTTAGGACCAATAAGTAACTGTTCATGGTGAGCGTTAGTTATTGTGAATTGTCGATTGACATATGAATTTTTAATCATCAGTTATTGTTGATGGTCCACTGATGTTTAGTCCATGTGATTAAGGAGATCGTGCTATTTTCACTACTAACTTTTGTTGCTTTTCCAATGGCATATTTTACCAATGGCGTAGCTGTTGGAAATTACCAATGGGCAGAACCGTTGATAATTATTTTCAACATGCACGCTTTGTGGTCACAGTAAAAAAATTTTCAGGTTAATATTTTTTTTACCAACGGCCTAGCCATTGGTAATTAGCAACGGTCACGACCGTTGGTAAATTTCTAACTCCCTGTGTTGGTAGGAATTTTTTTTTATTAAGGCTAATTTAATCATTTTTAAAATGCATCATCTTCCTTCTTAAGGTTCAGACGCCATTTCTGTCGGGGAGGGGGGAGAGAGAAGCTCGCACTTGAGCTTACGCCGACGCCGTCAATTGGCGTCTGTTTTCCGGCCGTGGAGCGCCGTTTTCACCTCCATTTCATAGATCCAGTCGTTCTCACCACGGGTATGTGTGTATTGAATAGAAATTTTCTAATTTTAGGTATATATTTCCGAAAAAAGTGTGGTTTGATTTTGATGCATTATTGTTTCAGTTTCAGCTATTATTTGAGGTTCCATAGCTTGTCATTGTTACATTCCGTAGCTTTTGAAGTTGGTAGAAGTACGTTTACAATTTTTTTTGTGAAATCTGAATTTTTTTTTAATTTTGAGGGACAAAATTGTATTTTATTATTTATGTTATAATTAAAAAATTAAGTATTATTACTGTGGTTCTACATTGCTCTTGTTATTTTAGTTGGGTTTTTCGCATTTATGTTGTGTTATTTATTTTTTATTTATGGGTAATTTTAGTGATGGAAAATGTGAAGGAAAATGTGAAGATGAAATATATTTATGGTATTTTATTATATTGAAGATAGGTATTGTCAATTTCCATATAGATGGTTTATTTAATTTATTATTCCTATATTCTTGAGATCGTAATTAGTTGACTTAAGCTTTAGTTTTAGTGATTTAGTGTTGGGTAATAGTAACAATAATAAAATAATAATAATACTAATTATTATTATTATTATAAGATGTACCCAATAATATAAACATAATAACAGTAATAATAATAATTAAGAATAGTATGTAGTAGTAGAAGTAAGTTAGAAAATTATAATAATGAACTAAGTAATAATAATTACTTTAATCATACGAACAATAAGAATGAGGAAAATAATAATGTAATAATACGCTTAATAATAAGAATAATGTGAAAAATATAACAACAACAATAATAATAATATTGATAATGATTAGTATAATAATAATACAAAACAAAATTATTTGTACCAAATTATTATAATAATAGTAATAGTTCTAATAATAGTCATAATAATATTACGTCGAAATAATAAAAATAATAATACTAATAATAATAATAATATTATTATTATAATTATATGAATAATGGCTATACTAATGATAATAATAACAATAATAATTATAATAAGAACAATAATCACAATAATTACGTACGTTAATAATAAGAATAGTAAGAACAATAACAAATATAAGAACAATAAGAATAATAAGAACAATAAGAACAATAATTACGTACATTAATCATAAGAACAATAAGAATGAGAATAATAATAATGTAATAATACGCTTAATAATAAGAATAATATGAAAAATATAACAACAATAATAATAATATTACTGATAATTATTAGTATAATAATAATACGGTACAAAATTATTTGTACCAAATTATTATAATAATAGTAATAGTTATAATAATAGTCATAATAATATTACGTCGAAATAATAATAATAATAATAA
The DNA here is from genome assembly GCA_039654915.1 of Aquilaria yunnanensis. Taxonomy (NCBI): domain Eukaryota; kingdom Viridiplantae; phylum Streptophyta; class Magnoliopsida; order Malvales; family Thymelaeaceae; genus Aquilaria; species Aquilaria yunnanensis. The sequence goes on from CM077600.1 coordinate 53,279,301, forward strand.
TAATAACACTAATAATAATAATACTAGTAATTATAATAATAATACTAACAATAATAATAATGATATTATTATTATTATAATTATAGGAATAATGGCTATACTAATGATAATAAGAACAATAATAATTATAATAAGAACAATAATAAAAATAATTACGTACGTTAATAATAAAAATAATAAGACCAATAAGAACAATAAGAACAATAATTACGTACGTTAATCATAAGAACAATAAGAATGAGAATAATAATAATGTAATAATACGCTTAATAATAAGAATAATATAAAAAATATAACAATAATAATAACATTAATGAACTTGGTTATTATAATAATAAAACAAAACAAAATTATTTGTACGAAATAATTATAATAACAGTAATTGTTCTAATAATAATAATAATAATAATAATAATAAGAGGAATAATAATAATAATAATACTAATAATGAATATAGGAATACTGGCTACAGTAATCATAATAATAACAATAACAATTATAATAATAATTATTATTTTTATGATACTTATAAAAATACCAATACTAATTATATATAATAAATTTTTAAATTATAGTATTAAGTACAATAATACCCATAGTAATTAAATTTGAGTAATAATAATAACCATAGCAATTATGTATAGCGTTGACAGTTCCGCAAGTTTGGGGGCTTATTTGTTGTAGAGAGGAAAACTATAAAGACTTTCTCTAGGTTTTGTTTATCTTACAATTTTTTAAGTTAATTACGTTTCAATCCCTGAACCTTTTGTTATCTTTATTAACTCAATATTAAACTTCACTACCTATATCATTTTCATTTACTTGATGGGTTTAGGATTACCAACAGATTTAGTTTGTAATGGAATCCGCCCGTAGTTGGATATACAGTAACCGTTTCTTGCCTGGCCAAACGGGTTACACACAACAGTGGGAGTTCGGGGTCGATGAATTTATATCATTTGCTGTCTCTCACCCTGAAACTATGAGCGGGTTATGTATTCGCTGTCTTTGTCGGAAATGTAAGAATTTGCGGTTTAAAGAGTCTGATGAGGTCAGAGTTCATCTGTACAAATGGGGGTTTAAGCCTTTTTACTTGAATTGGACGGCTCATGGTGAGCCATTTAATGAAGCATCAGATACTGAACCGGGTGTGGGTGGCTTTGATCAGTTTGACCAGGGGTGTTCGACGAATCCATATGAAAGGATGGTATTAGATGCTGTTGGCCTTAATTACTCACAAATTCCGGAAGACAATGTTGCAGAGCCGAATGAAAGTGCAAATTTTTTTTTTAATCTTTTGAATTCAGCATCAACTCCTTTATGGGATGGGTGCGAAAATCATTCTGAGTTATCTACTGTTGTCCGTCTTCTCAACCTTAAGTCTAAGTATCACATGTCACGAGCATGTTTTAATGGCATTGTCCAACTGATGAAGGAGACTCAACCTACAGATAGTAAGATGCCATCAAATTGGTTTGAAACTAAGAAATTAGTTTCGCAGTTGGGTTTGTCTCAGGAGAAGATTGACGTCTGTGTGAATGATTGTATGTTGTTTTGGAAAGATGACAGTAGTGTGCGTATTTGTAAGTACTGTGGAGCTGAGAGACATAAGCCAAAAAAGGGAGGTCGTGGTAAAGATCGACTGAGAAAAACCATGCATTATTTACCATTAAGCCCTCGTCTGCAACGCTTATTTGCGTCACTGTCAACAGCAGAGCAGATGATGTGGCATAAGGAGCAAACACAGGTCCCAGGTGTTATAAAACATCCATCAGATGATGAAGCTTGGAAACATTTTGATCAGACCTACCCATGGTTTACTTCGGAAGCACGAAATGTCAGATTGGTGTTGTGTCCTGGTGGATTTACGCCTTTTGGACCATCTGGGAAACAATACTCTTGTTGGCCTGTGATCGTTACTCCGTATAATTTGCCCCTTTGAATGTGCATGAAAAAACCCTATATGTTCATTTCATTGATGATTCCAGGTCCACGTAGCCTAAATAATAAGATTGATGTTTATCTACAACCTCTAATAGACAAGCTACGACATTTGTGGTTTGATGGCGTTGAAACATGGGATGTGTCATTGAACCAAAATTTTATTTTGCGAGCAGCATTAATGTGGACCATAAATGACTTTCCGGCTTATGGCATGCTATCAGGGTGGATGACACATGGGCAATTGTCTTGCCCTGTTTGTATGGGCGAAAGTAAGGCATTCCAACTTAAGTATGGCGGGAAAATTTCATTTTTCGACTGTCACCGGCAATTCCTTGGACGGAACCACCCATATAGAAGAAATTGTACTTGTTTTAAGAAGGGGAAATCAGAGAAGTCATTGCCTCCCCAGCGCTTATCAGGTGAATCTATATTTGAAAGAATCTCCTGGATTCCATCAATTGGTAACGATGGGCCACAACATCGTTCGTGCGATTATGGGAAATCACATAATTGGACGAAGCGAAGCATTTTTTGGGAGTTACCATATTGAGCCACGAACTTAATACGGCATAATCTTGATGTCATGCATATTGAGAAGAACGTGTTTGAGAATATATGGAATACTGTGATGGATGTTAAGAACAAAACGAAAGATAATGTAAAAGCACGGAAGGACCTGGAAATTTATTGTAATCGGCCGGAGTTAAACATGGTTCCACTTGATGATGGTCGTTCATTCAAACCAAAGGCAAGGTTCATATTTGATGCTAACCAAAGGCAAGATGTGATCGCTTGGGTAAAATCTTTACGACTCCCTGATGGATATGCCTCAAATCTTGGGAGATGTGTTGATACATCTGGTTGCAATATGTGTGGCATGAAGAGTCATGATTGCCATGTTATTATGCAAAGGCTTCTCCCCATTGCCCTTGAAGCACTTCCTGAGAATATATGGAAGCCATTAACGAAGTTAAGTCTATTCTTTAGAGACTTGTGCTCATCAGAGCTGCATGAAAATCACTTGTTGGCGTTGGAGGCCAATATTCCAATTATAATTTGTAAGCTTGAGAGAATTTTTCCTCCCGAGTTTTTTGATGTCATGGAGCATCTCCCAGTTCACTTGTCATATGAAGCAAGGGTTGGAGGACCTGTTCAATACCGATGGATGTATAAATTTGAGCAGTGCATGCATGACCTAAAAATGAAGGTTTCTAATACTGCTCATGTTGAGGGATCGATATGTGAAACATACCTTATAGAGGAGACTTTCATCTTTTGCTCTCATTACTTTGAATCCCATGTTCCCTCCATGATGAACCGAGTATCGAGAAATGATGATGGTGGTCCTGTCCCATGTAATGGTGACTTGTGGTCCATATTCACTTTTCCAGGACGTCTATATGGTGCATGTAGATATAGATTCCTCACGGACGATAAACTCATACTTGCAACCACATACGTTCTTCTAAACTGTGCTGAGATCAGGCCATATCTAAAGTAAGTCATCGTTCATGAAAAGGCATTTTAACTTTGATTATTTTGAAGTTCAGGACTACTCATCTGACGAAACTAACATATTTTCCTAATTTCTGTGTTTGGTCACAGTATGTTTGTGGACATGGTAAGGGAAACTGCACCCGATATAACAATATCTAAGATGGACATACACATTAAAAACAATTTCTCAACCTGGCTCTGACACTATGTACATGTGCTTTTAGTCAGTATGTATTGCAATATGTTAAGTTATAAACTTCCAGATATATTGTCCTAAAATCAAAATGTTTTACATAGGTTGATGACCCAGGTAACAATATTGTCGATAACATCTTGTGTGATGTTGCATGTGGACCCTCACGTCGGATTCAGACATGGCCGGTTTATTTCACAAATGGGTACAAGTTTCACATAAGTGAATGGGGAAAGGACAAATCAACATTTAATAATGGAGTCTGCATACGCAGCACGGGTTCAAGCGAAGTTGAATGTGATTTTTATGGTATATTAGAAGAAGTCATTCAACTCGAATACCCTAGCTTTCCACATAAGAATGTTGTCTTGTTTAGGTGCAACTGGTTTAACCCAACACCTGAACGTAAAACTTGAATGCATAAACAGTTTGGGTTAGTTGAGATCTGGGATAGCCGCAGATATCAGAAGTTTGATCCTTTCATTCTAACATCACAGGCTGACCAAGTTTACTATACACAATATCCGAGTAAGTCACGTGAAAAAAACGGGTGGTCAGCTGTTTTGAAGATAAAACCTCGATGGATAATCCAGTATGCAATTGTGGACAAGGATGACGTGTATCAAGACAGTGGATCCGTGAATTGTCAAAGAATTGAAGATGACCCAGTTGAGGAGTTAGCTGACCCAGGTGTCGGTGATGATATTGAAGAAGATGTACTTGAGGAGGGGGGATCTAATGTCGATACAGAGGATGAGGAAGAGTTTATATCTGATGACAGTGACACTGAAGAAAATGAGGAGTTTGACGAGAATGGAAGCACTGGGTCGAATGAATGATTAGATAACATGTACTAGGAATAATGATAACGAGTCATTTCTAATGTTTAGAAAATATTTGGTAAATTTATGTACCCCTAATACTCCACAATATATGTCAGTAAACATATGTTATGTTTAATTTTCTTACTTAGCTAATAATAGATGCAGATGCCTCGTAAAGGGGATAACACCTATAAACATCGACCTGGGAAAGGACTATTTGCGCAGTTTAAGGAAGTAATGGAGCCAATACTTAATGCTCGACAGAGGATGGGTTCTTCATCCGGGGCACAAGAGGATGTCGGTGTAGAGACGCAGTACACAACAGTGCCAGCGATGCACGTCCACTCACATGAGCACCGATCTAACGGTGGTGGAGGCACGCCATCAGGACATGGATCTGGTGCGCGCCATGTTAGGCACCCCATAATGATGACTCATCCCTCAGATGATGATATACATATTGATGACATCCCATCATCGATGTCACAGACACCAGCCCAACCGCGGATGAGGATATTCCCACATGGTAAGACGTAAGTGACAAATAGCATACACACGTATTAATAATAGTAATATTAATTACTTTACTGTGAATCATCAACAAGTCAGTAACTAATGATTTGAACTTCGCAGATTCATTCCAGCTGCAGCGACATGGTTAGTGACACCATGTTTCACCACACATTTCAAACCCTATTCTGATTGGTCCTCTGTCTTTCCATCAGACCTTCAGCAATGGTGGCGTGTTTTTGAGGTATAACAAAAATATTACTATGATAATGATGTATTAATGTGAAAACTTAATACTTTTTTTTTTCATGCTAATAGTTTACACATATTAACCTGTACAGAGGAGCTGTGAGTGGGATCCGCTACACCATAATGAGGTGTATCGGGTGTGGAATATCTTGGGAGCACAGCATTACAGAAGCATGATGTCAGAAATCCGACGTGTGAAGGATCCTGTTAAACCTCGAGCGAAGGCAAACTTTATGTCAGATGCTGCATATGTGGAAATAGAGGCATATTGGGCGAGTTCGGAGTTCATTCAGAAGTCCGCTAGATTCAAGGCAATGTGAGCAACAGTGACTGACGAGGATTCACAGTTTGGCTCTTGCAGCGCGACATATGCAGGGGGATCTATCTCGATGTCTGCACATCGAGAGTAAATGGTAAAAAATCTCGTAACTGTTCGTTCATTTAACATTTAAGTAAATAATGAACTTACATTACCTATTAATCTTACGTTTCATTCAATTAGAGAGAGAGAGATCCAGAAAAGAAGGACCCTGGCTTGTTTAAAGTCCTTCAAGCTACACATAAAATGAAAAATGGGAAATATGTTAGTAAGCGCTGTGAAAAAGTTGCTGTAAGTATTATAAATTTTTGTTGTAAACTATTCTTAACATACTTAGCATGTTTTACCAATAATGTCTGACTCAAGTGTGTTAATATGTTTCTGTAGACTCGAATCAGTGCTGAGATTGAGGAGCAAACACAACAAGAGGATGGATTACAGCCAGTTGATGAACTAGCAATAATTAGTACTGCATCTGGCGGTAGAAGGAAAGGGCGTGTTTTTGGATTAGGATCTGAGCAGTGTGTCATACCGGGCCACCGAATGCCAGGTGTCATCCCACCTATCGGCATCACACAGACACCGCAATTCAACGAGCAAGTACAGAAGATGATGGCGGAGGAGAATGCGCGAAGGGATGCCGAGTACGAGAAGAAGCTCGAGAGAATTAAGAGGAGACAGAGAGTAGAGATGGAGGCTAATAGAGCCGTATTGGAGGCGAACTGGGCTCTGTTGGAGGTTATTTGTCGTTCACTAAACCTTCCATACCCACCGGCTCAACCAGTTCCACAGTACCCTGATGACTCGGACTCGGAGGATGAGGAGATAGTCGGGACTCCGTGATGGTCCTAATCAACAGGTACTTCATTTCATAATTTCTTGTGTTATCAGACTTACATAATAATTGTTAGACTTAATTAATTAAGACTTAGTTGAAATTATTGAGATGTGTAATCCGTTGAATGTTGTATGGTTTGTTCCAGACAATATATGTACTTGTTTTAATTATGGTGTATTAGAGAAAATTTGATGGAAATTACGTGTGCATATCTGTGTAATCTTTATTGCTGAGCAATGCTGGGGGAACTTTGGATTTGGTATGTCCGTTTCGAAGATAATACGCACCAGGAAAAACACGAAACAACCGCAGCCTGAAATTGAAAATGTACATTACCAACGTATAAACGTCGTTTACCAACTCGCACTAGTTCGTAATTACCAACTGTCATAGGTGTTGGTACTAACCAACATAATTACCAAATGTCTGCAAGTTGGTAATTACCAACGGCTTGCTACCAACGCGCACGCGTTGGTAATTACCGACTTTCACGCACGTTGGTAATTACCAACCCCCTTACCAACTGCTATACGTTGTTAATTACCAACGCGGTCTCCTACCAACTGCACGGACTGCCATCAGTTGGTGACTACAATTATGCGTTGGAAACCAACCCCGGTTCCTGACCGTTGGTAATTACCAACGTGCATTTTACCAATGTCTACGCGTTGGAATTTACTAACGTGTTATTTTTTACACGTTGGTAAAAAAATTTCCAACGAATCGAATACCAACTTGCGTTTACCAACGGCTGGTAGTTGGTGATTTTAGTTTACCAACACGCAGCAATTGGTAACTGCCAGTTGGTAAACTCGAGAATTTTAGTAGTGTTTGATCAATGGTTCGAAATAAATGACAGTTACCATGCACCGTCAGTTTATGTTTTTCTAAAAATTAATTGATCTTACACTAAACATATACCTTATATGGAGGTAATAAAACTTAATTTTACATGTCATTTATTTTTCCTTAAAGGTTTTAGAGGGGTTAATTGCATCTATGGCTCCTAACATTTGTTATTGACCATTTTGGACCCTAACATCAATTTCTTGCATGAAAAATTCTTAACTTCGTTTAACTGTTCTATTTTTTTACTTTCGGTTAACTGAAGTCGTTGAGCTAGGTAGAAATAAATGAAAAATTAGTTTTAACCACTAAATTTTTTTCCTTTGCCTTAGAAACATTGAAACTTTTCCATCAACAATCAATTCACCATCTTTACAACCCACCACACTCACATTCCTCTTGGGCCACCATTTTTCACCGCCCACTGCCCACTCTTGCCCTTGGCCTTATAGCACTCTCCCAACAAACAAAAGGCCTTGGTGTTGTCCCAGCTTAATTCAACTGCCCAGGTCAAAATACCTAATTGTCAAGTATTTCTACTTACCCATGTTCTTAGCGTTGTAATCCTCATAAATCACTTTTTTCATAAACTAAAAAACCTTTCCCCATGCATTCTCCTGATCCTTCATATCATCAACCATGTCTACCTCTTCAACAAGCCTCCTAACAAAACCATCTCCCAAACCAAAAACCAAATCGGGCCCCTTATCTTCCTCCAGTTAGGCTCCTGCTTGTTGAGTCCTTTATATACATATACATTTACCTCTAACTTACAGTATCTAGTACATGTGGTTTCTGGTGCAGTAAATAGATTGGAGACACTAGAAGACCATGGCGTGAGTGGACGTGGCTTGGAGGCGTCGCACCAATACTCGAAAGGCTTCAGGAGGCTAAGGCAGCACGGCAGAGCTTGGCTACTTCATTTGTAGCAGCATACCATAGATGTTGCTGGACAGTGAGTTCAGTGAACGGGGTACCAACATTTTCTATAATTTTCTTAGATAGTTGCACATAGGGATAATTGTGGGTCGGGTGAAATCCATCACCTGTGGATACCTTACGGATTATCGATATTTGGTGAAAATTTCACCTGTTTGGTAGGCACAAATTTTAATTTTGCCCTACAACTAAGCTTGCCACACTCGTAACCTGTAACAATTTTTCTTTGTTTGCAAATGACTTAATTGTAACTTGCCAAAATAATAGACTAACATGAAACAAATAAGTGAATTAAGTGATCAAAATGTGAATTAACAAACAATATAAACCAAACCCTAAACTTTTCTTACTCATTGTTGCTGCCTCATCACATCTTCTTTTTTTTTAGCCGAACTTCATCTAATTTTCCTCATCTCATCTTTTTCTTTTTTTGGTTGAACCTCATCTCATCTTCTTCGTCTTTTGGCCAAACCATCTCACTGCCTCTATAACCACCAAAATGCCCCTCCCAAATCTTCTTCACCTACCGGCTGACGATGCTAATTGAAGGAAAGATGAAGATTGGAAGTTAGAAAACCTTCCACTGCCAGTATTTTTTGCTCATGGTCGCTATTGTTGGCTCATGAGCGCTGAATAACATTTCCACCATAATTATGTTGCCAATTTCATGGGCAATCCGTGGGGAGCCCATGTGGTAGCTCCACACTCGATCTACCTCGTTATCATCCCTAGTTGCACATCATTTTCAATAGCTTGTAGTCCAAGTTTTCTCACCAACCCATTGTGTAATTGGTCCAACATGGCCCTTTGATGCTTTGGAAGGATTTATTTTGTTTAAAACCCTTAGGATTGTGAGAGAATGAGGGAAGATCGTTCTCTTTTATAGGTCTTAAAACTTAGTTTAAGAGCTTGAAGGTTTTGGAGAGCAATAAGGCATAAAAGGTCTTACCTTTAATTAAACCTCTTTACGGATGATCAAGCTCTCTTATTAGTGATTTTTTTTTGCCTTAAGTTTACTTCTCTTAGTAAATTTAACTCTATTTTATCTATTTCTTCTCTCTATCGCTTGTTTGTGTGCATAAGTAAATAATCACTAAAACCCATAGGGTTTGGGTGATTGGTTGAATGTATGGTTAAAGCATGTTGCTAAATACATTTATGGCATGTTTGTGTTCATCTATACACTCAACTTTGTATGTAGTGTCTTGTATTGGCCACACAAATACAAACATGCCACAAGGTGCTTGTGGAAAGGTTTGAAAGAGCTTTCCATAAGCCAAGACCCTTGCAGTAGACTGAGGTAGTTTATTAAGCATGAAGATGTACCTTGGTGGAAGAAGTTGTGGCTTAATGCTCACTTTTTTGGTGTGTGGCTTGAGAATGTCCATGGTCAAACATGTAAAGGCTCACTTAGCTTGGAGATTGGTTAAGTGGGTATTTATAAGGAACCATCACCTACCAATGCCTACAACATGTAACATATGGACATCATGCATAACACCTAGCCCAAACCAAAGAAGGTTGCTTTTCCCTTAGTGCTCTATTTGTTGGTACATTTGCTTGGTTTGATTAGGAGATATATAGTTCACTTTTATATTTCTCTCTGTCTTTAATTACTACTTTTTCCAACTTGTAGCTCCTAGATTCCACCCATATTTTAATTGTTTTCACTAGAGTAGAACTTAAGCGTCAACAATGACTTCAATTGAGCACATTAGCCCTTGCAGGTTCAACCCATCACTCTCTACTATGCAATTGACAACCGTCTTATTGTAGGTGTAGAATAGGGTATAAATTAAAAGATTATTATGCTTAATTTCCTATTAAAATAAATAGCCTTTCACACACAACACCGCATCATCCTCATTGTCTTATCGCTTTGCACCATCAAATAGTGCCTTTCCAAGAATGACATCACCTTCACGACCGCCCTTAAATCACTATCTAGAAACACCTCAGCTACAACTACACCACCATCAACTAGGCCTCCTATGGTGAACCACTAGTGAAGCCTTAGAAAAATCATTTCGATTTCACATCGACAGGGGAACAGTAGATTGCAAAGGCAAATCTGATAGTGGTGGCAGAGAAGCTTGAGAAGATATGATTGGTGATGGTGGGAGAAGAAAAGGGATGGGTTGTGGTTTATTTTTGTTTGTTTCTCAGGAAAATTGGAGGGTTCGTGTAAGGAAAAGATGGATTGGCATTGACGGATAAAGGGGCTTGCAGTTCAGTGGTGGGTCGTGGTGGCGGTTTGTTTTAGAATTAACATTTGTAGCTTTTTTTTTAATTGTGGTGATGTAAAAATTTTAGTGGTAATTTAATTTCAATGATTGGTGATGGAGGAAGCAGAGGCAATGGGCAGTGGAGGATGATGATCAGAGAGGGATGTGAGTGTGACGGTTTTAGAAATGGTAGTTCGATTTTTAGATGGAAAAGTTCTAAGGTTAATCTAAGGTAAAGAGAAAGTTTTCAGAGGTTAAAACTATTTTTTTTGTTACTTTTTTCTGTCCAACTCAATGGCTCCAATTAACATAAGGTTTAAAATAGAACACTTAAATGGAGTTAGAGACTTTATATGCAAGAAATTGAAGTTAGGGTCCAAAATGGTACAATCATAAAAGGTTAGAGCTATGAACGCAATTAACTTGTCTTAGGAACTTACTATAAAATAATAAATGTCTCGTTTATTAGTGTTGCCCAAAAAATGTTTGAAGAGAAATGAGACTCAGAAACCAGAGACAAATATGTAATTTTCCTAATAAAAATATTCCATTATTTTCATTTTTTCTGATTTTTTTTGTTAAAAGTCAAAGTTTGCCATTTAAATTTTAATATTTTTTTTTTCTAGTTAACAGTCACTTCAATAAAAATCTTTAAAAACTAGTTAAATTTTTATAATTTTTTTCTGTAAGCAACTAATGAAAAGAAAAATAAGAGAAAATAGCTAATTTTTTTTCAAAAATTTTTTGATCAAAATAATTATTAATAACTCATTTTTGAAAAATCAATCTAAAGGATTATAAAGGCTTCTAATAGCCATAATGAATTAGGTGGATCTATTATCATTTACTATTCTATCATATAGTTATGGTCCAAAAAATATCTAGTACAATAAGGGCCACCTTTCTTACGGATAGATTCAAACTCACACTTCTTCGGCTGACTTTCAATTTTCGGTTGACTCTCAAACAAGCCTTTCTCATGTCTGCAAGCTTAACCACTTAGCACAGTACATTAAACTAGTGTTACGGCCATATTACATGCATGGTCTTTTTTTAAAAATGGTTCATATTCTTAATTCAAATAACTTTAGCAAATAAATTCCTTTTATTGGTGACTTCGCATGCTTGTAAAACTTTTTCACTTCCCAATTAATTTATTCATTACACTTCTGACCATGTTTATCATAAGTTTAACATGGTCATCATGGATGGTATAAATATCCGAAATTTATTCAATGCGGCAATTACATATAATTGGCGGCTTTAGTCTCATGGATGAAGAGACTTTTGGTCACATTAGCCTTCAATGGTTATACTTATAACATGTACCCAGTTCGTTTGCGATTGATGATAGAAAATGATTCGAGTAACTTGCTTCAGTTTAATTGTATCTTTCGTTTAATACTATTTTTTTTGTGCCCATACAATGTATGGGTTAATGGTTTATATACTTTAATTGTATTGTGTGTGTGTGTCTGAAACACTGCTAAACAAAAAAGTCATTTTTCAACGGTTTTTTCTAATTGTCTCGGGTTGGAAAAATACAATTTCCAACGCTAAGCCATTGAAAACCGGTGCATTGGCAAATCATGCGTTGAAAAAAAGAAATTTTAATGACCTAACCGTTGGTATTTCCAATGGCTGTTGAAAATTTTCAACAGCCAAATCATCTAGAAGTTTTTTTTTAAACAGTGAAACAATTTTTCAATGGCCATGGCCGTTAGAAAGTTGTCAACGGCTCAAGCCGATGGAAGTTTCGAATGGCCTGACCATTGGAAAACTATTTCAAAAAAAAAAAAAACATTATTAAATAATGTATATTTATTGTTTTATATTTAACAAAATTATAATTTACATTAGTACAAAAAATTAAAATTATTATTACTAAAATTCTATTTTACATTATTAAAAAATTTTAGAATCTTAAAACTACAAAATCATAACAGATTTGAACACCAAATCAAACATATGAACAGATCTAAACCAAAATCAAAAATAAAAAATCTTAACAAATCTAAACAAGAAATCAAACATCCGAACAGATCTATACAAAAATAAAAAATAAAAAATCCTAATAAATCTGAACACCAAATAAAAAATCTGAACAAATCTAAACAAAATCAAACATCCAAACCCATCTCTTCTGGCGACTAAGGAAGGCGTGAAGGCCTTGGAGACGGGTGAGCAAGCTGTGGAGGAAGCAAGGAGGAAGATGTGGATGGCGTGAAGGCAGTGGACGACGGAATGGCTAAAAATAGCGGAAGGGCTGAGAACGGGCTATGAAGGCTAGGCGAGGCAGAGGACAGGCTGGACGGAGGATGGGTTGCGAAGGCTCGACAAGGCCAACAAGCTGCACGGAGGACGGGCTGCGAAGGCTCAGCAAGGTGGAGAAGCACGGCAGACAAGTTGTGAAGGGTCAGCAAGGAGGAAAAGCATGGCAGACTGGTGAGGTGGAGGAGCACGATGCTGTGGGGGTCAAAGAATGAGAAGAGGGGATGAGAGGGATGAGGATTTGGCGGCGCTAGATGGGGTGAGAATAAAAGACATGAGAGATGAAGATTGAGGGTTGAAAGTGAATATGTGAAATTTTAGGGTATAAATAGCTAGGGTTTGATTGGGTTTAGGTAACTTTGGGCCTTTGGCCCAGTAAACACTTGTTCTAGGTTATATGATATATATGTATATTATTATTATTATTATTATTATTATTCTTGTTGTTGTTGTATATATGAAATATATTATTGTACATTATATATTGTATTAATAATATATTAATATATATGTGTATGATATATATATGTACACACACACACACACACACACACACACACACACACACACACACACACACACACATATATATATATATATATATATTACATACATATGATACATTATAATACATTATATATCTTAATATATATTATTTAAATTTCAATATGGACTGCCATTTTTTTATTTAAATCCAATTAATAGAAACTTGGAATTAAAATATGGTATATATTATAATACATATAAAAGTATAATATGTTCATATATATGTATAAATATAATGTTTATAAATATAATAATAATAATAATAATAATGTGTATAATATTAATACATATTAATATATTTGTATTATGGTAAATATATCAATATGAATAAATATAAATATAAATATCAATGTAATATAAATATACATATTTTTATTTTTATTTTTATTTCTAATATATATATATATATATATTATATTGTTATTACTTTCTAAAATTGCAAAAATTTATTGGTTCAACGGCCTTCATGTTGGAATTCACAATGGCTAGGTTTCTAATGGCTTAATGCGTTGGAATTTTCCAACAACCAAGCTATTGGAAAATATGATCTTCAAAATTTTCAACAGTCAAACCGTTGGAAATTCTTCTCCCCATTTTCCAATGGCTGATTGTGTTGGAATTTTCCAACGGTTAGGCCGTTGAAAAAAGGGTTTTTTTAGTAGTGAAATATTGATGAAATAGGGTTTGTTTGATTAATAATTTAAAAAATATTTTATAGTTTTTTTAAATAAATATTTTCTTATTAAAAGTTTAATTGGATTAATTATTAATAGAAAAAACAATGAAAATGGAAATGAAAATTTTAAAAATAGAATAAATTTTATTTTTTTACTAAACAAAGAACAAAAACATCAATGTAATAAAATTAAGAATAACATAATAAACGTCACTTAACCATATCTAAAATAATTTGAAAAATTAATTGAAATGATTATATAGAAAAAGCACAAATTCATAACCAATAATGTAAATGAGATATAAATACAAGATAATATGAGTACCTTTTTGTTATAAAAAAATAACGGAATAGAAATAAACAAATAAAATTATTATTATATATAATTAGAATTACCTAATATTGTGTATCCATAACTTGGTGACTTTTTGCATCACATAAGCCTAAAACCCTCTTTCTTGTTTCTTCCTCTAACAAGTTATTCACAAGGTAATTTATACTTATTTGTTTAGTAATTACAATATTAATTAGTTGTGGTTAAAAAGATTGAATTGCATAATCTTTATGTAAAATTGGCATAATAAATGCAAAAAATTTATTATCCCAAAAAATATTAGTAATTGAAATATTAAATAAAATAATAACTAATTGAATTAGCATTAATAATATACCATTATAATTAGTAACAGTAAAAAAACCTCTAAAACCCCCCATAAAGAGCCTAATTATATCAATCATTAAATTGATAGGCCATGTAAGTAAATGATTACATATAAACCCATTTGTGTACTTTAATAGGTGAATTATATTTAAAATGGGTACACCACTAAAAAAACCTTAATTTCCAACTGCTGACAGTTGGAAATTTTATGTTTCCAACAGTTAGCAGTTGGAAATGAGGCAGTTGGAAATCCATTCGTTGGAAATTTTTCTTCCAACGACCCAAGTTTTAGCAGTTGGAATTTCCAACTGTCAGCAGTTGGAGAATTTCCAACTGCTTTATTTTTTTTTTCATTTTTTTGTGTTCCAACTGCTTAGGCAGTTGGAAAATTTGACAGATTTCCAACTGCTTAGGCAGTTGCAAAATTTCCTGGGCAGTTGGAAAAAGCAATTGAAAATTTTGCCATTTTTACTTTCCGGTTCGAATTATTTTTTCATGCATTGCACTGTTCATTTGAATTGATTGCTTGCTTTAAACATTAACCTATTATATTCTAGATAATTATTAGTACATAAGTCAAATTATTTGCTACAATTACATAACAATATATATTCGACGACATACACACATTCACAGTTGAATTAATTAATACGTCATTATATAAATGTTCTAACTAAATCCACACATAAGCATTTATAGTAGAAATTACATGGTTTCATTCTCCAACTAAAAGTTTGTTTCTTATTAAACACACATAGTAGCATGATATACCTGATATAATCTTAATCTGATCCCGAGTCATCATCATCATCATCTGCAGGAGGCGCGGGCAGTGGAATGCCAATTGAGTTACTATTATTTGAGCATTTGAGCATATGGGTTTATATTTGAACTGTACTCAGACTGCTCATACACATCAGAATTATGAAACGGCTGCTGCGGAGGCTCTGTAAATGCCTCCCCATGAGCTGTCCAGTTGGTGTAATGAGGCATGAAACCCACTCTGTATAGATGCACTCGCACGTCATCACAAAACTTAAACCTCAAATTTTTACACCTCTTACACGGGCAACGTATTTTGTTTCCATCCATGTGAGCTGGGTTACTACAGGCGAATGTTATGAACTGCTCAATCCCTGTCTCCCACTCCTCTGTGTACCCAACTCGACCCGGTAAATACCGACTACTATACATCCAACAACGTTCCATGGAGTCCTACCAATAGATTTATTTTTTTAGTTAATCTAAACCATGTCCTTTAAAACACAGAAACTGTAATTACTAAGTTACGGTTTACGTAAGGTGCCCAGGCAGTTGGAATTTTATTTAAGGTTTACTATTAATACGTATACGTAATAGGAAGAAATTCATAATATGATATCCATATAAGTGTTAATGGTACCCGTTGATGGGTTTAGGGGTTACTTAATACATTTTATGTAACGTGTAGGGTTAATGATTTTACTTTTACATATAAATATTTTATCCATATATTTACTTTTTGCGAGTACTCTTATTATTACTATTACTTTACAACAACTCGTCTCATAAAAATTATTGTTTCAATAATTATATATTATTAGTATTTTTTTTTCTAATTATTATCACTCTGAATGGATTGCTTATTATAATAATAATAATAATACTTATTATTATTATTATTACTATTACTATTAGTACTATTTCAATATACAATTATTATTAGTAATATTATTATTAATATTCTTATTATTCTTCTTCTTCTTATTATAATAAATTAGTATTATTATTATTATTATTATTATTATTCTTCCTCTGTGATTAATGGTAGTTAAAATTATAATTTGTCTTATTGGATTTATTATTGGCATACAGATTGCCAATAGTAGTAATAGTATTACTACTATTACTTTACTACTAATGTTAGAAAAAGTTATTTATTGTTCCAAATACTAGAAATTATATTATTATTATACCTATTAATATTATTATAATTGATATTACTCATAAATGATTTGGTAGATCAGAAATAACAATACTTAATATTATTAATATTTTTCAAGGTCAAACTTAATCAAATAAAATTAACTTACTAGAAATACTATAGAAATTTATATTAATGCCAATTATGAAAACATTGTGCTCAAAATTCCAATTAACCATTGTACATGGCATAAAAATATATTACCCAAACAATTGACTTCAAACCAAATCCATTTGGTATTTTTGAAATATGCTAAATAATTTAACACACAAATATACTAATTACAAAAAGTTAGCATCCAACTAATTATTTTCTGTTCTTAAATATACAAACTACGTTTGAGACATAAATGTACTACCTAAATAATTTACATCCCACCATTAATTATTATTTTTAAATATACTAACTAAATTGAGACATAAATATATATACTAACTTAAAAAAAATTTTAAAAAAAAATTTGTAAACAATTTACGGAAAACAATTTTATTTTCTACTTGGAAATATACTAATACTTAGTACTTAAATATTTTTAAAAATATTTCGTAAACCATTAACAGAAAACAAAGAATTTTATATTTGTAAATATTTAATTACTTAGTAATTAAAGTTTTTTTGTAAATATACTAACTACTTTTACACATAAAAGTACTACCTAAATTAAACAAACCCATAAAAACTAATTTCAAATTGTAAAATATACTACCTAAACAATTTACTTTAAACTATTTATTTAATATTTTAAATTATTCCAACTAATTTGAGAGATAATTATACTACCTAAACACTTTATTAAAATCAAAATTATTAATTATTTTGAAATATAATAACTAATTTCATACATAACTTTAGTACCTAAACAATTTACGTATAAATAATAATTTACTAATTTTAATTATCTGAACTAACTTCACACATAAATATAGTATGTAAACAATACAATTAACACTAATAATTTCATATTTTATAATTCATCACGAAAATAAAAAAAAATTGAAAGAAAATAGGCATAAATTTGGAATTGTATATATTTCCAATGGGTAACCTAAAAAATTCACATCCAACCATCAACAACCCAAAATCACAAATATTGCATATATTTCAAACCAAATAAACAACTAAAAATCCGGATAATGCGTATTTATTCGTATAAAAATTTAAAAAATATAAAATAAACAAACTTACCTCAAATCACGCTTTATCTACCTTCAAATGGCCGCAAAGAACTGCAATCATGCAAGAAAACCCAAAATATTCAATCCATTATCAACCAAAACAGTGAAACGAGGCAAAAATTGAAAAAAAAAAATCAACGAAAACCATAAAAAAATGAAACGAACCTGTAGATCTCCCGAAATGACACCAGATTCACGTATAACTGAGGTAGACGAAGTTGTTTTCACGGGAAAAATGAACCAAAACGTGAATGTGTGTGTTGTGTGAGGAAAACAGAAGGTAGGAGAGAGAGAGACGCGAAATGGCAGCGAGCTGGAGAAGACGACTCGCGCTGGGGGGGGGTTCATTTAAAAACTTTTTTTCCAACGGCTAGGCCGTTGGAAATCGTAAAATAAAACGCACCGTTTCATTAAACGCACAAAATACAATTCCTTTCCATTTCCAACGGTCTCAGCCATTGGAAAACTTTCAAACTAAAAATTGTCTACTTAATTTTCCAACTGTTATAGCCGTTGGAAGGAAGAAATACAAACTATTTATTTTCCAACGGCTTAAGCTGTTGGAAGTGTATTAAATCCAATTTTTGCAGAAAATCTATTAATTTACCCATTTTCCAACAGCTTAAGCCGTTGGAAGTAATATATACATAATTTCTTCCTTTTCCAACGGCTTTAGCCGTTGGAACTATAAAAAATCCAAATTGCAGCCAAAATCCAATAATTTACCTACATTTTCCAACGGTTGAAGCCGTTGGAAGTTATATATATATAAAATTCCCACAATTTTCAAATATGATATTATCTAAGTTTATGTAATTTACCAGAAAAATCATTTTCCCCCTTTTTCCAACGGCTTTAGCCGTTGGTAAAATTATATATGTTTACATTTATGTAATTTACCAACAAAATCCATAAATCCCACATTTTCCAACGGCTTAAGCCGTTGGAAAGAATTATGTAAATTTATATAATTTACGCATAAAATCAATATTTTCCCATTATCCAACGGTTTTAGCCGTTGGAAATATTATATATTATCTAAATTTATATAATTTACCAAAAAAATCCATATTTTCCCCCATTTTCCAACGGCTTCAACCGTTGGAAAGATTGTATATATTATGTAAATTTAATACTCTAAAACTTCCAATTACTAGGCAGTTGGAAAAACTTTTCTCCTCATTCCAACGGTTTTGGCAGTTGGAAATTTCCAACTGCTTAACCGTTGGAAATGAGGGCAGTTGGAAATCGACGGATTTTTAGTAGTGGTAGAAATAAAAGATAAGGACCAGTTACAACTCAACAAAGATTTATAAGGATATTAATACAATAATTTTTTAAATAATAGAGTGTAATTAAAAAGTTCATAGAGTATTTTGATATCAAAGAATGAATCAACAAATTTTATGATTAAATAAGATTCATAATTATTGACTAAAACCTATTGTGTAGGTTTCTCTTTTATATAGATATATATAGATTCCGCTCCAATGCTTAATTTGTGATTTTGATGAGTAAATACAAAGCCAATTTTTTCCTGGAACCCAATAATAGATCTTACGGGGACCAGATTGTCGTAGAATTATAGAAGTAAATGTCACACTAAGTTTTGTTCAACAAGCAAAGGTGTATAAATTACTCTAACTTTAAGATTCGGCGTTTAAGTACTCACAAATGAAAGAAAGCACTTAATTAAGGTGATGTTGGCATATGAATCTTAAAAAAAAAAATCTCTAGCATTTTGGTTTAGTGGTTAAGGGCTTAGAGAAATATGGGGAGGTTTAGAATTCAAATTCTGACATTCTAATTTTCTACAATTTATCTTACTTAAATAAGTTGGTTCAGTTGCTATTTTGATTGCAAAAAAGTTGGCATGTTCTATTTTTTTTAATTACTATAATAGTATATCTCTGTCATTGTAAACTTGTAAGATAATTTTGAATATAAAAAAATCTTTAAAATAAAAAAGATCTGGTCTCGAGTACATGGAAAAGCCCATTTAACAGCCAAAAAAATCATTGATTATTTCTCAACTCTTGGGGGGGGGGGGGGTTGAGTGGCGGGGCGGCTCCAAAGAATGGGACAAGATTTTCCATCATGGTGCCAGGCTCCAAAGAATGGGACAAGATTTTCCATCATGGTGCCAACGTCTTGAAGCCGGTGCCAAGGGCTTACGAGTTTGAAATTACTACTCAACGCCAATTCCTCACTAATTTGGCTCTCTCTCTCTCTCTCTCTCTCTCTCTCTCTCTCTCTCTCCAATGCTTATTTTAGTTATTTTTTCATCTTATAAACCCACAATCTCCCTATAATATGAAATTGGTTGCAGGTCGATGGAATGCAGTTTATTCTATTTTTTGTTGATTTTTTTAAATTTTTATTGCACATATATCACATGTATATTTATTTTCAGTTTCTTTTTTCTGTCACTTAACTTATGCACATTCTTTATTCCGCTAATAAAAGTGAGAAGAAACAAAAGAAAATAAATTACCTACAAGTGTTTGCACAAAAAAAAAGTGATTGTATTAATTAATGTGATTCAAGTTTGGATTAAATGATGATTAAACCTGTCACAAATTTCTTGTTCTTAAAAAAAATTATTGGTATACTATATACTAATGAGAGAAACCAGCTGGTAACAATTTGAGAAACCAAAATGCGATGACAATTAAATCTTAGGCATTTATATGGGGTAAACGACCATCATGTCCTAAATCTTATCGATTCTCTATCGAAGTTTTATATATAGTTTTCTCTTTTTTTTTTTTTTTTTTTTATGGCTTTTGTTCGTCTAATCTGTTTGTCCTAAATTACTGTCCTGCCATACACATAACTAACGGCAATCAGCTATCACTAAACTTCCCTTCACTCTATAACTACACATGATGTCGTGCCACGTATAGGACCTTCAATGATGGACTTCAATGTACAAACACGAAATCATGACTCTTCTTCATTGTGCAACTAAAAGAGAAGTTTTTAATTTCTTCCAAAGTTCGTCATTCTTAGCGATGAAATAACAAAACATAAACCAGCCATAAACGATTTGGAGAATATCATTGCTCTTGATTTCTCTTGGATCCTCTTTTTTCTTCGCCTTCTTCTTTGTCATCATCGTGGGTGGTGGTCTGCAAAAACCACCCGGAATACCAAAATCTCATTGGCTTGCTTGTAAACAAACCAAGAACTGGCCAATGCATTATAATGGAAACTCTCTGACGCACCTGATTTTCTTGTAGTCGTCCCGACGGCCGCCACGGCCCTGATTGTAGGAAAGGTGCAGAAGAGACAAGAACGAGATTGGAGAGCTGGGGCTCGATGAGGGGATGTAGAAGGATGACCGTTGCGTTCCAGATGCGGATTCATGTTGGCGTCCATATCCAGAAACTGAAGTTTGGTGGATCATCGCAGAAAGGGAACTCGTCTGTTTTGAGACTGGGGTTTGCCGGATCGATCCTGGGGGAAGAGGAAACTGGGATTAGGTTATGGATTCAGGAAGACGAATAGGGTGCTGTGGAAGGAATGATTTAGAAGGAATTTTAAAGAAAATGGAAGAGAAGTTTTGAGTAAGCAAGCTAACGTCGGCATGATGGGGAATGAGAAGAAAATTTTCTTTAATTGCACAATGAGGAGTCATGATTTTGTTGTTGGTGAAAAAGGTTCATACAATTATAATTTTGTACACTTAAGTCCGTCATTGTAGGTCCTACATGAGCCACATCATCAGTGACTACAGTGTAAACTGAAGTCAAATGCCACGTTGGATTTGCTGTTAGTCATGTGGCAGGATACCCAATTTAGGACTAACAAATTAGACGGAAAGATTAGATATGGGACATCATACACAGTCAATAAGTTTTTGGACTCAAATTGAAACGTTTGACAAGGTTTAGGACCGACAAATCATCCTCCTTCCATGGCATTTATGTGAGGTGAGCCTCATGAAATTAAATAGGGGTGAGTATGGGTTAGGTAAACGCAAAACTCAACCCAAATCACATCCATTGGGTTGAGTAAAAATGGACCATGGTTCGCAAGTTAACTCTACATATAGGAGAATTGATGGTTTTTGGGTTGGTTCTGGTTCCATATAGAACAAACCCGAAGTATATAATTATATAAGAAAAATTATAAACCCTAAACCCTATATATACATATATAGCTATGTGTGTGTGTGTGTGTGCTTCTTTGAAGAATTATGATTGTCATCTTGTGTTTTTATATTAAATTCTTAAATGGATACTCCAAATTAAAATAACATGGAAGTTGTGAAATTATTCACGAAATTTCTCTATATTCACTAAATCAATTTATTTCCTAGACCAATTACTCGTTGATCATTTTGCTTTCGATTTCTTTTCTCTAGACTACTCTTTACAACACAATTCTTATATATTTTTTTTTTCATTTATGAGCCATGTAAAATTGAAAATTCATAACATCAGCATATTTTAGGTTTTGATACTAAAAAATATGGGTCTTAAATGCTCAGCTTTTCATATTAAATTTCGTGTCATTGTTGGAATTACTCGAGGGAAGTAAACTGGTTGAGATGGAAGGTATTTCACAAGCAACTTTTTTGAACAATTTTTGTAACAGTATGTTAAACTCTTTTGAATGTGTCTAAATATATGTATTTAAATACTAATTTAATTATATATTATGTTGAATATTTCATAAACTGGTTATTGATGCAATTTTATTAAATTTTATTGTTGTTATAAGTATATGGTATAAACCAAAAAACCCGATAACCAAAACTGAAAAACTCAAAACCATAGTTTTGGTTTTGTTATTCTCTCGATTTTTGGGTTAGGTAGAAAAATTTTGGAATCGAGACTATTTCGGATTGGTTTAGTTCCACCATAAAACCAAACCAACCCAAACTATACTCACCCCTAGATATAAATACCACAGTAGTACAAAATGTGCATTTTGTCATTTTATTATACAGTATACTGAGGTATATTATGGTATTTCACGGTATTTTGTATACCGTTCAATTTTTGTGTACATTTTTTCCAAAAATCATAGTATACTGCAAATACTGTGAAGTACATATTACGGTATTTTATTTTTTGTGGATGTATGTAAGATATTTTTTTTTTGTCATTTTATAGCAAAATATCATTAATATATAAAAAAATTAAAATATAATTAATACACATATCATAAAATGAATATTTATTTTTATTCTTTTGGTTACTTTTCTTAACATAAAAATTTAATGATTACTTTGGGTCATCTAAGAACTCAATGTGATATTAAAAAATATATTGTTATTATTAAAGTATTATTTTTTTCTTTTATATCAGTAAATTAGTTTCTTTCTTAGTATTATTTATTTTGCTTTATATACAACATTTTTTTAATGTTTTTTGTATTAGAAAAATATCTTCTATCATATATATTTTATTTATATTTGAAAAATTATGATGAGAAAAATTAGAATACATATAAAATGTTAAAAAAAATTATTGAATTTATGTCATCTTAAAATAATATTATAACATTTATTTTTTCATGAAAAAAATAATGGTTTGTGATATGATATACTATACAATATACCTTAAAAATTTAAAATATAGTATATCTAGCGGTAACAATATTTAACACTTCCAGGCCTCTTCTCACATTTTTTGTTGCCTTGTCAGAGTTTTGGTTGGCAATTCAATTTTGTTTCAATTTGGGGAACAGTGATCTATCCGAAAGTATTTACATAGGTTTTGCGCTCTCTTTTGGCAGCCCATAGGCTAGCGCATCCTCTCATAGATTCAAAGAACCAACTTTTAGGCCCATTTTACCCATATTATTATTATTATTATGTGCTTTTAGAGTCACATTTTTTTACATTAATTTTAATATGTTATAATATATATAAATTAATTATTTATAAAAATTATTAATTTATTAAAACCTTATACTTAAGAAGTTTAAAAAATTATTTTTATAATTTTGTTGTGAAAAAAATTATATTTTTAAGGTTGATTAAGTAAAAAAATAATAATAATATTTATTTTTTTTATAAAAATTAAATCAAATTTTAGAATTTTTAAAGTGCAAATTTTCTAAATTGATAATTTATCACTTTATATAACTATAGTACATAATATATATATATATATATATATATATATATTATGTACTATAGTTATATAAAGTGATAAATTATCAATTTAGAAAATTTGCCACAAAGAATCTTTTTTAATAAGAACAATCAAGGAGGGTGATACATTGCTTCATGCTTAATCAAATCGAGAAAATGAGATGGGGGACTAGAAGTCCACTCAAGAGATCTCATCTCCCTTTTACACCAAGATGTAATAGCATTGGCACACATGTTCCCCCTCTCTAGGAATAGATTTAACACTACAGGAATGAAACTTTGCCCTTAAGTGTTGAATATCTTGAACAATGGCCTTGATATGCCAGGGCACAAGTCTGCCCAAGATAGCCCCAACAAGCAGCTAGGAGTCTGTTTCCAATTCTACTTTTTTATTGCTCTTCTTCAAGGCCTGTCTCAGCCCTTCCCTCATTGCTTCAGTTTCTACTACTAAAGGATCAGAGGTATGAAGGAATTTTCCTCCCATAATCACCAAGCTACCATCATTTGTTCTCAAAATTGCTTCTGCTTCTGCGTTTCCAAATTTCACATCACAGGCTCCCATCCGAAATTAATCTTGATTCTGTCTTTTTTTTTTAAGGACACCACTGATGATTCTGTAGCAGACTAGCATTCCTGTGATTTGAAGTAGTATGGAGATTAGACCAATATTCAGTCACAATTTTTTTACTTTTGAAGATAACAGAAGTAGGATACAATGATTTTTTTTTGCCAAATTCATTCATTTCGAACAAGCCATACAAACCAACAAGTGTAAGCAATAACAGAACCCAATCTCTGACTATCACTTCCTTTACATACTTGAGTCAGAGAAGCATACAACCATGTGTCAAAAGTAGTCAATTGAACTTTATCTATCTAGTAGTCCAGCATGCCAAACTAGACAGCCCTTGTCCAATAGCATCCTAGAAGAGCATGCTCCACTGTTTCAATAGAGGAACAAAAAGGGCAATGCTAATCCACTATCATCTTCCTCTTAGCTAGATTCCCAATTGTAGCTAAGCCATTATGGCAAGCTCTCCACAAAAAAGACTTCACTTTCGGAATGCATTTAATTTGCCCCAAAAGCTTCCATAGTTGAGGATTGACTTGGTAAGAAAAAGAAGCTCTATCAAGCGGGTAGCATCTTTGAATCTGAAATTTATAAATTGATTTAACTATTAGGTCTCCTAATTTTTCAAAAGGCCAGATAACATAGTCTTTTTAAAAAAGGACTACCCAGTGGAATTTGTCTTACAATTTGAGCTTTAGGCTTCGAAATCCATTGCTGAATCTTCTTAAGATCCCAAGACAGGAAAGAAGGTCTAATGATATGCTAAACCTTCATATTAGCTGCTGCGTTTGGAACAAATCCTGAGGGGTGCAAATAAAAATCTCCAATTCTGGGAACCCAAGGGTCTTTCCAGATTCTAATTGTTTTCCTATTGCCAACCTACCAGCAATAACCTTTCATGAAGAGATCTCTCCCATCCAGAAGACTAGTCCAGCCCCAAGATGGCTTAAAACCCTTTTTTGCCTCCAAGAAAGAAGAATTTGGAAAATAAATCCGTTTCAAGATCTTAACCCAGAAGCTGTAAGGATTATTTTGAATTCTCCAGGCGATCTTAGAAAATAAGGCATTATTGAACTTCTCTATCTCCTTAAAGCCTAGGCCTCCCATGTTTTTGACTTTTTCCAGGAATTCCCAACTGTTCCAATGGATTTTATTTCGTATGATAGAGGAACTTAAAACAGGTCATAATATAGGTAGGGAATGCACAAACTATTGCTTTTATTAGCACTTCTTTGTCTGCGTGAGATAACATTTGCCCTTTCCAGCTCTGTAGCTTCCTAACAATTCTATTCTATTAGAAAAGATAAAGCCTCTAATTTTGACTTGCCCCATATTGTTGGAATACCCAGGTATTTGCCAGGGCTATTCTTCTTATGAATACCAAGAATGGGAGTAATTTTTATTTGTCTGTCCATGGAAGTGTTAGTACTGAAAAACATGCTTGACTTATCCAAATTTATAGATTGACTAGAAGCTTTACAATATGAGTTCAGCAACAACTTAAGTTGGTGGCAATTGGCAGCACTAACTGAGAGAAAAAACAAAGAGTCATCTACAAAGAATAGATGATAGAGAATAGGGCAATGTCTATTTAATTTAATTCCTTCCAATTTATTGCATCTTACAGCAGCTGACATTATTAAGGAAAAAGCTTCAGTTATAAAGATGAAGAATTAAGGAGACAAGGGTTCTCCTTAATTACCAAACAAAGAAATTTAGTCATGAGTTTTCAATA
The DNA here is from genome assembly GCA_039654915.1 of Aquilaria yunnanensis. Taxonomy (NCBI): domain Eukaryota; kingdom Viridiplantae; phylum Streptophyta; class Magnoliopsida; order Malvales; family Thymelaeaceae; genus Aquilaria; species Aquilaria yunnanensis. Next base: position 53,305,392 of record CM077600.1, read on the forward strand.
CCTTCCTTGGTCCCTTTATTTTCAGGTTGTTAATAGTACTTAGGGGTGAAATCTTTCAAAAATCCGTAGGTGCCCTCTAGAGCAAGCTATAATTGTCTATTTTAGCTCACATTTCTCTTCGACGTCTCTAAAGTAGTCATTTCTCTATTTTGTTGCAGCAAGCAAGAAGTTCATGAAATTGGACCTCATTCTTAGCAATTAATTACAACAATGGCCTGATGTATGTAGCATTGGTAGTATGCTTTAATTTAATTTCAACTTATTTATTTATTTTGGAATTTCTTAATTACTTGAAGTGGACTTGAAGTGGGAGCATAATTGCTTCAAGAAGTAAGGAAAAACAAATCTGTGTTACATTTGAGCCATGCATGCTTGCATTGTCAGATAAGGGCTCCTGGGAAATGTTGGATTATGGCCATTGCGTGCACTTTGGTTAGCTTTCTTTACATTTGTCCATGTGAATTAATGACTTCATGTCATTTTTAGTGTTTGAGTTCCAATTGATGATGCCATAACCATTTATGTTATGGGCCTAAAACCATAAATTGTAACTTGTACATAAAAACCTTTTTACTTTTACTTGGGCCGGCTTATGTCTCCAACTTTGGTAAGTGGGACACTTAAGCCCCTTGAATAATGGAAACAAGGTAAGTGATTAAATTCCATTACAGAATTAATAGGATTGTTTGCACAATGACTAAATTAAAAATCACCAAAAATTTTAAAAAGCAAACTTTGGTTTCCTCTTAGTGAAAACAAATAAAATGCGTTGCTCATTAGTAGAGGAAGGTGCAAAGGTTTTGGTCATTTGGCATTTATTCCGCATCAAATACACCAAATTCCAAGCAAATCCAATTGAAAATTTTTTTTTGTAACTTTTTGTAGGATAAGGTGCCATTCATGTTGATAGGTGAGCAGTAGGGAACAAATACAATAAGATTCCAATACCACGACAGTAAAGATTCCATCTACTTTAAAAAGTATTGTTCTCTCCTATTTGGCATTGTATGGGTAAGAAAAAGATTACTATATGCTTGATTCTTTAAGTAGAAAATAGAAAATAGGGATAAGTTGCATCAGGTAGGTAGTGGTTAGTATCTTTGTTTATGATATCATAAATTTTTATGATGATTAGGTTTGGCTGAATAAGAAATTGGAATTGGGTTTATTTTTGCACTTGTTTTTTTAACAATGTATGACTAAAAAATTGTGTAACTGGATATATATAATTTCTTGTAGATGGTGAAGTTCAAAGTATATTTTTACTATGACGGACTATTATTGAAGAACCTAACAATGAGATATGTGAACTATTTGCTCTGTGGAAAAGAATTTAATGATGAATACATGACTTGCTAATGCTTTAGAGATGCAGTAAAAGAAATTGGCTTTGATGAAATAGATATAAAAACCATTTACTATAGGTTCTTGGGTTCCGCCTATTTAGAAATACGCTTGGAGTATTTACTCCACTAACTTATGCCATTTGTGTTGCTATTAAGTGGTGAGAGAAAAGGTTTTTATCTTTTAGTTGAGATTGGGTCATTAAATGTTAAGGGCCAATTCGTTTGAGCTAAAGTCAATTAACTTTTTTTAACTTTTACATTTTTTTTACCTAAAACTAATTTTATTTGAAAGCCAATGCTATGTAGATACAATAATCAATTTGAAAGTAAATTTTTAGGATGTTGTTAAATTTTTATGAATTTTTCTTTTTTAAGGCTTGAAACTAGAAAAATTCATTAAAATTTAGTAAGATTATAAAAATTGTATTTTCAATTGATTATTGTAACTACATAATATTGGCTTTTAATTAAAATTAGTTTCAAGTAAAAAAAATGTAAAAATAAAAATAAGTCATTTTGTAGTCAATTGACTAAAGTTAAAACGAATTGGGTGTAAATATTAGGGAGGAGATAAAGGAGAGAATTTTGTGGGATTTATTTCGTAACTTCTTTTTGCAGTAAATATTAATTATGGTTCTTTTCTTGTTAACAATTTCATGGGCTTTCGTTTGTCTGAATTTTTTTTTATTATTTTATTTGACCCTATAGCCACAGATAGAGGTGGAAACCGGGTCGGACCGGCCCGGGCTAGGACCGGTTGTAGGCGGGGCGGTCCCGGGGCCGGGCGGGGCGGGTTTTATTTTTTTTTGTTAAAATATATATATATAATAGAACAATTATTAATTATATAAGTCATAAATATTTTTAAGAAAAAACACCACATCCGGTGTAAGTTTTATTAAGTTAAAAAGCCAAACAGCACTTACAAATAATCGGAACGTGCCTTACATTTTGAAATGGCAAAAACGTTCCGGAAATGATAAATAATAGAAACCTATGGTCTGTGCTGAACAGCATAATCAGATCAAATACAAACTACATGTATGATTGAAAAAAAAAAATTCAACTTTCGGTATCGGATATTACCTCATCATCCGAACTCTTTTGGTCTTGATGCCGGAGTGCTGCGAGGCCCTAATCTCGGTTGCACACGCATACTTCTACTGCGTCGGGTGTCAATCTTGATCGTTTTTCTGTTATCACCCGTTTTCCGGCACTAAACGTTGCCTCGGATGAGACAGTCGATACTGGAACGGCAAGAATCTCTTGTGCGATTATCGACAAGATCGGAAATCTTGATCTCTTTTGTTTCCACCACTCCAAGATGTCGAGGTCGCTTGTTTCGAATGATGTGTTGAGATAGTCATCGACCTCAACTAATCCCGATGTCATCGGTCGGGGTCGTTTGAGCATTTGGAGCGCCGGGTTGAATCTTGAGGAGATTGATCTCCTTGGAGGCTCGTTTTAAGGAGCTTCGGATCTTACCTTATCCGAATGCCGCTCACAATATAACTTGTATAAAGAATGCAAGTACTTGGAAGCAGAAGCAAACATAGCCAAAATATTTATATGAGACATTTCTAAATAAGTATGAAAAATTCCTTCAAGCAGTGTTGTTGTGCCCATTAATTTTACATACGAGTCAAGTAAATAAGCGACTAAAAAGATAGGTGGAATGTTTGAGAAATATTGAAGCCACTTAGCCTGCATGGCTTCGACAGTCGGTTTTAACAACTCATCATTTTTAAACTGATGTAAAGCATATGTGATGTTCACTAAATGAAACAAAACTTGATGACTTGTTGGGTAGTAAACACCAGAGAAAAATTCAGTTGCCTTGTAAAAAAACTTAAGCAATTCACCGGTTTTGGAATATTTCTCCCAAATTTCAGTCGTAAGAAATTCAGAACCCATTTTTAAATTCATGAAATGTGACAACAAATTTGCATACGGTAATGCATCTTGCAACATAAAAAATGTGGAGTTCCAGCGGGTTGGGCAATCCAATTTAAACCGTTTCCAAGAAAATGGTTTTTGATTTTCAATACAAAAGCTTTTAAATTCACGAAAAATAGCAGGTCTGGACATCAAATATTTTAATGAGTTTCGAATAGGTAAAATCTCATTTTAGAGAACTTTTAAACCCTTTTGCACACAAATGTTCAAAATATGGCACATGCATCTAACGTGAAAAAATGCATCGTCGAGCGGTGGTTTTAAGTTTTGACTCAAAAGGCGAGCGGCAACATCATTATTTGAAACATTATCAAATGAAATGCACAGAACTTTATCAGTACAGAAATAATCACGTAAAGTTTCTAAGATACAATTAAATATTTGAAAATCAGTATGATCTGTTTCAATAATCTTAAATGACAAAATTTATTTTTGCATTATCCAATTAGAATCAATTCAATGAGAAGTAACACAATAGAATGATTGACCTATAGGTGATGTCCACATATCAAAAGTAAATGCCACACAATGATCAAGAGCAGAAAAATATGTTTGCAAATCTAATTTTCCGGTTTCAAATTGTCTAAAGCTTTCTTTCCTACCAATTTTCCTAGATACTTTTCTAAATGCAGGATTTAATTGTGATTTTATCCAAGATTCTAGGTGGACATCTTCAGCTTGTGAAAAAGGTTTTTCGGTAAGCATCATCCAATTTACCATACCTTCTCTACAAGATTGTTGGTTAAAACGAAATATACCTGGTCCGCCAGCGCCGGTTGTAAACCCAAGTTGTGTTTGTCCTCCAGAACTAGTCCCGGTACTAGGGAGAACGTTAGCATGTTGATTTTTAATATGCCGCTTCAGCGTTCCAGTGCCGGAATTCTTTCTATGCACAATTTTTTCCCGCAATGTTGGCATTTTCCGTACCTCGACTCCCCTTCGTTTATGAGCTCATAATGCTCCCAAACCCAAGCAGTTAGTCTTGTGGATTTACCTTGTGCTTGAGTTTCCTCCACGTCGGGTTCATGACTTGTAGGCGTCGGTTCTGTTGACGGATTCCCGAACGCCATCGCATCCAACTCTTCCACTTCATCATCGGATAATTGATTGTTGAGACCCAAATCGTAATTCGTCATATCGATTCCGGCATCATCGTCGTAAAACTCTTGAATTGAAATGCCTTTATCGGCGGGCCGAGATCGATGACGGAACAAGGCTCGGAGGCCGGTGTTGCGGGAAGATGAACTATCTGTTGACTTGCCCTTTCCTTTTGAAGTCATGCCTCACGTACTAAAAGTAGTGATTAATGCAAAATCAAGAGAGGATTATGAAGATATTAGGGAGAGATTAGTAAGAAATATGGAAGAGATTAAGAAAATAAGGAGAATGGTTGAGAGAATATAGTAGATGAATAAGAGAGATTGAGTGATTGTGTGAGGATTGAGTGAAAATGGCATTGGTATTTATAGGGGGAGGGGAAAAATTAGTTGTTGAGAGGGACAAAAATGAAATTTTGGGGGCTGAAATGGAGCAGAAAGCTTTTGGAGGGCCTGCTATGTAATTAGCCCTTTTTTAAAAAAAATCGCAAGTTTACGTTATATGCAGCAGGGAGCCATTGCGGCGCGGCGACGGGGCGGGACGGGGTGGGGCGGGTCGGCGGGGCGAGGTGGTCCGGTCCTGTCCGATCCGGTTTGGCGAGTTCAACTGATCCGGGCCGGTCTTTTTTGCGTCCCCCTCCTCCTGTTGGGGGCCATACTCGGCCCATAATATTGCGGGCTTCTCCCGGGGCGGTCCGAGGTGGGTTTGACCAGTGGGGCGGTCCCGGTTCGGTCCGGGCCAACCCGGCCCACCTCCCACCTCTAGCCACAGAAGAGGGTTTTGCCTGACTTCTTTATATTTTTGGCACCTTTTTTTTTTGTTTGCCTTTTAGTTCTTAGTTCTTTATCCAAGCAACCTTCTCTTTATTGGCCGGCGCATGAATGGAAGAATGCGGTCAATATACAACATCTACTTGGAAAATTGGAGAAGAGGACGGAATTGATACATCTCTAACAACAATTATTGGAATATAAACTATTTATATTTTTATTAATACAATCCCAACCCAGATTATTACAATTCATAGTCAGATTAATACTGTTTTTTTCTGATTAATGTAATGCAAACCCATATTAATACTATTTTTATTCAAATTAATTATATTTAGATTCAGTTTAATACAATCCAAACCCAGACTAATGCTATTTATATTCAAACTAATACAATCCCAACCCATATTAGTACTATTTTTATTCAGAATTATTATTCTCATATTCAGTTTAATACAATCTCAACCCAGAATAATACTATTTATATTTAGTATAATATAATCCCAACCCATATCAATACTATTTATATTCAGTTTAATACAATCTCACCTTAAATTAATACTATTTTTATTTATATTAATACAATCCCAACCTAGATTGGTACTATTTTTATTCAGAATTATTGTTTGCATATTCATTTTAATACAATCCCAACCCAGAATAATACTATTTATATTCAGTTTATACAATCCTGAACCAGATTAATACTATTTAGATTTATATTAATACAATCCTAACCCAAATTACTACTACTCATATTTCGATTAATACTATCTACACTTAGATAAATACAATCCCAACCCATATTAATACATTTTTTTTGTTTGCAAACCTTTGGCACACGCATATGATCCATCTTTCTTGTTTATGCAGACGCATATGATCCATCTTTCTTGTTTGTGCACACAACCTCTGGTACACCGAAAGAACAATCAATGTGCCAAGAGTATTTTATAATACCGGCACCAACTTCATACAATCCAGTTCTATATTAAAACAATACCAGTTCTAACTTCACACAGTCCACCTTTCTACTCAAAATCATTCAATGCAAAAACAAATTCATACATTTTGATTCCAATTTCATACATTCCATGAACAATTGCACCTAGCAATAATTTACAATTTCTTTGCATACACCCAAGTCTGTTCACAACCTCCCTATAGTTGTACTATCTAACCATATACTAACAGTTAATACCCAAATCTCACCTATTCCAACAAGACCAAATTTCCATAGTTCTTGAGAAAACTAGAAATCAACAAATTTATACAAACCCATACTCCCTATAATGCTGTTCCATGCAAAACTTACCCAAAACCTTTTAAAATTGAAAGTATATAACCGTCGGAACCAGTTCTGAAAACTGAAAGACAATTAGTTCCTTCGTTTAGTGTTTTTCCTAATCAGCGGCTGGAATGGTGATGAAGGACGAAATCGCTGCTTCGAACAGCAACATGACTGGTAGAAGAGTACCAAATTGTCGCTTCAGATAGACTGAAGCAGACGAAGTTGTGAAGCCGATGATTCCCGTTTCGCAACCTTGAGAACGAAGTCAACTGGTGGCCCTCCACAACAGCCAACCAATGAATGTCGGCACGTTAAAGGCAGTTCCAAAAGGTTGAATCGGCATATTGAATGGGTAAAAGAAAACCTAATATGTTGTTTTGTGTTTTTTGGTATTAAAATCTATAGGATTTTGGGGAGCATATCTTTGAGGTATGGAATTAAGATTTCCCCCTGATTTTTTGTGGTTTCATTTTTCTTTCAAATAAAAAAATGACTCTTGGATGGTACGCCACTTAACATCTGTTAATTAGAGTATGTACTCTGTGAGGATATTGTCAAATCCCCCTGGGTTCACTTTTTAGTGAAGGGCTTAAAGTGCTTCATAATGATGTTACCACTTTGGATATGGTTGCATGTGTAATTAATAGTATAGAGTTGAAGTATATGTATAATACACTTTGGATGGGAAAAAAAGATAATAGTTAACGTAATAAATCAAAGGGTAAGGAAGTCTTTACACTTGAGGAGGCAGCAACTATATTTGACAAAATGGGTGAAAAATATGTTTTAACAAGAAGGAAGAAGTGGTGTTTAATGAAGGAGGCAATGGTTGGTGGAATGACAATTATTTCACTAATGTAGAATGGCTGGTTTAGGTAGAGGGTGAACATGAAAATGGTTACAATAAAGGTGGTGCTAATAATAATGAAGATATTGAGGATGAAAATGAGGATCCAATTGTAAAGTTAGAAAATAGAGTTAAACCAATTTGATGAAATGACCATAGGATTGGTTGATAAAGAGGTGTTGGACGTCAAATTTGAGGTAAAAAAAAAACACTACAATTAGTAGCAACATGTTGATCCAAATTATCCAAATGCAGCATTGTTCCCAAATTTATGTAATCATCAGTAGCATGATGCAAGTGAAATTGCAGATTCTGATAGTGAGAGATCAATTGAAACTAAAAGTGAGTTAGATAATTCAGATCTTGGGAGCTTCTACTTAGAAAGTGATAAAAATGGTGGAAAGGATGTCCTAAGAAAGAAAAATCATTTTGAGAGGTATAATTGAAAATCACCAAATGTTAGTTTTTTCATTAGATTAAGTTCAAAGATGAATTGATAAAATATTGTGTGATTGGGAAGAAAGATCATGACTATGTAAATATTGAACTTCTCGGATTAAGGTTGAGTGTAAGTTAGTTGGTTGTCCCTGGCTTCTATTTGCATTTATCAAGACATTTCAAGGGGAAAAAATATTTTATGGTAAAAAGGTATATGAAGAAGTACAAGTGTGGGAAAGTTTTTAAAATTTCTAGAACCACTATACCATGAATTGCCAAAAAGTTTGAAAATTTCATTACCAAATATCTTAAAATGAGGTAGAATTTCTTTCAAGATACTATTAAGCAGTTGCTAGGTAATGATGTTTCAAGAAATCAATGTAAGAAGGCTAAGACAAGTGTTAGGAATAAATTGAAAAAAGATGTTGGACATGAATACACAAAGTTACTTGATTATGCAAAAGCCATAATAGCTTCAAATCTAGAAAATAGTGCTAACATTGAAGCTTATTACAATGGTCTTAGAATTTGCCCTAATTTCAAGAGATTCTATTTATGCTTTACAGCTTTAAGGAAAATGGTTTATGGAGGGTTGTAAGCTCTTTATAGGGTTTGATGGTTATTTCCTAAAAGGAGTAGGTAAAGGCCAACTTTTGACAATGGTTGGGAAAAATACAAATAATCAAATGTTTCCACTAGAATGGAAAGTTGTTAAGGTAAAGTGTATTGCATCATGGAATTGGTTGTCACAACACCTAAGATCAGATATAAACACCATAGATGGAAACAGTTGGACTTTCATGTCTAATCAACAAAAGGTACATTTTATGATTAAATTTAGAACAAATTGTTATGTAATAGATTCCAGATATGATATCTCTTATATTTATTGTAAATGTTGTTGTAGGGACTTTTAAATGTTATTTCAGAGGTATTCCCAATAGCTAAACATAGATTATGTGTAAGACATATATATGTCAATCAGTATTCAAGGTTTCAAGGTGAAGACCTTAAGATAGTATTTTATGTTATTGCAAAAGCACCAAACAAGTCATCTTTGAGAAAGAGATTAGATGAAATAAAGAGAACGAAGGCTGGTGCCAAAGAGACAATATTGTGTGTAGATATTAAATTATGGTATAAGGCCTATTTTTCATGTGCGGCTCAGTGTGACTCAATTGACAATAATAGTTGTGAGACATTCAATTTTATTTTGATTGGAGCAAAAAGTAAATCAATTATTTTATATTAGAGAAATTAAGGTGTATATTTTTTTAGAGAAACATAAAAAAAAGAATGTTTGCAAGCAAATGGAGATCAAAGTATGGACACTTAGTCATAGCAAAAATTATTACAAATATTGAGGATGGTTACAAATGGACTATTAGGTGCAACAATGATGATAGTTATCACATTAATACTAGTAAATCTCAATATGTAATGAGTTTATAGCTAATGACTTATAGTTGTCAAATGTGGGATATTTGTGGAATATCTTGTGTACATGCGGCTGCTACTTTGGGATATTTGTGAAATGCCTTATATACATGCAGCTACTATTATTTGGTATAAAAGAGAAAACCCAAAGAGTTACCAAGTTCATTGGTACAAGAAAAACATGTTTTTCAAAGCTCATCAATATTCTCTTGAGTTAATGGTCTGTGAAGATTTTTTCGAAGATAGTGGAAATGACATTTTACTATCTCCACTTCCAAAGCCAATTCTTGGCAGGCCTAATACAAGTAAAACTTTCAAGGCATTGTACGGAAATGCGTTGCATTAATTGCAAGCAGGCTAGGTATAACAAGAGAGCTTGTGTTGTTACTCAAAGTGCAAGCCAATAACCTATAGGTGCCCCTAAGATTACCTAAAAAAAATATTTTTGTATTTGTTACATGATAAATTTGAACTCATTTTTCTTCATATTGTTATTGGAGGCAGTTGGAACGAATCAATATGTGGTACTTGGCCAAGTTTTATTGTTTGATAGTATAGGTACCTTTTTTTATTTAAGCCACTTCTTATCTACTATAAGTTGATTACATCTACATATTTTAGGAAGCTAGTCATGTGAGTTCATAGTTTGCAGTATTACTCAAACTTCTTAGCTTCCTAATGATGCTATTTAGGTAGTTGCTACATATGTAAAAAGAAAGGCAAATAACCAATTTACTATTGTACAACTGAGGAAATAAGCAAAAGTAGAATTAGGACTTAACATTTATATTGATGTAAACAAATCAACAATGTTCTGATGTTACATTAATCTAAAAACAAAATTAAGAAAATAAAACACTGGGTTGTCATCTTTTGTTGGAATGCCAAAAATGTTGACTTTTTTTTGTCTAGATGAAGTAGAAAACTACCTGCTTTTGGAACTTGTAGTGATTATATTTTTTTCTAAACTAGAAAACAGTGTTATGATAGAAATGTCTTTTAATGGTTTCTAGTGAAAAGTTGCACTTCTGGTTTGCTTTTGTACCTTGGTTATGGCTTTGTTAACTAAAGTCTGCATTTGTTGAGAAATTCTATGTTTTTTTTTAAAGCAAGTTTCATTTGTTACCTAGAGTTTGGAGCTGAGATATTTTTATCAATTTTTGCTTTTTTAGCTAGAGTTTTTAAACATATGATGACTAAAGAAATGTTGTGGTAAATTTTTTGCAGAAATCAGACTTATAATTAGAGTAGTTTGACTTTTAATTTGACTTTTTGTTTGAAAATTCACTTTGGCCTGAATATTTGTGAAAATATTTTGTGTTATATTTTAGATGTGTTGGTAATGTTTTTGTAGTAAGAGAATAGTTTTATCAAGGAAGATGTATGGTTCTCACTTTCTCCAATAACTTGATAAGTTTAGGCCTCAAGGAACTTGCAGTATTTCTGATGTTTTGTCACTTTTGGTAATGTTTTTGTAGGAAGAGAATAGTTTTATCAAGGAAGATGTATGGTTCTCACTTTCTCCAATAACTTGATAAGTTTGGGCCTCAAGGAACTTGTAGTATTTCTGATGTTTTGTCACTTTTGGTACCTCTGATTTTTAGAGCATGAATACAAAAAATTTGGAGTTACTGATGTCTATAAATTCTCAGGCTTAAAGCTTCTTGAAATTTGAAAGTCAATCAATTAGTTAACCTTTTGCTATTTGAATTGATTATGTAGAATTTTTATTTTTATTTTTTTGCAATATTACTTCCTGATTTTTCACTCTAACCAAGTTTCAAATAACAGTCTAAATTGATATGTGAGATTTTATAGCCATCTGATTTGTTTTATTGAAAGTCAAAGTAAAAGTCAAATTTGTAGACTCAAGATTGTTTCTATAAATTTCCCAAATGAAATAGTTGATGCTTTCAATTGCAATTCCAGCATCTTTACTTTATATTTTAGTTCTTGCTCCCTTAAACAATGTTCTATAATTATAGCCTCCTGCTTGAGCTGGAAATGGTTCGTTGATCCAAGAAAAAAGCCTACACTTCCTTGTCTGTTCAAAAATACAAAAACGCATCCACAACATTACAAAACTTCATCTTCCCTTTAAACAAAACTTTTCTCATCTCAATAACATAATAAGAAATACAAGACCTATTTTAATCCCCAATTACCTGATTATTGTAGAATTTGCAATCGAAAAACCTTATTCCAATGTTATCTCATTTATTCATTGTACAATTTCTACGCTTAAATTGCAGCCACACATTAAGGTGTCTCCGAAATCAAATTTTTTCTTACAGACATCAAAGTAGTTGTTGAATCAATGTTCATCGTGATTTTTGTTTTAGTCATCGTACAACCAATTTCATCAATTCTTTAATATAATTTAACAATGTGCTTCATTTATGTCATCCTTTGAGCTTAAGTGTCGCACTTATCAAAATTAGAGGAGCAAATTGGCCCGAGTTAAAGTTAAAGGGATTACGTATCTGAGTCACCAAACTTCAAGGGGGTATTTATGGTTTTAGGCCAATATTATGTAGCAGGTAAGGTTGAGTGGACTTTTGCACAGTCATGACCACGATGCTGTCACGTTTAGCTACTTCTTGTGAAATGCCATAGATGTGAAGTGAGAACTAATAACTTGTAGGTTAAGTGCCATTCTTGTACAAAGTGATAACTAATGTTGCCTTTAGTTGATTGCATCAAAACTCAATTATAGTGCAATAATATAATGGGTTCTTAATAGAGAAAAAGAGATTAATCTATAATCATTGACCACTAAGTTTAAGTCAAATTTCACGTCGGTCCTTATTGTTTCATTGTTTACTTATACTGTTAAGACACTATTCTTTACTCATTTTAAAAACTACATTTTTATTTTTTATTTTTTGATTTAGAATCAATTCCATTTTAAAGCTAATAGTTTGTTTACATAATAATCATTGGAATAATGTTCTTTTAGGAAGTAAATTATTTTTATGATTTTTTTGTTTCATATTTAGCTGTAAAAAATAAAAAATAAATACACAAATAATCATTTTATAATCCTAACACTATATTAGGCCAAAGTTAAAACCAAGTAGGCTGGACCGGGCTTGTTCGTTAAGGGCATTATCAAGCATAACTGTAGCAACGTGTTTTTGGAAGTCGCCACCAATTGGTTTACACCTAGGTTGATTGGGCACCTAAAAATGGTCTATAAGAGTTTGAGGGGTTCGGGAGTACGGTTACGTTAAAATAATTTTCTTCTAGTGCCCAAAATTGGCACCTTAGTTTGATTTTAATTTTTTTTTGCTTGCTTTAAATAGTTTCAATTAATGTCCAAATCATGGATTCTAACCGAACCACCCGGATATGGACTTCTAAAATTTACTATTTGATTTTTATTTGGTTTTATGAAATTTTGATATTTCTAAACCATAAATCCTATCGGACCACACAGATATAGATATTAAACTTACTATATTTTTATTGAAAATTTTATATAATTGTTTATCTAAACCATGGATCCTATTGAATCAGCCGGATATGGATATTAAAATTTATTACCGTCCTAAATTCATCCTAGGATTTTATTAAGCTCACGCGAAATGAATTTTTCTAAGTGTGATTTTTGTAGATACATTATGTAAGTCAAATAATTTTTTTTTCAATTCGTATTATTTATAAAATTACCTATCTAACGTAGTCCTATAATCATACCTAGTGTTAATCTCCAAAACTAAAGTAAAACAAGGCAAATTCTGAAATACACTTAGGTGCTTGTGCACCTATTAGATGGCGTTTGGGTTCAGTTAATTTTAGATTTAAAAGGAAACTTAAATCAATTAGGATAAATTCATTATTTTTATGATAATTATCACTAAGTTTTCTTTTATAAATTAGTAAATTTAGTAACTACCATTTAATTCCCATAATTTTTGAATTAATTGTATCCCATACTACATTATATTCGAATTTAGAATCTGGGTTTTACGTTTATTCAGCCCTTCTACCATGGATTCGGCCGCCCGGATGACGTCCATCAACCCCTACCTCTGGCTCATTCCGAAGCCGCCGGCCCAAGTGGCGGCCTTTCACGATTTCCACCGGCGTGCTCTCATCTTCCCCGCGTGCTTTCATTTCCCTCTAATCCCTTTCTCCCCTAGTCCCCTTCGCGTGCCCTCATCTCCCTCCATCCCTCTGCTCCCTTCTCTGCTCTCCACCATCGCCACAGCAGCGAGATCAAGGGGCGTCGGAGATCCTAATTCCTCCTAGTCACGCGCCTCTCTCTTCCAACAACGGTCCCAATCGACACCGTTTTCTCACCTTTCTCTTCGTTGCTTCGGCAGATCAGCTCGGCGGGAGTGGAGCCAATTGTCTAAAAAATGGAGATGGCGAACGGAGATCCGGTGAGGGTTTGATTCCGGTGGCATGTCAAGAATCTGATCGACGCTTGGCGTTCCGACTATGGTCTCCACGGCCCTTTCTGTTCCATCCAGATTTCCACGATTTGTTTGCTGTTTAGAGTGAGACGATAGTGCGAAGGTGAAACGAAAAGCATTTGAAAGCAAAAATGACAAACAATGATGGCTAACATGATGATTTGACAAATCAACAGAAGGTGCGTATGATTCCGGAATTTTTTAAAAGAACACAAATATGTACATGGAATATGTATTTTTCTGGGCTTTTAATGTATGCTTCTGGTTTGCAAAGAACATAAATATTTATGTTTTTGGATTTTATTTGTATGATTCTAATTTGTAAAAGACACTGATATATATGTATGATTCCGAGCTTTATTTGTATGATTTTGGTTGCAAACAAAACATAGATATTTATGTATGTTTTTGAGTTTTATTTGTATGATTTTAGGTTTTATTTGTATGTTTTTGTGTTTTATTTGTATGCTTTTAGATTTTATTTGTATGCTTCTGAATTTTATTTCTGGGTTTTATGAGATTTTATTATACATATTCTATACGGTTTAATACATTTTCATTTCCAGTTTAATACATATTCTACACAGTTTAATACATTTTCATTTCCAGTTTAACACATCCCACACAGATTAATGCAATTCACTTACAGTTTAATACATATCCCATACAGTTTAATATATTTCACTTCAAGTTACATACATATAGCTCACATACTTTAATACAATTCACTTCCAGTTTAATACATATTCTACACAGTTTAATATATTTCATTTCCAGTTTAACATATCCCGCACAAATTAATATAATTCACTTACAGTTTAATACATATCTCACACAATTTAATACGTTTCACTTCAAGTTACATACATTTCGCATTCAATTGATGGCTATGATGATATTGAGTATGATACGGGTGTGATGATTAGTTTAGTTGTTTTATTTTTTTTCGTGGCAATGTCATTTTCTTGTGTGAATAATTTGTCGCACATATTAATACATTTGACTTCTAGTTTAATTTATTTCACATATAGTATAATACATAGCCTAAAGAATTTAATACAATTCACTTGTTTTTAAATAATTACCATACTTATCATATTATATTTATTTGTTTCATTAGTATTTTCCTTTCAAATGAATTCAAATTTAAAACTTTCCCATAGTTAAAAAATTGAATAAGTTTAATATATTCCATAATTATCCTAATTAAATATGGCTTATCCTAAGAAGTAAAAATTACCATTTATACTTAAAACTAACGGAAACTTAACGGTGTTAAGTAGGTGTTTGTACACATAGGTGCATAGTCTCAGGGCTCGTAAAACAAACAGCCGAAGAAAAGAAAAATATAAATCAATACTGTCAGTGACCACATTGTAACACAGAGAATAAGTAGGCACTCGAATGAGTAAAAATAGAAAGATGAGGGGGTAAACATGAATGTGACCGAAAGGGGGTAATTGACTGGATAAGGCGAATCAGAACCGGGTCGGGTCCGTGGGCCGTGTTTCGGATCGTTCTCAATTCTCTGTCCTACAGCTATGTGGCGGCAAACGACAATCGGGGTGGCGGCGACCCTGGGTGAGGCGAAGATAACGACCGAAGACGACGAGGAGGCGGTGGACGAAGCTCGGAGCGAACGCAAGCAGCTACGGGAAGCCTTCGGGGACGGCGGCTTGCTGTCGGACGGAGCGGGGGAGGCAAGCTTGGCCGACGGCAGAGGGCTGGAAGCTTCTGGGCAGAGGGCTGGAAGCTGTGAGGCAGAGAACCAAAGCTTCGAGAGTGGCGGCGGCTTTAGGGAAAAGGTTAGGGTTTCTGGGGATGAGGGAGGAGAGATAGGGTCGAAGGCTGCAGTTTTCCCTTTTTCGAGACTTAGGATTTCGAATTTTTTTCTTTTCATGTAACCTATATTTATACTAGAGAGTCTTAGGTGAAATTAGGTTTTCCAAGTTTTAAACTGATCTAAATTCAATTTGAAAGTATTTTGGTCAAACTACTAATTCAAGTCCAGGAAAACTTTTGAGTTACTGTTTAGCCTCAAACTCTATGAGAATTCTCAATTTCACCCAATACTTCTCAAATCTGCCAATTAAACCCAAAACTTCCATGATTTACCCAATTAGCCCAAATCTTCACAACTTTGACAGATTTGCCTCGAACCTTCCAATTTTGCCTAAAATCTTCTAAAATCGCTGGTTTTCACCTAAACTTTTCCCTATTCCCTAAATTGACCCTACAAGACCTTTAGGACTCCAAATTAGTACCTAAACTAAATTAACTCCTATTCCTACCCTAGATGACCACTTTAAATTCCTAAATATTTGTAGACAAAAAAATAATGTAACCTAAATGTGACTAGACCAACTAACTATGCACAATCTTAAAATAATAAAAATGACCTAAACTCCTAAAAAATGACCAAATTGTCCCTAAAAATGAAAATGCCTCCTAAACTAATTTTTATAACCTAAAACTTAAACAAAAATCAGTGTCCGAACAAAATTGAGTGTCAACAATAACAAATTGAGATATGGACTAGCTCACATGATAGTAAGTTAAGGCCCTACATACGGCCACTTACACCCTCCTATCAGCCCAACAAGAGCTCCTACAATTCATTACGCCGCTCGTATTCATATCACCAAAAAAATCATGCTAAAAATTTGGAGTTATCTTCTACTAACTGTAAGCAAATCACACCCACCTGCATTAATCTTCCAAGATCTTATCCAACTTTCATATCACAGGGATTCTCCTCAATCCCCCATAATCTTTTGAATTTTTCACATTTCAATCCCCATAAATGATTGTTTAAAGACATTTCATTGACATAGCAAGGTAATTAAGTTGCAACCTCTTCACATTGACACTCTTATTTTTTTCTATCTTCAATAACTCACGTTGACTCAAGCGTTGGAAAGCCCTCCTTAGAAACAAACACCCCACGGTCTTTCTAATATCATCTTCCTATAAAGGAGTTTTGGTGTTCTCCACAGAAGCCTGATAACAACTTTATGATAGTTATCATTTTGGCTATCAATTTATTTTTTTTTAAAAAAAATTCCATGCTTTAATATTTTTATTGTTGAATCACCATACTTTTGAGTGGACTAAATTATTACTTTTCATTTAAAAAAGTATGTGATAGCAAATGTGTGGTATGTTGAATTGTGATCCACTTTTTCGAGGCTAGAAGTCGGGTAAAAAATGATTTTACTAAATTATTGTGAATAACACTTTAGAAGCATTATTTCTTATCGGAATTCTAGCCAAGAGTCATAATTTAACATAATTACATTGTCACCCTTGTATGTATGTATTACAAAAGATAAAATTAATCACTTATCTTTTAATAATTGAACAACTTGCTTAAATATTGAGTTGAATAATTATCTTAAATTTACCAGAACTCAAATTCAATCGAATTCCTTTATATTGCCATATAGCTGAGACTTTATAACTTCACCTTCACCTTTGTGCATAAAATTTGTGCTCTCTGTTCATAGTTTCCATCTCAATGGAAGGTCTCCATGATGTTTGTTACCTATAGTCTCCAATTCTCCATCCTGCTTCATCTTTACAGGTTATAATTGATGATAGAGTGTAAAGATCAATGATGAATGATAGCGGTTATCATTGATGATAGGCTATCTATACTCCTATGAATTCTAATATCTTATAGGACTGCATGTCAAGATTCTCCATTTCTTACATCAATTTCTAGTAGTTCCCATCAAGAATCGGTGGTCATTAATTTTATAGGTTTCTTGGGTTTATGTGGTTGTGCATCTTTGGATGTCAAAGTGACATTATAGAAAATTGATAACAAATGTTTACCTATGAAGGAAATGTTACATTTTTTTCAAAACCATTCAAAATAGTATATGTTATATTTTTTTTAGACATAAAAAGCAGAGTAAATTGCATCTGTGGCCCCTAATTTTTTATTATTATACCATTTTTTACCCTAACCTCAAAACTTTGCATAGAATGTCTTTAATCTCGTTTAAGTGTTCTGTCTTGAATCTTCTGTTAACTTGAGATATTAAATTAGACTAAAAAAAATTGAAAACCTAGTTTTAACCCCTGAAAATTTTATCTTTGTTTTAAAAATTTTGAAACTTTCTCATCTAACAATTAAATCACCGTCTCCATAACCCACTGGCCACCACACTCACATCCCTATCTGGCCACCATCCTCCGCCACCGACCACTTCTTCTTCACCCATTGCCCACTAACAATCGTCACTCAAACGCCACCGACAATAGGGGCCATAAAATGTCGCATGGAAAATCCGTTGCGAAACGCCACAAAATGCGACGAAAAGTCGGAAACGTCACTCACTGACCATTGCAAAAGTCATCCTCCCATTGTGAAATCTACCGCCAAACTCGTCGTGCTTCCATTGTAAACCTCAATCTTTCTTCAGTGGCATCTCCCATTGTGAAACATGTCATGCTTCCCTTGCGAAATCCAAACTATTGCGAAACGCAATGCTTCCATCGTGAAAATCCAAGTGGTGCACAAAAGACCCCTAAACAGCGATGGAAAAAAGGGGTTTTGCTCCCCCAAGGAAAATAAAGACAAAGAAATCAATCTTTTTTATCAATTTCCCACACACAACATTTAATTTAAAAAATCAATGTTAGGGTTCATGAACAATTTCATAAACCCAAATTTGATTCGAACCAAAAATTGAATCTATCCAAGAGAAATCAAGCCTTCAATCCAAAGGGCTATTGTTACACAGTCTTAATACTATAAAAATAAGCTATCTATCAGTGACTTTCATAGACAGTGATAGCAAAAAAGGGACATGAGTGTGGTGGGTTATGAAGATGGTATTTCAATTGTTAGATGAGAAATTTTCAAGGTTTCTAAGATAAAGAAAAAATGTTTAAGAGTTGAAACTAGGTTTTCCAACTTTCCTTTTTTCTGTCTAATTTAATGCTTCAAGTTAAATGAAAGTCCAAAATGGAACATTTAAAAAAGATTAGGGATGTTTTATACAAAATTTTGAGTTTAGGGTTTAAAACGGTATAATAATAAAAGGTTAGGGGCCATGGATGCAATTTACTTAATTTAAAAAGTATAATAATTCTGAATTTTCTCTAATAATGATATTTCTAAAATCTAGTGCTTGATTTGAACAATCTTGAAACCCTAGTAACCATTTAAATTATTCGGCCAACTATCTTAACTGGAGAATTCAGATCTCATGGGGTGTATATGTCAAATTTTGTGGGGTTTTGAAATTTTCCCATCATAAACTTTCCTAAAGCGTCAACCAGAAAAAAAAAAACAAATTAAGAGGTCAAGTCACAAAAGACAAGACCAACGACCAATAAAAGACAACCGTTTGGTTAATCTGCCGCCCGAAATCAATATTCAAAACGGGAGAAAATTACAAGTACTAATAAGAAACGAAAGAAAACAAAAAGGTTAGCTTCGCTTCGCCAGAAATGGCGTGGCTTGGCTTGGCTTGGGCTCAACACTCCACTCTCACTCCTCTCATCTTACTACTATTTTACATAATCTTGATCATCTCTGCTATAATCGGCAATCTTTGTTCTCCAATAAATCGGATTAAGCAATTATTTCTTCCACTAATGGCGTCGATCGCTTTCACGTCCAACCTCGCCGCGCTGCTTCGGAGCGACGCCGTCCCTGCCCCGAAACCCTTCCTTATTTCTTCCAAGTGGACGGGATTCAGCCGGAGGTCTACCGATTGCACTTTTCTGAAACCGACAGGTTTAGGGGTCGGAGCTACGGGCGGCACCGCTCTTGATGTGGCGGTTCAGGAAGCGCAGGATACGTCGGAGGAAGGGAAGGTTCTGAGGGTCGGGCTGATTTGCGGTGGCCCCTCGGCGGAGCGCGGTATTTCTCTCAACTCTGCGAGATCAGTTCTCGACCACATACAGGTATGCTAAAGTTAAACTGTTTGTTGTGAATGAAATGGTCCTATTAGTTGTCGATGGGTCCTTTTGTTAGAACATAGAAGTGAGGGGTCTGATTGGAGATTCTTTTTTGTTGCTTGGGATACAAGGGAGAGGATTTGCATGTGAGCTGCTATTACATCGATTGCGATCTCAACGCCTACGCTATCTCTTCTGCGCAGCTGTACTCGAATACTCCTGCAGATTTTGATTTCAAGCTCGAAAGGTGAGTTTGAGATTGCTTTAGAGTGAACCACTCTATCTCCTGTTCACCCTGCATAATGTTGTACTTTTTTCATCTTGCAGTCTTGCGCAAGGTTTTCAGTCTTTGTCTGAATTTGCTGGACACCTTACTAACTCCGTGGACATAGTTTTCCCCGTCATTCACGGCAAATTTGGAGAAGATGGCGGCATTCAGGTCTACTGTTATGTGAAGTTTTAGTGACGTTTAGTTATTGAAGATTTTCCCATTTTTCTTTTCCAAGTTTTTCTTTGATAAAAATTTGAGTTCGTAACATGTTTTAAGGATATGGAAAACCTTGTTTCCTAAACTTGTGAAAACTAATTTGATAAAGTAAAAATAAAAAAATTAAAATAAGGTTTTTCATTTTAACAGATTGGTTTTCCAGTTTTTCCACCTCCTTAAAGCAAGCTATACACTTAAACTTTTATCAAAGAATTTGGAAAATAAAAATGGGAAAACATTCTACGACTAAGTGCCCCCTTAATTTCTCTTTCTCCAATAAAGTCCATATAGGATGGTGTTTATGTTGCTAATAAAACTTGATAATATTTCTTTCTTTGATGGGAAATCCAGGAGCTCTTGGAAAAATATAACGTTCCCTTTGTTGGCACAGGATCAAAGGAGTGTCATCTAGCTTTTGACAAGGTAAATGATGAGCTTTAAACATTTTATAAGCAATTGAAGCTATACCAACTTTTGCCCCTGCAACCTTATGAACTTTTCTTCAGTACATTAAAATGATTGGACTATTTCTTCCTGCTTGGCTATAGAGATTGGAAAATTTTTCAAAGTATACTCTTTTTGCCATCTGAGCAGAGGAGTGATAATCTTTTCTGCTTTTAGTTGATATATCACCATCAGCTGCATGTATAGATAGTGGGTGAACAATGTTTCTTATTGCTTCTATACTACTGCAATCACTAAATAATGATGTATAAGGGAATGATAGGTTTCTATTCAATTACGTAAGCTGAATAAAGTAAGCCCATTCTTCTCACTTGTAGTATGATGCTTCTCTGGAACTTGACAAGAATGGATTCATGTCGGTGCCTGGTTTCTTAGTGCAGGTAGATATCTTGGCTAATATCTTTTTGTTATTTGTTACTATTTTCTATGAATTCTTTTCATTGTTTGTACTTTCCTTCATCTTTAAATTGGACTAAGAAAGTACCTGTTTATTGGTAGGTGATCACTTTCAGCCTACAGATACGGCTTGCTAAATGCTAATTTTACTTGCCTTTATGATCTTACTTTGACTGATAGCTGTTATTGCCTCACCACAGTGCAGCTATGTTCTGAATCAAATTTGAACATCTTTTCCTGGTTTATTTAGGTTGTTGTTTTATTTTGTTCTGTTTTTTTAGATTGAACCCAGTAGTTACTATCCATTCTACATTACCCTAATTCTTTGGCATGTTAAATTAGTCACTGCCCTGCTGAAGATTCCTTTGTGTCATATATTGGGCACACACATTGACTTGCCTCTTTGAGTTTCTCATGTCTTGTGACGTGAATTCACAGATATTTGATTATTTAGTTTGTACCTATTTTAATCAAATGTATTGTAACTCTTGATGAAATTTGTGATACTCTAATATGTGAGGGGATATAGGGAAATGAAGCTAGAGAATCTGAGTTATCAGGGTGGTTTTTAAGAAACCAGTTGGACCTAGAGTCTGGAAAAGTTGTAGTGAGTTTTCTTCTCCTTCTTGTTATTGGTTTTAGGAGTTTAGCAGAGGCAAGACCTTTAAGTCTTCTCTCATAACCATGTAGGTAAAGCCGACAAGGGCAGGATCAAGCATCGGTGTTACAGTTGCATATGGAGTTGCTGATTCCCTTAAAAAGGCCAATGATATTATTTCAAAGGTATTTCTGGGTCTTTGGTCTCCACCACATGACATGTAAATAAGAAGTCACTAAATCATGCTAGACCAAAATAATTCAAAAGGGTGCTATGATCATTTACATGTTAGTGTAAGCTTCATTTTCTCTTATCACAAACTAAGCTTTGGATATTAATTGGAATATTTTTTTGAAATGTAATTATTCTTCTGTCAAAACAAAATGCTTAAAACAATCAGCTTAGTAATAGAGCGATTCCTTCATAAACTTTCTAGAAAATGCTACTTACACCATGAGGATGATTACCTGATGTGTGAGTAACCACAGTTTGTCCAAAGCTTGTTTGTCAATAATGTCAATGCTCCATTCGAGAAAACAATCTTGGGGGCTATAAAATAGTTCCAAATGAAAGAAGTTGGCAATGCAGAAAGCTAATCGGTATTAAATACTCTAAAAAGAAAGAAGTGACAACGTAGAAATGTAATATTTCTGCTCTATTGTGTATGAGGATGCTGTAAAGAGAAATATTTTTCGGAGTAATCTATCGACATGTATCCTAATCCAAGACCAATAAAACTGTGTTATGAAGGTTGCTTAATTTTATCTAAACATTCCTCATTACTTTGAATAGGGAATAGATGACAGAGTTCTTGTTGAGTTATTCCTTGAAGGAGGAAGTGAATTTACAGCCATTGTCCTTGATGTGGGCCATGGTTTTGATTCCCATCCTGTTGCTCTCCTTCCAACAGAGGTAATCTGGATTATCACAATCTGGATGCTTGTTTGTACTTGTTTCATTTCATTGTGATGCAGCAACAGGATATAAGATATTATAAACTTCTCTCTTGGGGGTTCGGCCTTTGTTTGTGATCAATATGCCGTAATCTTTTCCAAATAAAGGACAAGCAAAATTTGCTCAAAAACTGCCAGAAGAAATATGAAAATGGATCATCAAAATAATTGTGTTTATAAAAGGAAAAATCAGTAAAATTTTTAAAAACCAACTCTTTGGAAACATGAAAAAGCCAAATGCTCTCCACCCCCCCCCCCTCCCTTTTTTTCCTCTTTTCATAAGAAGGAAGGATGAAGGCCTTAGGATCCCCTTAACAGAATGGTTCGAATGTCCTCTGTTGAGAGGAACTTTTTATTATATAGGCAAGATTGCCAACTATACAAGGAAACTGAAGCTATCCCAATTAATTACATGGAGTGATCCTGGGAACCTATACATGAAAAGCTAAATCTCCTTAAGCTATACATGGAAAGCTAAATCTCCTTTCCTAAGAGCCAAGATTAATGAATTATTTACAGCTATTACTTTCTATAAAAATAAATATGGCTTTCTATTGGCATCCCCCCTCAAATTGATGCGGGTTATCTACAAGCATCAATTTGTTGGTAAGAAAATGATGTCGATGTTGTGTGAGAGCCTTAGTGAAAATATCTGCCACTTGAAGATTACTAGGTACGTGGGGAAGAGAAATAGTCTAAGCCTCACGGATGAAGTGGCAATCAACCTCAATATGCTTAGTGTGTTCATGAAAGGTTGGATTGGCAGAAATGTGAATTGCACTAGTATTACCCGCATGAAAAGGAGTGGGACAGCATTGAGGCAAACCAAGTTCTGCCAATAGCCCACGTATCCAATGTATCTCAGCACAAGCATGAGACATAGCTCTATATCCGGACTCAGCTAAAGACTTAGAAACACGTTCTTGTTTCTTGCTTTTCCAGGTAATAAGAGCTGGTCCAAGAAACATACACTATCCCGTAGTAGAGCGCCTGGTGTCACTACACCCAGCAAAATCAGCATCACTATAAGCTACTAGATCAAGTGAGGTAGAAGCAGGGTAGAAAAGGCCTCGCGAGGCTGTGCCATGGACATAGCGGATTATTCTTCATACTGTAGTCATGTGTAGATGCCTAGGAGAGGCCATGAACTGACTAACTTGCTGGACAGCATAAGAAATAGCAGGTCTAGTGATTTTAAGGTAGACCAAGCTGCCAACAAGCATACGATAGGTTGCAGGGTTTGATAACAAGTCACCCTCTTCTTTGCGCAATTTGAGATTAAGTTCCATGGGAGTATCAAGAGGGGCAGAGTCTTGGATACCAACAGCAGCCAACAAGTCCTGAGCATACTTATGCTGGGACAGAAAAATACCAGGTGAAGTAGCTGTAATTTCAAAACCAAGAAAATATGTGAGAGAGCCCTGTAAATTCTGCTTAAGTTAAGAGATTAGGACTGAATCAATACCCGTGATGATGATATCATCAACATACACCATGTCACACCTCACACAGGCCCTGGCCCATTCACTCTGTACTACACTCACCCCAAACCTTAGTTAAAGTCACCAACTAAGCTTTTAATTCGGCCAACCAAAGTTACTTAACCTTAAGTCTTATTTTCTTAAGGTGTTGAGCCTGGGAGGTGGCCCAGGAGGCTTTTGAGAAATACCCAATTAGTTTCTTGCAACAGAAGTAGGGCCCAAAATATTAACTTGCAAGACAAGCAAGGCTGTAAATGGGTAACTTGCATAACAAGCAAGGCAACACTCAATGAAGTTAAGTGTTTTGGATGTGTGCAGCTCAAGTGTACTACTTAGTGCATGGCAACCAAGAAGCCCAAGATATTCAAAGTTTGGAAATCCAAGTTTGAATGCAAATGAACATTCGGCCAAGAATAATAAATGAGAGGTTCATAACATAAGGTACATTTCACATTCATATAAACATGCCACACCTTGGCTCATAACCATTCAATATTTACATGGTCAAAACCACACTAACAAACATAACTTGGTATTCCAAAATTCTCCAAATACCACAAAACCTAAGTATAACCGAGGCTACACATACATGTACATAACCAAAAGTAGCCTATAGATACATAAAACATGGCTACATGCCAAGATTCACCAAGTTCAAGTTTTTCTCCAAGTTATGTTTACAAATCGAGACCACTACTCTCCAAAAAGAACCTTAAGTGTGCCATAAAGCAAGACACACTGCAGCACAAGTCCTATGGCCATGTTCATGGTCATAAAAGTAAAGACCACTATAAGAGCAATAGTCCACACATCCATGATGCCCACCTAGACAGTCCCACACTAAACAGCCTGCACAAACTTAAGATATAAGTTTCGGCCAACTTCAAATAAAGACTTGTAATGTGTAAAGTTAATCAAGCCAAGCACACATTGGCACATACCTTGGTACACAAGCAAAACTAGCACAACACACTAGCAAACTCAAGCTACCACTACTCAGGCCGAATATCCTTTCCTGAAAAACAAGATTTATGGGCAATGAGTACTAATACTCAGTAGAGTTCACTACCATGACCAACTCATTAAAGAGTTTATTTAGTTAAGCCGAGTGTACAACTCAAGACTTAACCTCCTCAAGCTCATATTGTCCTTCAAAAATAAAACACCAAGACACCAAAACCACAACATATATATATATACATACTAGCATGTCCGAGACATAAAAGCAATAATAGCAAGTAAATGGTTAGCAAGCACAAAGCAACTCTCAAGCACACAATAAACACACTCACACACCACATTGACCATTCGGCCGAATACCATAGCATGTGTCATTGTGCACCTTTGCACATCAAACTTCAACATAAAGTCCACATCCACTAGAGCTCCGAAATGCCTAGCAAATTGGCCTCATTTACTAGGATTTCTAACACATGCCCATAGTTAATTAGCTAATCAACAATCACATCCGAATCATCACAATAGCCCATCAAGTAACTAAGGTCATTTAGCATATTTAACCATCACTTAGCCACTTTAACACTTGAATCATGGTATATTACCAAGCACTCAAGTAGTTTAGTGAACCCTACCTCAAATATGAGCTTGAGTAGTCTCGGTTTAGCTTGGAGTCTCGGTTTAGCTTGGACACTTCAAGGCCGAAGGTGAACTTCACTATTTCTTCCACTTCCCTTGCTTTCAAGCTTGATTACACCTTCAAGCTTTCATCCTTTCTCTAAAACACTAAGAACATGGCAGCAACATTCCAAAATACCCATGAATGTCTCGGCTGTCCATGTACGTATTCAAGATTGAGCTTGGAGAAAGGAAGAAGAAAGTCACCTTAGGCCGAAATCAAGGAAGATAAGCTTGATTCTTGTCCTTAAGCTTCAATCTTCAACAATTGATCATGGTTTCGGCAGCAAAATGGCATGAACAATTTAAGAACAACCAAAAGCCTTCAAGACTCGGCCAAGAACGCAAATGGAAGCCTCGGCCGAAACTTGTTATTTTATTTACTAAATAGAATCATGCTTAACCGGTTGTAGCCACTTGTACCAAAAATGGCTTAATTCCGCTCTTGGTCCTAAATTATTATGCATGGCTCACTTTGCCCCTCAAGTCTCCATGGCTTCATTTTGGTCACCATAATGTATGATCGTTTTGGCACAAATCTCACTTCATGGCTTACATTGCCAAGCCTTAATTAAGATGGCTGGATATGGTCATTAACCCATGCATTTTTCGGCCAAACCAAAACACTAACTATTAATTAAATTAAGTAATTCATAACATGGTGGAAGACATCATCATAACCGGCCATCAAGTTACCAAAATAATTTGGTCTAATTACTCCTTTCTCCTTGACTTCTTTGCATGGCCGAAACTTCTAATTTAAGTTTCATAGTTTCAATTGCATCACTATTTCAAGCTTGCATTGTAGTCCTCCAACTTTATTTCTTGCCAAACTCAACATAGTCTTCCATTTAGGTGCACTTAAGGTACATAGTTTTGTAGTCTTGCATTCACATCACTATTACCTTGTTCAATGAAGTCCCTTTTGTATTTAATTGTATGTTTCTTATTTTTCTTGGCCTTAGCCAAGTACAGAAGGGTGGTCCTAACACACCAAAAGGACGACAATACCAATTTTGGTCTTGCGAAGAAACAAAGATGCATCATACTTGCTTTTGAGAAAAGCAAACTTATGTAAGGTAGAGGTAAATTTCTCATACCATGCATGAAGGGCCTGCTTAAGACCATACAAGGAGCGATGCAATTTACACATTGTAGCAGTAGGCCTTTAAAATAAACCAAGTCGAGGATGCGTATAAACATCTTCCTTGAGATCTCCGTGAAGAAAGGCGTTCTTCACATCCATTTGCTGCAAACTCCAGTTTTGAGATGCAGCAATAGCCAAAATTGTGCGGATAGTAGTCATTTTGGCTACTGGAGCAAACGTCTCCTCATAATTAACTCCATATTCCTAATTATTTCCAAGAGCTATTGAGCGAGCCTTGTACCTGTCCAAACTCCTGTCAAACTTCACCTTAATTGAATAGACCCATTTACATCCAAGTGGAGTCACACCAGTAGGACAATCAACCACTTCCCATGTATTATTAGCTTCAAGAGCATCTAGTTCTTCCTGCATGGCCTGCTGCCAGCATTTCTCTTTTACTGCTTGTGAGTAACCAGTAGGAATAGAAATGGAAGATATAGTTGCAAATAGGGCTGAAGTAGAGGTACCTGTTTGTAGTGACGGAAATCCATATCGATCAGAAGGACCTGTGACTCTAGTGGAGAGGCGTAAGGGAGCAGACAACATGACAGAAGTGAAAGGGTTCTGCACTGGAGGTCTCCGCCAGTATACCATTCCTGGCTTGAACCTTGCAATTTGAGTGTTAGGTGTATCAGAGGTGTCAAGAAAAGAAGGCAAGAAGGTACATGAAGACTTTGGTGATGAAGACATAGGAAAGAATAATTGATTTTCAAAAAACAACACATTCCTTGAAACACGAACCCGATTGGAAATTGGATCATAGCATAAATAACCTTTTTGTGTGGCACTTTAGCCTAAGAAGGCACAACGAATTGATTGGGTAGAAAGCTTATTTTTGTCTACTGGAGGAAGATGCATAAAACAGACACATCCAAAGGTGTGAAGGTTTGTATAAGTAGGTCTGCAATGATAAAGCCTGAAATATGGAGACTCAAAATTCAAAACCTAGGAAGGGAGTCTATTGATAAGAAAAATTGCTGTAGTGAGTGCTTCTACCCAAAACTTAGGAGGCATTGATGACTCAACTAACAGAGTTTTGACAACATCTAAAAGATGACGATTTTTCCGTTCAGCTACTCCACTTCATTGTGACGTATAAGGACAAGATCGTTGAGAGATAATCCTTTTAGATTGTAGAAAAACTTGGAACTCATGAGGCATGTATTCCCCACCTGAGTCAAATTGAAGAATTTTGACAGCAGCTGAGAATTGAGTTTGAACTAGAGCTAAGAACAATTTAAACATAGAAAAGACTTCTGATGTGTGCCTCATGAAATAAACCCATGTATATCTGGTGTAGTCATCAATAAATGTCACAAAATATTTTTATTGAGTATAAGAAATTATAGGACTAATTCCCCATATATTACTATGAATTATCTCAAAGCTATGTGTTGCTCTACTTCCTTCAGAAGGAAAGGGTAAAACCTTACTTTTTCCAAGTTTACAGCTTGCACAATCAGGAAGCACAGTGGAAGTAGAATGCACTTTATTATCTAATAGACCAGATTTCAATATATAAAATAGGATCCTAGAATTGGGATGACTAAGGCGCCTATGCCAGACTTCATTTGACACTTTAGACTCAGGACAAAGTAAAGCTGGTATAGAAGAAGGAGACAAACTGTGAGGAATAGGTAGTTGCAAAAAAAAAACAGACGCCCATGCTTAGGCCCTTCACTATCAACTGTCTTGTCATCTGATCTTGCGCGACACAACCATCTTGAGTAAAATGGACATCACAATTTTGATCCACAAGCTAACCAACAGATACCAAATTTACAGAGAGATTAGGTGATATATAAACATCCTTAAAGGAAGAAGATACGTCACAAACTGCTGCAATGGATAGGTCACTACCATTAGCTGTCTAAATATGGGAAGAACCACAATATTTTTTTATATTACTTAATCCTTGAGAAGATTTTGTCACATGATTTGAGGCACTTGAGTCTACGATCCAAGAAGCAGATAAAGACCAATATGTTGAAGTCCAAGTGCTGAAGATGCACTCACAATCATTTCCTGCAGTGTCTCTCGGGTTAGAGGTGCTGGAGGTTGTAAGGCAACAATAGGAGGTGTAGTAGCAGCAGAGATATCCGCCTGCAGGCCACCAGAAGTAACAGTGGCCTAATAGGCCCTGTTGGAACGTGGGGGACGGGTAGGACACTCCTTAATAATGTGCCCTGACTTCTTATAATAGTTACAAAATTTCTCAGGGCAGTGAGGGGCAATATGCCCATATTTCCTACAGCTATAGCACTCTATGGTGCTCATGTCCTGACCCTTCCCCCTTTGCCTTGCCATGTGCAGCATAGGCAACCAAGACCGTATTAGAGGCAACACGAGCCTGCTCCATAATATTCTGAGTATTAATACGTTGTTCCTCTCGTAAGAGCTCTCTAAAAAAGGCTTCTAGGCTTGGAACAGGATCTTTATTTATTAGAGAAGCACGAATAGATTCAAAATTAGGCTGCAATTTCATTAGAAATTGGTCTCTCTAGCTGGTTCTGTGTACTTCCTGGACTGCAGCCAATCCTTCTGCAGAGACCTTGGTTGTAACAAGGTCTGAGTAATCATTCCACAAAGTTAGAAATCTAGAGTAGTATTCTTGAATTGATAGATCCCCTTAAGAATAGTTAGCAATGGCTAACTCAAGCTAGAAGCACCTAGCATTGTTATCTTGATTGTTGACTTGCTTGAGACAATCCCACATGGCCTTTGCAGACCTATGAGGGTGTAGAGAAAGAATCAGATGTGGCTCTATAGAAACAAGGATCCAAGTCATGATTTGATTATCTTTGGCAGCCCAGGCTGCCTTTCTGCTACGGTTGATCCTTCTTCGGTACTGCCATCTATATGGCCCCACAACTCTTTACCCTTGAGAAAAGTCTCCAACTGAAACTCCAAGGTAGCATAATTCTTGCCAGTGAATTTGACGCAAACATGATCTGATTTTTCCATGATCACTAAGACTATGACTGAGAGAACTAAGAAATATTTTTAGGCAATGGCTCTGATACCATAACAAAATGGTTCGAATGTCCTTTGCTGAGAGAAACTTTTTATCTCTGCTAAGAGGAACTTTTTATTATATAGGCAAGATTGCCAACTATACAAGGAAACTGAAACTATCCCAATTAATTACATGGAGTGATCCTGGGAACCTATACACTAAATCTCCTTAAGCTATACATGGAAAGCTAAATCTTCTTTCCTAACAGCCAAGATTAATGAATCATTTACAGCTATTACTTTCTATAAAAATAAATATGGCTTTCTATTGACACCCCTTCAGTGAAGAATTGGCCTCATTTATTGCCCTATGAACTCACTTTGACTATGGCTCCAGTGAATCCCTTACCAAGCCACTGCTTATGAGTTGCCAGCTCATTCTTCAACCTTGGAAATCTTAACGCCATTTTGCCTTTCCAATCCTCCTAGCCATTAATCCTATTGCAGTATTGCTTGACCATGTTGTGGCAATTCCACCCAAAAGATGGCTTTCTGCTCTCCCCAAGTAAAGATGTACCAGATTCTTTCCCATAAATGGGTTCTTGCAGCAATCTTTTTTTTTTACCTTTCTGAACCATATTGAAATAGCATCTTCATAGGAAGCGTTTATTCTATTCAGATAAATGAACATTTCTACTTTAGCTAAATTATGATTTGCCCTTCATGTAATGCCATTTCTAACTAGGTGGAGCTTCAATTTCAAGGTAGAGTTGATGTAAGGGAGAAAGATGCAATATTCAATTACCGAAGGAAGTATCTTCCAACACAACAGGTCTGTCAAAAGTATAACTATAGTGAAGTTTCCTAACTTGCTGAGATGGACTAGATATCATGTTGTTTGGTTATTAAAGCACTTATTTTCTTACTAAGTCTGAAAGGTTTAGCTGCATGTGACAGGTTGCGTATCATACTCCACCTCGTTTTCCTATTGATGTGATTAAAAGCATCCGGGAAGGAGCGTCTCTATTATTTAAAAAGCTTGGCCTTCGTGACTTTGCTCGAATAGATGGTTGGTTTTTGCCATCACCAAATATGTTATCCTTTTCAGGAGGCAAAATTGGAAAGAATGAGTTGGGTACGATTATGTTTACTGACATTAACTTGGTAAGTTAGATACCCAGCTCTTTCCCTAGATGTTTCTACTTTATGCTCCTTCCTATCAATAAGGATATTAACTTTGGATCATTAAATGAAATTACGTTGATTTCTGTTTACTTGTCAGATAAGTGGTATGGAACAGACGAGCTTCTTGTTTCAGCAAGCTTCAAAGGTATAGTAGATAGGTCCAAGTAATGTACAAATATTCTTGAAAATACTGATTGGTTTTGGTTAGCATTAAAGAAGCTGTAAGCATTCTAAACAATAAACTTTAATATCTTCAAAAGGCAGCAGGGGAACTCTAAGATTAGTTTATTTAATCTATGCAGCGATCTTCTATACTAGGAGCATTAGAAAGTGTAAAGGTTTTTAGCATTTTTTCCCTCAAAAAGTAAGTGTTTGGCATCTAAAGATGAATAATTTTGTCGCAATTCCTTATGCAGTATGCACTACAAAAAAAAATTCTAACCACTACTCATTACTTCTCAATACCCCATTCATTAATTTTAATACGTTTCAACTCCATGGTAAATTGAAGTAACTTAATTATATTGAAAAGCTATTACTGAAAACAAATATAGACTTCGTAGATTTTAATTTTCAATTGTCATACACTTTTGTGCACTTTAAAGAGAACTGTACATTAGCCTTAAGCTGCCCGTTAAGCCAGTGTTAAGCTAGGATATAAAAATTTTTACGAGAACTTTTACGATTACTGGGGAAGTATAGGAAAACATATGAACGTATACAGTTGAATTCTTTCTGTATCATGTGTCAATTTTCCTTGAACTGCTTGATTATTGCAGAAATCTATGTTGTATATGTTTCCGAAGTTGGAAATCTAACCTATGCTGGATTTATTTTGTAAGATTCATTTTGAAGTCTCCGTATAATTCATATATAAGTGCAGTTTGACTAGAACCTGGACCACTTTTTTCCTTCCCTTTTCTCATTGGTTGGGGACAAATTTCGCTTTGATACAAAGAGAGTTATTGTAAGCTAAATTTGTGCTTTTTAAAATAACATCACTTGCCATGTCCAGGTTGGATTTTCTCACTCAAATATTCTGCGCAGCATTGTTCATCATGCTTGCTTTAGGTTTCCAAAACTTGCCAATCACATCAATGGCAAAGCAAGCCATTTGTCTAGGAGATCAAATGGCTCACGGCAAACTGAAAAACCCAAAGACCGTGAAGCAATACATAAAGTCTTTGTCATCTTTGGTGGGGACACCTCAGAGCGGCAAGTATCCCTCATGAGTGGAACAAATGTCTGGCTTAACTTGCAGGCATTTGATGATGTAAGTTTCATGGATCTTTAGCCTCTAGACTGAAAAGAAGTAATTCATGATATAATGAACTGGTTGTTATTCCTCACCAAGTAAAAATGACATTTGCTCTATGGCAGTGTACTATCACATTGACTTCACTATGTTGTTTACCACATTGAGGCTATAGTTGTTCAATCTAAGATGCACAATGATGTTATTTAGCAATGTATTTGATGCATGCATCTTATAGACTGGTGGAGGTGTGTGATCTTGATAGCCACCAATTGTTGATTTTCTATCATGTTCTTTCTTGAACAATGGTCAGTTGCAACAATTTTCCATATGCTAGTTCTTTATCAGCAGTATTGATTTCCTGGTCCCAAGGGTGAAAATAGTTCTTTTAAATTACTATGTGGTAAATGTCTTCCATTTGTCCTGTAAACCATCTCTACTACGTTCTTATAGAAATGTAAAGAACCAATTTTCTATTATTTGCAGCTTTTTTTTTTAAATTTCCTGGTCTACGTTGCAAAGAGAGGAACTAGAAGTATATTCTAACCTTACCTTCCCATCTGACTAAAAGACCATTTCTCTAGATATCCAACCTTTCAAAGAAATACCATTTTCCATTTGTAAGCATGACAGGCAGAGTTAACATCATTTAACATGCCCCTTCTTGATTAGAACAGTTGACTTGCTTGCTTTGAAAACAGGCTCTGGACAAGCATACCGCAGCAAATCACAAAATGTAGGCCTAGATATCATCTTAAGAAGAAGGGAATGGGGAATGGAAGCATACAAACAGATGTTACTCCCTGAGTCCTGGCTTATAATTTTAATCTTGATATCAGAAAACACAAATATTCATGTAATAATTTTTTTAACAATATAGTGTATCCCCAACCTTACCCTCAATGTTCTTGATCATGAAAGTCCTAAATGATAGGTAAATTGTTTATCAGTAAGCTATATAGCCTATTGCATTCAATCAGATTCCTAGATTTGTTTATCCATGTATCTGTGTAAATGATTGTACACGTTTTCGTGGCATTAATTGTGTGATTGTGTGTGCCAGATGAGTTTAGTCTATTTCTATGTATGGGATGAACAGGTATCGATATGGATCAGGCTGCAGTTTTGTGCTGGTCATGATCAAACAGTCTTAGAGGTGTTATATGATCTAATACTGATGATATTGGCCTTTGCAGCTGGAGGTAACACCTTGTTTGCTTGCTTCCACAGAAACAGACACAGGTGACAGACCAACAGATATAAGTACCAGAGCAGTTTGGACATTACCGTGAGTATAGTTATATCATGGACAATGTCTTCCTGTTCCATATGCGTTACATGCTATATATATGAGAGGTTTCTTAGTCTGGTTATCTGCTTCCAAATTTTTTCCTTACCAGGGTAACTTTGCCTTTTATGTCCTGGCCTAATCTTGCTAATCCAATTTGGACTTGCGGATTTGATTTTTTTGTCTTGTTCCTTTTCATTATAATGCTTTCTGCAGTTACTCTCTTGTTCTGAGGCACACTACAGAGGAAGTTCTTGATGCATGCATAGAAGCTATTGAACCTTCTCGGGTTGCCTTGACATCTATATTACGGAAGCAAGTGGTGGATGATCTTATGGAAGGTCTTGAAAATCACCCCTGGTTTACAGGGTTCGATATTGCTGATGAATCACCTGTGAGATACACAGTAATGGAGTGGATTAGACATGCCAGAGAAACCCAAGCAACAGTGTTCATTGCAGGTTCACTTTTTTGCATTCTGAGTTGGTTATTGTGAATTATCCACCTCATCTGTTGTAGCTATACTTGCAAATTTTCAGAAGATATTAGAGAAATGAACTCTGGTTTATCATTCATAATGGAGATACTTGCCCTATATCATTCTAGAAACAGCCACTGAACATATATTCATACTTTTTTGTTGATAAGGCATACCAAATTTTGTCTACAGTTCATGGTGGGATGGGGGAAGATGGAACACTTCAGTCTCTACTAGAGTCTGCAGGAGTTCCTTACACTGGTATGTTCTGTTTGCGTTTGATTATGCAAACTTTGCAGCTTTACTTTCAGTTTTTGTTTCTTATCAAATTAAGCAATCTTTTTCACACTTGTAGGATTTATTATTCCTTTTTCTTTCTTATTCAAGGTCCTGGTGTAAAGGCTTCAAAGATATGCATGGATAAGGTTGCAACATCTCAAGCCCTTAATCATGTACGTTGATCACCAGAAATCACCACCCCTTCCCCACAGAAAACATAAAAAGAACGGATTGCCTAGTTAAACAAAATTTTCATGGCTTTCCTTTCGCATGCTTATTGATACTCTTCATAAATGTGCTGAGGCTGCTCTTGGATTTGACAGATGGCACACATGGGTGTTCTTACCATAAATAAGGACGTACAAAGCAAAGAGGATCTATTGAAAATGCCAACACTTCAAGTCTGGTGGGATCTCACTTCAAAGCTTCAGTCCAAAACATTGTGCATAAAACCTGCAAGGGATGGGTGCTCCACTGGTGTCGCTAGATTATGGTAAATGCATACTGATTCTGTTCTGCCATTTCCCAATCGAAGCAGGAATTCTGATGATATTTTCGGCTTCTCTTTGGTATATGATACTTGTCAGCTATGCTTCATTTCGTGCTATTACATACCAAGACCATTTAGTTAAATTATTCAACTACTGTCGCTTTTAATAAACAATTGATCTTTTTGCACGCTTGAAAGAGCTGTTTACTGGCGTGAGCAATCAGTATATACTTCCCTAATTGATTCCTTCATGTAGCTGTGCAGAGGACCTTGTGGTCTACGTAAAAGCCCTGGAAGAACAGCTCTTGCGGATTCCTCCAAATAGTTTCTCAAGGGTATAACCTTATATACTTTATTGCTATAATGCTATCAGGTTTGCCTTTCTTGGCAGTTATCTCAAGAGGAGAAGGAAAAAACAAAGGAAAGGAATTGAAATTAATAGCTAATGCATTGCAAATGTCAATGAAATAATATCAGCCAGCAAATCCCAATAACTTTAAATGAGAAGTAATGCAGTTGTTTATCTCTAGTGCTGCTGGAAATACCATTAATAGGAATGCAGATGGATGTGGATGCAAGGCTTATATGGGATTGTTCTTCTGGGACTCCATTAAAAATAATTCTTAGTTGGCTCTGAAAAATTATTAGTGAACTTTATGAGAAGACCAGAAAAGCTATGAGAATAAATTGTCAGAAATCATATCAATGACTGCACATGTTTTAATAGGTTGCACATAAAGGGGATATCTGACTGGTGGCAGGATTTTCAGCAGTTAAAAGGAAATTTTGTAATTTTGGAGTTTTAAGTATTTTAAACACTAAAAAGTGTGTATTTTGAGGGTATCCACTCTCTTGTAAAGCCATCTCTTTATAAACAATGTTAGGCACATGGAATGATTGAGATGCCCAAGCCTCCTCCTGAGCACTTGATCTTTGAGCCTTTCGTGGAGACAGATGAAATTCTGTTTTCATCCAAATTTTTGAATGGGAATGTAGAACGGCTCAAGTGGAAAGGACACAGTAGATGGGTGGAAGTAACAGTTGGTGTTGTAGGGAAATGTGGATCCATGCATTCACTAAGTCCCAGTATTACTGTCAAAGAGACAGGAGATATTTTGTCACTTGAAGAGAAATTTCAAGGTATCTCTTACTCATTTGTTTCTAATTTAGAATAGATTAGCATGAAACTATTTGATAGTTTCTCATGTGTTTGTAACTAGTTCTTGGATTTTAACACTTCCCAAGTCCCAAAAGAATGACATATTTTCTCATTTTCAAAAAATTTAAGAATGCGCATCACACCATCTCTTTTAGTATGAATTTTGATTTCCTTAGCAAATGCATCCATGCTATATGAGTTTCTTGAATAATTTATGTATATACTATCAAAGCATCCAACCTAAAACCAAGATAATAGGTGAAGAAGCTTTACCATAATATAAAGCCACAAGTAACTCCTTTATTACTTCACATGGGATTTTACATATTGTGTGGGCATAGCTGGAAAACCATATGACAAATGAATGTTAATACTGTTTATTTTTGGGACAAAATTTTAAGGCTTGTCATTTTGTTGGAAAATGGTGTTGAGTAAATGCATAAATTTTCTTTTCTTTCAGTCTAATGCGGCTTTTGCTTAACAGGTGGAACTGGCATCAATCTGACTCCGCCTCCATTGTCTATTATGAGGTCTGTCAAGTTCTGAAAGGCTTCTACTTAACAATATGAAGCTCTCATCTTACATTTTTGCTGAGGATATATGCATCAAAGGCAGTAAAATGTCAAATACTGGCATTATCATATCTAACAGCAGAATATCTGTCTGGTTGGTTATTCGATGATATAACTTCTTTTCTTTTCAGCAATGGAGCTCTGGAACTATGTAAACAACGAATTGAATTAATCGCCAACACTCTGCAACTGGAAGGATTCTCAAGAATTGACGCGTTTGCCAATGTGGACAGTGGTGAGGTATGTCAGTTCAGTATTCCGTTGTGTGTGCATGCACCAAGATTTGCGTCCTCTTGCTCACCTAGATGTTTCTCTGATTGGTTTTTGTTTCTAAAGTCATTAATGTCTGTCGATTTCAAATGCCAAATATTTGTTAGTTTGCTTGCAGGGTCTAAATTACCCATCCCAACATATTATTGTTGGTTAAAGAAAAAAGTTGTGTGATCTTTTCTAAGGCTTTTTTTTTTTAATTCCTGATCAACTCTGCATGGAACCATCTAAACATGCAAATGCACCGGGTTTGGCAAACCCCTGGTGTGCTCAAGAGGCTACTGGAATTTAATTTTTTATTTAAACAGAGAGTCTAGTCTCAGGCACTGCTGGAGCCAGCCTGATCGCACCTAAATATAATTTTATATCAAAACTGCTATTTATGTGAACCATACAAAGACTAACAGCTAAGATTAACTCCTGTGGCAATTCTAACCTTTTTAGGTCTTGATCATAGAGGTGAATACTGTTCCTGGAATGACACCCTCCACCGTTTTAATTCATCAGGTAACTAAAAGCATCCAGATTTCTTAAGTGCTTGCATTATTAATTCACAAGAGCGTGTGCAATGCTCGCTTCACATAGCATTCTTGACAATATTTTGTATGGGGAATATCATGATTTCGTGCACAAGAAAATTTAGAATGAGCTAACGATACCCAGTTCTGGAATATATGCATCTGAATAGATGTTGCTCTATAACATATCAGGCATTAGCAGAGCAGCCGCCCATGTATCCCCACGCGTTCTTTCGCACATTGCTGGATCTAGCATCAGAGAGGGTCATGTAGAAGATCTCTATGTGTGCAAGTGAGGTCAGGACCTAGAGAAGTGAATTGAATGGTTAGATCTAGTTTGTTAATTGTTGCATCAAATTGATAGTGTGCATGTAACTAGTGGATATTATGCTCGAAACTTTCCGGCCTCTGGGATGTGAAATAAGCAAGAATTGTGTGTGTGTGTGCTGGTAGCTCCTAGATCTCTCTATAGATTGGTCTACATGGCTTTGCTTGTTTGGATACCTTGTTGCAACTCAAGTAGCAAAGCTGTTGGTGGCTTGGTGCGTAGAGTTGGATCTATTTGCAAACATAAAATCAAATCATGGAATATTTCCACCATAGAAGATGTAGCTTGAGAGACGATTTTGATCAGAGTATTCCAGCGCTTATAAAAAGGGTGAAGACAATTATGAGAAAATTGTGTATCATTTGTCATTAATTTTTTAAAGTAATTTTTTTTATCATTTTCTGATTTTTCTAAACACTTTGGTGTTGTGTGTGATCGGTTTGAACATTTTTATACCCGACTCATATGTTCAAATATATATTTTTCTAAGCAATGAAATATATGTAGGATAAAATCCATATGTGACACTGTAGCTTTTACATTTGTCATAAAATTGTTTTTTATCTCAACAAATGTCATGTTAAAGTCTTATAACTTACATATCATGTCCTACTTTTATATGCATCTCTTACGTTAGTTTCTTCATTATCTTCAATGTAAGTTGTTGATATGACATCTCAATTGTTTTGCTGAACCCACTCTACTATTGTGGTTTCTTGTTTTGTAACAATAAATGATTATACTATATGCATAAGAAACTTTAGGACAAAAGGGATACTAACATATAATTTTAGAGGCTTAAAATGTAGACTAGCCGAAACTTTATATTATTCCCCAAATTAACCTCAGAACGTTGGCTCTTTCAAATCCACAACCGTCACGATTTTGGGGTGGTAAAACCTTTTCATGCACGGCATTGTAGTGTCATTGAATGTTTTTCATCTCCACTTTTTCACCACATCTAACAACCTATTCATCACTCTCTCCTTGTATGCTGACCCCAAACTTTTGTTCCCTAGCACCTCAACTGTGATCTTCATCATGTCCTATATCTTGAGTGTGAACTTCTTGTCTAGCATCACTAGATCGTTCATCACATTATTGTCGCAGTTATTAGTCAACCCACCCTTCTTCAAACCCGGTGTCAACTCTGTCAGAGTTGTCACCTCCTTCTAAATCAACTTAAGGCCTAGATGATTCATCCATTTGTTCCGTTCCCCTACTAAATTGTCCTTTTTTTTTTTGGAAATTATAGGCATTTTGGATATTCATCCATCTAAAGTTTCTTGTTTATATAGTTTAGTCATTTATTATTATGAAACAAGAAGGCATGATGGCAATGTAGAGTCTTTGAAATGCCATATCAGAAATTTTCATTAAAGATAAAGAAGAAACTAATGAAATGGATGGGTATATGACATGATTTATGAGTTAGGAAGCTTTATGATGATACGCTATTAGTTAAGGTAAAGGATTATTTAGGACAAGTATAAAAGTTGGGGAAATGTATATGGAATACTGTTTTCACAGTGATATTTGCATGAAAAATACTAGTTGTATATAGCTTTTGACAAAGATACTTCTCACTGACCTTATATGCGTGTAAGTGATAGGTTATTTTGAATTTAAACGAATTTCACACTTAACAAGAATTTAGTTAGAAACTGAAATATCAATAGGGAAAATTACAAAAACCCTTTTGTAGTTTAATCTAACCTACATTCTGTCCCCTTTAGTTTTAAAAATTACACTTTATCCCATATTTTCTTTACAGTGTCTGATAATAATTTCTAAAATCTAAATTTAAACTGTCTGATAATTATATTTCAATAATTTCAATATTTATTATATTTTTTTACAACTAATTGACCTTTAAAAGATACTAATATGCATTTATAACGAGGAAAATGCATTTACAGAAAGAAAAAAATTAAAATTTAAAATGTCTATTAATTATTAAAAAAAATATATTAGAGAAATTGAAATTACTAAAACATAACTATCATATAGTTTAAATAAAGTTTTAGAAATTATTATCAGACAGTATAAAAAATACTCCCTCCGTCCCAAAAGTTTTGCTCCATTTGTTTTTGGCAATTAATCTATGATTTTTTATTTTCAACATTTTAATATATAAATACAAAATTTTTGTATATGAATGATAATTCAAGATATGTAGTTTCTAAATATATTTTTTTTGATTTTTTTTAACAAACAATAATATGAATAAAATTGAGTCA
Source organism: Aquilaria yunnanensis (assembly GCA_039654915.1). NCBI lineage: Eukaryota > Viridiplantae > Streptophyta > Magnoliopsida > Malvales > Thymelaeaceae > Aquilaria > Aquilaria yunnanensis. Next base: position 53,345,091 of record CM077600.1, read on the forward strand.
AAATACAACAAAAAGTCAAATGTATCAAAATTTATGGGGCAGAGGGAGTATAAGAGTCAAAGTGTAGATTTTTTAAAATAGAGGGGATGAACTGTAAGTCAGAACATACCTCACGAGGTAATTATAAATTTTCACATCAATATGTAAAATTGCGATTACAAAAAAAAATGTAAAATTGCTGTCGTGTCTCGTAAAAAAATTTGATACACCTTGCATCTTCCTCTTTTGTTATGCTTCTGTTCTTTTTTATTTTTTTTTTGGGTTCAACTCGTCGAGGACAGTAAAAGGGAGTATATACATATATTTTTTAATATTCACAATTATATTACAAGTCTATAAGTAGAGAGATACACTATTATAGTAATTAAGAAAAGAGATATGATAGTTTTTTTGGAATCAAAATAATAACAAAATTGGCTTTTATAGGATATATTATTGGAAATGAAAAGATTAGAATTCAAATATTAAACCTCATTCATACCTCTCAAAGCTTTTAGCCACGAGCAGAAAAAGTCGGAGATAAAAGAGAGTACATTGCGTCCCAAATTTACCCATTTTCATTTAAAACATTTGGTTTATACTTCATTTCTATATTACTATCGCGGAAGAACCGTGTGCACCAACCATGCGCGACAAGCGCGAAGCATATAACTAAGAAACTAAATTAACCCCTAGCAAAGAGTAAGGATGTCTTTTCCTGCTAGAGGCAACGAAAGAGCCGAGAGATTAGCCAGCACAGATTTCTTTAACTCTATTATACTAATCACCAGACCACTTTATGCCTAAAAAATTCTCACAAGTCTCGGGAGAAAACTTTAGCCGTCGGATTTGCCAGGTCATCCCAGCAATCTGACAATTCTCTACCGTCGCAAACTAGGTGCTTCTGATGACAAATATTCATCACTCGCACCAGAAGATTTTCCTACAAAATGCCCGTAGCTCGTATCAACAAACCCCACCCACCAAAACAAAAATCAACTTCCATTGATTAAGAAACCAAATTCAATTTCATTCGACGGGGAGGCGAAATCTGTTCAACCTTTCTTTCCTATGAAATGCAGGAAATGGAGAAGAAGGCGATTGTGGTTGTGGAAGCACTCTACAAGGCCTTAGCAAGGGGTGACAGAGGCGTCGTGGAAAGGCTGGTGGCGAGCGACCTGGAGTGGTGGTTCCACGGGCCGCCACAGCGCCACCACATGATGCGGATGCTTACAGGGAAGGCTGGCCACGACGAGTTCAGTTTCCAGCCGAGGAGAGTGGAGATGGTGGGGGCATACTGTGTGGCTGCGGAGGGATGGGAAGGGGATCATGCTTATTGGGCCCACGTCTGGATTTTGAAGGAAGGTGGAGATGTCATCACCCAGATCAGGGAGTACTTCAACACGTGGCTGACCGTTCAGGACTTAGGGCCGGCTTCGGAGTCGGACGAGGACTGTGACAATACGCTGTGGCAGAGCCAGCCGAGGGACTTGTTTGACCGCTCTTTTCCTGGAGTTGTGCTTTTCGTATAGCAAGCATTAGCTGCCAGAAGCTTGGGCCGGTCTGCTGCTAGTTGATAAAATTTGATGGGTAGGACTCTTGTCTCTTAAGATATGGATTTGGACCAGCCGAAGTTTTGGAAATCGAAACCTAATTGCTTTGCTTCCGTCTCTCTGTTCCTTCTTCCTCTCCTGTCCTCCATCTATGGCTTGGCAATAGCAGGAGGTAGGGACTTGCTATACCTAATAGAGACAGATGTGGAACAACTTGCAATGCACCAGATTATCCCTCATTAACTACACAATGCAAAGAATATTAATATCAACAACTAAGACAAGATTAAGAATCCCAGACCGTGTCTCTAATGAAGGATCAAAACCTTCTCACTAATAACTTAATGCCTTGTTCTGTGCTTCCACCTCAAGAGTTTAGATGTGCTTGAACAAGTAAGATGATGATTCTGCATTCATATGTTGTGCCAAAAGATTATGCCAGGAACAAGAAGGTATCAAGAATTCAAGACTTGTACACGCACCTAAATACACAATACAAAATGAACTCCAATCTGAATAAGAGAACACAATTGGCCACTCTTAAGGTGATACCTAAAAAAAACCGATACCAAAAAAAAAACCAACACTTCCACCACCATGCACCACACAGAAGACCATAATGAATCTTAGAAGAAGAACCAGTTTTTTATTCTATATCATTGCCGCATTTTCATGGCTACCAAAGATAACAAAGAACAGAACACCTATATCGATAAATTAATACGAAGATCATCTTCCTCAACCAAATCAATGTGGGTATTAAGAGTAACCTACATTCGGACTAACACTTGGTAAATCCAACAATGCCGACTGTCATCAATCGATTTTATGTTGGAAGCTAAATTTTGTAGTCATATGCACAGACTTAATGGAAATCAATAGTACAAGCAAATGAGCGAGAAAAAATTAGTCTGACTAGACAATCTTGGACCCAGAACAACACGCAAAACAATCTTATTTTAGCACCCTTATGAATCCAACAACGACAAGATGAGGAAGTGGGTCATCGTGACTCTTACATCAGAACAACCAAGAGGACAAATCTGGCTTTGAGTTAAGGATGGCATCCAGTGAGCCCCCTAATCTCCCACAAATAAGGTCCTCCCCGGCGTATTCCAAGTTCCTTCGATGGGTAGTTTCAGCAGCCAAACCCACTGAGAATGTTGTCACGCCCGTGCCTTCTTCTGCTCCTTGAAACACATTTAATCTCCCACAAACACCCGAGTGATCCACAGGAGAACAAGAGCAAGGTACAACTCCTTGCCTTTTTATCTCACCTTGTTAAACACTGTTCGTTTTTTATGGATGAAGTTAAAAACCTTTCATGCTGTGAAAAAATCAGCCACTGGGTTTGATAAAAAAAAAATACATCGCCCACTGGGATATTGCCATATATCTACCTATGACTGATTGAATGGGTCATATGTTCAACACTCAATTCGAAGGCACCTAAGTTATAGTGACTCAAATGGCACAAGATTACGAGTTAAGTTCTTAAGAGTAATTGTGGTCAATTTCGCATCGAGATTAATCGACGACAGTGATTGGGCAAGTAGGGGTATAAGGCCCATATTTTAGAAAGTTCCCAAGAATATTGGCTACAGCCCCAACAAAGGATATCCACGTAAGCAAAAAAGACCATGGGCTACAGGTTTTGTATATGGGCAATTAGACAAACCTGTGATTTTCCAATATTATCCCTTAATATCCAAACCCTAAACCCTTGCCTGATCATGTCTTCTTCTTCTCCAACTAGCAGCGGTGTCTCTAAATCATGACATTTTCAGCAATCAAGACACTATCAGACCGGTGGCAATGATGTCATCACACCAGAGAAGCCGACAAATCTATGCTGTTATGGAGATCAAATTTGGAGAAGTCACCACGGCACAACATTCATCCTTTAATCACGATCGACATCAGTTGTCGTCTTGCAATTCACTGTTCAGTCTCAATTGAGACTAGAGGTTACTATCTCAAAGTTAATGTTAGACATTTCCATCATAAATGTCAGACACTTCAAGTATTGTCTCAGACACATCTTCATTTTTTAATGACTTCACATATGTAGGAAAAGAACAATTTGCTTGTATTTTTATTTCAAGTACTTTTACATATTTTTTTAAACACTTCTATATATCATTTCAGACACTTCTTTAGATTTCTTTTTGTGCACAAACCAGTGGTGGAGATGATCGAGCTGAGTGACGACTGACATGATCTGAAGGCAACAACAATGTGATCTAGAGTAGAGCAACAATAGACACAATTTTGAGGTATTGATGTCATGCTTTGGAGGTGATCAATGACAACAAGATTTAGAGACAATTGATGATCTACGCAATATGGAGCATCTAGAGATGTCAATGATGTGATCCAATGAGAGATGATGATGTAATCTAGAGCCAAGTAATGACGACATGATCTGGAGACAATCGGCAGTGGTTTGATCTAGACGCAGTGACAGTGACATGACTTGAGGCGATGATTGGTGAAGAATCTCCGATTTCAAAGAGCCCTAATCTAAAAGGTAGGACTAGTGGAGAAAAAGGAACAGACAATGGGAGGCGACAATGGCTACGATAGTTAAAGCTGGGGTTTTTAGATAGAGTGAGAGATTTTGTCTATGGCCAATTTTCTCAAATTTTGAGATGGTTAATGAGTTATATATGGATTGGGTTAATGTGTCTAATTCAACATATGTATATAGTATAATAACTACAGGTTTTGGGCTTGAATAGATGCTGGGGAAATTATATAAACTTCCAAATATTTTCAAGAACAAACACTTACCCCCAAAAATCATAAGGTCCTAGATGTGCTGCCCATCTCCTTCGATTTACACTCCTCTTAGCCATGAGAGATCGATGGCTGATGAAGAATGATGGCCCATAAGCTAACAACCTTAAAGGAGCTGCTCCCATGCCTCACCATTGCTTTTATGATGGCATGTAACCCAACACTAGTGAGAGCTACACAAGAGATGATTGTGATCTTTTCGGCATCTAAATGATGATGAACGGCACCCAAAGCATAGGGTTTTCAATTTCTAGCCAAGTTCACCCTTTCACATATGGAATCAAATTCCAATTTCTCCCCAGAGCTCCCAAATTTGTTAAATTGTACCTAGGGTTCATGAACAAATGCTAAGAATCCTAAATCATCTAGAATCAAAATTTGGCCTCAAGATACAAGTATTGATGCCTGAAACCTTAATGTTATTAATGAAAATCTTGCTCCACAAAACCTAGCCATTCTCGTGACCAATGTTCATCCAGTCATCAAAACTTAGGTAAGGATCAACTCAAGTTTAGGGTTTCTGGGGGTAAGTGTAGGTTTTTAAAAATAAAGAAGGCAGAGTGTAAGTTAGATTAAACATTATGACTTTTTTATAATTTTCCCATGGATATTTGAGAATGTTGAAAAATAAAATGTTTCATTTCAAGAAAGGAGAAAATTAAAAAAAAAAAAGTAAGAAATTAGTTGAAATAGGTAGTTAAATGATTGAATATTTTAAAAAATGTTTTTTTTTTTTTTGAAAAAAGCAAACAAATTTTATTGATTTTTATTTTATTGGACTAGGTATAGAGTAGATTTTTAAAAAATTAATTAATTTTTAAAAAATTAAAATTATTCAAGTGATTATTAGGTGGACAAAGTATTAAATCTTAAAAAATATTGGCTCTAAAAAATTAGTAAAAATGAAAATAATGTATTAAATAATGAACTATTTAAAACCTAAAAGAGTGAAGCAATGTGCAAGTAAGTGAAATCAATGTAGGACTTTTAGGAAAGAGGAAACAAGGGAATAAAAACATAAGTGTAAGTATTTTGAGATTTGGGTTGTGGCCTTGTAGGGATGACGGTCTAGGGTTTTTAGGATTAAAGTTTAGGATTTAGGGTTTAGGGTTTAAATGAGACACCTCAAATTGAAATTGATCTCTGAAGCAACTAGCCTCTAAAAGATAGATTTGGGGATGAGGAGCATCCCAAGAACATTAGTCTACAATTTAAGCTTTTAAATGAGACTAGTCTAGGAATTCAGTATATGATTTTTCAAATGCAAAATTTATAATAGTGACTAAGTTGTAAATTTTATAAAAGTTCAAGACAAAAAATTTACTCATTTTATCCCAAATTCTTTACAACATTCACTATTTAACAATTAATTTATAATTTTTATTTTCAACATTTTAATATATAAATAAAAAATCTTTATATATAATTGATAAATAAAGGCCTATAGTTTTTAAATATATTTCTTAAAAAAAAATTCTGACAAACAATAATATGAATAAATCCAAGTCAAACTATTTAAAAAAATCAAATATTTCAAAGAATATAAGATGAAAAAAGTATAATTTTTTGGAGGAGAAAGGTAACACTACAATATATATATATATATATATATATATTGAGACATAATACTTGAAGCTGTTACTAAAAACCATTTCAGATTTTTTAAGGGTGCTAAAGTTAAAAGCAGCTCCCTCCGACCGTTTCAGAAGTTGCGTCAATATTAGGGTCAAATTGAAAATTAATAGGAAAACTAGGTGAAAAAAAGGTAAACAAATGTAAATATGACTTGCAACCCTTAGCTTCTTACTGATGACAGACCCAAAACCTCTCCATTACCCCTTACAAACCACAGTACCACTTCTACCTGACCTCATCGCTCATCGCCCATCACTTCACTGTCCTCCGACGTGGCTGCTTGTCCATCAATTGATTGTTAAGCTTGTTGCTTGTCACCTGTAACCTGTTGCATCATTCTTCTCATGACAACTACTGTTCCTTAAATGATTCCACAATCAGACACCTTAATTAGTCAAACACTGTTACTTTATTGTCGATGGTAATTCTAGATACATAAGGTTTCCCCAACTTTTTTGCTACACAGGTAGGTCACTTTTTTTTTCACAAGTTTTCCTCTATTTTCTTGCTTTATATTGCTGGCTAGATCTAACTTTCAGGCTAGCTTTCTAATTTTGATGCGCTTCAATCTATTGATCTTGTTGTTATTGAGTTCATAGACTAAGATATTACTATGTATTCAATTGATTATTTTGGTGGTCAAGTTAATGATTTCGGGTTTAGGATTGTTAATTTTGTTGGTTCAAGTCTTATTTTGAAATTATTCATCAATCATGAGAGAAACTTCATCAATCAAAGCATCAATCGTGGAAGATGCAATTTCTCTTCCATTGAACTCTATTCTCTACCTCAATTGCTTATCTTAATCAAGTATAGGTTATTGGCTACTTTGTATCTCTTGGTTTGTTAATGATGCATCATTCTATCTTCTTTAAAAAAAAATCTAGGACTTGATGTGCTAGTAATGATAATAATATTTTTTTAGGCAGAAATATGTTGCGGTTAGCTAGTTTATTCTGTTAAAAAACTGAATTTTAGTTGATTCCAAGCTAGCTTAAGTTGATCCTTAATTTCTTTGGTAACGCTGCACATTTTTTGCTATTATAATGGTCAAATTTTAGACTATCATATCTGAGATCCTTTTGTTTGCCTTTTCTCTATCTATTTTGATCAATATGGTGCTTAGCTTATGGTTATAGTTCATTGCCCACAGGTTAAAGAATTTATATGAGATGCCATAAGAAAACAAATAGATGTTCAAACTTGAATTTGGATAGGATTGAAGAGAATGGAATTAAGATTAGGCCGAATAGTGGATGTTCCTTATTTGATTCAACTCAGTGGTGGACTCGTTTGGAGCAAATTAACCATCTTATAAGTCTCATTTCCATTATTAGATTCTCAATTCCTGTACAGTTTCACAATTGAAATGCTTCAGTTTCTGTTTATTTAGGCAATTTTAGGACTTGATCAGGAACTTTAGTAATGACTATGATATTACATTCTGCTATTGGCCCATGATTTGGAGGTTACGCTAGCTTTAATGAAGAGCACCAGGTTAGCATTGAATGGTTAGGATGTTATGTTTTAGAAAGCAATCATTTTTCCTCCCTAACATCTCATAGAAAATGTTGGTCGCTATTGATGTGGACAAAGGTTCTTATCTCTCTCTCTATGATTTCTGCAAGTTTCTTTATGATAAAGTCACTAGTAGTAAGTATTTTTCACATCCCATTTTTTTCATTGATCTATAAGTTTTCATGGGATCCGAGGCTGAAATCATTTGAGTCTTGATGATTGTTAATGGGTGGTTGATCATGAATATTCTATTACTGTTAACTCTGATTTAGAAGGCATTACTTGGTTGGCTGGTACCATTATTTTAATTTCTTTATGATCATGACCTTCTTTGTGAGATTGAATGTTTCTATAATGTGCTTCAGATTCTAGAATTTATGTCTGATAAATGAAAAGTTGATTTGAGCATGAAAAGTTACTAGCCCTGAATTTGTTACTGGTCCTGTTAAACAGTGATGTTAGAAATTATGCCATAATTCATGCAATAAGGTTCTAGAACTGTGGATTTTTGTGATAACAACACTGTGTGTCTAGTTTCTATTGGATTTTACAAAATGTAGTTTGGATTTTTTTGTGATTTTATAAAATTTGTAAACTTAGATTTGTTTGTTTGAAACTGGGTTTGTACATCTGTTTGGCCGGCCTTGTTATGATATTCATGATAAATTCTGTATTCAACATTTGAGCTTGATGTTTTTATTATATGTGCTTTAACATCTTTAGTTTATATACGATTTGACGGATCAAGATTTTGAGCTTTATACATATTTCTAAAATTCATGGACCAAAGGCATGTTTTATGGCTGCTAGACTAGAATTTATTGAATTGCTAGAAATTGTACTCTGTAGTGAGCTAATGGCCATTTGCTTTTGTGCATACATATGATGGTGGATAAGCTATATGGCATGATATTTTTATGTCCCTGTTACTAAATTGATTCAAAATCCAATTATTGTTTCTAAATTATGATATGCAGGTCATTGGTTAGACTATGACTGTGTTTATGGTAATGCATTTCCTTGGGAACTTGAATTATGCAATTCTTTGTTAAAGTATATAGTATATACTTAGAACTTGCCTAAACCTCTCCGTAGTACTTTATAAAAGCATATTGACTATGCTTTAATAGCTTATTGCCCATACTTTTATTGGAAAAATGTTAGACCAAGTGTCATACTCCTACGTGTATTGTTCCATACTCTCAAGAGTATATTGTTCCATACTTTTAGAAGCATATTGCATATACTAGAATAAATGTACTGAATTATCATAACTGGTAAATTGTTTATCTCCATGAGTAACCAAACATATTCATTTCTTGCATTTCTCAGTTGCCCTTAGAACTTGGTTGAACCTATTCTAATAGGAAGTATATTGTATATACTTATTTTTTTACCTTCTTCGACCTACTATATTGTATATGATGCTACATTTATTGCATTTCTCAGGTTTTTCTACTAATTCCAGAAGTGTTTCTAAAGATGTTTTATGCTTGTCGCAGTCAAATGACAATAAAGACATTGATGATGACACCCATAAAGATAGTTAGGCATTATATTTATACGTGTAAACCTTACATGGCTTAAGGTTGACATTTCATGGATGTTATTTCCTATATTTAATACTTGAATGGTTTATACTTTTTTGCTTTGTTGGATAATTTGGATTTTTTTGTATGTTGGATACTATATATGTATTATGGATGTTATTTAAATTAATTGTGATTTAGTTTTTATTTTTCATTCTTACCTATATTTAAGTGTTGATCATATTACTCAAAGAAAGCATTATATGTTTACCATAGTAGCTATAAAATAGTATAGAAAATCCAATTTTAAAAAAAAAATAAATAAAATATAAATAGAAGCAATTAACTGCCTCAAGTTATTAAACAAGGGTACGACCATAGAAGCGGTTAATTGTTTCTAATAGGTGATACACATAAGCAATAGTTAGATGCAGTCACCTCCTTCAAAAGTTCATCACCGTGATTAATGTGGCTAACCATTTCAACAGGTGGTTTGGTAATCAATACTCTCAAAGCAATTAACTACTTAAAAAATGACCGCTACAAAAATTAAAAATGGTTCTAAACTGCTTCAGATTTTTTTGAGGCGAGTCTCATTGAAGCAGTTGTCTGAAACGGTCAACAACCGTTTTTGTTTCTTTTGAAGTGGTCAAACCGCTTCTAAGATGTACTAAAACCCGCTTCAAAAGTTTTATTTTCTTGTAGTGTAAAAAAACGTCCTATAAGTTTCACAACTTTTCTAGTTGAGTCCTACAACTACATGAGTTTTTATTTGAGTCTTATATGTTAAAAAACATAAACTATGTTATCCTAAATTGGACGGGACTGATAGAAAATCTTATGTGGCACTTGACGGCTATTAATTCTTGCTAGTTGGCACATGTAGTGGACTTAATTATAAAAAATAAAAATTACATAAAAAAAATTTCACATATACAAAATTATGGGTACTTGAAACCCAGTTAGACAAAATTCTCTCTATCTTGGCATCTTTCAGACGAAACCTATCTTTTCTCTATTTTGCACTCTCTCAGACAAAACTCAGGTCTCTCTTTCTTTGTAGTTTAGTCTTTCATCTTTTTTGTTACGAAATTCGGCTGTTTTGGTATGCAAAGAACAAAGAACCTCGATTTCTGGAATAGAGGTTGAAGGAACAAATGCTTTTCATTAAGGCATTTTATCAAACATATTGCCTTCATTGTTCACCTCAATGAAATCTCCAGCCAACATTCAACTCGACCAACACTTAACACCTCCTGTACTCGGGCAACATTCAATCCATCCATGTGCATGTCAATTATGTAAAAGTATTGGTATTTGGTAAAAAAAAAACTCTGGAAACTATAACTGCTTGATGTTGCAATTCCCCACCACACCGCCCTTCTACAAGTGTGACTGTGTTCTGTGCTCCTTGTCCGGATGAAAGGCATGCCTAGTCATGGAAGAGGGTGACGATGGCCGTCTAATTTGTAATAGACGTGGGCGAACGCTACGGCCTCATCAGAGATTTTGTTGACCGAGATGGGGTTAAGAGTAAGGGGTGCCAAAAGTTGGATAATTGAAATCGGGAAGGGGGGAAGAAGAGCAAGGACTGCCGGAAGAGAATAGGGGCCCAAAGAATATAGGGGCTGTCAGAAGAAGAGTAGGGGCTGCCGCTGGGAAGAGAACATATAAGACCAAGGAAAAACTGAAGAGAGGCCTGAAGTTCCTATAATTTTGTGTTTATGCATGAAATTTTCATTGTTTGCAATTAAGTCCACTTCTATGCGCCAAATGAGCAAGAAAACAACCCTACTTTTGCTAAATGGGCAAGAGATAATGCCATTATGTGTCATATAGGATTTTTCGTCAAGGCTATAATTTATAAGACTAACAGAGATCATGTTTTCAAATATATATGACTCAAATAAAAAACTGTGAAGATATAGGACTTAACCAAAAAAATTGTGAAACTTGTATGACTGATTTTGACCTTCCCGTTTTTTGGACTATTATGTTTATGTGAACTTAGAGACCAAAAAGTGCTCCTCCATCATTACGTTGAACTAACTATAGCTGACAGGTTGAACTAACAAAATATGTCCTCTCTACTATCCATGACTATCTTATGCAGCTAAATTCTTTTCCCACCTTCATCACTAATTAGATTGATAAAATCAATATAGGTTTTGTTTGGGGTTCCTTCCCTAACAATAGGAGACTTCATCTTATCAATTAATGGGTCCTAATAAAACCTTAGTATCATGGAGGTCTAGGAATTACCTCATCTAAGGAATTAAACGAAGCTAACTTGGCAAGATTAACCTAGCAACAAGAGTCCAAACAATCACCAACCTTGCTATGATCCTTTTAGGTAAATATGGGAATAGACCCTCTTCTAAGTTTGCCTCTCAGTTAAGAAAAAACATAAAATGAAGCTGAGATTGGTTTCCAAACACGCCTTCTTGAAAGTGGGGAATTGTCTAAGAGGTAAACTTTTGGTCCAATGTTTGGTGTGGTGCTACACTCTTTGGTCTCTTATATATGGCCCCCTAAAGGATAATTTAGATAAATTAACTTTAGCTGAGTTCTTTAGGTTAGGAATCTTTGTGTCCTTTGTTTTACCTCTTGATGTTATGAGAATTATTGATGTTGTTTATGTGAGCCATCATGTGTATGCAAGTGATAAACTATCCTATAATTTCACCAATAATGGCAGGTTTAGCCTCACTGAAGCTTTACTTAAACAAGCAGTCTCAACCTTAAGTTAGCGACTCGGATTGGATCTGGAAACTTAAAATTTTGCCCTAGAATCAAGTGTTTGATTTGAAAATGCATTTATGAAAGACTGCCTATAAACTCCTTCCTTTCTTACCTGGATTTCTCATCTTGATAACTGCCCCAAATGTCTCACTACCCCTAAAATTATTGAGTACATTTTTACTGCATGTGGGTATAGTAAGAATATTTGGAATCTACTGGCTTTGCTCTAAATATTATTGGGAACAATACCTAATGGGCAAAGCTGAATTCAGTTTTCTGCAGGCACAGTTGTTGGCGAGCGCGAGACGGCTCGTACACAACCAACTCAGTCCATTTAGACCTCTGTCCATCACAATAATTGCAGGCGAGTGGCACTAAATTAGTTTATTATTATAACAGACTATAAACAAAATAAATCGCTACCTAGCCTAACAGACCCAGGGCCAGGCAGTGACATCCTCATTCCTTCTTGGAACAAAAATAAAAATTATATGCAGGAAAATAAAAGAAAAGTTAGAATCACAAGTTAAGTGCGTGATACAGGTTTATCCGGCCACATCTCATGTATGAGCCCACTTCCTTCATGCCATGGAATATAACTAACGGGCCCACCAAACCCAATTACATGCTTTTATCATATTGCATTGGTCCATACTAGTACATCCTCAATTTTTACGATGGTTCTTATGTCAGCCAAACCCTATTAAGTACATGTCTTTTTCATATTCACCCAAAGCTAAAAACAATAAGTAATTTAGACCATTCTCACGCTAAATAATAAAATAAAGATTTCCTGCACTATATACTACTCCATTCATCTCATAAAACCTGCTTCCTTTGATAATACACATAAATTAAGACTTCTCTACTTTTTTATTTCCTTCTTTTAATATAAAACTATTTATTTATTTATTTTTATATAAAATATATGTACTTATCTAAAAAAAATTACCAGTATTTGTCCTTTTTAATGGGCCTATGTACTTTTATTCTTTAAATTTTTCAACTTCTCCCTTTTTAATGATTGATAAATGAGTAAAAACAAAATAAATTTATTAAGTGAAACAATATCTTATTATTTGAAAACAGAAGGACAAATGTAAATCTTAGAATATTGTTGTTACCAAAACCAAAATCAGTATATGATTGTAGGGAGAAAAGTTTATATATTGCCAATGTGATATGCAAGATCGTAACCAATTCCATTTTATTAGATTAGGACAAAAAAATTAATTAAGATGGTGGGGATATGCAATAGTAGTATATAGATTAGTTAATTAAGCCATAAAATCACTGACTTAACAAAGCCATATAATCATAATCATAACCAATTAAGTGCGATTCTCCGGAATTGTTTATTGGATTCGAATATATGTATATATAGCTAATTAATTGCCGCAGTAATTTTAAAAGAACGTAGATTCTCTGGTGAACGCAGAGAAACAAGGGCAATGATAAGCTTTGATACGTTGGATAAGGGCGAGGCCACGATGCATGGAGGAAAGCAACCGATGCCCGATCCACTCCGCTGCCTTGCCCTTTGCCTTATCTGGCTGTTCTTCCGACAAGCCGGACACAATACAAGTGGCAAACTTTGGGATTAATTGCATCCATGGCTTCTGTCCTTTTATAATTATATTATTTTGGACCCTAACCTCAATTTTCTGCATTGGAAGTCCTTGACCTCATTTAAGTGTTTCATTTTAGATATTCTGTTAATTATAGTTGTTAAGTTGGACAAAAAAAAAGTAAAAATCAGTTTTAACCTTTGAAAAAAAATCTCTTTGCCTTAGAAAGAAACCTCAAAACTTTTTTATCTAACAATTAAACCATCATCTCTACAACCCATTACACTTACACCCCTCTCCAGCCACCATCCTTCGCCACCCATCACCTCCACTCTATCTGCCTCCTTACCCCCAATGCCACCACCAACGGGTCAACCCAAAAGTTGAACCAATTACATGGTACATTGATCATTACATAGAGACCATGGAATCATTAATCTCCACAACATCCCTCTTCACTCTTCGTCCCTCTTGACATGCTGCCTATAATATCACAGAAATCCATCCTTGATTTTCTCCCTGTAGCTGTCACCTTTGTCTTCCTTCCTCCGACCGACCTAAGCGACTTCTTTACAAGACTGAATGAAAAGCCAAAATCTCCCTCACAGTCGTTCACTTGCTTTTTGAAATTTTAGAACAACTGAAGAATAAGCTCGCAACAACAAGAATCGTCACCTTGGTTGTCAATATTTTAGGATAATTCTCATCAAAATCAACAACCAACCAACAAAATCACATAAATATTGATTCATCAAATCAACACACTCGCTCGATCAATCAAACACAAAGTTTCATATGTATCGATTCAACAATGTATCATTAGATAGAACCCCAGAAGATTAGGAAGAGCTCCCAAGAAGCAAAATCAAAACCAAAAAAGCGCAAAAACAAAAATCAAAGAGAAAAACGAATCAATTGACTTTACCATATTGATCAGGCTTGGTTCTAAGAGAAGAAAGGAAAGGGAAAAAAATTTGTGCCATGGATGGTGGGCTAGAGGAGAAATGGAAAGAGATTCAATGGAGATGTGTAAAAGGGAGGGAATTTATAAAGAGATAAATGAGATATTTAAGGAATCTGATTAGTTCACTCTTAATTTCTGGTTGACCGGTTGGTGGTAGTGGTAAGGGCAATGGATGGTGGCTAGAGAAGGCCGTGAGTGTGGTGGGTTATGAAGATGGTGATTTGATTGTTACATAGAAAAATTTTAAGGTTTCTAAGACAAAGAAAAAATTTACAAGAATTAAAACTAGTTTTTCACTTTTTCTGTCCAACTTAATGGCTCTAGTTAATTAAATATCCAAAATGGAATACTTAAACAATGTTAGGCACTTTCAATGCAAGAAATCGAGTTAGGTCAAAAATTGTACAATAATAAAAGGTCTGGTGCCACAAATGCAATTAACCCAGCAAACCAGCTTTGCTTTGCACGGACTCTTCCTCCCTCTCTTCCCCCTTGATCTATCCAATCATCAGTTATACATAGATCCAAGTGATTCATTTTGATATTAGTTAATCAAACGGAGCATGATTAGTGGCAAAGCACAAATGGCGAAGATATTTCCAAATAATGAATCAGATAATGAAGTCCTTTTATTTGTTCTTTTGTTTAAGTCATCAGCTATGAATTGTACTTCGATAATTTGTTAGTCCAGCCAAGTGTTGGTATTTAATTAGTCTAATAGAGGTCATTCTATTTTTAAACTTTTTTTCAGTTATTTATGAATTACTATCCCAAATTTGTTTTAGTTTACATGAAATGTTCGGCTTGATTTGATTCTCTTATTTTCATTTAGTGTCACAGGAACGAGTAACCCTTTTTGTGACCATTATTACGTTTTTACTATTTTTTAGAGTCTTATGTTATTAGTTTGTAAGATATTGTTTGACTAACTTAATTACTTTTGATTGGAATGAATTTATTTTATAAAAAAAAATTAACTAACATAAATGATGTTATATATAATTACTGATAATTTTAAAAAAATGAGTTATTAGTGAATATTTTGATAAACAATCCCCCTGCCACCAAAAGTGAACCATTTACTTTTGCATGGCTTTCAAGAAAATTACTGTTTGCCATCATCTTTCCAATTTTGCCCTTATCTTCGTCTGTCTCACTATGTCGACCTCCCATCTCCAGCCTTTCTCACCGCCCCTATCTCCAGCCTTGCTCACCGTTCGGATCTGATGTCCAGCCTCCTCTTTTCCTTCTAAGCTTCCCTTGCGACCCAGAAAGATTCCGTCGAGACATTTCCAGACAAACCCGACTCGAATTCTGGCCGCAATCCAAATCGACCAGCAAAACCAAAGTCACTCGACAGCGGGCGACTTCCTGCGACGGCGAGGTCTACAGCACGTTCTCTCCCCGATTTCGCCCCTTGCTCCGTACTCGTCATCACCCCAGAGCTCGTCTCGTCGATGAAGGGGAAGTTAAAAATTCGCCGGGGACGATGAGGACGATAAAAAAAAAAGTCGCGTCCTTTGGCAATTACGGTGACCAGGCGGACCCAGCCTCGACCTCCTTGCCGCCGAGAGAGAGTAGGGGGTTCCGGCGAGACAGATGGGGATTACGGCAAGAGAGATCTGGATCTCGGGGCATAATGGTCTTTTGATTTGTTAATACTCCCTCCGTCCTAAAATTTTTACTTCATTTAACTTTTTGTGTTATTTTGATTTGAATTTATTCATATTATTTTTTATTAAAAAAAATTAAAAAATATATATATATTTAGAAACTACATATTTTGATTTATCATAAAAAAATTTCATTTATCTATTAAAATGTTAAAAAATAAAAAAATTTTGATTAATTGCTGAAAATAAATAAAGCAAAAATTCTAGGACAAAAAGAGTACTTGCTAAAAAGGGAAATGAAGTAGAATTTATGGGACTATCCAACAAGAAAAATGAAGTAAAATCAATAGGACTGCCTAAAAAAGAAAATGAAGAAAAATTGATTGGACGGAAAGAGGAGTGATTACTTTCTCAATTCATATATCAATTAAAACTTTATAATTAAAGAAATCTAAAAAGTAGCTTTAAAATATTTTTTTTCAAAAAAGCAAGGTATTTTCTATTAATTTCTCTTTTATTTGGTTGGATAAGGAAAAAATTCATAAAAAGCTAACTAGTTTCTAACAAAATTTATTCAAATGATTATTAATTAGATAAGTGTTAACTTTTAAATGACATTAAGTTTAGAAAAAATAATAAATTGATTTTTATGAGAAAAACATATTAATTACTGTGTAATTCGTGTAATAAATTCAGAACAAATAGATTATCACATTCGAAAGTTGTTACCGTTACGTTTGTGTTTTCCATTTTTCTTACGCCACCTTGCAAGATTGCCACAGTTAGGTGAATAAAGGCTCAATCACACTTTTGCCCTATGGGATTTGGTCTTAATTGGGTGAGTGCCTCTTAATTTAGAAACCTACACGAATTTTAGTCTTTTCAAGTTTATTATATATAAATAATGGTTGTAAAAATAGCTATGATTTAAGCGTCATGTTGAACGATTACATCAGAAATCGAATAGGAAAAAAGTGTAATGAATATGGACAGAAGATGAATGGAGGAGAGGGATTTAGGGCTGCGGGTTGACTAGGTGTGTGAAACTGTTGAATCAAAGTTTGAAGTTTGAACGAGTTATTGGGTGTGCAAATACTGCATCTGCATGCCGTCCTAAACCTGAACCATATGCGAATTCAAACAGGACAGGCCCAGGGCGGAGAGGTTTAGCTAGGGGCGAATATGGGTCAAATCAGATTGAATCTAAACACATCACGTTTATAGTTTAGCACATACTTCATTTTAATTTAAGTTAATTAATTTTAAAATAATTAATTTTTATTTTTACATATTTTTTTACCTTTAACTAATTTTAATTAAAATTTAATATTATATAGCTGCAATAATCAATTAAAAAATATAATTTTTGTAATCTTACTAAGCTTTTATGAATTTTTCTAATTTAAGGCACTAAAAAAATTTTATAAAAATTTAACAATATCATGAAAGCTTACTTTTAAATGGATTATTGCATCTATATAATATTGATTTCCAAATAAAATTGGTGTTAGGAAAAAAATGTAAAAATAAAAATAAGCTAATTGAATTAAGTTAAAATGAATTGGCTTACTTGTAAGGAATTGATTCGCTTAAGCTCAACAAGCTTGGAAAACAGGGTTCGAAGCTATGCTTGAAAAGGTTCGTACTCAATTTGATGGCTCAATAAGTTCAAGCTCAATGCAAGTTCAATTCAAGAAATAATAAATAAAATTTTAGGATATAGATATATTAAAAATAAAACTAATATTATTTTTTATATTAGATTTGATAAGAATTTGATTGAACAATTTCAAACTCAAAACTTGGCTTATTAAGAACTTGACCTTGCAATGTAGCTTCAAATTGACTCAAAACTCATTAGATTTGGTTCAAAAAATTGAGTTCAAATTGAAACTATTTGATAAAAGGTTTGTCCCGTGTTGACCTTGCTTCATTTTTTTTTAATTTGCTCAGTTATTCACAAAGCTTTCCCTAGCTTTTCTCATCAAATCAACCATCCAACCATCCAGCTCTTATTGCGGAAAGAAAAACTATTATAATCCGCTCCTCCTAACAAGTCCAACATTAGAAACCTACATCAATTCTATTTTGGACAGCTTTTCATTTTCATTTTTTCTTTCATAAACCTCATAAACCCAAGTCCAACATTAGAATTAGAAACCTACATCAATTCTATTTTGGACAGCTTTTCATTTTCACTTTTTTTTTCATAAACCTCGTAAACCCCCATATATTCTAATTGGTCATAGTTTTTACTATTTAAATTGATAAGTCCATGGAAGTTACCTAATGTATTTTGGTCTTCTAAATGGATACTTGATTTTAATGTTAACCTATCAAAGTACCTTATCTCTTATCACGTGTCCCAATTGAATATTTTCTATCAATTTCATCATTAATTTTAACAAAAATTACTGAGGTGACATAAAAATATTAAGGACTAGTTTGGCTCACATTAAACTCATTAATGGGTCAAAACTATTGGTTGGTCAAAGGATGGGGTTAAAGTGTGAAATGGGAAAAGGGCTGAAGTTGATGATAATTACGGGCAGGCCATTGTGATTTCTACAACCCACCCTCATTCCCCTCACTGTCAGCTATCATCACCATTAGTTATAGCCCTCACCGCCATATCCAGCGTAGCCTTTTCCCGATCTAGTAAATCCACACAAATCACAAAGGCTAATCATCAGTAAAGTAGACAATTCATAATTAAAATAGCAGTTACAGGAATGCAAAATCCAAACTAACAAAATTGAGCAAATCATTCAGAGGAACCCAGAAAAGAAAAAAAAGTTATAGCTTCAGCGTCTTCGAAGGTTACCCAGATGATACCCGACCTTTCTTCTTTTCTATGATCTTGATGAAGAAGAACATAGCTGAAATGAAATGAAGTCACTAACATAGATGCAAATTTTAAGGAAGAGGAAAAGCACAAAAAAAAAAAAGGAATGGACTGGACCAGAGAAAGGCCAAGTTGGTTCTAACAGTAATGATGGCTAGCAGAGAAGGGAATGAGAGCAAGCTACAAACTTCAATGCCTTTGTATGAGCAAAAAGCATAGTGGCATAAGCCATAAATTTGGTCAACTTTTAGCCCATTTTCATTTCTCATGCTTGTTCCCTTTTTTGACTAGCCAAAACCGTTGACCCATTAATGGGATTAAACCCAAACAAACGCCCCCTAAAATGAATTGTAAAATAACATTTCTAGTCATTTAGCTTTTCCTATTAACAATTCTAACTCTTGAACTTTTACCATGGCCTCCTTTATCCCACTTTTCTTCTTGCTCTTCACCGCCTTGTCCTATTATCTGGCCACCACTGCTCGTGAAAGCCACCAATGGATAGCTTAATTCTACAGAGTACAGATCGGAGATCAACAACCCTATTATTTGAGGGCTCAATTTCACATGATTTAATTTGATTTTGGTTTGAATTAAACCTGAGTTTGTATAAATTGTTTAAGAACCATAACTCTAACCTTCCATTGAACAACACCTAGATCACAATTTAATGGGCTTCATTTAATTTATATCCCTCCGTAATATCCTCATCTTCTTCTTTTTCATGTTCTCTGGCATCTACCTTGTCACCATCATCTGCCACAATTGGAGTCCTAAGATCTACTTGAGGCCTGCAACTGCCTCATCTCCTTTTTTTATTGCATGCTTGCCATTGTCTTAATGGTCCACACCATTCTTGGTCCACCTAAAATTTATCGTTTCTTTTACAATACCATTTCTGTTTTATTTTTGTGTCCCATCCATATCAATTCGGGTAAACTTTTGGCCTTTGGTCTAACTTATATAGTTTTAATTTACTTGTAGGGTAGGTTGCTTTGGGAGGCAAAAATGTAAACAACTTCTCTGAGTTATTGAGTAAGTGCATCGAACACATGTGGAAAGAGTAAATAGGTATCCTTCCTACAAAGATTGATTGTATTGATTCATAATTACCACTAACTTAAGGCCTACTTTAGCTAAACAAATAAAGATATAGATGAATTGCTTGTCAAATACTAAATTGAACTAAGTTAAACTACTTTAAATTTTACTAAACAAAGAGCAAACAATGCAATGTAAATTTTTATGGGTTTTTTTCCAAATTAATGAAACATTCTTCCTATGATTTTCATTGCTTAATATCAATTAGTTAATGAATTAGGGTTAATAGTTTAACTTTCCTACTTGTGGATGAAGTTAACTTATTGAGTCCTTACTTTTCCAAGTGAAAAGTCACAGCTCCCTACTATAAACTCAACAATGACTCCCATCCAATTTCTAGCTTAGTTAAAAGCATAATTAAGCTCAATTTACCTTTACCTAATAACCTAAACTAGTTTCCTGACAAGTCTATTGTTACCATACTTTTCTCATAAATTCAATCATTTTTAATCTTTTTCAATAGTTTAAAAGAATTCCACATTGTAATTAATTATAGCCATCAATTAACTAACACAACAAGAAACTCAAGAGAAGAGTAAACTAGTATTGAAGGAAACCCAAAGTCAAATAGCCATTCAAGTCAACCAACAAAATCATATCAAGTGGCCACAACCATAGAAATTGTACATGAGGCTATTTATAATCAAACTAAACATAAACATAAAATAAACAACATAGCATCCATGTCTAGTTATAAGAAAGATGAAAGAAAAAACCCAAGTGGACTAAAATATATTTGATTCCTCAAGTTTTTAAGAAATCCTCCAAATTCCTAGCCTTCTTCAAGCAACTCTTCAATGGATATCCTCCACAAAATGATGAAAAATGAAAAAGAAATCATAAAGATGAAAACTTAACTCCTAGTTTGGAATATGAATGTCTCTCCCAATTTTAGATCCTTCTAAGTAATAAGGCTTTCTAATCTCACCAATCATTAAAAAGATAAAATTTTCTCCATTAATTGCAAGCTTATATTCAAATTTGGGAATGAGAGACCACAAAATCCATGTGCAGGGCTGCCATAGTGCTAGAATAGGGTGGAATTGCTGCTGCAATGTCCAAGGTATGAACTCTTAGCCCCATTCACCCAAGGCTCTATAAAGGGGACAACAACATTATATGATGGCACCATAGTGTCAATGAACAAGGTTGTTTCTTCATTCTGCCCATTCTTACTCTGATCAGAGGTTTTTGTCCCTTTCTCTAACATATAAACAAAGAGAACAAAAAAAGAATTGGTGCAAATTGTGCGATTAAGAGGTAACAAAAGATGGTCAAAATTATAAAAAGTCAACAAATTTGACTATAGAAATTGGTACTTATGAAAAGGCATAGAGAATAAACCCATGAATTAGTCCAATGATTAAAATAATGAGCCCGAGTTAGATTCAAGGTATGGAAATTGGAGAGTGATTTTCCTGCGTCAGTGAGGATGACAAAGTGGGCTGGATGTCCTTCAACATGCTCGAAATGCTTCTTCCACTAATCCCAAATGTGCAATAAAAATATCGATGATAGTAGTGCCATAAAGAGTCCAGATGAGGCTTCTGAAGATGAAAGGAGTAAAGGCTTAGGCATCAATTGGGAGTAGTTGCCAGGGGTGATTGATAGAGCATAGGTGCTTGAGGTGGTGCATGAGCAAACACTCTTGTTCCTAAAGGTCACAAGCAAGCTCATAAAGTCGATTCATGGTTGGAAAGGGCTAAGAGTTCCAAAAGAAAAGAAAGAGAATGGTGTTGGTTTAACTGAATGCGATGAACAAAAACCAAAGAGCGTCAGGAAAAATAAAGGCTAATAAAGTCAAAATCCTAGGTGGTTTAACTAAGAAACAAGTTGAAGGCCCATCATTACAAAATATAGGCAAAATCACGACTGAAAGTCTAGTCGCGTTTTAATCGCAATACTAACTAGAAGTAACTGCTTTGCTATTGAATCTCGACTGCAAAAAGTGACTAAAACTTCCAGTAAAAAAATTAGTCGAGAATATTGTAGGTTACCTACACCCTACAACTGACTGATTCAGAGTAGTTCAATCGCTATATTAGCAACTACCAATAAAAAATTTTATTTTTCAAACAAAATACATTATTATGTAATATAATTATTGTTTAATTAATATTATTTAATTTAATCAATTATTTATTTCATTTTCTATTTAATTGATAATTTTATTAAATTGCTATGAATATTATCTTATTTTAAATATTAATAAAAAAAACAAAATTATGAAATTAAAATTTAAATAAAACACATTTACATTAATATAAAATTCAACATACATACCAAAATATAAAATTAAAAAAAAATCAAAATTAGATCCAGAGGACAAATAAAAAATTTCAATATAATAGTCATAGTTCAAAATTTTCAAAATCACAATTTCAAAAATTAGATCTGGAGAAGATTGAGGTGGACAAGGTGGAAGAGGCCAAGGCAGAGGTAGAGAGGCCAATATGACCGAGGCGGATGGTGGCGAGGTCGAGGAGGAGAGTGAGGCAGACAATGGTGAGGCCGAGGAAGAGACCGAGTCAGATGAAGGTGAAGCCAAGAAGGCGACGGCAAAGAACAACAGGCAAGCCAAAGAGGCGATGGCAATGAGGCCAAAAAGGTGAGGTGGACGAGCGACGTCAGATGATGAGGCGACAAGGATGACCGAGGCAGACAGGAGAGGTGGACGACAAGGCAGATGGTAAGGCAAAAGGGCAAGGCGAACAATGAGTTGGATGGGCGGAAAAGAGAATGAGATGAGACTGAGAGACGAAAGTGAAATAAGAGCAAAATGGTTAAACTCCGACTGAGTAAAAAAAAAAGAAAGTAGAAGGGAAGTAGCTGGAGTGACTGAACTCCGACTACAACGCAACTGAACATTGACTGACAACGTCAATCACAAAAGCCATGAATACAATCACCCCATACATGAGTGTAGTCGAAATTCAGTTATTATGTTCATCATTTTTCTAGTTTTTTTACTTTATATTTTCATAGATACATGCACGCGCGTGCGCACATATACACATATATAGTACAAATATAAAATTAAATATATGTATATATGAATATAATTTTACACACACACACACATATATATAGTACAATCATAAATATGTGTATAAATGTGTGTGTGTGTGTGTGTGTGTGTGTGTGTGTACATACATGAATATAATTACATATGTGGTACAATCATATACCATTAACCATAATCCCTTAACCCCCCAAAACCCTAAAATCCCAAACCCTAGTTCTATATCCTTAAATCGTAAATCTTAAACCTAATTATATACCATTAACCATAATCCCTTAACCCTAAATATAAACCATAAAACCCTAAACCTTAAATCCTAAACCATAATTAAACCCTAAAACAGATACAAACCCTAATTACATGCATACACAAAAACCTTAAACCTTAAATCCTAAGCCATAATTAAACCCTAAACCCTAACCCTAACTACCATTAATCCTAAACTCTAAACCCTAAATACAAACCCTAATTAAACCCTAAACCCTAAATATAAATCCTAATTAAAACCTATACCCTAATTAAACCCTAAACCCTAAACATAACTACCTTTAACCCTACCCTATTAATTAAACCCTAAACTCTAAACCTAACTACCATTAATCCTAAAACCTAAACCCTAAATACAAGGCTTAATTAAACCCTAAACCCTAAATACAAACTCTAATTAAACACTAAACCCTAATTAAACCCAAAACCCTAAATACAAACCCTAATTAAACCCTAAATGCTAAACCTAATTTATACCATTAACGTTAAACCCTACCCTAAACCCTAAACTTAATCTATGTCATTAACCCCAAATTCTAAACCATAAATGCAAATCTCATACCCTAAATTTCAATACCCTAATACTTAATTAAATACCCTTAAACCATCCTATTTCTATATATATCCCTAAACCCTAAAAAAATTCTCAAATCCTAAATCATAAAAAAGTACTAAATTAATCCTAAAATAAATCCCAAAACCCTAATATTAAATTCATTGAATTAATACCCTAACCCTATACTAATTTCAAACCTTAAACCTTAAATAAAAATCCCAAATCCTAAATTTATCTCCAATACCTTTAATCCCTTAAAAACCCTAAATCCCAATTCTATATCCCTAAACCCTAAAAAAAAAATTCAAACCCTAAAACAAAAAAAATCCTAATACATATATCCTAAACTATAACAAAAACTCAAACCCTAAAAACCCAAAACTTCTAAATCAACATAGCCACTAAGAGACGACTGAGGCAAATTAGACACATAAAAAACCGACTAAAGGCTGATTACAGTCAAATCTATAAAAAGTTTCCGACTAAAAACTGACTAATATGTAGGTGACTGAAACTTTCAATCGTCTATTAATCGCAATTAAAAGTGCACATTTTTACTTTCAACTGCTTAACAACTGAAACACCTAATGACTGACTTTCAATAGCGAATTTTCAATTGCTATTTTACATATGTGTTATAGTGATAGGGCTAGAGATAACGACAGCAAGTCATGGGGATGAGGGCATGGTAGGTGGCGGTGAAGAATGGAAAGTGGAGGGGCATGAAGGAGGCCATGAGAAATGTTTAAAGTTAAAAATTGTTCACAGAACAATTATAGGACTAAAAGTGTTATTTTAATGTTAATGTATGTCACATCAATAATTTTCATCAAAGTTAATGATGGAACTGACTTAAAGTACCTAATTGAAACGTGCAATAAGAGTTAAGATATTTCAAAAAGTCCACTTTAAAGTAAAATACTCATTTAGAATATAAAAACAAGTTATTTTCATCAAAATTAATGATGGAATTGACTTAAAGTACCTGATTGGAAAATGCAATAAGAGTTAAGGTATTTTGATAAGTCTACTTTAAGGTCATATACTCATTTATGACACAAAAATAAGGTAGATGATCTTTCGTAAATGTTACCTCTATTTTTTTTATATTCAGAACTATTATACAAGTTTACAGTAAGAGATATACTATTATAATAATTAGGGAAAAGACATATCAACTTTTTTTTAAATAAAAATGATAATTGAACCAACTTTTCCTAAGTATATTGTAAAAATTGGATATGATAGGATTCAAATTATGAACTTTCTCCATATCTTGGAGCTCTTAGTACGAGGCCAATTGGGATAATTTTACCCCTATTTAAATACTGCATTATTTGTACCATGAATCATAATGTATAATATTGTATCGTACAATTATTCTCCTCTTTCTTTGGAAAATCAAACACTGCGCTTGCGCCAGCTAATGGATTTAGCTGTAACCGGCCCCCCACACACAGTGGTCTTTTTTTTTTTTTAAGCTGAAATACTATATTTTACCTCCATTCATTACGCGAAACACTGATTTTCTTGATTTGGTATCTAGTATTCAAATGAATGTATCATAATGTTTTGGATGAATTAATTCTTTTTGTTTAGAATAACTCAAACTGGTACATGTCGACTTGTTTTAGATGGCAACATAAAAGATAGTCTGACCTATCTCCAGTCATTTACCCTAATGGTTAACGATTCCGAGTAATATGATAATATTTAGATTTAAATTCCAAATTCTTCATTATTTACAAAAAAATTAGTTCAATTACTATTTTGGTTTAAAAAAACTGACATATTGTATGATGTTTCTAAATTAAAATAAAAAAAATCAAAGTCAGACCTCTATTATTATAATCGATCACTGTTCGTAAATGACAAATTGCGACCCACCACAAACCAAAACTTGCGGACCAAAGGAAAACGAAAAAGAAAACTTATAGGATATGTGTGGCTAGCTAGTCTAGCTACTAGGTGAGTGGGGGGGAGGGGGGGTTTTGATTGATATGAAGTATCGTTTTCTGAAAATTGAAATGAATGCTAGTTCAAGTTTACAACTTCCCAATGTCCCAACTTTTTTGACTGGGAAAATATAAAATAGAAAGGATTTGTATTTGTTTTGATTGACTATTAGTCGATTACATGTCTTTTTTTAGTTGTCGGCAACTAATGTGGACATCTTTTAACCGACTAGGTTGTCATCTTTTCATGGGAGGAAAAAGTAGGATGTAATGCAAGTGAAAATAGCTTAATAAAAAGACTTCAAACCACTTTCAGATTCTTATAGTATTTTAGTTATTGTAGATTGCACGTGAAATTGAACGCTTGTTATTGAAATAAGACCTCAAATTTAATACAATTATTCATTTGTTATTGAAATAAGACCTCAAATTTAATACAATTATTCATTTAGTAATTAATCTGATAACATATTTGAAGGACAATAATAGTTGTAAACTACTACTCTCTTCATCTCATATTCGTTACACAATTTACTTTTTAGTAATTAATTTATGATTATTTATTTTTAATATTTTAGTATATAAATCAAGAACTTTTATATAAGAATGATAAATCAAGATATATAGTTTTTAAATATATTTTTTAAAAAATTTTTCTAAAAAATACTAATATGAATAAATTTAAATCAAATTATATGAAAAAATTAAATGATATAAAGATTATCGGACGGATTAGAAAAACATTTTACATAATTGATTTATGTCCGACTAAATTCAAAGTAACAACCAGTGCGTCAAATTATGAGTGAATACTTAGACAAAGTCCTATATAGGACCCAAGAAATGTTTCACTTTCTAATACGTATGACCAAAAGAAATGTTTTGTGGACACCTGTCAATGAAACTAATTAAGGACCCAAGACTTGTAGGTTTCGGTTTTATGTACATCTCACTCTGCAATGACTGCTCATCCGTTCTTCATTTTATCAATTAATGTAATAGATAGAGTTTTTAAGGGGACATTTGAGAAGATTTTGGGTTCCATTTCAGCCTCCTTATTTCCTATATAAAATCATAAATAAGTTGGTTTAGTTGCTCTGCACAGATATTTTTCTTCTCTTAATTATAATAGTATATAAGTAATAGTATATTCTTCTCTTGTAAACTCATAATAATGCTTTCGAATACCTAAAAAAATAGTTTAATTAGCATTATTGATTGAAGAAATTTAAAGGCCATGCATGATCAAATTTTGACTGTTAAGTGCCCAAAATATTGGTATATTTCAAACAATAGGGAAGAAATTGTAGTTGCGATTAAAGCTCACTTTAACTAATATAACTCTGTTTGATTGTGAGCTCGTGGAATGCGAAGACATACTTGGTGTCATTGCCCATATTACTTGGTTCCTTAAAAAAATAAAAGAATTAACAATTACTTGTTACAATCCAACACAATTTCTCGAGGTGGTAACTCCACCATCAACAACAAGATTGTGGCCACTAACGTATTTGGATTCATCACTAGCAAGAAACAAAGCGGCCTCAGCAATATCCTTAGCCCTTAGCGTTGGCCCTCTCAAATTCGCCAGCCCTCTCACAAACTCCTCCGTCATCTCCACCTCCTCCTGGCACGGCGCCCCGAAATGCAAACAGCCGTCCTCTTCCTCTCCACCGCCTCCTAATCTCCACGCGTTCACCAGCATCTGTGTGGCCACCCCAAACGGCGAAATGCAGTTCACCCTTATCCCGTACTTCCCCAGCTCGCAAGCCGCATTCTTCGTCAACCCCACGATCGCATGTTTCGACGCCGTGTACGCGTGCGGGCCGAGCCCGCCCATCACGCCAGCCACGCTGGCGGTGGAGATGATGCAGCCAGCCCCCCGTGGGATCATCACGCGAGCGGCGTGCTTCATCCCCAATGCCACTCCTCTCACATTCACGCGCATGATGCGGTCGAACTCATCCACATCGAAGTCGACGATGCTCTTGTGCTTCTTCTGGTCCCCCAGTACGCCGGCGTTGTTGAAGAGGATGTCGAGACGCCCGTAGCGGGACACGGTGGATTCAACCAAGTTCTCGATTTGTTCCTCGCAGCCGACGTCGCAGTGAACGAACGTGACAGAAGGAGACAGCGAGGAAGCGAGCGTTGTGCCGAGGTTGTTTTCGACGTCGGCGATAATGACCTTGGCCCCGTGTCGGGCGAAAAGCCTGACCGTCGCCTCCCCTATCCCCCTCGCGCCGCCCGTCACAATGGCAACCTTTCCCTCCAATCTGTGAGAAAAATGGTTGATTCAGTGGCATTGTAAAGAAGAAGAAACAGTTGAAGTATTGAAGCGTTACAAGTACCTTCTAGCTGCGGGAGGAGGATTGGTTTCCCTTGCGAGGCTATGGAGGCCACCTTGAAGGGTTTTCTCATGTACTAATGTAGCAGTCATGTTCTGATGAAATAACAAACAAGAGGTGAGACAGGGAGAAGAGGAGGGGGGGAATAGTGAAGATATTAATGCTGCAGAAAAAGAGAGAAGTGGGAAGGATTAATTTATAGAGAGAGCTTCGGGGGAAGAAGATGGCTGAGGTGACCCTGACCAGTGGGTGCGTTGTCAGTAATTTAATTCATTAATTGACCCAGCTGTTACACCCCTTTTTCTCCGCTTCATGGCAACTTCCCAACCCACGTAACATCTATATGCTCCATATATATAATGCAACCGGCCGGACCAGTTCTACGGAACTTAATCTAGTAGTATATTTTTTTTGCTTTTTGATTTTCTTATGGATTAAATTAAGTATATACAATATAATTGTTTCCGTAATAAAAAACATTTGCTCATTTATGCTAAAGATTTTACATTGAATCTAGAACTGGTTGTAGGTTTGGAAAAACTATAGTAATTGAATGAAAAGATGAATAAATTTTACATGATAAATTAATGGTTTCATGGACTAGTCAACTTATCTATGATGACAGAGTGAAAAAATAGGTTCACAAAACTGACTAAACTTCTTAGATATTGATGCACACGGTAATCGACCGGAAAGATGAATTAATGGAACCATTAATCCATATGGAATAAGTTCATTAGTAAAACCTATATAAAGCCCATACATTGTTAAACCAAGTGGAATCTTATGAACCCTAGTCACAACACTAATAGCCCATGCGTCACTTTTCTTACATAATTTAGCGTCACTGTTCTCTCTCTCAACTTACGCTGCACCCTATATTCACAACACTTAATTTCATATTTATAACCTATTGGAATCTCAGTTTATTGTATGTATGAAATACATTTATTTGAGAGAGATATTTTTGTTTCAACGTTCAAATTTAAGTAGCTGAAGAATATTAGTTTTGAATTAATGAATGAGATATTCCAAAATAAACATACGAAAAAGATTATAAAAAAAAAACATACCAAAGTTAGCTAGGCTGCTATATGTCATGTAAGATGGGTTCAAACATTTATTCTGAGGGGAGGAACGCTGCAATACTTTATTAATTGTACTGTACGATCTCATGAGTAAGGAGTTTCTTGTCAACTTGACACGTACATGTAATATTATTTTATTTTTTAAGTTTCCCTTAATGTATATCCTGTTCAATTAGCTGCCCAGCACACAAGTTGGTCAACAAGCTTATGAGTCCAGCGAATAATAGTAATAATAAGCAGAGCGCAAGGGTCACACTTTTGAACGGTACTGGCACCCCACTTAAAACTGCTTCCAATTAATTAATTACACCCTATTCTTTAATTATTGTCTCTTCTGATACACAACAAACCCAAATTGCAATATATTTATATGCATCAGCGGTTCAAAGTTTGAATTGTTTTTCTATAAAAATGGATTTTGTGAACTTTTATGGAAGATCACGATCATAGTGGAATGAGGTGTATAATTTACTTGAATTAAAATTGTTGACCCACTATTTGACATATAACTTTACATTTTCTTCATTTTCATCTTTTTTTTTTGTTATCTTTCTGCCAACTGTTAACACAAATGGTAATATACAATTAGGTTCCATATTATAATGAAGGGAAAGGTAACAATTATCTGTGTTTAGGTACCTAAATTATATCCTAAGCAAATAAGACTAATGTCTTTGAGATGCTAGTATTAAATACCGAAAGTAATGATATGGTTCAAGTTGAAATCTCTGTTTTTAGTTCTTAAATGAGATGAGGAATTTCGTATTTTGGTTGCTTGGGTTTGGGCTGTCTTCATGTCTTATTTTGGTCGGGACATAACTCTTGCTTTGAAGTTTAAGCGGCAATCTAGTGTGGCCCGCTAGCACTGGGCTTCCGCCACAAGTAAGCCTCTTACTCGAACCCATTACGACTACTGTTGTATTTTCAGTTCCATACTCGAACAACTGTAGCTAGAAGCCAAAAGCCATCGATGAATTTAATTTCTGTATGAGTCGCCGGCGCTCAAATAAGTTTTCAAAGGAAAAAGAGAAACGGGCAAAAATGGTGGAGCTGTAAGTTTGGAGATCTCGCTTTACGTCCGACTGGTTTTAATTCCAGCAGGCTACTAACAATACGTCCCCTTTTTGCTCACTTTGACTGAAAGTAGAAACAAGAGATCTCAAAAAACTGGCCAAGAGGAGAAATTCCATACCTGTTTTAGCCATGGGCATGGAATTAAATACCAGATAAGCAATATATGGTATAAATACCGGTAATTTTTTATATACATTTTGTTAAAAAATTATAATATAATGTAAATATCACATAATATATATCACAGTATTCTATTTTGTGAAGACATGTGTAAAATATATTTTTAGTTATTTTACATCAAAATATCATATATAAATATATAAAATATTAAAATATAATTAATACACATATTTTCGCATAAATATTTACTTTTATTTTTTGGTTACTTTTTCTTTTTCTTTTGCTTTATTTTCTTTTTGTATTAGAAAACGTATTATTATCATTAACGTATTATTTTTTTTTCTCTTATATCAATAAATTAGTTTTTTACCGTTTAATATTTATTTTGCTCTACATATAACATTTTTTATATTTTTTTGCATAAAAAAGATATTATATCATATGTATTTTATTTATATTTAACAAATTATGATGAGCAAAATTAGAATATATATAAAAATGTGTAAAAAAAATATTTAATTTATTTCATCTTAAAATAATATTATAACATTTATTTTTTTTATGAAAATGATAATGATATGCAGCGCGATATACCATGCAGTATAAATTTAAAAATATGAGGTATAATATACCTGACAATAAAAATATTTAACACCTTAACTATTGGGCATGGCAAAAATATATGACTTAAAATTTCTCACCACTACTGCACACCGCACATTCAGATGACAGCATTCATACCATGATAACGGAGATTATCCCCAGGAAGTAATGCATTTGAAAGCATTTTGAATTTTTGGTCATCACGTGAGATATCAATATAGGCCCCGTTTGGGAACAGCTTTTGTCATCAGTGTTAGAGTTTTGGATAAATTATTTAAGGGTAAAATTCACCATGGGTCACCTAGCTTATTTTTTTGTCCTATCCGGGTACCTTACCTTTATTTTGTCCTAGCGAGGTACCTTTCCTCCTACTGCGCATCCTGTTCAACTACTTTCCGTCAAATTGGTCGTTAAATTGGATGGAAAATGATGATGTGGCATTAAATAATACTAAAATAAACTTAAAATGACGACTTCAGTCCTCAAACTATTTCAATTACTAATTCTAACCCTTAAAATTTATTTTCTTGATTTTCGTGTATTGTTCATACGATGAACACAAACACACAAAACCCACACGGATCTGAATCCTTGCCTGTTTTGAATGTTCTTGTTGTTTCAATGTTACTGGATTTTTGTTGAGAACATGGATACACCGAAACAACTTTGTTTTTTAGAAAAAGAAGATCTGGTTGAGTTTTTGAAACTAACCAAAATTGCTCGATTTGATCCCGAGACTCCCTGGCCACCACCGTCCGTGAAAGTCACCGGTGGATGGCTCGGTTTCGTAGCATCAAGGCCGAAGGTTAATAGCCCCATGGTTTGGATGCTTGATTTCGCTTCAACTGGTTTGAATTTTGATTCGTTTCGAATGTGGGTTCATGAAAAGGTTCAAGAACCCTAACACTTATTTTTGAAATTAAGTGTTATGTGTGCGAAATTGATCAAAAGGAATTGTTCCATTGTGATAATCGGCCTCTGGGGAACAAAACCCATATATTTTTGTTGCCGTTTGACAGCGATAGCATCACCGGAAAAGTCGCGACTGTCGTAGCTTTCCGGGTAAGCCACCGGGCTGAAACGACGGCTGCCGGGCCGTGGGACGATGCCGGCTGAGCCGCCGGCCCCCTGAGAGGCAGCGCCACCCCAGCCGACGGGATGAGAGGGATAGAATTGGCTCAAGTAAAATTACTAGTTCAAGGTGAACGGGATGAGAGGGATAGAATTGGCTTAAGTGAAATTTTAAGGGTTAGAATTAGTAATTGAAATAGTTTGAGGACTGAAGTTGTTATTTTAAGTTTATTTTAGTATTATTTAATGCCACATCATCATTTTCCATCCAATTTAACGACCAATTTGACGGAAAGTAGTTGAACAGGATGTGCAATAGGAGGAAAGGTACCTCGCTAGGACAAAATAAAGGTAAGGTACCCGGATAGGACAAAGAAATAAGCTAGGTGACCCATGGTGAATTTTACCCAATTATTTAACAATTGAGATGAAAACGCTGAAGCTAAAAGCTAAAAGCTAAAAGCTACCATTGGATAGCTTTTTCAAAACTCTAACGCTAATCGCTGACGCTAATGCCAAACAGGGCCATAATCCCCAACCAAAACAAGTGCTAAATGATATGCAACTTCACTGAAAATTCACCAATCTTTGTCGTTCCCAGTATAAATCTATCATTTATATATGCTCACATGGCCTAATAGAATATAAAAGATACAAAGAGGATGAAAAATAGGATGTAAATCCGACTCACACAACATCCTCATTTCCTCATCAATAAAATCACCAACACATAATTGTTCCAACAAAGAATCGAAAGAAATAGGTACAGTTCTTAGTTTAAGCAGGAGGTGAATAAATCTAGTTGCGAAACCGCATAGAAATTTCCTTCCTATGACTTGCCAAATGCTACCAGCTTGGCTTGAGAACAACTTGTCCCATAATCAAACTATGCCAAGAATAGGATGGTCCACTCCTAACTCAACATGTAAAAAATTGGAAAACAAAAACAATAATATTCTACCTTCAGGATACGAGCAGCTAAGGTGTTAAATATTGTTACCGCTAGGTATACCGCACCCCAAATTTTTAATGTATACCGTATGTTATGCCACACTACACACCATTACCGTTTAAATAAAAAAATAAATATTAGAATATTATTTTAAGATGACATAAATTTAATAATTTTTTTATATATTTTATATGTATTCTAATTTTTTTATTTATTATTTTTCAAATATAAATAAAATATATATGATAGAAGATATTTTTTTAATACAAAAAAATATTAAAAAATGTTTTATACAGAGAAAAATAAATAATACTAAGAAAGAAACTAATTTATTGACATAAGAGGAAAAAAATAATAATAACAATATATTTTCTAATACTACATTGAGTTTCTAGGTTGCTCAAAGTAACTATTAAATTTTTATATTAATTAAGAAAAGTAACCAAAAGAATAAAATTAAATATTTATTTTATGATATGTGTATTTATTATATTTTAATGTTTTATAAATTTATAATATTTTAATATAAAAAAAAAATATCTCACACACATCCGTGAAAAATAATTGCAAACGTATCTCATTGTATTTGTGGTATATCGCAGTTTTGTAGACAAAATGTAAACAAAAAGTGAACGGTATGCGAAATGTCATGATATTTCACTCGATAAAATGACAAAGTGAGAAAACATTTATACCGCGTACCGCTTACCCGTGATATTTAATTCCATGCAAGCAACTAAAGAGCTTATATATTGCTAGGGGTGACAAATGGGTGAGTCAAGTCAGAATTAGGTCAGATATTCAGATTTAGTTTAATTGAATTATCATGAATCTGCGTCCAAGTTAGGTTTAAGTCAAATTATTTGGATTTGAGTTGATAAGTTTGGACAAGTTTGAGTTGATAGGACAATTAGGTTATTTTGCTCGTTTCAAGGTTTACCTAGTTAGTAGGTCGAGCTGTCTAGGTACATTTAGATTATGTTATTATTTCATATTATAGATTTTTAGGATTTAGAATGGTTATTTGCGGTGAATTGGAGCTTTTTGAAAGATTCTGGGAAAAATTGAAAATTTGGGGGCAAATATGTTGACTTCCAAGAGTTTGAGTTAAATCTGAAAATTACACAAGATTTTGGCAAAACCTGGCAATTTTACAAAGTTCTAGGCTAATTTGACAACCCTTGAAGTGCTCGGTTAAATTGGAAATTTGTGTGCACTTCGAGACCTAATCAACAGTTTTAAGAGTTTTTTTTGCACTTCAACTAATATTTAGACCAAATTATTTCCTATGAGAACTAGATCTCCACAAATTCTATTTTGATGAGACTTAATCTCAAATTTGTTTGTTAATCACGTTTTTACTTTCTCGCTATAAGTAAGGGTCATTATTCAAGAGAAATTAGGAAAGAAAAATGGTGAACATTCAAAACCCTGTGCCATCCCGACTCAGCCTCTTCATTTGGTAAAACCCTAACCTAGTCCCTATTTTTGCATTTTTCTTCCTTTAAGTCCCTACCTTATCTTTGTTTGGCACTTCAGTCATTAATAGCATTATCCTTTTACTCTTGTTTCGTTAAGTTTTGTTTATTTGAGCCATCCAAAGGTTTGTTGACATCAAATAGAACTAAAGGTTTAGGCTATATTTATAGGTTAAATGATTAATTTATCTTTGTTAATCATGTATCTCAAATGTCATTTTTTTTTTGTTACGCTTTATGTCTCTGGGGAACAATACTCTAAACACAAACATCATGGTCATCAATGCATATCAAACACAATTTTCACTCTTCAAACTTATACAAAGTCATTGGTACCATGCCAGTACCAAACATCCCTTTTAATGAATATTAACCATTTTCATCTTTTAGATACAAGTGTAGATGTTAAGATTTTAGAAAGCACTTAAATATTTAACTTGGAAACTGAAAATATTAAGTTTGATTAAATTAAATTAATGAATAAAATAATAATATCAATAAAATTATTTTTATAAACTTGGTAAAGTCCCCCAATAGATTTTTTTTTTAAAATCCAATTAATAAAACTCATGGATTGGATAAGGGATAATAATGGGTGGTTGGTCAATCTAGGATGGATCGTATGTGAACAGTAATCAACTTCTTCTATAATGATACCTATTCTACCTAGTATGAGATCTCAATTCTAGCAACAGTTTAATAAATACAATTTACCCTCAGGGTTTAGGTAAAATGAAATTTTGTCCCCCATATTTTAAAAATATATACTTTATCTCATATATTTTTAATACAATCCAACAATAATTTTTAAAATTTTAATTTAGATCCAATTTATTTTAACTTAAGTCAACTTAATCTAAAATGACATGTTTTTATTTTTAAATCTTTTTCCCCTAAAACTAATTTTTTTTAAAGGCCAATATTATTTAGGTATAATAATCCATTGAAAATACAATTTTTATAATTTTATTAAAAAAAATTTTGAATTTTTTCTTTTTAATGCATAAAGCTATAAAAATTCATAAAAATTTAATAATATCATGAAAATCTATTTTCAAATGGATTATTATATCTGCATAATATATGTTTCAAATGAATTTGGTTCCAGGTAAAAAAAATGTAAAAATAAAATAAATCATTTTGGATTAAGTTGATTTAAAGCTAATTCATTTTAACTTAAGTTAACTTAATCCAAAATATTTTTTTTTACACCTCTTTCATTTGGAACCAATTTTATTTAAAATTCAATATTATGAAAATGTAATAATTTATTTAAAAGTATATTTTCATGATGTTGTTAAATATCTACGATTTTTCTATTCTTAAACATTAGAAAATAAAAATTCATAAAAATTTAAAATAATTTTAAAAATTTTATTTTGAATGGATTATTATAACTATATAATATTAACTTTCAAATGAAATTAGTTTTAGGTAAAAACATATAAAAATAAAAATAAGTTATTTTAGATTAAATTGACCTAAGTTTAAATGAATTGGATCTTAAGTTAAAATAAACTGGCTCTTAGACTGTATGACAGTTATCTTCAAGTAATTTTAATTTTCATAGTATTTTTTATAATTAATTGAAATTTTAAAAAAAATATTGTTTTGCATTTATAAAAAGAAAAAATTGATAATTTAAAATGTCCATTAACTATAAAAAAAATACCATACACATTGAAATATTGGAAGATAGCTATCATAATATTTAAATTAATATTTGAGAAGTTGCTATCAAATTGTAATAAAAAAGACAGAGGCAAAATGTATATTTCTGAAACAAAATGGGACAAAGTGTAGTTGCACATAAATTTAAAAGGGCAAATTGTAATTAATCCTTTCAAATGTATTTTCAATTCTCAGCAAATTTAGTAAAATCTTGGGATTAAAATTTAACAACATCTAAAAATTCTATATCTGCTTGATTTGGTAAGATTCATAATAAAGATTAAATAAATATCATAAGAATTATTTCACAGAGGTTTAGGCATTAAAGGAAATAAAAATTTAAGAAAAGATAAAATCCAACCCCATGATATCAATTTTGGGTGTTAAAGGATGTTTAATCTCTTCTTAATGTAACCGATTCACAAATCTTATAATTTCTCATAAACCGTATAAAAATGTTCAGCCAAACTTAAAAACTGATTAGTAGTGATTCTTAAATTGCTACTACAGGCACCAACAAAATCACTCAAAATAGATTTCGGACTAAAAGTTTTTACAAAATCTCGTTGAATGTAAATAACGAACTAAAAATTTCTGCAATATTCATTTAATGTAAATAAACCTGTTATGGGTTTTCATCCAATCTGATTCAGATTCCATGTTCTCATCCACACGCAAATCTGGGAAAAGTTAAATTGTAAAACGGAGAAGAAATATAAGGGCTTGACATTCTCTTGCTAGGGATTGTCATTATAAAAATTTGGGGAGCCTGTGTGTGTTGGAAAAACAGTAAACATTTGTTGGTAATGAACTAATAAACGTGAAGGACAACAAATTAAGTGGTAATTCACATGAGTTTCTTTTGTTGTGCAGTGGATTGCAGCACTAGGAACTATAAAACTATAAAACTACTCCTACTAATTAGTAAGGTGGGCTTCAATTGATTATATAAAAATGAATGGCCATTAAAACTTGTATTAATAGAAAAAAAATTGGCCTAATATTCTATGACATGTAATATGTGTGTAAGAAAAATATCAAAATTTTAGGGTGTACTAAACCTTCATCATTGATCTCATGAGCTGCTCCAATGGCAATGGTTGTGCATTAATATGGGTCTATCTTAAATAATTTCATGACTCCATCTCCAATAAGTGTGTGTATGTTATGATATCATGAGTCTGTCTCTAATGGCAATATAAAAGGGGCTGCCTCCGTCTTCCAATGGCAAATTTGCCGTGTTTAAAGTCTCTGTTTTAAATAAGTGACAACCTATTTTGCTCGGTCTCAGCGCAGTGTTGGTAGTTGCTGTTGTAATAATGGTTTTTCGATTGTTTTATATCAGAATTCTGATTTCAATTTCTTCCCTGTTTATCGTTATTGTTCTATTTGTTTTTTTTTTCTTTTGCCCATCAAAGATTGTGAATACATAAAAAGTTTTCCGCGCCATTTCTCCTTTCATTGTTCCTGTATTTATATGTTTTGTTGTTGGCTATCTGATTTGGAGTTGGACTACTAGTTTTTAGCAATTGCGAAATGAATTTTATATTGTTTGTTTGTTTGTTTGATATTTTGATAGTATTTATTTGTAATTTTTGTTGCAGGTTTTCTCTTGACAAGGCTTACAAAAGGGGAACTCAAGGTGAAGACCTTATTAAGCACTCCAATTGCGTCTATTGCATAGCAATCACTGTCTCCAACCACTGATAAACACTAATTGCTCAAGAACTCGTGACCAAGTGCGGGTTGGGTAATTTGATTTCTAGTGTCACATATGGATGAAGCAAGTAGTACTTTTAGATAGTATCGATCACGTTATAATCCAAAGCCAATGTGGGTTGTCTAATTTAGTTCCCCCCATCAACAACTTCACATGCGATTCACTTCAATCTTAGCATCTCCAACACGGCAACCTTTTTTTTTTTTTTTTTTTGTTGATCGGAAACATCACACGGCAACCTTATAAAGATGACCTTAGGCTTACTCCATCCGTGACCATGCAACAGTCTCAAGCTTGGGGGTTAGTTGTCCATATTAGCAAAGTTTAAGGGCTGAAAAAACAATTTAGCCGTTTGTTGCACCAAATGATCATGTGAAACCAACCGCAAGTTAACCATCGGACACTTTATTCTTGGGCCCCAAGATTTGTCCTCTGCTCAACGGTCAATATAGTTGTTAAGTCAGCTATCCATCTTCGTCTGATGATAACAGATCGCGTATCTGTAACTCCACTTTTCCTATTAAAAATAATTTATTATTTTTTGTCTAGAAAAATCAATACAATTTGTAGGTTAAGATTTTATTTAATTAATAATTATTTAAATAACTCTTTTTAAAAAATAATTAATTTTTTATGAATTTTGTACACTTTAAAAAAATTAATAAAAAGGTACCTAACTTTTCAGAAAATGTTTGAAAAATAATTTTTGGATTACTTAAGTATAAAGTTTCAATTTTCATACAAGTTAAGTAAATATTAGTAACTTACTCTTAAAAATCCATGCCAAACATAACTGTCTCTAAGCATAATTTAACTTAGAAGATAAGTAGTATTTTGCACTAGAAAGTATTTGTATTAGTTTTAATACAAAACTTTACAACAATAAGTGTGTTTCTTGTAAAAACAACAATATAATTGGGGGGAAATTTTGTTTATTTTTCGGAAGATGCTTAACATTGAAAAGCAAAACAAAGAAATTCCTTCGTTTTATCTTGATGAAACCAGCTAAAAGCATCTTCTCGAGACTAAATGAACATATACCCTTTACGTGGATGATGTGATTTTGTGTATTGTTTTTCAAAACAATCTTAATCAAGATTAGAAATTTAATCAATCATATCTAGTCCTAACTAATACTTCATCCGTTTTAGGTTCTTTACTCTATTTTAGTTTTTTTTTAACTCAAGTTTGATTTGTGTTTATTTATATTGTTATCAGATACAAAATCTTTAAAAAATTATATTTAAAAGCTATAAGTCTTTTAGTTTCTAAATATAAGTTTTTTTAAATTTTTTTAGCAAATAATAATATAAAAAACTCAAGTCAAAATTAAATTAAAAAACTAAAATAGAGAAAAGAACTTGAGATATTATGTAGGTATAATGATGCATCTAAAATAAAATTTTTATAATGTCATTAAATTTTTATGAGTTTCTCCTTTTTAATACCGAAAAACCTTCATAAAAATTTTAATTTTAATAGATCAATGCAAAAGAAGTCATTTTGGATTACAAATAAAAAGGAAGTGATTCAGTTAAGTTGATTTAAATTAAAATAAATTGGGTGAAAATATATGGTTGCACTCCCCCTCCTATTTTATCTCTAAATGCCCCCATAAACATAGTCTAGTATTTGATTATTTATATAAGACTATAACCTTATTTTAATAAAAGTAATATCTTAATATAAATATCTGAATTGGTGACGATTGGGCACGTTATGGATTTTCTTGGATTATGTAATTTTTATGGATTATCTTGGATTATGTAATTTTTCAAACTCACATAAAGAATTTATTTGTCCAGAAAAATAAAAATAATTTTAAAAGTTGCCACTTATGTTTTCATTTGGGACAGTATCTACTGGCTAAAGTTTTGTTTGTCCATATTTACCATTAAAGTTATAGTTTGAAAAGGCCAATTCTTGCATGTGCGCCTGGCTTATTTACATCCGTGCCATTTGACAGTCGACTGGCTTATTTACATCCATGTCATTATGACCTATTTACTCTTTTTCTGTTTTCTTCTTTTTTGGGTCGTTTCTTGTTAGTTAGTTGCTCTGCTTCTTCTTCTACTCCGTTTCTTCTCTAGCTTTGTCTCGCAATTTTCGCGTTCCATCGATCGTTCTTAGGTGTGTATTAGTTGCTCTGCTTCTTCTTCTAATCCGTTTCTTCTTCTAACTTTGTCTCGCGAGTTTCGGGTTGCATCGATCGTTCTTCGGTGTGGATTTCGATCTTAGTTTCTTTTCTGTGCCGTTGAAGGACAAGTTTCGGAACTCTTGTTTTGATGGAGGTGTTTGCTTGTGGTCGGTAATGGATCTAGATCTGAATGTTTCTCCTGCTCTGTCGTCCGACGTTATTTGCTCTGTTAACTTAGGTACGAACGTTATTTGGATTGCCTTTTCATGTTTGATATTTATTTGTGTTTTTTAATATTTTTTAAATGTTTACCTCAGTTTCTGGTGATTTAGGTTGTGGATTAAATGTTCGGTCTTTGATATCTGCTGTTGAGGGATCTGATTTGGGTGCATTGTCCAATTTTCTGGCGATTTCATGTGGTATTTATGTTGAAGGTACATGTTCTTTTTTATATTTGTATTTGTTTTTTTTAAGAATACTGTTTGTTCTTTCTAATAATACTGTTTGTTCTTGGCTATTTTAGACATTGTTATTTTTTTGTTTTTTATATTGGTTTTATATATATGCTTTTTGGTCTGGGGCGTTTGCTTTTTATGAGTTAGCCTTCATTTTTTTATGGTTCACAGTCTGTTGTCTTTACGGAACTGATGTTTTGGGCTTTTATGTTCTTTTCTTCATTAGTATTTGTACCTTTCTACAGAACTGTTTGTACCTTTGTGTTTTAGACCTTGTTCTTTTATGCTACATAGTTTGTTCTTTTAAAAATGCATATGTTCTTTTATGTGTTAGACTTTTTTGTTTTTGCATGTTGTATATGCTCTTATAATGGAACTGCATGTAGGTTATTCTGAAGATGATGGATTTGAACGGATTGATATGACTGGTATGGAGTTTGGCGGTGAGAATCAAGCATCTGAGTATTACAGGAAGCATGGTCTTAGCCATGGTTTTGATGTAAGGAAGACTAGGCTCCGTCGTCGGGTAGATGGTTCTTGTTGTGGAAGGGAGTTTTGCTATTCTTGTGCTGGTGAAAAACATAGTTCTGTGATTGATGGGAGTCATGAAAGAGCCAGTTTTCGTTCTAATTGCAGGGCATTTGTGAGGTTTAAAATTGATATGAGTGGTACTTGGAAGTGTGATAGACATGATAGGCAGCATAGTCATCCATTTGTTCCACAACATCAGACTCATTTTTTGCATGCTGCGAGGCATATAGATGATAGTAAGAAGAATATGTTGATGTCTTTCATGCAAATTGGTATTCGAGCTATAGATGCATTCAGGATAATGTACCAAGAATGTGGAGGTATTGAGTCTGTTGGGTTTACGAAGAGGGATTTATACAATTTTTTTACTCGTGAAAAGTCAATTCAGATTGGGAGTGCTGATGCGCAGTCATTGCTTGATTGTTTTAAAGAAAGATATGTTTGTGATGGCAATTTTTACTATGAATATCAAGTTGTTGACGGTCGTTTGGGTAATTTTATATGGAGAGATTCACGTATGTATGAAGATTATCAGTGCTTTGGTGATGTTGTTGTTTTTGATACAACATATAGAACAAA
This sequence comes from Aquilaria yunnanensis, assembly GCA_039654915.1. NCBI lineage: Eukaryota > Viridiplantae > Streptophyta > Magnoliopsida > Malvales > Thymelaeaceae > Aquilaria > Aquilaria yunnanensis. The sequence goes on from CM077600.1 coordinate 53,386,561, forward strand.
TATGTATGGTCTCATATGTGCCCCCTTTGTTGGAGAGAACAATCACAGGCAGATTGTTATTTTTGGTTGTGGCTTCTTGATCAACGAGGAGAAGGAGACTTTTGGGTGGTTGTTTGATCAATTTTTGGAGAGTATGGGAGGTGTTCAGCCATCAACTTTTATGACAGACCAAGATGCTGCCATTATGTTTGCTACTGAGAGACATTTGCCTGGTTCTAAGCATAGGTTGTGCCTGTGGCATATTTCACAGAATGCACGAAAACATTTGGGGTGGTTAATGAACAGCAACAAAGAGTTTTCTAGAGCTTTGTGCCGGTGTTTTTATAGTTGTATTACTGTTCAGGAGTTTATTGAAAGGTGGTCAAATATGATAGAGACATTTTGTTTAGAAGGTAATAGTTGGCTGGAGAGTATATTTGCACTGCGGGAGAAGTGGTGCCCTGCTTATTGCAGAGATATTTTTTCAGCGGATAATTTCCCATCTATATGTGAACAATGGGTCACAGATTTGAGTATAAAGGTGAGTGTTTGTTTGAGTTCTAACCAAGCGATGGGTCCTAGCAGCAGTTGTGTGTCTGGGGTTGATGAGACTGGAATACAAAATCCGTTGCCTGTTAGGACAAAGGGCCGCAGCAAGAAGCGTATTCAGAGTTGTGTTGAAAAGCAGTTGAAGAAGTCAAAGAAGTAGTTTCATATATTTCTTTGTTATTTTATGGTTAGAAATTTGTTCTTTCATGGGGAACTGTTTGTTCCTCTATGAAATTTTATATGATTCCCTACAGAGGACTAACATTTTTATACAAGTGTTATGAATATGTAGTGTCAGGTAAAAGTACAAACAGGTTCTGATATAAGAACAAAGAGTTGCATCGGAATGAACAGTTGTTCTGATGTAAGAACAAAGTTTTACGGTGAAAAGAACAAACATAAAAGAACAAAAGAACAAAGAGTTATAGTGAAAAGAACAAAGAGTTACAGTGAAAAGAACAAACATAAAAGAACAACGAGTTACTGTGAAAAGAACATACATAAAAGAACAAAAGAACAAAGAGTTGAAAATAAAAAAATAATGAGTTACATTGAAAAGAACATACATAAAAGAACAAAAGAACATAGAGTTACAGACAAAAGAACAAAGAGTTACAGTGAAAAGAACAAACATACCCTTCTAAAAGAGCAAACACGTAACGACAAAAGAACAAACGTTCCTTTCCAAAAGAACAAAGAGTGGTTTTGAAATGAAGAAACACAAAAGAACAAAAGTTCAAACAGTCACTCATAAAAAACAGACAAACAGTGCCTTGTAGCATAGAAGGTAACATGAATGAACAAAAATTTCATTGCCAAAAGGATAATAATTTCTTTGATATTCATATTTTCTTCACAGAATAACATATACAATCTGTATAGAAACAACCAGTGTAGATCCAAAAACCTTATACAAAAGCAAAAAAGAACGAACAATGCCTTCTAAAGGAATAAACAGGCACTTCTAAAAGAACAAACACACAAAAGAAAAAACAGGGCTGCTCTAAGAACAAAAGAACCAACAATGGCTTCTAATGGAACAAACACACAAAAGAAAAAAACAGGCCTGTTGTAAGCACAAAAGAACCAATGCCTTCTAAATGAACAAACAGGCAGTTCTAAAAGAACAAACACACAAAAGAACAAACATGCCTGTTGTAAGCACAAAAGAACCAATAATGCCTTCTAAATGAACAAACAGTCAGTTCTAAAAGAACAAACAGGCCTGTTGGAAGCACAAAAGAACCAACAATGCCTTCTAAAGGAACAAACAGCCAGTTCTAAAAGAACAAACACACAAAAGAACAAACAGGGTTGCTGTAAGAACAAAAGAACCAACAATGGCTTCTAATGGAACAAACAGGCACTTTTAACAGAACAAACACACAAAAAAAAAACAGGTCTGTTGTAAGCACAAAAGAAAAAACAATGAATTCTAAAGGAACAAACAGGCAGTTCTAAAAGAATAAACACACAAAAGAACAAACAGGGCTGCTGTAAGAACAAAAGAACCAACAATGGCTTCTAATGGAACAAACAGGCACTTCTAACAGAACAAACACACAAAAAAAAAAACAGGCCTGTTGTAAGCACAAAAGAACCAACAATGCCTTCTAAAGGAACAAACAGCCAGTTCTAAAAGAACAAACACAGAAAAGAACAAACAACCCTGTTGTAAGCACAAAAGAACCAACAATGCCTTCTAAAGGAACAAACAACCAGTTCTAAAAGAACAAACACACAAAAGAACCAAGAATGCCTTCTAAAGGAACAAACAGGCACTTCTAAAAGAACAAACACACAAAAGAACATACAGGCATGTTGCAAGCACAAAAGAACCAACAATGCCTTCCAAAGGAACAAACAGGCACTTCGAAAAGGACAAACACACAAAAGAACAAACAGGCACTTTAAGAAAACACGAGATCTAAGACGCACAAACCTCCTCAAAAGAACAAACACATTCACATTTGAAGAACATAGAGGAACATACGGATACCGTTAAAAGAACAAAAAAGAGAGATACCTTTGATTCTTGATTTCTTTTGACTTCTTTCCAATTTTTTTACTCTTCGTAGATTCTTGTAGTTTGTCTTTTGCAGCCGGTCTGATTTTCTTTTGTTTTTCTTGTTCCCCTTGTTCAGAAGCTTTTCTCTTTTTTATCGCTCTGATTATCGACTTTCTGCAGGGATTAAATACGTTTATGGTGCGAAAGAACGACAAACAATGGAAGATGCAACAGGTTAGATGTACTTACAGTTGCTCACTAAGCGTTTCTTCTTCTTGCGATGTCATCGTCGTTGTTTATTGTCGGCTTATTTTTTCACGACCGAAGTTTAGCGGCTAGGGCAGAGATTCTCTCCGGCGATTCAATGGAAAACCGAGTGTTGTGGCTGAATGGAACAGTATGCAACGATTCGTCGACGACGGAACAGAAGCTTCTCGGAGAAGTTGAAATGTATCGGTTTTCGCGCTCAGATATTTATTGGATGGCATGAGATGTAATTTCGAGAGATTTGGACACGGTGGCACGCCCGTAATTTCATAGAAATTGTAGCGCGTCTGCCGAATGTTAGTTTCTAATAGGTGGGGGTTGAAGTGACAATAGTTATATAATAGAAGGTAGGCTTATGGCATAAGCCAGGCTTATGCAATCAGTACTCGTTTGAAAAATGAAACCAAATATGTCACTGATTATTAAAAAATATAAAATATTTTTGAAATCTTGAAATCTTGGGTGATTATACAATTTTTAGCAAATCTGAGGAAGTTTACATAATTTATCAATTTCCTTTATTGTGAGCAACTGAAAAAAATAACCTAGGTGCGGTTTGGGAATTTATTTGATCATAAAAACTTCTGTTTTGTTTCTGAAAAAATGTCACATTTTGCTAAAAAAATTGAAGTATGAAATCCTTGTTTTCGACGGTTTTAAAGTAGATTTTAAAACTGTGAAACATATTACTTTATTGAGTTTTCACATTTAAATTATACTAAAAATATATTATTTTATAATTTCATAAAAATAAAAATATGACAGAAAACAGTAAAAGTTACCAAGTAACCCTAAACGTGCTCTTTTACAATCCTAAAATATTTTTTAGTGTAATAGTAGTATTTATTTGCACGTAACTTTTTCTTTTTCATACATATTTTTAAGAGATTTATAATTTTTTAATTTGCTCACAATGAAAGAAAAAGGGTAAATCAAGTAAAGAGCCTAAAATCTTTTGAAAATTACATAATCATCCCAATATTTCAGACCCTCCTACTTTCTCGCTTTTTCATTAGCTTTTTAGTAGTGAGTGGTATACTTTTGCTACCAAATGATAACTTTAGTGAAAAATTTGGACTAAAAATAACCTTTGGCTGATTTACTCCAAACATAAAATATTAGTGGTAAATTTGATACTTTATCTTTTAAAATCAATGCATAAGAAAATTTTTAATTTAAAAAAAGAAAAAGAAAAAATACACACTTATATCTCCCCCTAATCTGGTCCGACAAGACGTACAGTAGTCGGTATAACAAACATTGCCACCCACAATTAAACGGCATTAACCATTTCTCTATCTAAAGCGTTGATTCTTTTGTCTTTTGCAACCGAAAAAAAAAATAAAGAATTAGATTATTTTTGCTCAAGTAAAGCTATCTTCCCTGATCGGATTCTGACTTGCCAACAGTAACCGAAAACAAAAGTGATCTTAAAAGCATCTCCACCAAAGAATCTTAAAGGTCGCATTAAATTTTGGAAGGCCTATTGCTATTCCATTATATTTATGCCCATAAAAACGAATTAATAAGAGTAACTTCCATGCAGGACCACCAAGCCTCTGGTGGTCCCTACTTCACCTGATCATTGTCCTTAACCAAACATTTTCCTACTCCCGCTAATCAGTACAAGTAGTCGACAGCTTAACACTTTTCCCCGTGAAGCAATCCCATACAGTAAGCGCATTATACGCGCCACCATGCGCGCCGAGCAACCGCCTTTTCCACATTCCACGTTTTCATTCTTTCTGAAAAAATTCTCCTCAATATTCTCATTCTTTTCCACATTCTTCTTCTTCTTCTTCGTCTCCCTAGAATTATGTAGTTAAAGCCGAGACGCGTGCTGGTTTCACATTTCTGGCGATTCTGTTAGTCATCATCGGTTCCTTTGTTTTCAATGGCGATTCAGAGATCGAGGAGAGAGTAGGGTTTCTACAATTATTCTACTGTGGCCGAAATGCCTTTGACGAGGTACCAGCTGAGAAATGAGTACGGCTTGGCCAGTCCCGACCTCTACCGAACCGCCGATAAGGATGACTCCGAAACTCTGCTTGAAGCTGTCGCCATGGCCGGCCTTGTTGGCGTTCTCCGGCAGCTCGGTGACCTCGCCGAGTCAGTATTCTCTCTCTATAGTCATTTTTTAGTTTGCGCTTGATGAATTCGGAAGAATTTCTCTTTGGGACTCGTGATTTTTACTTTGATCCTCGTCAAATAGAGTAGTAGTAGTGTGCTTATGGAGTGTTGTAAATGATTCTGTTTGATGATCGATCGTTAAGGTTTGCTGCCGAGATATTTCACGATTTGCACGAAGAGGTAATGGCGACTGCAGCCAGGGGTCATGCCCTTGTGGTTCGTGCTCACCAACTGGAAGCAGACGTCCCTGCTATTGAGAAGGCGTTTCTTTCTCAGAACAGTCACCCCTCGTTCTTCACCAATGCAGGTTGTTTAAACTTTTTTTTTCTTGGTAATTTTTGTTTTCCTTGGTCCACTCCCGTGTAGTGGGAGTAGCGGCATGGTTGTGGAGTTCCATATTATCAAGTCTTTCTTTCAGTTAATAAGGAATTGAGTTGCCAGGCAATTTGGTGTTTCTTTCACCTTTATGTGGTATATTTGCTCTCTTGCATTGGCACCGAGGCACATTATGCATCTAAATCATCAAAAGGTGGATATTTTGGTGTGGAGGCATTCATGGGTCATTGCATGATTTGCTTAAGACATTGAAGCTCTCATGCATAAAGAAGCAACTGCTGAATTGAATTGCTTTTCATTGGTATGCAACCTTGAATCTTTTTCTTGTAGGCATCAACTGGCATCCTATTCTTCATACCGACCAGAATTTAATCACTCGTGGGGACTTACCTCGCTGTGTCATGGACTCTTATGAGGAATGCTGGGGACCACCACGATTATTCCTTTTGGACAAGTATGATCCCTGCTTATGAGTAACCACAGCAGTTTCAGTATAAACAGCCTGATTTTAAATAACTGCACTTTGTTTTCCTTTTGCCTCCAGATTCGATGTTGCAGGTGCTGGTGCGTCTTTGAAGCGTTACACAGACCCTTCATTCTTCAAAAATGAAACAGCTTCTTCTGAACTCAAGTCCTTAGATGTCCATATGGAAAACAATATGCGCAAAGCAAAGGTACTACAGCATATGTGAAAGAATGTACCCAAACATTAACTTTTACCAGCCTTACTTTGTTCTGTCCATCATCCTGCTTATGGCAAAAATTATGAAGTGGCTTCACACTGCACCTACCTAGGTTTGTTAATTGTTATGTGCTTGAGTTTACAGGCTGCTTAGTTACCTTGAGTTGAAGGGATTTGTTTAATCTTTTGAGGTCTGTATCATTTTTTGTGCTGGATGCATTGAAAATTTATTCCACATTTTTCAGCAGATCAAATTATGTGCTAAGAAGCATGAGAATCGACTAGCTCAAGTAAATTCTCAAATGACGTCTCATCTTCTCTTCGGTTGCTATTCATGTCTAGAAAGTTGCATTTGGAGTAGGCTCCTTCCAGGGCCGGCACCTGGCTAGCAGCTCCAATATTGACTACTTATATCTCACGATGTTTTGGTGTTCCTGAAATGTTCAACATTAAGGAGATTGGTCTATGATCAATCAAGTATTAATTCCATATGCTACCTAAAACGCATTTCCTGGTCTTACCAATTGGCTTTACTGTTTTTGTACTTTCTTCCTAAAAGCTGTGCTTTTGGGTATTACTTTTCGGCATTAGAGGGGAAAAAAAGTTCATGCTCAACTTCTGATTTATTGCATATCTTTCCTTTCTTGCAGAAGAAGGGGCCACGATTGAAGAATGGAGAGAGTCCTCAAAACATTTCAACATCGCATGCAAAGTAAGTGCTTCAAATTCCATATATGTGCTCATGTATTTGTTCAGTCACCTTTCTGTTCAGGTTATAAGTATAAAAGCTCCATTTCTTATGAAAGAAAAAAAAATCGCTTGTAAAAGAGGCTTTGAATGATGCAGGTTGCATCAGTTGTTTATGGAAGAGCGTTTGGGGAATAATTTTAGTGACCCTGATCGTCTTGTGAAATTGAAGAAAAGGCAATTAAATGGATCTCCACTTGACTTCAAATCTGGAAAAAGCTACATGGAGAAGTTCCTGCAGACTCCTTCACCTGAGCATAAAGCTGTTTATGAAACTTCAGTTGACCCACCATTGTTGAAGTTAACATCAGATAATTCTAGTGAATCAGGGATGGAAACAGTTGATATTGGTGTTGTAAGCCCCGTGAAAAGATCCTCTGAAATAATAGAAAGTATATGCCCTTCACCTAATTCCCCGGAAGTGGCTCTAATGCCAAACATGCAAGAATTGAATTCTGAAATCTCTACATTGGAGACTGCTAAGGAACCTGTACTTTCACCTGCAGTTGATACCAGCAGAATTCGACCCATTCTTGCCAGGGTAATAGCAAAGAATGGATTGTTAGTTGATGGAGAGCAGAATCACAAGAGCAACCTATATGTTGATACTCCTGTTCACATAACTGGTGAGTTTGAGAATTACTTGGATGCTCTTGCTGCAATGGAGACAGATTCGGAATCAGAAAATGAGCACAGTATCAAAAGCGACCTAGGTGTCTTCGGTGGTGGGAAATGTGGAACAGATTCTGATGCAAACAATGGGCAGATTGACATTGAAGGCCTGTCTTCAGATTCGCAGCTGTTGGCAGTCTCCACTGTTTTTGATTATGGGAGTAGTACTTCAATGAGATACATGTTGTCTGGGTTCTCTTGCTCCGACAAAATAAGCAACACAGCTGATAATGTTCCAACCAACACCGAAGAGACAGCTGAAGCATTCACTAGTACAACAAATTTTGCAAGCAAGGATGAGACCTATTCCATTCAACTGCCTACACATACTGATATTCAAGGATCTAGTTCTGCTGGGCTTGTGCATGCAAATGATGCCATTGTTAACGAAAGCTTAGGAGCTTCTCCAGGAGAATATGAATTAGAGGAAGCTCTATCTGATAGTGATAGACCAGATTCTGAATTGTTCAGTACTGATGGAATTGGATTTAGTCGATCTATTTCTTTTGAGGTTGCTCCTGTAGATCATTCTCAAACAGACATAGTTTGCACTGATAGCCCTCTTGTGGATGAGCTGCATGGTGGGGATGAAGCTATCTCCTGCGATGCCATGATGCATCTTTCTAAAAATTTAGAGCCTGATCCTGAACACAAAAGCAGGTGTAATTATTTGGATCAACTGCATCAAACGGACTCTATTGAAGAAAATGCTGAGGAAAATTCAGCCCCTCTGGCAATGATTTCACTGGAATCAACTATCATGCCTTTGAAACAACAATCTGATAGTGTTCAGTCAGACACAGGTGTAAATTCAGATAATGGTCTGCTTCCTGACATGATTGAGGTTTTGAGACCTGGTAATTCAGCTCCTGCAGCTGATGTCGTTTCAAACGTTATGGTGAACTCAGATTGTGCCATGCCCTTGATGGAGAGTTTACATTGTCGGTGCACAAATGAACGACTATCTAAGACAGTACATGATGTTCCAAATGTTGGACAGAACTTGGATGACATAAGTGAGTCAAATCTGGCAAAAGTCTCTGAGCCAGCTGCTGGTAAGCAAATAAGAGAGCTTTCTCACAAGGCATATGAAAACGGAAGCGCTGCTGTTAAGCTTGATAAAAAAGCTAATTCCTTGGATGTTTCGGACCTTAAGGGTCATATTGGCAAGGCTGATCCACCTACAAAAGCTGTCTTTTCTGCTCATGTTGCTGCTTCTACTGCCTGTGACACCACCTTTCATGATGACTATGACAACATTGGTTATGTACCCTCAAATTTAATAGTTCCTCCATGTAGACCCCCAATGATTTCTGAAGAGCATCATTCTGCTAGCAAGATTCCATATGAGCAAGCACAGAAATTTACTAAAAGAATTTACCCAGAAAGTTCCATTTTGTCACAGGCAAAGAGAGATCAAGGGAAAGCGGTGGATTCAGATTCTATGGTCAGCAAACCAGGGTCTTTCAACTATTCCCATAAAGAGGATGTTGCTAAGAAGTCAATTTTGACAAAGCCAATGGACACTCCTATTTTAGGTGAGTTCACTTTCTCGCCATTGTCTCTTGTGGTTGATCTAGATCTTGAGTCAAAACTTCTGTGCTCAACTCATCTTCCAGGGACCAAACATGATGTTCCTGCACCTCCTAATCTGAATTCAGAAACTCATTCAGAACACTTGTTAGAGTTACCAAGTAATCAAATTCAGGGGGAAAGTCCTCCTGGGGATGACGCATGTTCTGATTCATCAAGTCTCTTGTCTGGTAGAGCACAACCTCGCATGGATCAAGAAGTATGCTTTGCACTTCATGAACTTTCTCCTGGAGATCTTCCAGGTCAACATCCAATTCCATCAGTGGATGTCTCTGCACAATCTGTTGACCAAGAGATTGACCAGGTTAAGCACAGACTATCTTCACGTCCTTCAGATTTTGGATTGGTGCATGATGCAACTCATTTAAGAATAGTTGAAATGCCCCCATTGCCACCACTTCCTCCAATGCAGTGGAGGATGGGAAAGGCTCAACTTGATTTCCATTCACAAACAGAATTGGTTGGGCATACTGAAGAATCATTCCCATTGACATCAGAATATAGAGCTGATAGGAAAAGTCAATTGGATTTTCCTGCACCTGAAATACAGAGAGGAGAGTCTAGAAACATGTACCCTCCCTTGGAAGCTGTGGAAAAGAAGCAGCATCATGTTTCTGATAAATCAGCTGATAGTCTGGTGCAGCCCACTGGTTTTGTAGTGGACATATCAGGCATGGCTAATGCCACAAGTATTCTGTGCCCTGGTACTAGTTTCGAGAATCTGCAATCCTCTCCAAGTTCTGTTATTGAGGCAATATCTAACAAAAGACAAGAATATGGTTCTCCTGAAAAGGATAATGACAGAGAAGGGTCCAGGAAACCTTTTGCAGGCATGCCTCGTCTTGAGCAGACAGTTTCTGGGCATGATCTGATGTCTTCACTTGATAATCAAGCTGAGCCCTCAGACGCTTACATGGTGGATACAGATAGAGAGGGTAATATATGTCAAGCAAGTTTGCCTGAATGTGGGCTGCAGGCTGAGAATTCCATTGGCATGTCTGTCACCCGGACAGCTAATGGGCAAGAGCAACCTTCAAATAACAAGGAAAAGCAACCTCCAGATGACATAAAAGGGCAACCTCCAGTGAATGCTGAAGTCCAGCATCCAATTGAGGCAGTAGAGCATCCTCTGCAAGATTTGACAACATTAGGAGGAGAAATGCGACTGGCATCTATTCCATCCATCCAGCACTGTTTGCCTATTTCAGAAGCAGTCCCTCTGTCACGTTTGAAGGCACCATCACTCAGTGCAATCAGGAAGGCAAATGTCAATCCAGCCATTGAGAATCCAAGACCTGGAGATCCTCTCATTAATGCGGTCGCTGCTCTTGACAAAAGCAGGGTAATAATGCTATGCATTCAATTCACTTAATGTGCTCTTTCTGAAGTCCGATAGTTGTCAAATAACATCTTTTTCTTTTTCTTGTGATAATCAAAAGTAACTTATTGAACTTTCTACAGTTGAGAAAGGTGAGCAAGCTAGGCCGCCCTCAAGTTGGACCCAGGCTAGATGAAAGAGATTCGTTGCTGGAGCAAATACGAACCAAGGTTATAACCTCCTATTAGACAATTGCAAGACAACACTTCCCACTCACTTTAAATTCTTAGTTACCATTATCTATCATTGAGCTGCAAGGGCGCGGACTTTAAAATGAGATCTTGTTTTGCTTCTCACAGTCGTTTAACTTGAGATCTGCTGGGGGGACAAGACCAAGCATTCAGAGAATCCAAGGTCCTAAGACAAACCTAAGGATTGCTGCCATCTTGGAGAAAGCTAATTCAATTCGCCAGGTATCTCTCTCTCTCTCCCTCCCTCCCTCTGAAAACACGAGGTCACAGACAATCACACACAAACACAAACACACGCAAATGTCTTGCCTGGATGGTGTAAAAAGAAGTACTTTTAAATAGGCAACTGTTGGAAGTGATGAAGAAGGCGATGATGATAATTGGAGCGACTCTTGAGAAGCTTACCATGACTAAAGCAGTACCCATCCTGGAAAGCAGTTAAGATTATGGTAGCTGGAGTAAATCTTGGTAAGAACTTTTTCTGCAAACCAATAGTCAGCTGAAGGTGAAGACAGTAATCTTTTTAGTCCCTAATTCGCGAGAGCTCTTTAAAACAAGTATTTAGAGAGAGGTATTCCTTGAGGAAAAGAAATACCTTCTACGGAATGGCATATTCTGTTCCTCTTTGATTTAGTGTTCCTGTTTTGTATATCCTCCCGTTTGTCTTGTATTTTCTCACAAGATGAAGGTGCACTAAACCGCACATACGTTTCTGCTATCGAAGGAGTCCAGTACGAGGCAAAACGGTCAGAACATCTATTTCTCAAGGCTTATCATGCAATCGCTGTACAGTACAATAATTGAGCTATATGTCCGTCATGAGCATACCATCAGATAAGATCTTGAAACGTGTATAGTGTTGTTAATACGATATCTGGTAATGCATGTATATTACGTGGGCAGTTTTGGTCGTGTGTAATTTTTCATATGATGAATTCTAAAGCAGAGTTTGTTTTTCTTAACGTGGACCAATTCGGATGTGTACACAAATATTCTTGCATCTAGATGATTTCGTTCGGAGACAAACAAGGGTCCAATGCATGTTACTTCATAATGCATGTACACGAACAATGGATTTTTACATACTGTTACTAGAACTTTTTACTTCTTCAGTCAGACTGATGCTTCCCTTTCTAATCCAAGATGGAAAATCCTAATTCAGACTGCAAATTGTTTCGTCTGAAAAGAATGTAGCTCCGGCTTATTTGTCAGAGCGCAAAAAGTTCGGTTTAGCACCAACTCCAACTCTTGAAGCGGCTCAATCCCGTATGTTGTTTGGAGCCAACTGGATTATAATAAATTGTTGTAGTATACTTAGAGGATGATTAGTGAACTAATATGGATGCTAATTGTGAAAAAAAATTGTGTGTTTTGTAGTGACCAGTAAAAATGAGTTATTAGTGATTATTTTGTCAACTTATATACTAATTGAAAGTTTATGCATAAAGAAGTTTAAAATTTATTTTTAAAATTCCTTTTTTGGATGGAAAATTTAGGCATTTTTCTTAATTTTTTTTCTTTGTTATGTGCGAAAAGCATTCGTAAAAAATTAATTATTTTTTTTAAAAAAATTATTCAAGTGATTAGTGATATAAAATTTAAATTTTCATATAATATTAATTTTAGGCAAAACAATTCATAAAAATGAAACCTTATGGTAAGCATATTTATGAAGTTGATAACTAACAATTTGAAAGAATCGTTAAGCTGTTGAATGTGTTAATGATTCCGCTATGCACTTTTGCATTTATTGCGTTTTCAAGGTGCACAGTTGTGGTTACCACAATCCTTGTAGTTAAATGCATTATGTCAGATATACATTGGTAAAAAAGTATGCGCATAATAAAAAGTAAAAGGAAAACATACAATAAATTTTAAAACTTACACTTTGTCTCATATTTTTTTTTTTATATTATTTAATTATAAATTATAAATTTTTAATTTAAATTAGGGCTATAAACGAATAGAATAGATGGTGAATCATACAGTAGAAGTCTGTTTATATTTGTTTATTTAATTAAATGAACGAATATTAAGTTAAATGAATGAATATGAACAAAATGTCGTTCATACATTTATATTCATAAACAGTTTAGTTAATATTCATTTGTATTTGTTTGTTTATTTGTCTATTTGTTTTCTCATTTTTTTTTATTTTTTTATTTAATTTATTTCTAATATTTACTTTTTTTCATTCATTCATTTGTTTGTTTATATTTGTTTACATTGCTCATAAACACATTTATTCATATTGCTCACAGACATTTCATTTAATGGTGTCCATGAACGTGGTTCATTTGGTCAGTTATTTTTGTTCATGACGATGTTATTGTTAATGAATGAATAAAAACACGTTCACTTATAAACAAAAGAACATGAAGAGAGAAAATGTATTTTTTAATTGTTTGTATTTATTTAAAGTAAAACAAACGAATGTGAACAAGGTCTTTTTATGTTTGTTTAGTTAGTTTACAACCCTAATTTAAACTGTATGATAGTCATCTTTCAATAATTTTAATTTCTCCAATAATTTTTTATAACTACTATATATTTTAAATTATTTATTTTCTTCTCTACAAATGCAATTTCCTCCCTATATATACAAATCAATATTTTCTAAATATAAAAAAGTTTTGAAATTACTGGAACATAGTTATCATGTAGTTTAAGTTAAAGATTTTTTTGTACACAAAATAGGTAATACAATATATAATGTTTAAGGAGTTAAAATCATAATATAGTTGTAAAGGAGTTCCAACTTGTTGGGCACCGATAGGCAACTCAATCCAGTATTGTGGCATTTTGGGAATATTATAAAGGAAGGGGGAGAGGAGGGATTTAATCCCTGGCCTTGGTCAAGGATCTCATATCCCTTTACCACCTAGACTTAGGCGGTGAGACTAAATTAAGGTTTAAAAAGTTGTTCTCAGATAGTGTAAAGAAAATAAGGATAACATGTAGATTTTTTAAAATAGTGAGGTAAAATGTAAGTTAGATTAAATGATATCAAGGTTACTACAATTTTCTTAAAGGAAAATTCACTATATAGACCGAAAATTTAAAATGTGAGCATGATAAATATGTTTATCACTTGTTTGGAGAACTTGCAAATTCCAACAAATGAGATTTGAAAGGAGTATAATTAGATCAATATCAACAAAATAGACAAGTAGACAATGGCTTAGTGTCGCGCTAGTGAAATACTCATGCTTTGACACTTAAATGTCAAATTTTACAAAACGGGTGGCCAAGAAGGTAAAAAAACTGGACAATTCCCACGTTAGCCTTGGTGGACGTACGTCAGGGACAGAATGCATGATAGTGTCCGCTCTCCGTTTGGTATCTTTTTTTTTTTTTTCAAATCCAATTACTTCTTTTAAAATTCACATTTAATTGAAAAATAATTATATTTTTTCTAAAGATATTTCATAAAAATATTATTTTTGAGAGTTTTATTTTTCATATTTTAAAGGAATTAAATTGATTACCATTTTTTTATTTTTACCATCAAACAATTATCTTATTTTATAAAATTTCTTTTATTATTTCAATTGCTGGGATCCAAATCAGTTACAATTTTTTACATTTTCACACTAAGATATTAATATTTTAACCAACACATAAGCTGAGATAATATAAAAAAGGAAAAATGATGTCTATGTTTTTATTTTTCATTAGAAATTATACACCATAATATATGACATTGGACATCACCATAGATAAAATTAGACATTCTTATTGATTATGTTAAACGCTAATACATAACTTATTTGCATGAAAATATAAAATTGTCATCTTTTTTTAATAATGTTTTTTTAATATCCAATTATATTTATGAGGTATCTGGTTTTATATAAAATGAAGGAAACATGCAGAGTGTCATAATTAAACACTTGGACACCACAATCATATAGATTGTATATTTCCTTACCAGATTTAGATACTTAACCCATCATACTAGACATTCAATCACCATAAAGAGACATAACTAGACACTCCTATTGATTATGTTAAACACTAATACATAACTTATTTGCATGAAAATATAAAATTGTCATCTTTTTTTAATAATATTTTTTTAATATCCAATTATATTTATGAGGTATCTAGTTTTATATAAAATGAAGGAAACATGCAGAGTGTCATAATTAAACACTTGGACACCACAATCATATAGATTGTATATTTCCTTACCAGATTTAGATACTTAACCCATCATACTAGACATTCAACCACCATAAAGAGACATTTGGACACTTTAATCCAATACTTGGGACACTATACCCAAACGGGTAGACTAGACATTTTTCTACTAGATTTAGACACTTAAACTATTATAGTAGACATCCAACCATCACATTTAGGCACTTGGACACTGGAAAATTTTCTTTTTCTTTTTTTTTTTTAAAAAAATATGAAGTTAGACATTTTGTACGTAGGATAAAAATTGGTGATCTAATATCAATTTTTATATATGAGATGTTTAATTCTATGAATAAAATGTCCAATTATATCTACATGGTGTGTAGGATATATAAAATGCATGGTTAAATTCCACTTATCGTCCCTAAATTGTATCCAATATTGCTAATTCATCCATAAACTATTAAATATTGCTTAATCGTTCCTAAATTATATCTAGTGTTACTTAATTGTATTGCAGTCTATCTTACCGTTAAAGATTGATGGAAAAGTGATATCACATCAGCAATCACATCATTTTTTTATGCCACATCAGTGGTCATATCGTTTTTTCGTCAATTCTTAATGGTTGTAATGGGCGATAAGACGATTAAGCAGCATTGGATACAGTTTAGGGACAATCAGTGGAGTTTACCCAAAATGTATTTTAAGTTCATCTACATGTAGACAAGATACAATCATATAGGAAGCTATAAAAACATGACATAATTTTTCAATTAAATATCCTTTAAAATAACATTATTATACTCCAAATTAATGGTAAAATTTGAATAATCAAAGTATTTTATCCTCATCGCTAGAAAAACAACTTACAGACATTTACATGCTAAAAGTAGATACTCAAATACCAAATGCAGACATTGGCAACCCAATTTCAGACACTCTAAGGTAGACACTATTTACATACGGTTAAATACTAACGCTGTTAATTTATTCGTTAGTGGCAAATGTCCGCTCTAGTGGACAATATCGTATCTCTAAAAACTTAACCTCACTTATGTAGAGGAGCTTTCATGAGTAAATTGCATCTATGGACCCTAACATTTTATTATTATACTGTTTTGAGCCCTAACCTCGATTTCTTGTATGGAAGGTCACTAACCTCATTTAAGTGTTATATTTTAGATTTTCTATTAACTTGAAGCATTAAATTGGACGAAATGAAAAATGAAAAATTAGTTTTAATCCATGAAAACTTTTCATTCGCCTTAGAAACTTTCAAACATTTTTATCTAACAATCCAACTACCATCTTAATGTCCGTCTCTTCGGTCATTGTATTCCGCCACATACTAACCTCTCAACCACGCCACCGCCTAAACCTGTCTCTATTTCTCTCTGCCTCCGTCTGTTGCCATCAGGTGTATGCTGGGAAAGCCTGAAATGTAAAGAGAAATGGGCTAAGGGGACCCTGAAGTGTTTTTGGGGAGAGGTCCTCTGACACTCAAACTAGTGTGGTGGCTCAGAAGAGGATAACATCAGAGGGAGAGAAGGAGAGGGCATTTTAGTCTTATCTTACAATGTACTTTACCCCCTTAACACATCAAACCCACCTGCTTCCGATCACTCACAATTCCAAAATAATATTCTCCCAGAAAGACCTTTGCTTTATGCAAATTTCCATTTCCATGCTCAACCATCTTCATTTCTCATTTCAAGATGAAAACTTGACCAAATCGGCACCACCCGCCTATGGTGGAGACGCCCTCCCCAAGTAGCTGCTCGCCATTGGAACGCCGCTGCCTTGACGTTAGGTGGTGGGTACTGGCATTCCCCCACAAGACCCTCTTTGTCTTTCTTTGGCCTGCCTTCTTCTTCGTCTCCATTATTGTCTGGCAGCGAGACATCGTGTGTCTGTTCTTCTCCATCTTCAGTTTGCTTGGCGGCATTGATCGACACATACCCAGGTCAAACACCTCCGACTCTGTCGTGATCGTCGAGTAGATCATCCAAGTCATCACCCACCCATTAATCGCGCATCATTCATTCGATTCTTAGGGGAGCCATAGCGACACTGGCGGGAGCAACGCCGATCTGAAAGCCCCAATTTCTCAAACGATTCAACTCACGTTGCCCCAGAAAAATTAGAAACCCAGAACGAAGAAGAACAGATCTTCAACGATCATGAGCTTTCAAGATGAAAAGGCATCTTCATCTAGCACCTGGACATGATGAGACCTTCGCTCAAGTTGTTCATGGTTTTGGGCTTAATATTGTCAGTTCTTCCAAGACTATTCATTCCCTCATAACAACAGTGGCCCTTTTTCACAAAATGGGAACAATTGTAGAAGTAGTAGAATAAAAGCAAATGGGAAAAGGAGAAATCAGGAACAGAACAACAACAACTACAGCAATAGTCTTCTTGGCTTAGTCCAATTCCAAGTTCCATGTTTTTTTTTGTACAAAACAAAAATAGATCCCCTTTTTGCTTTTGCTTTTATTGAACCAGTGATGTGTTTTTTTGTTCATTTCGAAAGGCCATCTTTAAAACATTTTTTTTTGTTTATTGCATTGCTGCCCTTGCTTACCTGTGCGTAGTGGGGGAGGGGAGGATGACAACGGTGATGAAGGAAGGGACAGAGACAAGCTTGAGAGGTTGAGAGGAGAGGCGAGGCGAGGGTGAAGAAAGCAAGGAAGAAGAAGAAGACTTGGTGGTGGGCATTTGAGGTTAGCGCACGGCGGAATACGGTGCTTGGAGAGGGATAAGGGTGTGACAAACATTAAGATGGTAGTTGGATTCTTAGATAAAAAAAGTTTGAAGGTTTTTAAGTTAAATGAAAAGCTTTCAGACATGGTTATTAAAATCTAAACTTAAGTCTTAGAAATTTACCTTTCTATGACTCTGAAAACAAAAAATGTTTTAAGTCTTAGTATAAACTTATATGTAAATAGAAATAAGTAGAATCTTGATTTTAGTCTTAGAAATTTAGAAATTTTATGATTTTACATTTCTATATTATTATGTCAAATTTACTGAAATTGGGCTAAAAAATGATAATAAGCAAAAAATATACTCCCTCTGTAAACAAACTAAAAAATGATAACAAGCAAAAAATATACTCCCTCTGTAAATAAAAAAAAAAAAACAACATTTCCTAATTTAGTAACCTTTTATGTCCAATTTACTATTTTAACCTCATAATTGTTGGGTTTCGGGAGCCAAACAGCGCAGCGGAATTTAACTGAAACCCTCCAGGATCCAAGTGAAACGGGGGTAAACCGGGTGTTCGAAAATTTCATACCTAATTTTCGGTTGAGATTTCTCACTCAACTGTAGAGTCGAATCATAAAACCTGAACAGTTGACGTGTTCAGGCTCTCTATGGTATCCACACGAGCCTCTCGGGATCACCACGCTTCCACCGAGTCCCGGCAGATGCGTTTCTCTTGCTCTCGCAGTGCTAGCTTGCGTCCTCCAAGGAATTGCAAGAGAAGAGTGCGGCTGTCCTTTTGGGAGGCTAGGGCAAGGAGACCTGCGAATTTCTCACTTAAAAGTTGTATTTATAGTGAGACTCAACTTCTAGGCCTAATGGGTTTCAAAGCCCTAATCCAATTAGGATTTAATTTCGGGCTTAATAATGGCTCAACTCTTTGGCCCATTATTAATACAAAATTAAAGTGAAGCCATAACTCAAATAATTAGCCCATGCACTCTAATGATCCAAATAGCTCTATGTGTGCGACCCAATAGGCTCTTGCCATGTTGGCAATGATCATAAATCACATTTATGATCATAAGCAATGAGCGGTGTCTAGCAACACATCATTGCTACCCAAGTGACAAGATTGTCGGTGAATCGACTAAACCTTTATGATCATCACCGATATATGTCATTGTCCCTTTGTCCAAGATATCAAGACTAACCACAAGACATGGAATGTGTCACTCTCGTATAGCCCAATCTTTGGTTTCTTGATTACCGAGTAGACTAACTTAAACTGATGACATTGATATCATATATCAACTCATCGGAGCATGACCATGCATTTTCTAAGTCTCACTCTATCAAGGGGCCCAAAGATATCACTTCCGTTACATAGGAGGAACAAATCCCATCTTGATCATACAAATCCCTCCGCATGATATGTGACATACCCAATGACCTCCTTCAAGTTCACTCAATTACGAGCAACAAAGGAAAGTATCAAAGTATGTGACTCACATGTAGGGAACCTTGCTAATCTTAGGTCGAAGGACTACATATACCATGATCACTATGAGAATCACTTATGACACTCATATAACGATCCATGAAGTGTTCTCATGGTGGGTCGGTCCAGTACACAAGTTCTCCAACTTGTACCCATATGTAGACTACATATCTCATATTAGTCTCCACATATGCTAGTCATTATGTATTATTGCAACCCGCTCCACAATAATACTAGACTAGGGACGTTTAAGAATATCATTATTCTAGGGTTACAATTATGTTTATTACGTTACGCAGAAACAAAATAACAAACAAAATTGCTGGATTAATGCCTCAATAAAATATCATGACTCAATGTGCAAAAATACAATCATCTCATGATTGGCCTTTTGGGCACAATACTAACAATAATCTCTTACTCATCTCTCACCCTTCCCTTGCACAACAGCCACCATTGCAGGAAAGGGGATTGGCGAATTTCTCTGGTCTTGCTCATGTACAGCGAATTGGCGAATCGAAGACACAATCACCATGAATATATTAGTGAATCTCTCGGCAAATCGACGATGAAATGGTGGTAAATTGATGGTGAATCTTTCTGTGAATTGACGGCGAATCTTTCAGCGAATCGAAAATGCTTGCCAAAGAGGGGAATCTCTTTGTGAATCGACTGGTGAATCTCTCGATGAATCAAAGACTCTCAACCGGTGAATCTTTTGGCAAATCAAAGATGCTTGAAAACAAATCAACTGGTGAATCTCTCAACGAATGAAAGACGCTCGCCAGAGAGGAGAGAAGATTCGCCGATGGGTCAAGTGGTGGGTGAGAAGGCATTGACAGAAAGCTTATGGGAAGTGGACCGAAAGGCAAAATGGGAAAAAATGGGACAAAAAATGAAAACCTTAAAATTTGTGCTTGGAGAAACATTTCAATTATACTCCATTCGTTTTAATTTAAGTTAATTGACTTTAAAATAACTTATTTTTATTCTTACATCTTTTTTATTTGAAACTAATTTTATTTAAAAGATAGTTTTATGTACTTGTAATAATAAATTGAAAATACAATTTTTGTAATCTTACAAATTTTTATAATTTTTTTTAGTTTAAGGCATTAAAAAGGAAAAAATTATAAAAATTTAACAGCATCATGAAAATTTACTTTCAAATGGACTATTATATCTACATAATATTGGTTTTTAAATGAAATAGGTTTTAGGGAAAAAAATGTAAAAATAAAAATAAGTCAATTGACTTAAGTTAAAATGAATTGGCTGTAAAATGGGACCGAGGGAGTATGGATTTATTACTCAATTCAATCTTTATACAATCAAACTCAACTCATTCAGGATTAAAATTAAAAAAAAAATAAAGATAACAGAAAAACACAAATCATTTATTGTTTTTCCCCTCATGCTCCCAGTGTCACTTGATTATTCTTTTTCATTATGACTTTAATATTCCTGGTTATCAAGTCTATGTAGATGTGGATGTAGCTAAAGAAAATGCTAATAATGATACAAATATTTACATAAATGAGTTTAACCTATTAAATGATAAAACTATAAAAGAAGAAGACGGAGATATGAATTTAGAAGATAATAATATTAATACTATCATTAGTCATAGTGTTTGATGTGTTTTATTAGATAATTAAGATGTTTTCAACTTTTCATTTTTGAATTGTAAACTTGAAAACTTGTTTTTTTTTTGTATTATATGTTCATGCCATAACATTTTTTATGATGTTAAAGTATTAGTAAGTGAAAAGATTATATAATATTAACTTTCTAAGATAATTTAGATGATTATATTTCATCTTTTTCTAAAATTTTTTTTGTAAAATCTTATGACTCTATGACTTTTTATGACTTTGTGTTTACGACTTTACAACAATGAAAAAACCAAAATAACTCTAGATAGAAACCTAACTTTGATAACCTTGCTTTCAAAGATTAAAACTAATTTTTCACTTTTCTTTCCGTCCAACTTAACACCTCAAATTAATGGAAGGTCCAAAATAGGACACTTAAACAATGTTAGAGATATTTTAAACAAAAAATTAAAGTAAGAGTCGAAAATAATAGAATGATAAATAATTAGGGGCCACGGTGCAATTTACTGGGAGTTTCATCCGTTCCCTTCATTTTCTTGTACTTTATACTTTTGGCTTTGAAGATATAATAACAGGTGAGGATGAGCAAAAATTCAAACGACGAGCCCTAACGCCGTCGTTTTCACGTTTTCGTCGTCTTGTGTCGCCAATTTCTGCGCCCGACGTTCACTTTATAATCGGAAAGGGAAAATAAACCCTTCCGACCTCACATTCTCTCTCTTCCCTCTTCCGCCTTCAGACTTAGCGGCAGGCCCCAGAATCTGGTTTCAACTAGCGCTTCAAGGACGCAAGCCCTCGTCGCGAACCCCGCAAGCATTCGGGGAGGATGGAGATGCAGACTAGCACCGAGAAAGAGTCCAATCCGCGAATTCCCTTGTCCGAGGTTGTCTCCGATTGCGTGAAGCGATGGTTCAAGGACACGCTTAAGGAAGCGAAGGCTGGAGATGTTAATATGCAAGTTTTGGTGGCTCAAATGTACTACAGCGGATATGGGATTTCTAGAGATGCGCAAAAGGTTTGTTCTTTCAACTCCCTCAATTTTCCCACATGAAGATGATACCTCCAAACCTAGGGCATGGAATAGTTGTTGAATTTTAGAGGATGGGGAACTTAGCTTACTCGACCTGAGATGGTTGGGCGAGAGTTCACAGTTGGAACGTAGTCTTGATTCTTTTGCATTCCCTTAACATCACAGGAAGGTTATTGAGACAGGTTAAGGGATTTTTAGTTTTGTGTTTTCTTGCCTATTTATATTTTCCTTTTGAATCTCAGGGAAGGATTTGGATGACAAGAGCATCAAAAACTCGATCTTCAGTATGGAAAGTTAGTGATAAGCGTCCAGGTTGAGTGTCATCACTGCTGTCATTTAAGCTTTCTCTTGCTATGTGATTATAATACTGTTTCATCTTCAAACTTGTCAGGTTATAATGCAAGCGATTCAGATTCAGAAGAAATTGATGGTGATTCTTGAGATTGCTTGGTTTTCTATTGCATGTGCTGATGTGAGTAGGCGCCTGTTTTATTCCTGGCCTTTCTTTCCTTTTATTGCTCTTGCCCCTGCTCTTTTTTGCTGGAAAAACCCCATCTGGGAAAGTACTTGCCCATTTTGTTGCTATTGTTTACTTTAAACTATTCACTTCCATAATTCTGTATTGAACTATTTGGAAGTTCAGTTGTCTTATATTGCTCTGTCTTGTTCCACGTATGTGTTGTTTCACTCGCTCTGCCTTTTCTGTTTTCACTGTGTTGTTAATCTCCACCTGTTTCCCATGACAAGAATCGATTCTGTAACAGTATGCAAAGTTTCTTGTGCTGGATACGAAGTCTCTTCAAGCATAAAAGATATAAAAGCCTCCTATGCTTTTCTTTTTCCTTTTTTTTTTGGTTTTCTTAATTAGCAAAACAATAACCTAAGTTAGGTTCGGATTTGTTCTTTGTTTTTTATTCAGTTGAATGCACTTATAATGGAATAGGCTAGGTTCTTTGTGCGGTTGTGTGGTTTGATTACCTCCACTTTTGTAGGCTGAGGTTAAAAACTTTCATGCATGGAGATCTCAGTTGTAAGCTCTAATTCTGTGACTCAATTAGGATCATGTGATGCATATATCAATTTTTTCGAATTTTCACTTACACCTTGACGTTCTTACCCTCAGCTCAATGGGCACCTTCATAATTTTGGTGACTGGGTTACTGCCAATCTTACAAGCTCTCCTCTGTGTAGTTGATTTTGCTTTTCCGTAAGGGCTAAGCATTATTCCATATATGAGAAATATGAAATTTTGCTAGGTCCTGTTTCCTGTTTGTCAAATTATTAGTTTTCAAGGACAGGGAAAAATAAGTCAGATTTCCAGTATAGCTTGTGCTGTTTTCAAATCAGAGTGAGGTCTAGAGGTTCGAAGCCCTGGCTAGAGCATGGAACTCCAACTGCATGACAATTGACAACACATGATTGTCTGGTAATTCTTCAATCTGGCAGTGATGCAAAAGTTGCAGCATAGAACTGCCCAGAAGAAAGCAGTCAGATATGGTCAGCGTGTGGATCTGAGGGACCAAATTGGCGAGCTGAGAGTAGGAAGAAAATTTTGTAGGAGGGGAAGGAAGAAATAAGGTCATTGTGTAGAAGGGGGGTGAAACTATTTCTTGCCACAGAATGGGCTGAAAGGCACATTACATATTATGTGGTTAAGTAAGTTGGAAGAAATAGATTAACTAGATGCATTCAGCCAACAAAATGGAGGGATAATTGAACTCAATTTCATGGATAGATAAACTTCTTATTGCCATCTTCAGTCTAGAATCTTTGAGATCATGCTTCTTGTTGTTGGAGATATTTACTTTATGTTTAATTTTGAAAGGCACCACTGAAAAAAGCCTAACCTCAGTAATTTAGTGAACAGATGTCACCAGGATCTTACATTTAAATCATGGGCTTATGATCAGTTCTACTAAGGCTGAGGCTCTTAGCAATAGCAGCAGGCTTGTGATCAAAGAAAAACTAGTTTGAAAGATACAGAAGAAAGAACCCTTGAAACCATTTGTTTGCGGAGAAAATCACTTTTTTTCTAACAAAAAACTCAATTTTGTAGCAACTCAAGCATTTCACTTGACCCCAAAAGAGTTGACATGTCAAACTGCCACATTTCACTTAGAAGAAAAGAGTTGTTTTAGAGATAAATGGAGCAACAAGATCAAAATCTATACACTGCTTGAATGGTTCTGTTTCACATTATGATGAATAGGGAAATAAACCTATTAGAGTCTTAATTACAAACAAAAGCCTCGAGCACAGTAGTTAGTAGCTGAGAGTGACATCAAGATCCCACTACTAACTTCAAACAGAGGCGTTCACATAATTCTCTAGTAGGGGGCTCCACAGGTCTGTTATTGCTGCAGCGACAAGTCAGTTTAGCTCATTCTCAAGTAAACTAATCACCGGAGCACAATGGTACCCCATAAGGACATGAGTACCTTAACAAAATCTATATACCATGACCCATACAGGACTGGTAACACTAGAGGCTGGGTCAGTAGGATCATACTCTATGAATAAGACAATAAGAGTGAGATTCACTTCATATCTCAGTAAGGAGTCCCGTAAAACAGTAACAGTAGCAGTAACATCAGTACAAGCTTCACAAAACACTGATAAATTCCTAGTCATAGGAAGTGATTAATTTCTACTGTGCAACTATCTGTCTACATCTTGTTCCCTCGGCAGAAGCTTGTTTATGGCATTTAACTTACTCCAGCTGCTACAGAGTGTAACAAAGTGGTCGATTACAAGCAATCCAGCAATCAACAACCCTTTAGAAGAAGATACAAGTTATCTTGTGACCAGAATAATCTCATATGTTTCTCATCCTGTAATTGCAGGTTTTAGTCTCACATGCTATGCAATCAAAGGCTCTATCAAGCCATTTCAGTTGCTTTAAAAAGTCAGCATACAAACTAATAGAATCATCCTCAATTTTTTTACCTATGAACACCTGCTTACTCTACAGTGTTTTCCTTAAATCAGTAACATGCTTAACAGTAGCTTAAGCTTACTCTTGTAAAGAAAATTCAAGCTTCGTAGAACAAGAAATCACAACAAAACCCACACCCAAATTCATGTTTACTCTGAGAGTCCAGACGAGAGGAGCTTTGCACGTGTATTATGAATAAGAGGGTGGATTTCTGGTAGGAAGAAGAAGGCTTATAGCCTTGACAAGTTGGCTGCGTGTTGACGGTTTTTTGGGTAAGGACCAGTTAACTTTTGTTTCAACAGTAGTTAACCTGGAACTCAACAGTTGAAGTCACAAGGGCTCTTCAACTTCTAGCATTTAAACTCAACAGGTTAGCTTTCCTAAACCACTAGAGTAGCCCCTAATGTCTACTAATCCGAGGGCAGTTTAACAACACCTGGACTACCAGTGACATAATTCCTTAATTCTTTCCTTGCTGCAATGGTTTCTGTTTCAGTAGCATGAATTAGCCAACATATTGTTTCACTGCTTCAATAACAGATAAAATAGTAAAATCACCTCACTGTATTTAATCTCCCTAACAGAAACTTTTCAGTCACTTGGTCTCATTTTCAGTTTATTCTATTAGTCGAATATAGAACTTTCCCATTTAAGTTTGGGAAATATTTGGCTAAAGACAGTAGGAGAGTTGCAGTCCTCCTCACCTTTAAACGTCTGGTCCTCCAAATTTGTCATCAACTCTGCAAACTGCTCTGGATACTGCTTCACTCTAAATTTCTGCCTTGCATGCTGGGGTTGATAATTATAAATCCTTTGTAGAATCATGCTTTGTAGTTTATTCAGGGTAATCCATTTGATGTCGTCTTATTACTCTGCTGCACTCCTAAGAAGAAAAAAGAGAGAGAAGAAAACTTCTGGTGATCTTGTTATATTTTCTTTGTAGGGTATGCTGGGTGTGATGTTCTGCCTGCATATTCCTGAAGTGACTGCAGCATAACAACCTCTGTTCTATTGGTTTTTGTTCTCTTAGCTTCGGTTTTTTGGTTCATTTAGGTGAGATATAGGGGTCAATCCCAAATGTGTAGCTTCACAAAATGACTCTCCACCATGTATTCCAGGGCATAATTACTTGTCTGTTGTGGGTTCTCAATGAAGGATGTATTTTTTTGGCAAATTTCCCTTTCTGTCTCAGAAAAACATAGTTGCACCTTGGGGGTGTAAATAATTAGTGTATAGAGTTGGAGTACCCATTCTGAATAAAGTGGGCACTGACATTAGCTCTTGTTGCGGAAGAAGATTTCGTGGCTGCTGCCTCTGCTCCTTGCATGGAACTTGGAACTGGAAGATCTCCAACCTTCGATTGGCGGAGCTTTATAAGATGCAGCAGGACAGAATTTGTGAGGACAAATTCGGTGAACAAACCTGGGAGGATACCCGGCCAAAAGGATAAAAGTATGGCAGGTGTTCTATGATTCCCTTCTATTATCCTTCCGCAAATTTTACGGAAAATCTCCAACCTTCGTTTATCCTTTTGTTTTGATGCTTAATCTATTCATATATGGATATTGTGAACATATGTTTAATTAGATATAGCGTATGACTCTCAAATTTACCCTTCACTATCCTGTATAATTTCTATCACATGCCTACCCTAAGTCACGTTTGGATTGCTTCTTCCAACGCTTCAATTTCACAGACGAGGTTTAGGAGCTGGAGCACCGCTTGGTCGGCAAGCCAGGCTTCCTCGTCTTCGCCACCGCATCTCACTGTACCAGACTTGCTCCTCTGCCACCGCTCCCATCTTCTGCTGCTAATCTTCCCGCGCATCATTCTTTCTGCTAGATTTGACATCTTGGAGGGCATGTTAATCAAGGAAGCAGAAGCAAGAATGTTACAGAGCAAGGCTGATGAAGCACGTAGACAAGTGGTGGAAGATCAAAGATCTAAAGGCCTTAGAAAGTCGATGAGCAATTTTGAAGGTGGAAACTATGGCGTTTGTTCCAGGAAGCTATGGCGCTATAATCACTAGCTTGATTTCAGGAGTTGTCATCGCCTCTCTCTGGATATGTTGGCGTACGGCTTCTGTTGCGTTGAAATTATTATTCCTTGGTTTCTCAATTTTGGATAAGATCTTGCTGTTACTTGCCTCCAAATTTTGCCCCGCTTCACCTCACGAACCGTTGTCACTTTCAGATTTTGCCGTCATTATCTGCCTCTAGATCTTACAATAGCTTACTTCTAGATTGCATTGCCGCTTGCATACAGATCACGTACCATCGCTCACCTCCAGATTTTAGTGTTGTCGCTTATTGGATCATGCTAATCTTTGCTTTCAGTCGCAAAGTAAATGTGCGACACAATGCACAAAAGTGTCTATAATAAAATGTAACTGTATTTAATATAATATGTGTAAGTGTTTGTAAAGTAATATAAAGATAATTTGTTATAATTAGAAATTAAAAGTGTCCGAAGTTGTAAGAATAAGTATCTGATTGGATATTAAAAAATATCTAAAGAAATATGTAAAAACATCTGAACCAACTTTCAAACAATTTATTATCTTCAGAGAATGGCTATTTGAGATAATAAAAAAAATGTCTGAATAAATATGTAAAAGTATTTACATAAAAATGTTAAAATGTCTAAAATAATATACAAATAAATAAATGTGTATGAATTAATGAATAAAGTAATGTCTAAATAAATATCTAAAAATGTCTAAAAGAAAATACAAAAGTGTCTTAATAATAACCAATAAATAAAATTTATTTTTTTGGGGAAACAAATCGCAGTCTTCTCCTCTTTTGCCTGATCGATCCAAATGATGGCAACTCTGTAGAAATTTAAGCTGATGGATGCGCAATGCGCCGTCACTAGAAGCCTTGCTCGAAGCCCCCTGTCGTCCACCTCTGCTGCCACAAAACCCTTCGCATGCTCCTTAATTGCTCCTCTGCCACCGCCAAACATTGTCATTACGGCTGACATGACGACCATGATAACGTCTCCGTTAACTCCCCCAGAAGCAAGGCCATCATCAATAGCAAGAAAGAGATAAAATTGAGGCGAAAACTGAATGAGTTATTCTTATCATCACCGCTGTTAGATGAAACAAAAAGTTACAGCCATAGAGATGGTAAGGTTGATTTATTACTAGACATGGGTGACGAAGAGCGACAACAGAAGCATTAAAGAGGGAGAGATGATTTAAAGTAAGAGGTAAATCTGTAAAATTACCTTCTATGTCTAAGTAAATATATGCTCATCTTATCCCCGGTGCTTAAACCATTTTTTTTTAACTAAACTTGTAAAAAATGTTTCGTTTTATTTCTCCACCTAGATGGCTAGATATGGTGCATTAACTTAAATGAGAGTTGTCAGACAAGAAGTAAAAAAAAAATGATAATTGAGACATTTATAAACTGTTAAAAAAATTTATATAAATTAAACTGGTTAGAGAACAGTTTAAATAACAATCTAAAAATTTAATACCAAGCCATTATTCTTGAATTTAATGGATTTCGTACATGGAGTACTAAAAGAAGCATTTAATAGGTTTTGGATTAGAAGGGACCGATTTATAAGTGCGGCACTGACATGAAATCAAATGTTAAATAAATGTGTTTACCTGACTTTTTGTTAAGAAATTTATTGCCATGGACAGGAAAATATCCATGGTCGGCAAAGTTCTTTTTCATGTGGCCCAAAGCTCTAAAATCTTCCAGATTGGTCCTTAATTTTAGGAAAAAATACTAGGACCTCTAAGGTTAGGTTGAACCTACACTTATATCCTCTCTATTTCAAATACTTACACTAACCCTCCTAAGCAATTAACTTCACCATCCACCCACCGTTATGAAGAAAAGACAAAAATATCTATTTCAGCCCTCTTAGCTTTCTGCCCTAAACATTTTGCCTACCGGCTTCTATATCTAACAAACTAAGCCGCATCTCCCTCCATGCCTCCCCTCCTCCTCCACCTCCGCCTTCGCCTCCACCCCCGCCGCCACTATCCGCCTCCCTCCAATGACCCTTGCCTTATCTCCATCTCCCTCCGATGATCCGTAGACGACTCGACTAACGTAACCAATTCAACTGACTTAACAGCAAACGCCCGACCATCGGAGTTGTTGGGGGCGAGGCTAACGTGGTCGAAAAGGCATCTATCATTTCCCTCTGCGCACTCAGCGGTGGAATCAAACGGGTCGAACGAATCAGACGAATTGATAGCGATGGAATCAGACGGAGACCATGACGACGCTGCGAATTGGGCGGACAGAGATCATGACGGCGCACCTCGATGACCCAGCACCACGACGTTGCGAATCGGGCAGACAGAGACCACGACAGCGCAAATCGGACGGAGACCACGAGAGCAGAGGAGGCGTCAGGAGAGGGCAGAGGAGGTGTCGGATTCTCCGCCTTCGACGATGAATGAAGATTAATCGGTTGATTCTACCATTCTATTCGGCAGATTTTCGAACCCAGGTTCGCCTCCTCTGATTTCTTTGTGTTCGAAGCCAGATTCATCTGCACCGCTCTTCGTCTCTTTGTCTCAACGCAGAATCTTCTTTGTCTATTCGTCTCAGCCTAGAATCTTCTTTGCCAAATTTAGGTTTGCCAGATTTGGGTTTTGGTTTTTGTTGTTTTGATATCTTAGATTTTATTTTTTGTTTATGAGTTTTGTTTTTCTTAAGTTGGGGGTAAATTTTTTGTAAATGAAGACTTGGAGGGTAAAATTAGACATTTTCCCTTTTATTTTTCAAACAGAATATTACGGTGTTAATTTTTTAGGTAACTGTAAGTATTTTTAAAATAAGGGACACAAGTATATGTTTGACCTAATCTCAGGGGGGTCTCGGTAATTTTCCCTTAATCTTAAAAGGTTCTAGTGTCTCTTCTTATAGTTTGTAATTGTTTGAGTACCATTTCAAGTTAATTTAGATTTCTAACCTTCACCATTTTGTTTGTCAGTACTTGCTCTTGTTACATCGAAATACTGACGTGTGGTCCTTGTTGTGTCGATTTGTGTCGTTAATTGGATTGCTGGTTTCGTTTAGCTTTTTGTTTGTCTTGCACCCCTTTTGTTTTGTTTGGAGTTTATTTCTAGTCAGTTCATTGTTCAGCTAATTTGTTGTCTGATATCATGTCTGGTTCAAAGAAGGATTGCCGAACTTTCAAGGGACCATTTTCTTCCTCAAAGCCCATTCCTTATTGTGGCAAGCAAAAGAAACCATTGCAGCCTGTAAACCTTTATTATAATTCCTTTGATATGGATTTTGGCAATTTTATTGTTGTGGGTTATGAAAATTTATTTAAAGTTGGGAGTATATAACACCTATTGTCCTTGAACTAAGACTATATTATGGATTTATCTTGAAAGTATAGAATGTTGCATTATTCGTCATGCTGTTACGTTGGCCCTTAGGAAGTAAAGAAATGAGTATTTAATAGGGGAAAGTTCACAGTTAATTCTAAACTTAGTAAAATTTTTTATTTGAGTTCTAAAACTTTATTATTTTCTAGTTCTGCCCTAAAACTATAAAAATATGTACATTTTCATAGTGCACAATCAGTCCTCCAATGATGTTGGGGGCGGTGGCCGAAGCGGGAGAGGCAGTGGTAGCTGTAGTAGTCGACGATTGGCTGGACGAGGAGGCCGTCATCATTATCCCCCGGTGATGGCCCATCATCATTATCCCCCGGTACATCCCCCCACCACCATTGAAACCTCCACCACCCAAACTCAATCCGTTGCCACCCGCGCTTCCTCCGTTGCTGGCGCCACAGGTGGAGCCTCCGCTGGTATTGTCCTTCTTCCCTTTCTCTATCAAGCTCTTTTCGCCCTCCATCTTTCTGTACTTCCTACTCTGCAGTGGCGTAGCTACCCTTTGGGGGGGAGGAGGGGTGCCCCCGGGAATTTTGAAAAAATGTAAATATGGGGTAGTAATTTGATGATTTTGTCAAAAGTTAAAGATTGTGTGTGCATTTTGCCCCCTCAAATATTGTGGAAAAATATAAAGATTGGGGGGCAATAAGGTAGGCGCTGAAAAAAGTAGGGACCCAGTGAGTAGTTATTCCCTCTACCCAAGGGGATATTCTAAGTTTCTAACATTGCCTAAATGCACTATTAGTCCTCAAACGTTTCCAAATCATACGATTTGCTTATTGATCTTTGAATTAGTGTGAATTAGTCCCAATTTACAGTTTTACCTGACCGCAACGTCGTCTCTCTCCTCCGAGCTATGCCGACTCTCCTCCAGGCTTGCCCCCCCGAACCAAAAATCTTGGTTCCACCACTGCTACTCGGAGACATACTTCTAAACGATCTTTTTGGCATCCTTGGTGATCTTAGCGGTTGCCAGAAGCGCCTTCTTCGTGATCCAGCTAACGTTGGCGATGGGAAGGAAGCAGTCTTGCTCGTTGGTCAAGGCCTTGCACTTCGCGGCTGTTGTTGTGTCCCCCTGATTTGTTGTCGGAATCCGCCATTGGATTCACAGATCCGACAATTCCCGATAGGCAAAAGCGGTTAAATTACAGGGGCAATATAGAGTGGGTTTTCAAGAATAGAGGAGTCGGGGAAGGGCCAGAAAAGAAATTCGCAGAGGTGGGCAAAGGAATCGGCGAGTCTGAGGAAGGGGATTGGCAGGGACAATTGGGCGGCAATGGGGTTTCGCTGGGAATCAGGGGGAAAAGGAAAAAAATATATATATGCCCATTTTTATTACTTTAGGACTGAACTAGACAATAATAAACTTTTAGGACTTAAATAAAAAATTTTACTATATTTAGGATTGAGTGTGTAACTAAATACTCATTCCGTTAATTTTTAATGGCCTATCCTAAAGGCAGGACGAATGATGTAATATTTTTATAGGTAGAGGGCGAACGGTATAATATTTTATAGTTTTAAGATAAATCCATAATATAGGTCTTAATTCAAAGGTGATGGTTACTATTAACCCTAAAGTTGAAGACTTATCAAACTATGGACTGTTGTCATCTTCAAATTCAGTTGTAAGGGATTGAGGTAATTTTATGTTTGAATCATCCAAGCTTGAAAATAAAGTCCTCAAGGTGTTGGCTAGTTGGAAGCTATCAATCGACATTAGTAGGCCAGTGCCTAGCTTTCTTGAGATCTTCCAAGTTGTTGTTGAGCAATACTTTTGTCAAAGTTATCACACTCCCACACAATTGAAGATGTCTTCAAGAATCTCAATTTTGGAAAATGAAATTTCCTTTCTCAAAGGTTAGTTAAAGTGACACGAGCTAAATCCAAATTGTCAAAGCTAATGCTCTAGTTGGAAAACGTAAGAATCAGAACTCTAAACTTCTTAAACAACCATTGGATTTACACAACAACATAAGGAATGCAATTTAAAAGTTCAGACCCAGTAAGTGCATTTTGATGAATTGGAAAGCCAAAATCAAATGTTCATGCAAGAACTAGAAGTGCTAAAAAGACAAATTGAAGGAGGCAAACTTTCTTCATCCGTCAACAACTAGTCTGCTACATCATTGGCTTGCTTTGATACTGCTCAACTATTGTCTGCTAATAATTTAACAATAACAATTCCTGTGTTTGGCCAAGAAGGAAAACGGGTTTACTTTAGAGAAGAGAGAAAAAGTAACATTTGTTTAAAGTGTAGGTTGTTTACCCATCGAGGGTCCCCCTGTCGTAAGTCCTTGTTGTTCTATATCAAATGGCTTGCTATGTACAAGATACTCTTGAAGGTATCGCAACAAAAAAATAAAAAAAAGCTACAGTAAATCTTCATAGCGCTTTTCTGTACATGCCCCTTATTCACCTCCTACAATGTTTTCTAACCAATGTCTTTTCTTTTGGGACAAAAGTCTTATAGCCAATTCATTTTAACTTAAGTCAATTTAATTCAAAATAACTTATTTTTATTTTTACATATTTTTTACCTGAAACTAATTTTATTTAAAAGCCAATATTATATAGATATAATAATCCATTTGAAAGTAAATTTTTATGTTATTATGAAATTTTTATGAATTTTTCTTTTGTAATGCCTAAAACTAGAAAATTCATTAAAAAAATAAGATTATAAAAACTATATTTTTAATAGATTATTACATTTATATAATATTGACTTTTAAATAAAATTAGTACTGGGTAAAAAAGAAGTAGAAATAAAAATAAGTCATTTCAAATTAAGTTAACTTAAGTTAAAATGAATTGGTTGTTAGTTACTCCTTCTCTTAACATAGAACGCTCAGTTACTTCTCTTACTCAATCATGCTTTCAGTTTATGGCCCAACCATAAGGGTGATCGGATAAAAGGAATAAACTAATCCCAGTATCTCAAGGTGATTGTCTCCACACTAGGAATAAGGTCGATGGTATAGTTAGGATTGGACTCTTCTACAATACCCCCCCCCCCCCAAGAAAACGGGGTAAGAAAACTCCCCCATTTAGAGTCGTTTGATATGCCCAAACCAACCTCAGCCATTGGATCTCTTACCAGTAATCAGTTGAACAGGTTAAAGAATAGAGATTTCGAAATTTCCAAGTCACGAACCGGGTCACATTCGGGTCGTGAAATTAGCCGGTTGATTTTCAACATTCTTCTTCTCGATTGCGATAATCAACGACAAAATTGGCGAAGTGGTATGTTACAGCGGTTATGGGAGACGCCCGATCTTGGTTTCTGGATGGCGATAGTAGATGAACGCTAGAGATTCCGATCAAGAAGTCCAGCGGCCTATTTCGCATTTCTGGTGGTTGGAGAAGCATGACATAGGTTCGACGGTTTTGGTGACATGGCGACAAACGTCTGAAAGGGTTCGCAACGGATAAATTGCGGCGGCGGCGGAGTTTGTGAGGTTGGCAATTGTGAACGACATAAAGGAAAATATGGGTTGTTAACGGTATAATTTGTAATGATTAAAGGACTAAAATGCAAATTTTGACCTTTTTTAAGAAGTTATCAATCAAGCCCCTAAATATTTCAAGGTTTGTCATACTGACCAAAATTTTTGTGAACATGTCAACTTTGACCCCAAACTCACAAAGATGTCAAACTTTTGTGAACATGTCGACTTTGACGCCAAACTGTGACCTCAAATTTTTATATTTTCACCTAAAAATTTTGAAATCTAAGAATTTTATGCAATAGCCAATAGTGAATTGGAGTTACAGTTCATAGAAAAAGTTGAAAATTGTAGTAAATTCACCATAACATAATTAAGAATTTTTTTAATTAAACATACTAAAAGATGAAAAATTAACCTAAATTAAATTGCATAAAAATTGAACTCTTTAAGAATAATTTTTACAAAAAATCATATAAAAATAGGCACATTAATTAGGGTTTGTATTTAGTGTTTTGGGTTTAATTAGGGTTTAGTGTTTAATTAAAGTTTGTATTTAGGGTTTAGGGTTTAATTAGGCATTGTATTTAGGGTTTAAGGTTTAATTAGACTTTGTATTTACAGTTTAGGTTTTAGGACTAACGGTAGTTAGGTTTAGGCTTTATTAGGGTTGTATTTAAGGTTTCGGGTTAATTGTAGTTAGGTTTAGTGTTTAGGTTTTAATTAGGGTTTGTATTTATGATTTAAGGTATAATTAGGGTTTAGGGTTTGTATTTAGGGTTTAGAGTTTATGATTAATGGTAGTTAGGGTTAGGGTTTAAGGTTTAAGTACTAGGGTTTTTATTTAGGGTTTAGGTTTTTATTAGGGTTTTGGGTTTAGGGTTTAATTAGGGTTTAGCTGTTAATTTGGATTTAAGGTTTAGGCTTAAATTAGGGTTTAGGTTTTAATTAGGGTTGTATTAAGTGTTTAGGGTTTAAAGGTACGGAATTAGAATTTAGGGTTTAATTATGGTTTAAGATTTAGGGTTTAAGGTTTTTGTCTATGTATGTAGTTAGGATTTGCATCTGTTTTAGGGTTTAATTATGGTTTAGGATTTAGGGTTTAGGGTTAATGGTATATAATTAGGTTTAATGCTTACAATTTAGGGATGTAGAATTGATAAGGTTACATTTGTTATATTTATTTCTCTCATATTTAGTATGTACACACACACATACACATACACATATTTATGATTGTACTATATATATATATATGAAAATATAAAGTAAAAAAATTGGAAAAATGATAAACATTGCAATTGAATTTTGACTAAACTCATGCATTGAGTGATTGTATTCATATCTTTTGCAACTGAACTTCGACTACAACCCGACTAAACCTTGACTGACAAAATTCAGTCATTCTAGCTACTTTCCTTCTACTTCCATTTTTCTTTACCCGGTTGTTTCTCATCTCTTTCAACCCTCTCACTCTCATCTCACTCTCGTCTCTCACTTTTATTTCTCATCTCCATCCGCCAGTCCACCACGCTTATTCGTGTCGCCGTCCGTTCACCCCAATCTAAAAACCTACATACTAACCCTAAACCCTAAATTGTATCTTTAAACCATAGCCTAAACCCTAAACCAATCTTTAAACCAAAAGCTAAACCCTAAATCATATCTTTAAACCATAACATAAACCCTAAACCATGATTTTTTTTTTATTAATTTGGGTATGCAAGAGACTTCATAAAATCGAATGCATATAAGTGGATATATAAAACCATAATCAGTCACACCGTGTCACTATTTAAATAACCTAAAAATGTGACTAAGTCACATTTTAAATAACCTAAAAATATGCACCACTCATTTTAAAGATACCTAAAAAGAAATAGCCTTTTACAATTTTATGAATTTTTTTGTTAAAATAATTAAATAGAAGTAAAATTATTGTAGTGTCCACTGCGTCAAAAATCAAATTCTTTACTTCAAATTTTATAAAAAAAAAATGAATTATAGATAATTTGTAAACATAGCTCTTTGATGATGAGATTATTAATTTTTATTCAAGTGCCTAAATCTTAATTCTGTAATTAATTTAAGTACCTTAAAGTAAGATCATCTACAAATAAATGATGTTTCAAACTTTTAAGACATTTACATATATTCTGTAATACTACAAATAGGTAGGAAAAAATATTTTTTTTTAAATAATACATTTATTAAAATAATATTTTATAAATACACCAATGATACTCAAAAGATAAAATTTGTGTATACTAATCAACTTAGTAAAGCAAATGAAAAGTAATTTGCAAAGTAATAGTCACATAGGAAGGAATTTAAAATACAGTTTGTTATGTAGTAATTTTAATTCATTATTTTACATTAATCTTATAGAAAACAATTATTTAGAAAAAAACCAATTTATTGAGATTTTAAACTTAAAGAAGTCCAAAAAATTATTTACACTTTCTATGGAAATAAAATATTTGTAAATTTTTTATCATTTTAATTTATTTAAGTTAAAAAATTTAAAAAAAAATAATTAATTTGGACAAAAAAATATGTAAAAATTACTTTTTAGACTTGTTAAAGTGCAAATTATCAATAAAATTATAATTTAGGCAAATAATCATCTCCTATAAAAATAATATACAATAATACACTAAATTAATGCTAAATGTCCAAAACCCAAGATTGAGCAATAATAGTGTAACCAAGTATACATGTATCTTCTATATGCTTCCGTGTATAAAAATAATAATAATAATAATAATAACCCAGTGATATCTTCTCTTTATGTACTTATAAAACAGAACTCAAAATTGTCACAGGCCTTGAACCTTAATCCCATCTTAGTCATATGGGACCCCAGGAACCTCCAGGAGCCTTACACTCATTCAGTGTTAGGCCTATGTAAATTTGTCCTTAGTGGACCTGCTAATTGATTAAATCCTTAATGCAATACTGTTTTATATTATGCCTTATTATGGTTGTAGGTCAATGACCATAAAAATAATATATAATCGATGCAGCTGGCCAGCACTTCAAACATGCATTTATATAAAACATATTATTATGCATTGTGAATCCATACAAGCTACTAGGGAATACAACCACTAGTTCCATAGCATTTACCAGAGGCATAACTTCTGCACACATATATATACATCATACACAAAAGTATTATACATATGCTACACACTGAGAATCTGGGTATCCGATCCCACCTGAGTTACACTGCCAAAAAGGGGGTCACTACAGTGTTCAGGTATTCCCTGTTCTTTGCCTCTGTACAATAAAGGCCAGTAAGTTAGTATTCTAGTAATTAGGAACCTGCAAGAAAGAAACTTAACAACAATGTACGATATTAATTAAATTTTGCACACCTGGTATTAAAATACTAACAACAAATTCTTTTATTAGTTATTAGCCCCATGTCCACCAGTATCTGCACACACAATATGTAAGGGA
Source organism: Aquilaria yunnanensis (assembly GCA_039654915.1). Lineage (NCBI taxonomy): Eukaryota > Viridiplantae > Streptophyta > Magnoliopsida > Malvales > Thymelaeaceae > Aquilaria > Aquilaria yunnanensis. Next base: position 53,423,327 of record CM077600.1, read on the forward strand.
TGTAAGAACCAAAAGTTCCCAGTAAGGGTTATAGCCTGCAAGGAAAACAAAAATATAGGGCCGTGCATATTATCCATAAGGATGTCGATATATACCTAGTGCACTTGAGCTCAAGTCATAGTGCTAGGAATTCATATTATTGGCCAATAATTATGGGAGTAGCTAGTTCCCACAATTCCTTTACCCATTTGACCTGCAATTGACAAGTCCAACTTGTCCATACAAATACTGCTTTGAAAGCTTCTTAGTATTTGCCAATATCCCTTATTTTATATGCAGGAGTGAACTATTTACTTATTTTGTGCATGTGTTAGTGCTACCTTTATAAGGTTTCGTGAATGATTAAGGACACCTCCCTCTCTTAAGTCCATCCAGGTCTTAGCCCATTTTTGTGACCTTAGGTATCGTAGGTTCCTAACCGGTTATACTCACCATAACTTAGACCATATTAAAGTCTTTTTTACCTATAGATACAAGTTTACAAATATGCACTTACACACTTCATATGCATTTCATAGTTTAGCTTGTTACTAAACCCAATTATATAAGCTTCTTAATAGTCGTCAGTACTCAAATCATATGCTTGTTAAATTTATCAATAATTCGGCCACTTGATATATAAGTATCATAGCCAAATTTATTTAACACATAAGCATATAAATTAAATAACCCTTACCTTAGATAACTTAGTTTGCAAGCTTCAAGTACTTAGCCTTTTGTCTCAATTCCAGTCTCTTTTAGGGTCTTCCTATAGTAGCTTGAGTAATTACCTATAATTGATCATTTAACAATAAGAACAACCATTCTTTAGGCCAACAATTAATAATTCCCACTATGGTTTAAATGATTAACTTAACCCTTTTCATGGATTTAGTCAATCGGCCCTTAACAAAGCCTTTGTTCTTCTTTACTCATTGTACTTAATTAGAAGGACTTCTTATTCATTTTTCCATTATTTTCCTAGCAATTTCAACCATATTACAGCCCAAAATAATCAATTAAAATTTGTAATTAAATGGAGAACCGGTTGATCCTATTATTTCAAAATCAACCGTTTCTAAAGCTTTTTCTTGTACAAGCTTGATTTCCAAGCTTCTCTCACTTGTTTTCTCTTAACAAGCATCAAGAAACCTAATGTAATAACCATTTCCAGCAACTACAGGATTGAAACGAAGCTTGAAAACAGGGAGATAAAAATTAGAACTTACTTAAACACTAGACAAGAAACTCTAGCTTTGGGTAGCATAAAACTTGGTTTCTATCCACAAATTTTACTTGATTTGTGGTTATTTTGGCTTGGCAAAAGCTTCATCCCTTCATCCATGGCGTTTTCCTGGTGGCTTCGCAGAGAAGGGCAGAGTCTCGGGTGGTTGAGCGTGGAAAAATGGCTTAGTTGACTTAAATAAAACGCCACTGTCTCACTTTAAAAAAATCACGTGTTCAGTGGCCTATTTGTGCCGTCCAGTAAATTTAGGTTTATTCGTAACACTCTTAAAACTTTAGGACCAAAGTTGGTATTCGGCGCATCTGGTTTCTTTCACAGATATAATTACATGGCCAGTCTCAGACTTTCATTTATATTCAAATTTGTCCCTACCTTTATCAAGGTTATATTTAAACCATTTATGAACAATCTAGTTAATCCAAAATTTCACGATGATAAAGCGGAAATCACGAAAAATCGTGATACCTCAAATTTAATATTTTCTCATACTCTATTCAACCGTGCAATAAAAACATGTCATTATGAAATGACCAAAATACCCCTCTTGGCCCCGCTTGCTTAAATAATCAATTTTATTCATTTTTAACAACTGGACCCTAAATTACCGAGACTTAGCTTGCAAATAAATTATCTAAAGTGCAATCTATTAAATTAACTAATTACTTGGCTGATTAGACTTATAGCTCCGAGGGCCGTCACAAAAGTACTTTCAAGTTCCAACTTCGAAGCGACTGTATATCCCTAGTTGTAAGCAACAAAAATTTTCATTGCTTATCTGGTTCTTTTTCCTTCCTTCAGGTACTTTATTCCTATCTGTTACTTTTATTGATTGTGTATCCTTTCCCATGTGCCACTATTTTAATTTCTTCTACTTTTTTTCTATATTTTCCCTTTCACTTTTTTTTGTTTCTCTTTTGCATAATTGTACTAGCCTCCAAACAGTTATAACCACATTTCAACTACATTCATTGGATTGTATTATGATTAGGTCACATTGAAGGTAATAACCTTAAAAAATAAATGGGTCACCTTGAAGGTACCTAAAGTGTAACCGGGTCATATTGAATGTAACCTAAAAAGGTGATAGGGTTACGTTAAAGGTATCTTAAATGTGACCGGGTCACATAGAAACTAACCTAAAAAGGTAATCGAGTCATAGTGAAGGTACCTTAAGTGTGACCGGGTCACTTTAAGGTAACATAAAAATGTGACCCGGTCACATTGAAGGGACCTTCATTGTCACCGGGTCACGTTGAAGGTAACCTAAAAGTTGACCGGGTCATGTTGAAGGTACCTTTGTTGTGACTGGGTCACTTTGAATGTAACATAAAAAGGTGACCGGGTCACGTTGAAGGTAACCTAAAAATGTGACCGGGTCACATTGAAGGTACCTTCGTTGTGACCAGGTCACATTGAAGGTACCTTCGTTGTGACCAGGTCACTTTGAAGGTAACTAAAAAATGTGAGGTCACTTTGAAGGTAACTAAAAAATGTGACTGGATCATGGTGAAGGTACCTTTGTTGTGACCGGGTCACGTTGAAAGTAACCTAAAAATGTGACCAGGTCACGATGAAGGTAACCTAAAAATATGACCAGGTCATGGTGAATGTACCTTCGTTGTGACCGGGTCACATTAAAGATAACCTTCAATGTGACCCAATCACAATGAAGGTACCTTCACCGTGAACCTAAAAATGTGACCGGGTGATGTTAAAGGTAACCTAAAAAGGTGACCGGGCCACGGTGAAGACACCTTTGTTGTGATCGGGTCACATTAAAGGTAACCTAAAAATGTGACCGGGTCACGTTGAAGGTACCTTTGTTGTGACCGGGTAACATTGAAGGTAACCTAAAGAATGTGACCAGGTCACATTGAAGGTACCTTCGTTGTGACCGGATCACGTTGAAGGTAACCTAAAAAAGTGACTGGGTCATGTTGAAGGTACTTTCATTGTTACCTGGTCATGTTTAAGGTACCTTTACCGTGACCTGGTCATCTTTTTAGGTTATCTTCAACATGACCCGATCACAACGAAGGTGCCTTCAAAGTGACCCAGTTACCTTCAACGTTACCTGATCACAACGAAGGTACCTTCACCGTGACCCGATCACATTTTTAGGTTACCTTCAACGTGATCCGGTCACAACAAAGGTACCTTCAATGTGACCCGGTCACAATGAAGGTACCTTCACCGTGACCCAGTCACATTTTTAGATAACCTTCAACGTGACTTGGTCACCTTTTTAGATAACCTTCAACGTGACTTGGTCACCTTTTTAGGTTACCTTCAACATGACCCGGTCACAATGAAGGTACCTTCAACGTGACTCGGTCATAATGAAGGTACCTTCAATGTGGCCCGGTCACCTTTTTAAGTTACCTTCAATGTGACCCGGTCACACTTTAAGTACCTTTAATGTGACCCGCTCATCCTTTTAGGTTACCTTTAATGTGACTCGGTCACACTTTAGGTACCTTCAATATGACCCGGTCACCTTTTTAGGTTACCTTCAATGTGACCCGGTAACGCTTAAGGTATCTTCAATGTGACCCGGTCACCTTTTAGGTTACCTTCAATGTGACCCGCTCATCCTTTTAGGCTACGTTCAATGTGACTCAGTCACACTTTAGGTACCTTCAATGTGACTCGGTTATCTTTTTAGGTTACCCTCACCCTAAACCCGGTTACACTCAAGGTACCTTCAATGTGACCCGGTAACCTTTTTAGGTTACTTTCAATGTGATCCGGTCACACTTTAGGTATCTTTAACGTGACCCGGTTACCCTTTTTGGTTATCTTCAATGTGAGCCGGTCACACTTTAGGTACTTTGAATGTCACCTGGTCACCTTTTTATGTTATATTCAATGTGAACCGATCACACTTAAGGTTACCTTTTAAGGTTAAGACTGGGTTTAAGGTTAAAGTTTACTTTTTTTTTAAATTTAAGGTAGTAAAAATTTAAGGTTTAAGTATGAAAAATAATATTTAAGATACTTTTTGTCCAAGGTAATTTTTTTTTTGTAAATTTTTAACTTAAATAAATTAAGATGATAAAAATTAATAAAAAATATTTTTTTCATAGAAAGTGTAAAATAATTTTTTTGGAGTTGTTTAAGTTTAAAATTTTAAAAAATTGATATTTTTTTAAAATAATTTTTTTTAAATTCAATCCTGTCTAAAGCAAAAAAACAAAATCCCAACCTAATTTTTTTTAGATAATATTAAGGCTAGGTTTATGGTTCTAGTTTAATGATCTTGGTACACAAATGTCAAGATTACAACATTGGTACCTAAAATTTTAGGTGCAATGTAATAAAGTACCTAAATTTCATAGTAAAAGTTGAAATTTTTTAATTAAACATACTAAAAGAAGGAAAATTAAGCTACATTAAATTACATAAAAATTGATTTTTTTTTAATTTAAATTTTAATAAAAATCATACAAATTTAATATTTTGAATACCATTGGTATATGTATAAAAAAATATTTTATTAAGTGTAGTATTCAACAATTAAATTGAATAAAAATTGAATTCTTTAAGGTTAATTTTTACAAACATCATATAAAAATTTTTACAAACATCATATACAAATTGAAATTTTTTAATTAAACATACTAAAAGAAGGAAAATTAAGCTACATTAAATTACATAAAAATTGATTTTTTTTTAATTTAAATTTTAATAAAAATCATACAAATTTAATATTTTGAATACCATTGGTATATGTATAAAAAAATATTTTATTAAGTGTAGTATTCAACAATTAAATTGAATAAAAATTGAATTCTTTAAGGTTAATTTTTACAAACATCATATAAAAATAGAATTGATCTAGTCAGTTCAGTTTATGCATCAGTAACTCGAGTGAACTTGATTGTTAACCCAAATCCAGTCCCGAAATTAACCGAGATTAAAATTGACCCAACCTATTTTAAACCTAAACCCAAGTAAACTTGACCCAACCCAACTTGAGTACAAAATCTACTCAACCCAAAATCAACTTGTACCCAAATAACTCAACCTGGACTGGAATTCATGTTCACCCAATCAAACCTGAATCTTCGCCTTGACCCAATCCTGAGCTGACCTACCTTATTAGCATTCTTATTTTCTGCTAAACAATATTTTTTAGAATCATAAGTGACATTTTAGTGACTATATGGAAAGTTTAAAGGAATATAAAAATAACTTATTTTAGTCACTATTCTAAAAGTTTAAAGAAATATAAACGTGTCTTATTATGCTGACAGTTAGATACTTAAATTTGAAACATGTCTCACATATAGGTACCTGATATTTAAATTATTAATTTATTGCAACATAATTATCAATATTTTATGTATTTTTTAATTAAACATACTAAAAGAACGAAAACAAACCTAAATAAAATCGCATAAAAATTGAATTATTTATGGTTAATTTTTTTTAAAATCATATAAAAATAGAATCAATCTAGTCATTCCAGCTTATGTATCAAAAAGTTGAGTCAACTAACGACTAATTTGTTCCCAAATTTTAGGTGCTCATTGGAAATACATTAAAAAAGATGTGGGACTGCTGGCAACCAAACCCCTAAAACTAACGACTAATTTGTAAATAATATATAAAACAACTAAAAGTTTCTCTAACCTAAATTTTACTTTTTTTCTTCTACATTTCTTGCTTTAGTGACCTGACGATGGTGGACTTGGAATGTAACTGTTACACCTACAAGGTGTTTGATGGTTCCGAGCATTTATTTTCTTAATAAAATTTTATCACTGTTTAATGGTGTTGCCATCTTAAACCAATAGAAACAATAATTAATATTAAACTTTGAAATAACTCATGAGAAGCATAAATATAAAACTCAAAGAATCCAATAGTAATAATCAAAAGAGAAAATTTTAACAAATAAATATGCTAAATCTACAATATAAAACTTGAGTAAAGATAACCACAGTTGGAGAATTAAGGGTCATAGTGTAAAGTCAACAACCATACTATTTAACCAATAAAAGACAACAAAAGTTGCCACGAATCCTGGAAAAAAAACTTGACCTCTTTTCTCAGAAAGTTAAATATCCTATTTCTACTTGTAACTTTTTGGATGGAAGGAGCATGACAACATAGGAGATCGTTGGCTTCATCAATGAATTTGGGGTGATCATTAAGAGCCATAATTGAATCAATAGACAGAAAGGGCGATGATGGTGGAGTCATCCATCAGCTTCAGTTTAGGAGTACAATGAATTTAAAATTTTTGTACTTTTGATTTATACAGGCTACCTGATTATTAGTGCTTAAAAAAATAAATTATTAGATACTATTTTTATTATCTCTTGATGAGAGGAAATCATTTTATATGAGATTATAGCATATCTTAAAGAAAAATTAATTTAAATTTAAAAATATTTTTTAATTTACAATTCAAATTTCAGAGATAAGTTAATAATTGTGGCTTTCGCTGCCATGTGTCACTACCGTAATGCTTTATAAGGTAGGGAAATATTTTGTAGACTACATATAAAATATTATAGTTCAGTTACTAAAAAAGGAAAGTGTGTCACGTATCAGCTCTACAATCTCTCTGATTAAGGAAGAATCAAAATTACCCATAGATGTATCCTGCTTTATATATATATATATATATATATATATATATAGACTATTTTAAAGTATATTTTTATTAAAAAATAACTTTTGTTTATGTTGGGTATCAATTAGAAAAATAAATATCTACCCAATTTTTTGTTTTATATTTGTATAACATAAATATATTTTTGTACCACTCATTTTTAAAATATTTTATAAATAAATCAATTAATAAAAAAAATAGGTTCCTTTATAAGTTTATCATTTTCTTCCTTTTCTTTTCCACATTTTTTCCTTTTCTTTTCTCTTTCTCTTTTCCTTCCCCCGTTTTTCTTTTCATTTTCTTCTCTCTCCTCTCACATGTTTACCTTCTTTTTTTCTTCTCTTTCCTTTCCACCGGTCTCACCTGTCTAACTGGTTTTTTCCCTCTCTTCTCTCTCATCTCAACAGTTTAGATGGCCACAGCACCCATGTCCCATTTTCTCTGGGGGTATTGTTAAAAATTCCAATAACAGTTTAGGTTTTAGGGTTTAGGGACTAGGTTCAGGGTATGAGATTTAGGGTTATTTTAAGGTTAGGGATTTTGGGTTTAGGGTTTCAGGTTATGGTTTAATGTATGGAATTTTGGATTGGGGTTTGAGCTAGGTTTTGGGGTTGGCTTAGGGTATCAAACATAGGCTTATTACTAGTGCTCAATTTAGGGTTTAGGATGTTTAATATTAATTTAGTGTGTTATTGTATATTATTCTTATAAGAAGTGATTATTCACCCAAATTTTAATTTTATTGATAATTTCTACTTCAGGCAATCTAAAAAGTAATTTTAAGATTTTTTCTGGCCAAAGTATTTTTCTGTAAATTTTTAACTTAAATAAATTAAGATGATAGAAATTAATAAAAAATATTTTATTTTTTTAGAATGTGTAAATAAATTTTTTGGACTTGTTTATGTTTAAAATCTGAATAAATTGATATTTTTTTTTTGTAAATAATCAATTCAAAGTACATAGGGGTTTCCCCTAGTACTCATGCTAAAGTTCAAGCCTCTCTGAAGCAAAAAACCCACCCACACTCTTAATTTTTTTTTCATAATATTAAGGTTAGGTTTAAGGTTCAACTTTAATGATTTTGGTTAACAAATATCAAGATTACAACATTGGCACCTAAAATTTTAGGTGCTGTGTGATAAAGGACCTAAATTTCATAGTAAAAGTTGCAAAATACCTGGTCACAATTTACATATATAAATTCCTTTACAAATTATACATTAAATTCAAATAGAAGCAACAAGAAGTTAATTTTCCCAAGTTTTTTAATGAATCATACATTAAATCTAAAATGTTGAAATTTAACAATTTAGTATTATGGCCAACAGTGGATTGGAGTCATATTAAAAGTTGGAAATCATAGTAAATTCATTGGAACATAATTAAGAATTTTTTATGAAAGTTTTTAGTTAAACATACTAAAAGAAGAAAATTTAACCTAAATTAAATTACATAAAAATTGAATTCTTTAATCTAAATTTTAAAAAAAATCATACAAAAAATATAATCAATTTAGTCATTTAAGCTTATGTAACAGTAACCTAAGTAAACCTGTCTATCAACCCGAATTTGGCTCAAAACTAACCGACATTGAAATTTACCTGACCTATTAGATCATTCAATTTATTACTTGTCTCATATTTAAGTATCTGATTTTAAATTATTATTTTTTTACATCACAGAAATTACAAAACCTGTCACTAGTAAAATTTATTATTCTTTTAACATTGCACATCAACCATATATACTATTAGGTGCTCAATTTTAAATTCTTTGCTATGCCACAATTACTTTGCAAAATACTTTCATTTGCTTTACTGAGTTGATCAATATACATAGATTTTATATTTTGAGAATCATTGACATATGTACAAAAAAATATTTTATTAAGTGTATTATTCAACAATTAATATTTTTTTTATACGACTAATATTTTAAAAATTATTTTTCTTCTTTTTAAAAATTTGTATCCAATAAAATACATTCTCTTATTTTTTTTCTTCTCACTTTTTCCCCTTTTCCTATTTTTTCTTCTCTCTCCTCCCTCATCTATACGCTTTCTCTTTTTTTTTTCCGCTCTATTTTCTTCTCTCTCCTTTTTCCTCTCCCTTTTTTCTTTTATTTCTCTCTCCCCTAAACCTGGCTGCGCTTCCTCTCTCCTCTTTTTTTTTTCTCCCCTAACTGGCTGCCCTTGTTCAGCCCTTTCCCCTATGTTCCATCAACAATGATCAACGGTCAAGATTGGGGGGTAAGGTTACCCTCTTTTTTAGGGTGGGTATTATAGTTTCCCCCGTTAGCATTCATTCTTCTCCTAACAAAGGCTCTTTTTGTCAGATTGATATGTAACTCTTCATTTGCATCCTTTATATCCTAGTTGGATAAAAGACCTTCAGATAACATTATTGAGGATTATTGCACTAATATTGTAGAAGTGGATAGCACACAACTTAAATATCAGAAATAAAAAGCTAGCCAATTCTTTGCAAAGCACCAACAACTATACATATTAAATGGGCTTTTCAAGAGATGTTGACTTTACAAAAAGTTGATCAACTCAAACAAGGCAATGAGAGCAACAGATTCTGTCAAATTCAATGGATTCAAGGCTTTCCTGCATCGATGATAATTTTTGTACTTAGCTTGCAAGCCCATCACCAGTGTAAAAAAAAAAAAAAAAGATCAAATGCAATTTATCCCTTGATTTTAATGAAAAAGAACAGTTAACCATTTAAATGTTGATTTTTTTTTTAACATCTTTGTGGGTGTGCTATTTTATTTCAGCAAAACTTGCTGAGAGGCATTTACATAAAGATGCATACCTACTTTTTAAACTCATAAGCTTTATCATTTTTTTTCCCTGATAAAAGCACTAAGTCATTTCTAATTTGAATTTGCCAGCTGACATATTGCGCCACTGCCGCAACCGAACAAATTTAATGATCAACAATTATAGATGGGCAGCATTCTAATTTTAATTATGTTTAAAATAACTATTCATTGAAAAAACACATTTATAAAACCAATCTATAAATCTAATATATAAACTTGTTTCCAAATCTATTATTAATTTAAAATGGTGATACCCGTCGCAGGAATTTGGACCCCTATTAGGCCCCATGCTACTTTAAGATAATACTCATCAGGGGTTTCAAGCCCAATCCACGAAGTATTATGCCCACAATAAAAAAGGATCACAAAAAACAAGTGTCCTAGATCCAACAATTCAGGAAATAACCACTTTATCCAACAGTCCTAAATCTTAGGGTGTATAACCCCAAAAAACCTATATAAAGGCATTCATTATCACATTTTAGGTATAAGATCACTTTCTTTGGTATTTGCATCTTGCTAGAACCTTTATTGACTTAAGTATCGGAGTATCTTTTGTAGATCTCCATGCTCTCTCTCCCCAAAGGTGTACTCGTGTGATGGACCTCATTCTTAAGCATTAAGTCACATACCAAAGGAAGTGCATCATTATTTGGCACCCACTATGCTTTATACATGAGTTGGACCCCATCACTCCTTGAAAGAAAGTACAACATTCAGATCCTTTTAACAAGGTGACAAGCATAGCCCTCCCTATAGATGAAATGGAGGGCAATACCTCAACATCAACATCCCCAAGCTATACTCTCGACATTAAGGATGACAATGCTAACTTGTTTTCGCACTAGAAAGAGTTACCATAAAGGGTCATTTACCCTACAAGAGCAGAGTTTGAAAATATGAATGCACAACTCACAAGTAAGTTAAATTCAATCACCACAGTCATGGCCAAGTATTTTGCACAGTCGCCCCCTAAATGGAAACACCACCCATATTTTGGACCTATTGGCATCACCCATATATGCAAAGAATTCAATTAACTAGTGACGGTACAAGCCTTGGCACTCAAATCCAGAGCCAGATAGGAGGCCTCCCTAGTGTCCTCTTCCCTAATATTGGTACCATGGGATCTAGGGGCCATACCCTACCACCATCACCTCACTAACTCGTATCCCCACTCAATCACATGACCATCCTATCAACCCAAGAAATGCCTCAAAAATATAGGCGACGGTGGTCAGCCTATGCCTAGAAAATAGAGACGGCAGTGATCAGCCTATGACTTTAAAACATAGGTAACGGTAATTAGCCTATAACTCAAAAATAGAAGCAACGGTTGTCAGCTAGAAGGGGGGAAAATGAGGTGATAGTAGTTAACCTATGCCTTAAGAATAAAGGTAGCGGTAGTTAGCTTATGACTCCAGAAATAAAGGAGATGACGGTAGATTAGCCATAGGGGGCGGCGGTAGATCAAGGAAATAAATTAAATAAGTAAAAAGCGGGAAAAAAGTGGTAGGCAAAGAAAATAAAGAAGAAGTAAGGAGAGACGACATTAGGCACAGAAAATTAAGAAACATAAAAAGAAAGTAGTCTGTGGTAGGACCGCCAGGCAAAGAAAAGAGAAGAAACAAGAAAGTGGCAGTATGACCGCCAAATAAATAAAAAAGAGAGTCAAGTAAGTGGCGGTGTGTCCACCAAATAAATCAGCCTCATTTTTCAAAAAAAAATTCTCAAAAAGTGTCTTTTTCAACACATATTTCCCCTAAAGGAACATTCCCATAATTTTTAAAAAAAATAAGGGATATCACATGTTTTTACGTAAATGGTAAATTTTCCTACAACCTCTCTACTAGAGCATAGACACATTCTGTTGAGGATGAGCAGCAAATGTTGATACCCGTCCCAAGAATTTAGGCCCTTATTGTGCTCCATGTTACTTTAAGATAATACTTATCAGGGGTTTTAGGTCCAATCCAACAAGTATTATGCCCACAACCCTATACCCTTTAGAAGAAGTATCACAAAAAGACAAGTGTTTTACATCCAACAATTCAAGAAATAACCACTTCATACAATGGTCCCAAAAATCTTAGGATACAGAACTCCAAAAACCTATATAAAGGCATTCATTATCACATTTTAGGTATAAGATCACTTTCTTTGGTATTTACATCTTGTTAGAACCCTTATTGACTTGAGCGTCGGAGTATCTTTTGTGGGTCTCCATGCTCTCTCCCCCAATGTGCACTCGTGTGACAAACCTCATTCTTAAGCATTAGGTTACATACCAAAGGAAGTGCATCATCATAAAACATGCATTTTTTATTTTTTATTTTATGTAATTTTATAGATGGAACTTTCTTCATGTAAATCCTGTCTATGTTGTCTATCACTAATTAAAAAATTCTCATAACTGAAAATTGCATCTTTTATTTGGGGAAAAAAATACATATTTCAAATTAGTAGTAAATTTTATACTATACAATTCATGTTTATTTTTTAAAACATTTTACTCCAAAATTGTCTGCTGCAAAATTCTATAAATTTTGGAGAAAAATAGATCAAGTTAAAATTTATGGGTCATATCTACATTTAAGCCTCTTTTATTTACCCTAAAGGACTAAGGTGAAAAAAATTTATTAAGGTTAGAGACCAGTTTGAGACATATTGTTGAGATTAAGGACTAAAATGAGATGAAGAAGTAACGTTAGGGACCAATTTCACTTAAAAGTTAATATTACAGTGTAATAACCCACTGAAAGTAAATTTTATTATAATATTATTACATTTTTATGAATTTTTTAGGTATTAAAAAGAAAAAAATCATAAAAATAAATAATATTATAATTATTTTCCCAATATATTATTGCACATATATTACATTGACTTTCAAATAAATTTGGTTTCAAGCAAAAAAGATATAAAAATAAAACATGCCATTTCAGCCCAAATTGCCTTGAGTCATAATAAATTGAGTGTTATAAATATAGATACAGATAAGTATATAATTTGAGTTTTTTTTAATTGTTAATCGAATTGTGTCATATAAAATTTAACAAGATTTTTTTAATTGTTAATTGAATTGTGTCATATAAAATGTAACAAGATTTTAGTACAAATTTCTTAATAGATTAGTATTAATCTTTTTTCGTTCCACTTACAAAAGAAGTTAATCCTTAATTATATGGATGAGCATAGGTTGGGTAACCCATAACTTAGCATCAGTCACATTTATTCGGTTTGATTGGGTAAAAATAGATTATTGTTCGCAGGTTGGTTTACATATAGCAAAATCATCAGATTTCAAGTTTGCTCTGGTTCTATATAAAACCATCTTGAGATGGAATCAAACCCGTGGTATATGTAAAAATCTATAATAAAAATTATAATAATACTAAATTGCTCATATATTTATGTATAAATATGTACATTTAAACCTATACATTACTAAATTGCTTATATATTTATGTATGAACGTATACTTTTAAACATGTGCATGAAAAACTATGCTATTACTAAGTTATTCATATACTAAGAACATGTTTATTTAAACATGAATTAAACTCTGTATTATGTTGAATATTTCTTAAACTGATTGTGAATGCAACTCTATTGAAGTATGAAATTGTTAATTATTATATTTATATTATAGGAAACGAAAAACCCTAGTACTAAAACCGAAAAAACAAGACACATGGTTTTTGTTTTATTCAATTCTTGATTTTCAGTTTGTAGGTTTTTGTAGAAGCATCACTATTTTAGATTGATTCGGTTTCACTAAAAAATAAAACCAACCTGAGCCATGCTTAGCACTCAACTTAATCCTACTTAATCATATCACATAAGTTATTTTGTTGGAAAAAAATCACACCATTGTGATTTACTCATTTTGATTAGGGATAAAAATGAGTCAAGTCAAGTTTGAACACTAAAAGTTTGGAGGTTAGCTCGTTAAGGATTGACTCAGGCTCAAACTCGGATAATAGAGCTCTCAAGTTAAAGAAGTTAAGGTTCTGCTTGGTGGCTTGATAAGCTCGAAACTCGGTTTGGAATCTGAGCTTAATTCAATATTTGAGCTCAATTATAGGTTCGAGCTTGATTTGAGGAATAACTTGTTATAATTGTCATAACAAACAACAAAAAGAAAATTCTATACAACTTACATAATCAAGTCCACCTGAACATACAGAAACTAAACATATAGTTAACTAAGTGCATCCAAGTTTAATCATCAACAAACAAGCAAATTCAAGCAATGAACAACAACAAAAAAAACCTGAAAATATTACAATTCATCATTTTAAATGTATGCAATAAGGGTAAAAGTTTGAAATTAATTTCCTTTTTTAATTCTATTTCTAACTCATCCAAGGCAATTTCACTTTCCTAGTCTCCTCTCGCCCAATGTCCTTATCAAAAAACCTATAGAATGATACGTAGATATAATTATCAAATAAGAATGAAGTACTTCTGTAAAGCAAAATTACTTTCTAACCATTTTTGCTATATCTTTGTCAACAAACATATTGGAAGGAGTGGGGTTGGGAGAGGATTGGCTCAAATTAGTAGATTAAGCCAAGAGTTGAGAGAAGTAGAAAGATATCAAAATTTGGAACAGAGAAAATGTATGAGTAGCGCCTGTTAGTTAAATGAAGTTAGATTCTCTAAAGCTATTGTTTATCTCAGATTCTCAATGTCCAGAAATTAATCTACTTTCTACTTTCGTGTTCTTGTTTTTTTGTCCACGACTCCACACCTATAACAAAAGTGACGAATGCCAATGAAATTAGGGGTTGATTTAAATCAAACCTAATTTAAAAGGTTCTGAGTTCCAACATGATGGGTGAATGCAGTGATTGAATGGTAGAGCAGTGGAGACCTGGCTGTGGGTTGATTGCGAACAAGGTTAATGCTGATGGGTGTGTAGGCAGGCGGGCATCTAGAGTCACTGTGACAAGGATGGCAACGTGAACTTAAGGAAGGAATAGAGTGCGGTGGGATGGAGATAGAATCAGGAATACATATGGCCTAAAACCTCTTTCGCCCATGAGCTTCGACTCGGGTTCACCCACCTCTAAAATTTTGAAAATTGGTACCTTTTACCCCCATAGACTACTTAAATGAATTTTTAGGTTAATTAACCAACCTTGTATAATCTACAATATTTAACTAGCATTCTATACCAAAATATGATTTATTTAATTCTTTATGTGGGACAATGGCCAGTTTGTCCTTCATCTTTTATTTTATCTTCCTTTTAGTCCTCATATAACTTACACAATAATTTAAGTGGGCTGAGTAGAAAAAGGTACTAATTTCCAAAAAATTGAGGAGCAGGTGAACCCAAGTCAAAAGTTTGAAGATAAAAGATCTGAGTTGGCAATGTTTAGGAGATCAAAGGGTCTTTAGACCAAATATAAGTTAAAAATTCAGGATTTTAGTTTAGGGTAAAATTTATTTGCAATCGCCTAACTTTAACATTTTTCCTGAAGTGGTTCTTTACCTCACATTATATCATCATAAAGTTTCCTAACTCTAAAAGTACATCCCAAGATAGTCCATTCCGTTAATTTTTTCATTATCTTGGATGGAACTTAATAGTGTGGTAATTAGGATGTCAATGCCATGCACATTGCTTAGGCCCAAAATCCACGTGACCTCCTATTTTATAACAATAAATTACTGTGTTGGAAGAGTAAAAAGTTGTAAGCTAAAATTAACACAAACATAAAATTTTAGTGACTTAAAACTAATTATCTTCAAACTCATCTTCTTCCCAATTCCGTCTGCTAGATGAATCTGGAATTCTTCCCTAATCCGTCTGCTAAAATCAATCGATTTACACCAGAATCCATTCACACTCAAATTCTTGTTTTTTTTTTCTTATTACCTGAGCTCGATTAATTAGTTGAGCTTGAGCAACCTAAACTCAAAAGAAAATTATCATTTTTTTTCAATTCTCGTCCTTCAAATACCCATACGGCACTCAGCTGTGATTTTCTTCTTCTTGTTTGACGACTGACGGTGGTTTGGCTCTGCTTCGAGGCAAGTGGGGAGCAGACTTCAGTGTGGCAGAAAGCGGCAGTGATTCGAGCGTATAGGCAGCAGACTTCAGCAGTGGAGTCACAGCAAGATAACATCAGTGACAGAGGCACGAAGGAATCAGCGCTGAGGAGAGAAAGGGCGTCGGTGGGGAAAGATGGCCACTAATCGTGGCTGAAGTGGCTGCGAGATGGCCGGGAATCGGGACTAAAGTGGCCGCGGTGGAGGGACGATGCAGAAACTTGTCAATAGGTCTAAATGTTGAAATCCCAATCTACAAATTTTTTTTACGATTTTGAGGAAATTTCTTTAGAGAAATTTAAAGAGAAGAATGAGATGAGTAAAATCATATAAATAAGTCAAATTTTTTGCGAAAAAAATTTGATGCGGTGCTGCCTTAGCCGGAAAACTCATCGGAACGGTGGCTACACCGTGAAACCAAGAATATTTGAAGAAAGAAGATAAACTTAGGCCAATTATGTTTCAAATACTTAAAATTATGTGTTTCTGAAAATTTTGCCCCAGAGTTGTTCATTCTTTCAATATAGCCATTCATTATAATGAGAAAGGATGTCATGTGGTATTTTGGACTGTCACATTGACATCTGCGTTGCCAAATCATCAACTTCTATCCAAAATAACAAAAAATTTGACGAAAGTGACTATGATAGAATGTGCAAGGGACATTGCGATGGCACAAGGTGAAGGACCATTTTAGGACACACATTAAAGTCAGGGACCATGAATAGATTTTACCTTTTAGATATAGGTATATTAAAAATAAAATTAATATTATTTTTATATTAAAATAACATTATGCTCAATAATAGCTCGAGTCGAACATAGCCAAACTTAGATCTTGACTCGTTAAGAGTTCGAACGTAATATGCAGCTCGAAACTTGGCTTAAGGCTGTTAGTATTGGTTCAATAACTAAAAATTCAAACTGAAGCCCGAACTATTCAGTAAATGGCTATGGATGGTAATTGGGCAAGTCAAGTCAAGTTTGGGTCAGACTATTTAAGTTCGGGTTTAATCGGGTTAATATGAATTCGAAACTAGGTTGGGTCATTTGAGTCCAGGTTGATTTCGAGTGATTTCGAGTTAAGTGAATTTTGGGTTTAGGTTGGGTTAGTTCAAGTTTATTTGGGTTTGAGTTTAATACAGATCGCGTCAATTTCAGCCTCGGGTAATTTTTTATTAGATTTCAGGCCAAACTTAGGTTGATCGGTCAAGTTTATTTGGGTTGCTGATGTATATGCTGAAATCAATTAATCAATTCAATTTTTTGTTAAAATTTAAATTAAATAATTTAACTTTTAATGTAATTAACTTATGTTAATTTTTATTTTGTTAAATTAAAATATTCACAAAAATTTTCTTATTTATGTTCCAACAAATGTGCTATGGTATCCAACTTTTGCTATAAAATTGCTATGAAATATAACTATAGTTCACTATTATTGTGTTAGCATCTAAACTACAAAATTTTAAAAGTTTTGGGTGAAAATGCATAGATTTAAAAAGTTTAGGTACCCATGTTTTAATTACTATCATGACTAGAATAAAAAATTTTAAAATTGAGGTATCTTATTGCATTATACTTAAACTTTTAGAGACCAATGTTGTAATTTGACAATTGCTTATCAAAATCAATGAACTTACTAAATATAGAAATTACTCATTTTAAAAGATCCTAAATATAAAACTTATTAAATATGGAAGTCTTTAAATATGAGGCTTACTAAATATGTATGTTCCTAAAAACATGAAATTATTAATTATGGAAACCTTTAAATATAAGACTTATTAAATATAGAAAGTAATAAAAGAGGAAACTTAAGGTTTAAAGTAATGATTAGAATTAATTGTTAAGGTTTAGGGTCTAGGGTTACGATTCGGAGCTTACGGTTAAGATTAGGGTTTAGGTTTATGGTAAAGTTAAGGTTTCAAATAGGGTTAGACTTTAGGATTTAGGGTTTAGGGTTTAGGATTTAAGTTTAGGTATAATGTTTACGATTATGATTAAGGGCTTATGATTTAGGTTAGAGTGAGTGTTTAGAGTTTTAGGGTTTTGAGTTTAGGTTTAGGGTTTATGATAAATTAAATTCAAATTCAAAGATAAATAATTAAATATTAATCTTGTATTTATCATTCCTATTAATATAGGACAAAAATATTAGTAATATAAAGAAAGGCGGGAATGTTAATACTAGTGGAATTAAAAACTATTAATAATTTAATTTGACTAAGCATAAGAATACTCTAATTTAAAACATTTGAAATTAATTGAATCAAATTTAAAAAAAAAAGAATAGAACCATATTAATTAAATCAAATTTCAAATACCCCGATTTAAAATAATTAACTATATTAAATTAATATTATATTTACTAATTGAAGTTTGTGTGACAAACTTAAATTTTGAAACCCAAATAACCAATGCAGATACCCAACAATTTAACAAATTTGTGCAGGACTACAGGAAAAAAAAAATTATGCGGCAAATAAAGTTTTTCTTAAATGGATATACTGCTACTTGATCTAGATTAGTTAACATTTGATTTAACCACCAAATAAGACTTTGTATGTCAGTTATATGCTTGAAAAGGACATATAAGCAAATCCCAAAATTATTAAATTTCAAAAGACCATTATATAAAGCATATTATTTTATTAGTTTATTCTTCAAAGGCCCTTTAATAAAAAAAATATTTTTATGGTATTTTAAAATTTTTTAAATTGTATGGTCATAATTGTGTAATTTAGATAAATAAGTAATATATAAAAAAATTACAATTTTTTTTAAATCTCTCCCAACCATATATTTACGTTAACTTAGGTTAAAATTGGGGTTATATCAAGGTCTAGTCATCGTGTCATTTCTAGTTCAGATCAGATCAATTTCAAGTTTGGGTCATTTGGGGTTCAAGTTATTTCAGTTCAAGTTTTCTAGGATTTCACTTCAATCGGGCTCAGGTTTAGGTCAGGTTGGACATAGTCGGGTTCGGGTCATTGATTTTCTAGTCAAATCAGATCATGTCAAACTTGGGTTCGGATGAGTTGAACCAGTTTATTGAGTTGAGTCAGATTTTACCATCCCTGTCAATGGCTTGGCTCATTAAGGCGTCTTAGCCTCATCAAGTACTGGGTATGTTATTAGTGACACAGAGACAAACTTAAAGGTGTTAACGCCAGGAATCTAGTCTGGTTGCACAACTTTCGAAAGGTGCAAAAATGGAGAAAGGGAGTGACCGAGCTCCTCCAATTGCACTGCAACAAGACCCCTAACCTCAACTCCTTCCTTACCTACCTTCATCTATTCTCTACTACCTCTATTCCACTTACCTTCTTTCTAGATGGGCTAACAGGTTCCCTTTATCCTTCCATTTTTCTTTTTGTATTTTTTCTTTGCTTCTATTTTCTTTTCCAAAATAGGTAAAAAAAATTCTTTATCAGATGTCAGAGGCCCTAAAACCTAATCTCAAGATAATTATTTTATAAACAATTGGCCATCCACATAACTTAACAGGATTGGAAAATGAGAAATCTGTCTGCATGCTTTCTTTGAATTTTCTAGTATTTAATCCTCAAAAGCACAAGTTTGCAATATTTAACTATTTCTTCTACCTATATTTCATGATTCCCCACATTTTGTTTCAAAACTGGAGCAATTCAAGAATCAATAAAGGTTTTGGGCTGCTCTGAAGTATCTCCATGAATTCTTCTTTATATATTACTGTTATAGTGCTGTTGGGCCCCTTTATGGATAAGTTGCCAGTGAGCCCCCATGTTAATGTCTCAGTGCATGCTTGTGTTCTCTACTTCTTGTTATTACTATCCAGTATAATGTGATCTGGTCAAGCATCAATGCTTTGTGATATGATCAATTATATAAAAACAGACATCCCTACATATTGCCTTTAATAAGAAGTTGCTTGTTATTTATGCAATAAAGAACTTAAAAAAAATGTGAAGAGGGCCATTTCTTGGCCATCAACAAAACAAGACTCATCTTTCTCTCTTATTTGTATGTCGGTTACTCTTGCCAGATGCAATGTTTGTTATCGTGATCTTACAAGCAAGTTTCATTTGAATTATGAAACTATGTTGTCCTTTGCAGAATGTGGGAATTTGCTGTTGGTTTATATATGATTAATGTTTGGCCAAACTCTTTACTTCTTGCTGCTATATATAGTGTTGGTAAAAGTGCCTTAGCTTTATTGCTTGGACCTGTCATTAGGTAATAGGTGGACAAGTTAACGTATATGAAAGTGTGTTCTTCTCTATGTTAAGAAGCTTATGTTAAAGGTTTCAAGTTTTGATCGCTAACATCACGAGAAGCAAACCACTTCGACAATACTTCGTAAGCATATTCATGACCAAAACAACTTGTGGACCCCAGCTTAATCACCCTTGCGTTGGACTCCAAAAAAATAATTGAGAACTTTTCTCTCCATTAGTTTTTTCTATTATGGTCAAGAGGAGTTTTGGTTACATGTTTCATTGGTAGAAATTGAACTGATGGATTTTGATTTGGTAGGTTCTTCAACTTTGATTGATATCCCAAAATCTCTCCTTTATCATTGTTGGGGGATCAGTGATTGCCCTACTTACTTTATAAAAAATCATATCTACAAATTTTGTTGCTTTCGTATCCTTGGTGATATTAACCAACATTTCTGGAGCTATTGGTGTACTTTCTGCCTTTGTTGGTGCCATTTTGATTAAAAGAAATGGTAACTACTATACCCAAACCACAAATACTAACCTATTCCTTATAGGATTGATGTGCTATCATCCTTTTGTATTGGAAGTTACCATAATTTTTTTTTTATCTTTGAATTTCTTCTTGAAGGATATTTGTTCCAAGCATGTCCAATACCTTGTTAACCTATAAGTGTTTGCTTCTCATATTGACGAAGTGTTTTGTTGGGCATGGCAAACATGACTAAGAAAGAGTTTTGGAAATTGTTGTCATAAAATAATGATCTTTGAAAGAAAAAGGCAACTCTTATAAAAAAACCATGCATAGATGCCTTTAAATAGATTAATGCGTTATCTTCTATTACAAAATGGTTTCAAGTTATTGTCATAAAATAATGGTTTTTGAATTTGAGGGTAATTGTTTTAAACATCTTTAGTTTTTCTTCCATTAATAAGTATCGGGTCTTCCCGCTGCCAATGTTTTCGGTTGTACATAGCAAGTAAATGATTAATAAAAACAATTGTTGTTTCTAATAGCTTTCCATGTGATCTCCTATACATTGTAACCAACTTTACATTATTTGCTTTTTTCATCAATGCATTATTGTGGATATAGCTATGCTGATTTACAGGGTGGTGGTAATATCAGAAGAACATCATCCAAGCTTGCTCACAAAGATAAATTCTATTATCAGATGCATTGATTTGACTTGTAAACTACTTGCACCTATTGTCACTGGCTTCATTATTAGCTTTATATCATCAAAAGCATTAATAATGACCTTGGCATGTTGGACTACTGTAACTGTTTGGGTGGAATATTGGCTTTTTATATCTGTGCATAATGGGATTCCAGCTTTGTGTGAATGGAACCAGAGGAGGCTATTTAGAAGTTCATCGACTGATGTAAAAATGCCATATATACACATCTAGAAAATAGCATCAAGATAACTATAATACCAGGAAGAAGAAGTAGGGTCAACAAAATGTTTGCATGGATTGCAAGGGTCCCATTTGTTGTTGCATGGAAGGTTTACACATAGCAAGACATTCTACTCACTGGAATTGTATTAGCTTTGTTGTATTTCACAGTCCTTAGGTAGGTTAAGATGACCACCGTCTCTCTACCTAATTATTCCTAACTATATTTTGAAATATGTAAACATTTTACTTAGTACTTTGTATAAAAGATTGAATGTATAATCTTTCTAGCTTTGGCATTTTGATGACAGCCACCTTGGAATGGGAAGACACACTCGCTTATATTATTGGAATAACATGTGGCATAAGTACTAATGTTGGAATAAAAGAAATGGTTTTGTATCACATGCTACAGTTTTGTATTTTAATACTAAAAAATGAACCGTGGTCTATATGGTCTCAAGTCAATCAATCAGCAGTTGTTTTTACTTGTTATGAGCTAGGAGACCATTACCTTGAACAAAATATTTTAAAGACAAATAACATTAACTGTAGATTGATCATATGCTATTTTTCCATGACAACTTCATTGATGCAGTGGTCTTGCCTGTTGGTATGTGTTGAGTCCATATAGGTGAGCACAAGTATTTATCTACATATATGCTGATGGGTGGAATAGCTGCATCTTAGCTTGGTTTGCGGATGTTTGACTTGGCTGTTATCCAACAAATGCAGGTAGACAAGTACAATTATTGAGTTCTCTTACAATGTGGAAGTATATGTTGATACAATAGATAGAAAATACAAATGCTTATCCTGATTCCTTTTATTTATTTTTTTCTTTGTTTTTTGGTTTCCAAATCTTGGTTAGGATCATTTTCCAGAATCCAATCATGGTGTTGTGAGGGGTGTTCAAAACTCACTTCATTCTACATTGGATCTGATGGGTTGTGTCATGGGGATTGTGGTCTCAAATTCTAAGGTTGATTGTGCTTATGATTTATTTTACGGATTTTAGGCTAGTAATTGCCTACATCTTACAAGCAAAATTTGCTTATGTTGTGCAAATGACAGAAACTTCCATATGACAATTCTCTCCTGGAGTATAAAGAAAACTAAATCAATATGCCTATGTAAGAACTTTGGCCACATTTACTTTATGGCCCACCTAGGTTTGAGTTTACTGGTGTTGTGATGAGGGAATTATTACTTTGTAACAAGTCAGCTTTTACTTTCAAGGCAGCTGTGATGGGTACTTGTTCTGATTTGGTTCAACTACCTTGCAAGAATTTTGGATACTGAATTTGATTCCTGTTTAGACTGTAATGATGGTTGTGGCCCTTTACACTTTGCACCTATACAAAATGTAGAGACAATTATTTCACTTGGACAAAACTCCTATATAAATTTAAGCTCTAGCCAGGTAATCAAATGTAAAGTAATGTTATGGTAATTTATTCTTGGAAGCCATCTTTGAGAAATGAAAAGAGTGTTATTTCTCTCTAGTCATCGATCACCTTTGTTCTTTTTTTTAATTAAGACATGAACCATGTTATAATATGTTACTTGGTCGGGAATTGCTAACTGTAGGGTCCTACAAAGCTAAAGTCTCTAACTTGGTAGAAACTTTAGAAAAGAAGCGGCACCACATAGGGATGGGCACGAAGCTCAACTTTAGTCGAGCTCTCGTCTGACCCGCTCTAGTGGAGCAAATTTTTTTAGTGATCCAGTATTTTTTGAACGGAGCAAGTCATGATTCACCTGTGATATTTTAGAAAGTGGGGTGAGTTTGAGGAGCTCCATAGAGCACTAGTTTAGGGTGTCATTTGTGTTTCACTTGAATCAATATTTACTTTCATTCGTGTTTGCATGTTCATTTGCTCATTGGTTGGGTTCACAATTGATCTACTGATACATGTTCTTTGTTGACTTGATTTTGAGTCTTTGCCATTATTGGTTACAAACAAGATCAATTGCTTATGGCAAGCCTATGTTCGTGTGTATATTGGCCAGTCTTTTTGGAGTTATCATGTCCTTATTCTATTTAACAATTTGACTATAAAAGTTATTAACAACTTTATAAACCATCTTATGATTGATCTTTGAGTAAGAAAAACATAAACCATTCACAAAATAAGAAATTAAGAAGAAATCATCACATTATAACAATCATTTTATGAAATTCCAATAACCAAAATCATATTTAACTCAAGTAAAGTGTAAGTAAAAAACAGGCAAGGTATATAGGATATCACTTACCTTGTTCCGATCCTAGAATCAATCCAATAATCAATCAAGTTCAAGAACTTAATCAAAAGAGGAAGAACTATTATTAGAGCATAGTTTAATCTCCAAAGGCCTTGGTTCAATTTGAATACCATAATATCCATTTTAAACCAATCACTAATAAAACTGACAAAGTTGCACACTTTCTCGAGAATGACCATAACTTTTTGTAGAAAACTTCAAATCATAATCCATCAAATTCCTATAAAACTAGACTTCTCAGGCTATAATTTATATTTTATTCACAATTTTTGGTTTAGCCAATTGATACAGTTTATTCCTCAGCTTTCAGACTCATTTAAAGATTGCCATTTTGGCAATGTATTGCAAGAATCAACATAAACTCCTTACTCATGCCTCCAAATTAAATTTCATTTCTTCTATGTTAAAGTAGACTCATTGTTGTTCCTGCACCGTAGAAATGTTAGAAATTCATAAATAATAAAATATAAAAATTAAATAAAATTTGATATCACCAATGACACAAAAATAGACAGTTTTATAACATAAAATTAATAGATATTAGAGAGAGAAATAGGTAAGAAATAGAAAAAATATCACCTATATATCAAGAGTAATTGTAATGAGTCATGGGTCTACTAATTTTCTTTTGGACGTTTCGTGCCATACCGGTGTAGTGGCATCGGTCACACTATTCTCAGGATAAAACAACCTAACCATTTTGTTATAACTCTACATACACGTGCATTGTTGTAAAGTAGAGGTCTACCCATACCTTTCTTTACCCAATATAATTTGGAGATATATGGGAAAAATAAATTTTATGAAACAATTTAAAAATTTGGAGAGATGGAAAGGCCAAGAATGTGTATGTGAAATGAAGATAAAACAAGCATATACATATAGCCATGTTTAAAAGCCATAATCACACCATTAAACTTCTAGCAGTTTGGACTCTTAATTTCAACATTTATATGCTTTAAAAGGTTAGTAAATGAGAGTTAAAAGGCACTAATGAGACAAACGGCTAGTGTCTTAAAAGTATTTATTATTAATAAGTATTATTATTTTTCATTGAAATAAAATCTCCAACAATTCCCTTTCTATTTCAATAACAACCAAAATGATATATAGATAGGTAAAGATAGTTTATTATGCGTAATAAAGGTGATGATACTTTGAACCTTTATCTAGTGAGTCGGCTCCCTTGTTCTACAACCAATAATGGTACGACCTTAAACTATGATTGTTTACGGGTACAAGTTTACCTAACACACATAATAAACTAGGTGTCCATTGAGTTTATAAGCTTACATTATTAATGGTCATGAGTGATTTTAAGAATAGCCTAAGGAGCGGCCTCACTCCAACACTAATATAGGTGAAAATCCATCAAAAGTGCTCATGTAACTTTGACACCCCACTTAATAAAGAGTTACAAATTCTCATTAAGAGCAAATGATTAACCGTCAATTATTACAAGATATATGCATCTACACTATATGGATGAGGCGAGAAATAAATCTTTAAGATGATGCATCTCTCAACGGCTTCACTATGCTTCATTTTTACCATTCAAAACCCAAGCCTCAGGATGTCTGATTTTTGGGTTGAGTATCCTCATAAGAAGCTTCATTTAATTCAGGCTCAAACTCATCTCCCTCAATGTAACCTTTTTAACCTTTGACTTCGATTGAAGATTTTACATGAAATAAGTGACAAAGGTTAGGGTGTATTGACCATATGCCACAAGTTGTTAGCAATGACGTCAATGATTGTAGGTGGTGATATGCATTGAGCTTAAATTTTATTTCCCATAGTTTTATTTTCAACTAGCATACATCATGTAGTCAATACATTTATCATATATTCAAATTTGTGATTCACATCTCATGGGTATTTTGATATGTTTCAATGATAATGCACACTTTCATGATTTCCCATTTTATGGGATACTTGTATATGCTTCAATGAGTATGCACATATGTGAATTGGGGTTCATCTTATTTTGCATGTTTATTTGGGTCGGTGTGCATTTCTTAAAGAGCATAACTAGGGGATCCATGTTTTTTTCTTTGTATTTTTCTTTCACATGATGTGCATTTCTCAATTTAGCATAAATTGGGGTCTATCTTGTTTTTACAGTTACTTGGGACATGAGTATGTCATACAAGACAACTTTTTTGGGTCTTTGTGCCTCGTGAAAAGGCTATGCCATTGATTCAATATATGCCACAATATCATACAATAGTATTTCATGATCACCACATTATTTTGTGACTGCCACATTGGTGCTTTGATTTATATTCATATTGTTGTCTAAATATTTAAATAGCCTTTTCCCACAAAATGTTTTCTTTTTAGGCACCAAATTTTTAAGTTCCTGCAATTTGCATCCGATGTAACAAATTTTGATTCCCACAATTGAAATCCAAGGCAACAAATTTTTGTGTTCCCACAATGAAAATTCAAAGCAACAAGTTTTTATCTCTAACAAAGAGGAGGAGAAGCTGCCATTAACACGTTCTTAAGCTTCCCTCACTCATTTCTCTCTCAAATTTAACTTGGAATCAAGTGATCTTGGTGTCAAGAGGTGCAATTAAGGGTGTATAAGCTTGGAGGATGCATTTTCAACCTTGAATTCATGTTTTTGATGCTTGGAGAGGCGTTTTTCTCCATCCCCTGTTTTTGAACGAGGTAAGAGTTGTGTTCTTGATTGAATTCTTGGTATTTGGTTGATTGGAAGCTTGGGTTTTGGTTAGGAGGCAAGAATTTGATGTTTAGAGCTTTGTTTTTGGTTTGGAATTGTGTAGAACTTTGGGAGCCTGTTTGAGGGAGGAGGAGCTTGATTCTTGCTTGGTTCTTGGAGTTAAGGTAAGGGAGTTGTGTTTTTAAGTTCACGGAATGCCATTAGCTTGGATTTGCTTGAGAAATTCGAGTGGTTTTAGCTAAGGCATTAAGGAAACGTTTTGGTGAATTATGGTGGACTAGCTGGATTGAGAGGAATTGTTTGATGTTACGATACATCATAGCTTAGCTTTTGATAGTTGGTTATGTTCCTTGCAACATGTACTTTGTGGGTATGAAATTTGGTAGCTTTTTATGCATATTTGATATGTGTAATTGGTTGCCAAAGTTCATAGCAGTAAAACGCACCAATTTTGCATTTCTGCAGATTGGAGACGCATCGCCAATTTCAGGTCGAAACCAGCGACGCGTCGCCAATCCAGTAAAACTGTCTCAGAACGTCGACAACTGTGGCGACGCGTCGCCGAGACAGCATCCGACACCCAATTTTGTTTTCAGCATAACTTTTCGCTCGGGTGTCCGATTGAGGTGATTCAAGATTCCAATCAAATCTAAGAGGGAGTACTATCACCTCAATGTTCTAAAAACACTTAAATTGTCCCAGTTTTAGATTTATATTAACTAAAAGTGGAGGCAAGTTTTTAAGGAAACTATGTTGCATTTGAACATAATTAGCTACCACTAGTTCAGGTGAGAGGTTTAGAACCCTCGTCGGCCTAGCCGTGCCGTAGCCACGAGGCCATGAGGCGAAACCTTGTTCATCTAGTCTACATCAACGAGGCCCTGCGGCCTAGTCTACAAAGCCCCACCATAATTCCCCTGCATAACAACTAGGTGAAAGGTTTTATGATTGTTTGTGGCTTGCTAAGGTTTGCCCTTGGGCCGAGTGCCAGGTTGCTAAGTGGTTGCGCTTGGCCTGGTAAGGAGGACTACTTGAGGAGAGGTCTACGGACTTGGTTATATGCATATATACTAGCACCCTCATGCTGTGTGAGCTCGTTGCCAGAGTCCTAGGTTTTTCTTGCAGGTACTTGGAAGACCCCTTACTGAGAATTATTGAATTCTTACTCCCTGTTTGTTATGCAGAGCCTGGAGTAGCTGGACCGGATAATCGTTGAGGATTATTGTGGTAGTACCTTTTTGGTGTGTAAAGGTAAGGTAGTTGAGAAATCTTGAGTTTCTAGTTTGCCTAAGTGCTCAGTTGGTTTGTTGGTCAGGTAGCAGTACTAACTTGTTTCTTCCTTTGGCTGCAGAGCCTAGTAGCACTTGGCAGAGGATTTGTGAGACTCACCACTGGGACGGGTGTCCAAAGTGGGAGCTAGGGTAAAGAGATCTCAGCAAAGTCTGGTATTTAGATACAGTACTTTCTTTTGCCTCCATAATCTATGTTATAAAGAGTCCTTGACTCAGGATTGTTCTTGGGTGGGAGCATTAGTTACTTCATTGTATGAATGCTTTCACGAGTTTTTTATGTGTAGTTAACCACACAAATTGTTGATTTTGGATATGCTTTGGCAGTTTGTATATATTTGTGCAGAAATTACTCGGCCGAGTTCTTGTTTTAATCTTTTATGGTTTTAATAAACCAAGTCAAAGCATAAGAGCATACACATTGCATTTTTAGGTTAATCAACTAGTAGCATCGGATTTAATCCGCACACATACTCAGCTAGCCAATTACAATCCACCGTGAGACATACGCTCACAGGGTATCCCGGGCATGGGCACGGGGGATCGTGTCAGTGTTTTTGGTATCAGAGCTAAGGGTTTATTTCGTAGATATTGGAGGCTTAGACTGAGATCTAGTTTAGAAAGTCCAAGTGCTAGGAAGTTAGTATTGACCAACATCTGGGGATTGTCGTCTGGCTGTGGTTGCAGGTTACCATGGTTGATACTAGATCGGGAGCTTCAAGGGGAACTAGAGAACCTGGTGAGGGTTCTAGTGACCCAGTTGTGGCGAGGCTGGATGAGATATCCAGGGTGCTACAGGGGTTGACTGAGACTATGGCTCAGGTGGCACAGGGCATGAACACTCTTGTGACAGAGATGTTCAGGGATTATGAGGACAGAGATGCTGTCCAGGAGGAGGATGAACCACAACAGGAGCAGGAAAGGCATGCTGAGCCACAGCAAGTGGCTAGAGCTCATGAACGCAGAAATCAAGTTCATGAGGAGGTTGAGGAACCAGAGATGATGGAGGCTCCAAGGAGGGGAGATACTCCACATCAGATGAGATTATTAGAGAAATTCAAGACAGTTGATCCACCTAGCTTCGACGGGACAGAAGATCCTGACAGAGCAGAGGACTGGTTGTCCATTATGAACAGACTCTTCACTTGTGGTGGTTATGAGTCAGAGCAGAGGATGGTTTTGGTACCATTCTTTCTGAGAGTGAGAGCCAGTCTTTGGTGGGATGACGTGATGGAGTTATTGAGGGAGAGTAATGGTACCCGTCCAGAGCACAAGAAAAAGATGCCCAAGTGGACAGACTTCGAGAAGAAGTTCAGACAGGAGTATATCAGTGAAGCTGCACAGGATCAGAGGAGGATCCAGTTTGAGAATCTGACTCAGGGGGAGATGTCAGTACGGGAGTATGAGTAGCACTACAATTCACTTATCCGGTATGCTCCGTACATGTTGGGTAATGATGAGTTGAAAGCTAAGAAGTTTTCCCAAGGTTTGAAACCTTTATTCAGGAGGTATATGGCGACCGTTGATATCAGAAGCTATCGCCAAGTGGTTCAGAAGACATTGGCCCTAGAGAGGGAATTTGAGGATTCCAGAGCACCTATGAAAAAGGTGGAAGCTGGACCATCCAACTTGGGAAAAAGTGCTGGGAAGCGACCGATGGTGGGGAACCATGATCCATTTAAGAGGAGGAGGACAAGTTTATGTCCAAGGTGCAGACGGTTTCATGGTGGCAGACCATGTACACTGGGTACAGATACCTGTAATATCTGTGGCCAGAGAGGGCATTGGGCGAGGGATTGCCCAAGAGTTCGATCGATGACAGGACCGCCTCAGACCTTACCTCCAGTACCGCTTGCCGTTGGGAATCGGCCTGGTGTGGCCGCAGCAGCAGTAGAGCAAAGAGTTTTCACCCTGACGAGTCAAGTGGCCAGAGAACCGCCTGCCGTTCGAGGTAATTTTACTTTTCAGAACGGTAGTGTTAGAGTACTTTTCAATACGGGAGTTACTCTTTCAGTGATATCTTCTGCCTTGGTAGATAAGCTTAGTTTGCAACGTGAAATTTCGGGTGAGTTGAGACTCATCAGGACTGCAGGGAGAGGTTTTATTGTGACCAATGAAGTGGTTACTAGGTACCCCTTGCAGTTAGGTGATCATGGCTTTTGTTGTGAGTTGTGGGTTATTGAACTGAGATCTTATGATCTAGTGTTGGGAATAGACTGGTTGAGTAAGCATAAAGCACAAATTAACTGTGCGAATCACTCAATTGACATCACTGATGCTCAAGGAGCTAGAGTGACTTGCACAGGAGGGTTGGCATCTAGTGCTAAGAGTTTACACCTTAGACTTATAGATACCATCCCTGTAGTTGGTGAAGAAAAGTATTATTCGTTGAATGGAGTGGCTATAGAGGAGGAGTTGGGGAGAATTCCTATAGCTAATCAATTCCCTGAGGTGTTTCCAGTGGAATTACCTGGGTTACCACCTAGGAGGGATACTGAGTTTGCTATCCATCTGCAACCAGGGGTTGAGCCTATTTCAGTACCACCTTATAGGATGTCAGCTCCTGAGATGGATGAATTGAAGAAGCAGTTGGAGGAACTGCTAAGGAAGGGCTTTATAAGGCCAAGTGTATCGCCATGGGGAGCTCCAGTGTTATTTGTGAAGAAGAAGGATGGAACTTTCAGGTTGTGCATCGATTACAGGAAGTTGAATGCAGTGACAGTTAAGAATAAGTATCCATTTCCTAGAATTGATGATTTGTTTGACAGATTCAGAGGAGCGAGAGTGTTTTCCAGGATTGATCTTCGGTCTGGGTATTTTCAGATCAGAGTTAAGGAGGAAGACATTCCGAAGACTGCCTTCAGGACAAGGTACGGGCATTATGAGTATACGGTTATGCCTTTCGGTGTGACTAATGCTCCAGCAGTGTTTATGGAAGCTATGAATTGGATCTTTAAGCCATTTTTGGATCAGTTTGTTGAAGTCTTCATCGATGATATTCTGGTTTATTCACAGTCTACAGCAGAGCATGAGGAGCACCTTAGCACAGTTTTGCAAGTGCTGAAGGATAATCAGTACTATGCAAAGTTGTCTAAGTGTGAGTTTTGGTCCAAGAGGATTCAGTTTTTGGGGCATATCATCAGTGCTCAGGGTTTGTCAGTTGATCCTGAAAAAGTTCAAGCAGTAGTTGATTGGAAGAGACCGACTACAATTACAGAGGTCAGGAGTTTCTTGGGTTTGGCAGGTTATTACAGACGCTTCATAGAGAAATTCTCTGTGATAGCTACACCGTTGACAGCATTGACCAAGAAGACTCAGAAGTTTGAGTGGACACCGAAGTGTGAAGAAGCTTACATGAAATTGAAGGAAAAGTTGACTAGTGCACCTATACTTGTCTTGCCGGATCCAGACAGAGCTTTTACCATTTATACTGATGCATCAGGTTCAGGTTTGGGATGTGTGCTGATGCAGGACAGTCAGGTGATTGCTTATGGTTCGAGACAGTTGAGGCCTAATGAGTTGAACTATCCTGTTCATGATCTTGAGCTTGCAGTAGTAATTTTTGCACTGAAGTTGGAGGCATTATTTGATGGGAAGGTCATTCAGAATCTTCACTGATCACAAGAGTTTGAAATATTTATTTACCCAGAAGGATCTGAACATGAGACAGCGGCGTTGGATTGAGTACATCAAGGATTATGATTGCTCAATCGAGTATTGTGCTGGTAAAGGAAATGTGGTAGCAGATGCTTTGAGCCGGAAGTACACAGGAGTGATATTGTCTAAGGATCAGGTTACAGACTCCTCTGAAGGATTGTTGAGAGATTGTTTCTTAGATTTGCATGAATTATGGCAAAGTCGAGAAAAATCCCTAGTCTACATTTTGGAAGTTCAGTCGGCTTGGTTAGCCAGAGTCAGAGAAGCTCAGATGAAAGATCCACTATTGAAGAAGATTTTAGGTGAAGCTAAGTCTGGTGCTTTGAAGAAGGAGTTCAGATACAAAGATGGAATACTGCACTATGGTGATCGACTCTATGTACCGAATGTTGAGGGACTTAGGCAGCAAGTCCTACAGGAGGCACATAGTAGTACTTTGAGTATCCACCCTGGTGTTAGTAAGATGTATCAAGATCTGAAGACACATTTTTGGTGGCCAGGATTGAAGAGAGATGTACGAGGACTTGTGGCAAAGTGTTTGACATGTCAGGTGGTGAAAGCTGAACATCAGAAACCAGTAGGCACACTACAGAGTCTATCTCTGCCAGTGAGGAAGTGGGGATTCGTTACTATGGATTTCCTAGTGGGGCTACCGACCACCCGGAGTCAGCATGATGCTATTTGGGTGGTGGTCGATAGATTGACGAAGTCGGCACACTTTATACCGATCAGAGTCACCTACACATTGGAGAAGTTGGCTCAGTTGTATCTCAGGGAGATTGTGAGACTCCATGGGATACCAGACCAGATCATATCAGACAGAGATCCATGATTTACATCACGGTTCTAGAATGCTTTTCAAGAAGCATTGGGTAGTAAAGTTAGCCTCAATACTGCTTTTCATCCACAGACTGACGGGCAATCCGAGAGGGTGATTCAGACTTTGGAGGACATGTTACGCATGTGTGTTATTGACTTCAGAGGTGATTGGGATCAGCATTTACCACTGATCAAATTTGCTTATAATAACAGTCATCAATTTGTTATTGGAATGGCGCCCTATAAAGCTTTGTATGGGAGACGGTGTATGACACCTCATTGTTGGGCAGATCCAGCAGACAGAGCAGTCATTGGACCTGAAATCATAGCTGACACTACAGCTAAGATTAAGTTGATCCAGCAGCGGATCAAGACAGCCAATGACAGGCAGACCAAGTATGCGAACCTGAGGAGAAGAGATTTGAGTTTTGAAGTTGGAGATAAGGTGCTTTTGAAAGTGTCGCCCATGAAAGGAGTTAGTCGTTTTGGGCAAAGGGGCAAGTTAGCTCCTAGGTTTATTGGACCTTATGAAGTGTTGGAGAAAGTCAGAAAAGTTGCTTATCGGTTGGCATTACCACCTAACTTATCTCAGGTGCATAACGTATTTCACGTTAGTCTACTCAGGAAGTGCACAGTGGAACCGGGACAGGTAGTAAATCCTTCAGTAATACCTATTCAGGAGGACTTGACCTACGAGGAGAAACCAGTTCAGATATTGGATAGGCAAGTCAAGAAACTGCGGACTAAGTGGATTTCGATGGTTAAGATCCTTTGGTCTAACCATAGTGAGGAGGAAGCTACCTGGGAGACGGAGCAGGATATGCTGAAAAGGTATCCAAGTGTTTTTCTAGAGTTACGGCGGAATTTGGGGGACCAAATTCCAGAAGGAAGGGAGAATGTTATGACCTTTCTTGAGGAAGGTAAAGAGTTTTGAATTAAGTTTAGAAGTTTAATTTAAGTTTACTTAGCAAGAATAAAGGAGTTTACCGAAGTTCACTAAGTTCCGACAAGAATAAAGCTCTGAACTAAGTTCAGGGGCAAAATGGTATTTTTGCACCCTGAGTAGCCGGGACGAGTCCCGAGTGTTTTAAAATGAATTTTTAGAACTTAACTCTTAACTATAACTCAAACTTGACAAATAGACAAGAATTGAATTAAGAACTGTTAAGTTACAAAGATGGGGGACCTAATTGCACTTAACTTGAAACCTTGGTGATCTCGGTGTTAAGTAAGGGTTTAAGAAGGGAAAGAGGAGGAGAAGCTGCCATTAACACGTTCTTAAGCTTCCCTCACTCATTTCTCTCTCAAATTTAACTTGGAATCAAGTGATCTTGGTGTCAAGAGGTGCAATTAAGGGTGTATAAGCTTGGAGGATGCATTTTCAACCTTGAATTCATGTTTTTGAGGCTTGGAGAGGCGTTTTTCTCCATCCCCTGTTTTTGAACAAGGTAAGAGTTGTGTTCTTGATTGAATTCTTGGTATTTGGTTGATTGGAAGCTTGGGTTTTGGTTAGGAGGCAAGAATTTGATGTTTAGAGCTTTGTTTTTGGTTTGGAATTGTGTAGAACTTTGGGAGCCTTTTTGAGGGAGGAGGAGCTTGATTCTTGCTTGGTTCTTGGAGTTAAGGTAAGGGAGTTGTGTTTTTAAGTTCACAGAATGCCATTAGCTTGGATTTGCTTGAGAAGTTCGAGTGGTTTTAGCTAAGGCATTAAGGAAACGTTTTGGTGAATTATGGTGGACTAGCTGGATTGAGAGGAATTGTTTGATGTTACGATACATCATAGCTTAGCTTTTGATAGTTGGTTATGTTCCTTGCAACATGTACTTTGTGGGTATGAAATTTGGTAGCTTTTTATGCATATTTGATATGTGTAATTGGTTGCCAAAGTTCATAGTAGTAAAATGCGCCAATTTTGCATTTCTGCAGATTGGAGATGCGTCGCCAATTTCAGGTCGAAACCAGCGACGCGTCACCAATCCAGTAAAACTGTCTCAGAACGTCGACAACTGTGGCGACGCGTCGCCGAGACAGCATCCGACACCCAATTTTGTTTTCAGCATAACTTTTCGCTCGGGTGTCCGATTGAGGTGATTCAAGATTCCAATCAAAGCTAAGAGGGAGTACTATCACCTCAATGTTTTAAAAACACTTAAATTGTCCCAGTTTTAGATTTATATTAACTAAAATTGGAGGCAAGTTTTTAAGGAAACTATGTTGCATTTGAACATAATTAGCTACCACTAGTTCAGGTGAGAGGTTTAGAACCCTCGTCGGCCTAGCCGTGCCGTAGCCACGAGGCCATGAGGCGAAACCTTGTTCATCTAGTCTACATCAACGAGGCCCTGCGGCCTAGTCTACAAAGCCCCACCATAATTCCCCTGCATAACAACTAGGTGAAAGGTTTTATGATTGTTTGTGGCTTGCTAAGGTTTGCCCTTGGGCCGAGTGCCAGGTTGCTAAGTGGTTGCGCTTGGCCTGGTAAGGAGGACTACTTGAGGAGAGGTCTACGGACTTGGTTATATGCATATATACTAGCACCCTCATGCTGTGTGAGCTCGTAGCCAGAGTCCTAGGTTTTTCTTGCAGGTACTTGGAGGACCCCTTACTGAGAATTATTGAATTCTCACTCCCTGTTTGTTATGCAGAGCCTGGAGTAGCTGGACCGGATAATCGTTGAGGATTATCGCGGTAGTACCTTTTTGGTGTGTAAAGGTAAGGTAGTTGAGAAATCTTGAGTTTCTAGTTTGCCTAAGTGCTCAGTTGGTTTGTTGGTCAGGTAGCAGTACTAACTTGTTTCTTCCTTTGGCTGCAGAGCCTAGTAGCACTTGGCAGAGGATTTGTGAGACTCACCACTGGGACGGGTGTCCAAAGTGGGAGCTAGGGTAAAGAGATCTTAGCAAAGTCTTGTATTTAAATACAGTACTTTCTTTTGCCTCTATAATCTATGTTATAAAGAGTCCTTGACTCAGGATTGTTCTTGGGTGGGAACATTAGTTATTTCATTGTATGAATGCTTTCACGAGTTGTTTATGTGTAGTTAACCACACAAATTGTTGATTTTGGATATGCTTTGGCAGTTTGTATATATTTGTGCAGAAATTACTCGGCCGAGTTCTTGTTTTAATCTTTTATGGTTTTAATAAACCAAGTCAAAGCATAAGAGCATACACATTGCATTTTTAGGTTAATCAACTAGTAGCATCGGATTTAATCCGCACACATACTCAGCTAGCCAATTACAATCCACCGTGAGACATACGCTCACAGGGTATCCCGGGCATGGGCACGGGGGATCGTGTCAGGAGAGGCCAAGAATGTGTATGTGAAATAAAGATAAAACAAGCATATATATCAGTCATATTTAAAAGCCATAATCACACCATTAAACTCTTAGCCATTTAGACTTTTAATTTCTACATTTATATGCTTTAAAAGGTAAGTAAATGATAGTTAAAAAGCAATAATGAGACAAACAGCTAGTGTCTTAAAAATATTTATTATTAATAAGTATTATTATTTTTTATTGAAATAAAATCTCCAACACTCATAAACCTTTTTAATAATATATTATAAGCCTAGGTTCCAGTCACATTTTAGCATATAACCAACTAAAATATCTTGATTTACTGCTGTAATTCCTTAAACCACAGTATTGCATGAAAATTTCCAATCTTTCTTATTTTCCTTATAATCTAATCCATTTTAATCATCAAGATACCCCTTACCCTAGTCTTTCACGTCTATGAGTATTATACAATTATCAATTCTCAAGAATATGACCACTATAATATTACAAAAGAAATTTTTGTTTGCTTAGTTCTCTCAAATCGGTTTGGCCTATTTTTGCCTATAGCTTTGGATTACTCAACTAAAGCCAAGAAAATGAGTTTCTGTTTTACATTTCTAGTGGGTTCATTTGCATGCTTAAATGTCTTAAAATTTTTAAATCATTACTAGTCTCAGTTTTGGTATTTGTATTTGTTAATCTGGATAGGTTTGTTGACATTAAATTCTTTGTTATTGTTTTTACAAAAGAATTATTTTATAAATTGATAAAAGTAAATATTTTTTATAGGGGAAAAATATAAAAATTAAAAAAAAATTATATATTGAAAATCACATTTTGTGAATCCCTTTGTTACTATAAAAATTAATATTTAAAATAGCTACAAAGAGAAATTCCTTAATGAAATGTCTACCAAAATGTCATACATTGGATATCAATGGATATACACTAGTTAGGTAGGGCGGGTCATGGATCAATCCATAAAGGAGTGAAGCAATGGCAAATCGCTCCATGAAATGGATCGACTTACTCTATGACTGTCACTAGCACCACATCCTTACTAACTTATACAAATTGTTTCACAGCTAATCCGGTGAAATTGAACGGAGTCAAATGAATCCCCAAATTCTTATTCCTGAATCAAAATCTCAACAAAAAAAAAAAAAACAAACAAACAAACAAGCGCACATAACATAATTTTTTATTTTGTTTTTAACTCTTGTTTTTTTTTTAAAAAATTTCTCGTTGATCTTGGTTGGTCCCATGAGTTGACTCTTTTCAGCGAATTAAAATTATAACTAGAAATGGTCAGCATTATACGAATCAAGATGACAAAAATCAAATAAATTAGTAAATTACATTTGGATAAAATTGTCAGGTTATTTGCTATTTGATCCAACTCGGACTAAAATAAAATTTTATGTTCAATTATTGTTTCTTAAATTTGAAACTGAATAAACCAAATAAACCAACTAATACCAAGTATTTTATCATTGTCTCTATTAGCCCCCTTGTATAAAAGGATAAGGTCCTTTCTTACTTTTGAACTTCATGTTGTTGACCATTGTTTAGTTTTGGTATAAAATGTAAAATTTTGAATGTTTGCACGAGTTTTAATCCACAATTTAGGGCCAGATTGTTTCAGCTAATTAGGTTTTAGTTAATGTATTTTCTCTTGTGGCCCGTTTCTGTCAAGCATTTCCCTAAGATAGTTGTCATTAAAGATGGGCAATTTTATAATGAGAATTAGGCAGCTATTTTCTCTTATGCACATGGCCTTACTCAACCTGAATCATGGGTAATTTCATTCATCCTCTGGGTCAATTCCAGATTGTTCCATTTCATTTTGTAGAAACTGAAAATTAATTGAATTGCATTCAAATTGATTCCAAACCAACTCAATGCATACACTAGATACAACCTTATCAGGCGCCAGAAAAGGACACTTTTCTTTATGAAAAAGATAATCTGACTGAGAACTAGAAGCAATTGTTTGTTTGACCACAATTGTCAAGCAGGTAATTCATCTGAATTTTAAAGACAAGGTGTCACAATTTACACTTCTGAATGAAACTTATTTGTCCTCAAACCTGCCTCAACCAGAGTGAAGAAAGTTTTTCAAGTACAAAGGGTTTATTTTCCGGAGCAAAACAGTTGGTCTTCTCAACAACCAGACAGGCTTTTAGTTTCAATTGGGGAAGCTTTACCTTTCACCATGTGCAGAGCTGAGTGATTTGAGTGATGGAACCTTACTCTTTTTTTGGGGGGTTTATTTTGCATTTTACCTTTACTTTTGGGGTGGGGTTGGGGTTAAGCTATATTTAAACTCAATGATTCTTGCTACTCTTTCAAAAAGGAAAACTTAAAAAAAAAAAAAAATTTCTTTTCTCATTTTAGAATGCATTATTTAAAAAATAATAATTTTCCGTTCATTTTAGGCAAACAAATTTTTTTTTTTGGAATTAATGCACTATGTACAAATATATAGTGCACTATAAGTCTCACCTCACAGAATATTTTGCATTTTACCTTTACTTTTGGGGTGGGGTTGGGGTTAAGCTATATTTAGACTCAATGATTCTTGCTACTCTTTCAAAAAGGAAAACTTAAAAAAAAATGTTCTTTTCTCATTTTAGAATGCATTATTTAAAAAATAATAATTTTCCGTTCATTTTAGGCAAACAAATTTTTTTTTTTGGAATTAATGCACTATGTACAAATATATAGTGCACTATAAGTCTCACCTCACAGAATATTTGTTAATTTATTTTAGGTAAGTGTAAGGGGCAAAATGTCATTATCTTTTGTGCTTGTTCAATTTTGATCTCTAACCCCAAAAAGAAAACCAATAAACAATATTTTTGGACTAAATAATCCTCAAAGCAACACCCGGGATATTTGTTCAAGTTTGACTTCTCGAAAGGGTTTGATCCAAATGACGCAATGGCCACCACTTGCACAGTATCGACTTAATGGCTCTCACTTTCATTTGCTTCATCTTCTTGTTCAAGTTGTGGTTTTTCACATTTGTTCTGCTCACGTATTCTTTTTGGTTATGGTGAGACAAGCACAACTGTGTTAAGGAACAATCACTTTGCATTGTTATGAGTTCCAAGATTTGATGTTGGAAAATTTATGTGGTGGAACCTGGTGGTGTTGGGTTCGGTAATCAATTTATTTCGGCAATCTCGAATAACAACACATGAAGAGCGAAACCCTCTTCTTTGATAACAACTTCATTATACACACTTTTGAAAATACTAATTGCGCATCGATAATGCAAATTTTCAAGACAAGGAAAAGTAAGACACTGGCTAATTTATCAGAGCATTAGTCCGAGTCATTTTCAAGTTCCTATCTTTTCTGGCACTGCAAATTTCTCTTCTACAATTATTCCCTAGAAAATTTTACTTTACTTTCTCTTGCGCCGATGTAGATTGAAGGGTTGAGATTATTGTTGCAATACCAGAGGAAGCAGTTGTTCTTATGGGACATAAAGACGAAGAGATTGCAAAGCAGATGGGAAAAATCATAGTTGTTAAAATTCTTACTAGAAAAGACTCTAGAAAACAAAAAGGTCTCAAGTTTTAGTAAAAAATTATATGTAAGTAGAAACTAATGGAGTTTTGATTTTAGTCTTAAAAACTTGAAAACTTTATGACTTTACGTAAGTTTTTACATTATTAAGTCAAATTTGCTGAAATTATAAACAATGATTGCAAGCTGAAATTATATAAATCCATTAATGCCCAACCCAATCTTCATCAAATCAAAACTAATCCATTTAGAGTTAAAGCAAAAGAAAATTCAAGATAACCAAAAAATAAAACACAATTCATCTCTTTTTTTTTTTTACTCAAACTTTCTGTATCATTTGATTGCTCTCATTCATTATAACTTTGATAAATTAGTTATCAAATTTATATATATGTTGGT
Organism: Aquilaria yunnanensis; assembly: GCA_039654915.1. NCBI lineage: Eukaryota > Viridiplantae > Streptophyta > Magnoliopsida > Malvales > Thymelaeaceae > Aquilaria > Aquilaria yunnanensis. Next base: position 53,462,620 of record CM077600.1, read on the forward strand.
ATAGATGAAGAAAATGCCAATAATGGTACATGTGTTTGCATAAATGAGTTAGGTCTCTCAAATAATAAAATGACAAAAGAAGAAGATAAATATATGAACTTTGAAGATGATAATATTAATATTGCCATTGGTCATATTCCATGTGTTTCATTAGATAATTGAGATATTTTTAACTTTTTAGTATGAATTGTGGATTTTAAATCTTATTTTTCTTGTATTATATGTTTGTGACATGACATTTTTTATGATATTAGAATATTAGTAAGTGAACATATTATATAATATAAAATTTTTAAGATAATTGAGATCATTATATTTTTTTTCATCATTTTGTAAAATATTTTTTGTTGAACCTTACAATTTTATGACTTTGTACAAATTTATAATTGTAGAAAAATTAAAAGAACTCTAGGTAAATACTCATCTTTAATAACCTTAGCTAACACAATGGAACTGGAAAATCTACTGACAAGGTAGGGGATGGAGAAACCAATAATGGAAACGGGTGGTGCAAGAGAGGAAAGCCACCACATGGTGATGTCGCTGAACATGTTGGAAAAGATAAGAGCGCGAGCTTTTGGTTGCTTCAGCTATGGGGCTGATACAATGCAGAGTCTTGCTACAATGAAACATGGGAGAGTGGTTGAAGCAGATGGAAAATTATAGAGATATATTTATCTTATTTAGATAAATTTAGTGGCTTGTTTATAATTTTTCTAGGGAAAAAGAAACAAAATATTTTAGCCAACTAGAGAATATTCTATTTACCAACCGTTGGAATGAGCAATTTGTCCTATTTTAAAATCATAAATGGCATATCTGCCTATATCCAAAAGATTATTTAGATATTTATTTATAAAAAAAATAATAACGTGATTTGTCCCGAGATAGAAACATCAATCATATACTTGCACCATTTTACCGTTTATTTTATATTTCACGCCAAAAGTGTTACGCAAAATATATTCTATATTATTATGTGCACAGTGTGTGACAATAATTTTACCTGAGACGTAACCGGAAACCGGCTGTCGTATGCTGTGGAAATAAACAAAAAAAAAAGTGGAAGGATCCGATCCGGAAGCACATAACATCTAGATGGATGATAAGGAATTTGCAAGTGTGAGGGGATGGGAAGAACAACTGTGGAAAATAGGCATGGGTGGCAGGAGCGCCTCCCCCAGGGGGAGGAAGTTGAGGTTGGGAGGAGCTGGAAGAATAATATCTGATCCACAAGGACCACAACACATTTGCCTAATAAGTGCGGGAGTTACTTAGACATAGGGCCAACTGAATTATACTTTCTCTACCGTTGCTTGTTTATTTCCCCAGATGCCATTCTCCCGAACCACGCCAACCCCACTCCACGACACGACACGTTTCATTGTATTTGTAAGAAACATATCATTTAAGGGCACGCTTTTCAAATAAGATTTATCTTGTGGGATGGGCAGTTTCAACTTTTCTTGCCATATGATGGGTCAGCTCACAGGATTTTATGGGTTTGTTCACATAATTTGGGTTTAGGATTATAGGGTCGGCCAAGGATCCAGGATCAAATAATAAAAGACGACAAGAGATTGGATTACAAATCTTGCACCACATGCAATAACCAAGAAATGCCAGTTAATTTTCTTAAAATGTTACACATACTTACAAAATAAAGTTGTCCAAATTTGTATTCCACATGAAATCATTTTTTGTTTTTCTATCAATCGTAACAGTAAAAATGATTCAAATTCGTAATTGTGATTATATAATTTAATTAATTATTTTTTATCCCATTTCATATCGTTATAAAATTCTAAAATTTTAAGATCTGAATTCATATTTTGATAATATTACCTATAAACATATTACGTAATAATAAAAAGGTTTTTTTTTATAATTTCCCCTGAACTTAGGTGGTATTACACTTGCCTTTTTTATGTTTGAAAACCTACACTTATCCCATACTTTTTCAATGGCTTTAGTCAGCAGTTAACTAAAATGATAGCTAACCTCTTTAAATTTTATCTAATTTACAATTATACCCAACATTTTTCAATCAACAATTCTAAACTCTTTCATTCTTATACCTTCCACCACTCTCACTCCCCTATAATTTCCCTTCAATTTGACGATGGTAAAGTTAAAGGCAACACCACCTTCTCCGCCGGTGACTCCAATCCACCATCCGCATATGACGCCTCCCTAGCTGACGCATACCCGCCACCATCTCAAGAACCGTAGCCACCATTTTTATCCCTTTCACATCTAGATCTCAAAGATTTGGTGACAAGATCACTGACGTCGATGTCTTTCCTAATCACAAACATGACGAGTTCACCTTTAGCTCGGTTGGTTAGTTGCTCCTTGCTTGTTCATCTCCTTCTTCACCCACCGTCACTCCTCGTTTAGCCCGATCTCGCCAACATGGGCTGCTATGGCTGCTTCAACAGAGAAGAGCAATGGAAAGAGCGACATGTTTCAGGAACCCTCTCTTGCATCTACAGCAAGTTCATTTTGGCTTGCTTTTTGGTAGGCAAGGTTTGTGTCAGGTGGTTGATCCTCGAATCGGGTTAAGCCCAACTTTTGGCCTTTGAGATCAATTTAAAATTTGAACTAGGATTGGGATTGGGGTTGAGGTTTTAAGGAGGAACTTAGTGTCGAAGATCAATTGTCCATTGGGGGGTTTTGAGGAGGGCCTTCGAGTTTGAAAGAATTGTCCATGGGATTCAGACCTAACCTTTCACGTTTGAAACGATTGCCCATAGGAGTTGGACCTAACCCTAATTCTAGTTCGTCAGCCTCTCCCAATTACCATCCAAATCCAAATTGATGTTGTTTTGGAATAGTTAGGTTGTCTATGGGAGTTGGACCTAATCCTTGGAATTAGAGGTGGGCAGTGGGCCAGGGCGACCCAACCTAACTCGGGCTTAGCTTGAGGCAAACCTGGCCTAGCTTGAGGAGAGCACGGGTGAAGGTTGGTTGGTTATAGGCCTAGGGGAAGAGTGTTACATAGGCTCAGCATGGCCCAAGCCCCGCCTAGGCACGGTGAGCCCGGCTGAGTTTGCTTTAATAATATATTTAAAATTTTACAAAAAGTGGGAAAATTACACCTTATAGTCCTCCAATAGTTCTGGCTTATTTTGTGACCTCAAGTTATTATTTTATCCACTTCAACGACTAGTAACAGCTAGATAAAAAAGTAACAAAGCCTTTTTCTAACCATACTAAGAAGCAGGAAAGACCTAATAAATCTAGATGGAAAACAATAATGGGAATAAAACTATTAAGAATTGAGTAATTGGTCTTAAGGATATGCTAAACGTGGCTCAGTATTCTACGCAATGTGTTAATTTTTACCAACTTTACCTTTTTTTATTATTTTGAAAAAACTATTTTTTTTTTTTTGGAAAAAAAACTGACTCATGCCCAAGACCATTTTGGCCTGGCCTAGACCCAGGAAAGGCCTAACACAAGCTTGCCTATAGTGGGCCTATGCCCGGGCCTTGTTGACCTAGGCCTAGGTTGGGCCGGTCCCAAGTCGAGTCAGCCGTTGCCTACTTCTACTTGGAATTAGATTGATTCACTCCCCCTGCCTTGGCTGGCCATATTTCCTTGGATCTTGTTGATCAATTTGAGCAATTTCCATGGAGGCCTTGGAATTTGGTTGTTTCATTGAATGATCTGAGCAATTTCCATGAAGCCCATCTTATTTGAAGTGAAGATCGAGGAACCAGAAGCAAGGTACTTACATTGTCAGAGGGAAGATTGTGATGAATGCAGCGAGCCAAAGTGCAACACAAAGGGTTTTGTGTAATTAGAGAAAAACCAAGATGCTTCACTTGAGGTTGGGGCAGTGGTGGTTTAGTTGGCTGCGGCCTCATAGGGAGAGAGATTCAAGCATGGTGCTTGGTTGGCTTGCGATCAGAGTCAATTGATTAGCATGAAAATGATAGATCTGATTGCAATTGAAAGAGGGAAGTTTCAAGTGGAATCATAAAGAATGGAACAAACTTTGGGTGAAATTATAAATCAAACTAAATTTAAGGAGGTTTGTTGTAATTTTGACAAACTACTAGCTGACAGCGTTAAAAAAGTAGGGATAAATGTAGGTTTTCAAACTATAGAGAAGCAAGTGTAATATCACCCTAAGTTCAGGAGATAATTATAAAAAAACCCTAATAAAAAAAATATATGACAAGAAAAGTGTAAAATTGGTAGTAATGGATTATGATTTGCTCGAACCTTCCAATTTTTCACCCTCTTTCAACTTACGTTTCTCGTTGGTTTAGAAAAATCGATATATTTATTATTTTCTTAAAATTTAAGGAATTTTATCTCATATATTTTTGAAAGGTGTGTTAGTTTTTATTTCACGCTTTGGATGAGTAAACTTGCAGAAACTTATAATAAATAAGAAAACATTTTAAAAATAAAAACCAGTTATTCTCAAAAGGACAAAAATATTAAAGCACTTATAGGAAAAAAAAAGATGTTTATTGTTTGGGAAGCGTTTGATTTTTCGTAAAAGGTGCTTTTTTATCGAATATTGGTAGTTTCGTATTACTAATAACGGTTGTTATTAGAATTTTAAAAAAGTTATCTAATGGTAACTTTTGGTTTTTAATTTCAATATTTTCATTTTAACTGATGAATAAATTATACAAAACTCAATAACTAGCATTAGAATTTTGAAGAAGTTATCTAATGGCAACTTTTAGTTTTTAATTTCAATGTTTTCATCTCAATTGAATATTGGTAGTTTCATATTACTAATAATAATTAGCATTAGAATTTTAAAGAAGTTATCTAATGGTAACCTTAGTTTTTAATTTCAATGTTTTCATCTTAGTCGATGAATAAATTATACAAAATTCAAATATTTATCACAAAAACTACTTTGAAATGGGGCCTAGCTAGTTGGTCCGAAAAAAAGTAAAAAAATCTTTATATATATATATATATACACAATTGTGTTTATTTTTTTTTTTTTTTGAAAATAAGTCAATCAAATGGCTCCTAACCTAACATCCTATTTTATTTAAGTTGGTACGGGTGCTTGAATATGATACGATTCGAGATACCAATTCTTCAAATACAATTCTGCTGCCTTTTTTAAATACAGTTTTTCATAGTAATGTGCACATCACTAAAAAATTTTTAAACATTTTCTGGAAAATAATAACTCTTAAAAAACTACCATTTGTAAAAAAATTTGAGAATATTTAACAAGAATACTATACAGTACAGCGCAAGACTACAAATTAAAAATTTGTTTGGAAAAACTTCTTAAAATCAGCGTTAAAATTTTTAATAATTTATTAATGATGAAGATTAAGCAGCGAAAAACTGATGACTCATTTTGTTGTTGTGGTTGCAAATGCGCGGCATTTACTTCGTTGGAGGCAGGGGAGGTGACTTGAGGTGCTGCCGAACCGAATTGAGGAAATGACGGGGAAAAGGTTAGAAAGGTTGGAGCCTGTCCAAGAAGAAGCCTTCCCGACCAAGACCAAAATGTGGAGCGGTTTCTGTCAAATCAAAACTCCAACAAGTGTTTTTTGTATGTCATCTGAACCGTTCTTATCTGAGTAAGGCTGGTACTTCCTAAGGAGAAGTATAAGTACGGCCACGTCTTCTTCGGAATATCTTCTTCCCCACCCCACGCCACTTTTTTTTTTAAAAAAAAAAAATTCTTATTTTCTCTCTCTTTTCCTTTTTCTGTTCTGTCCCCAACTTTTTCATTTCAAGAATCAAGTCCCTCGTCCTCAAACTTCTCAATTTTCATTGTTTAACCCTTTAAAGTTCATATATTTCATTCCAACCATTGAAGGTCTGGTCTTATAATAGTATTGGCACCTACCCAAAACCCTCTTAATTGAGTCAATTCCATAACATAAAAAATAAACAATAAACGAAGTGACTGTACCTTAGAGATATACCGATGACTTTGAATATTAGAAGGAAAACAAAATATGTAATTGGTCTTCATTCTGAAGACTAAAATTATGTATTTCAAGTATCAACATTGAAAATTAGTACTCTAGTTAAAATAAACCTTTTATTATTCTGAAGTATATTTTCGTTTATTTAACTTTGCATGCTGATTCATGAAAATTGAATGAAATACTTTTCTATGTTTCAATTTTTTTTTATTTTTTTTGTTATTGGTTTCAAGTGTAGGGGCTTGATTGCCACAAATAACAAAAAAAATTGAGAGCTTCACGGGCGAAAACAAAAGTTAGGGACTTCAGCGGTCAAACTGAAACTCATAAGAATTTCTACTTTCTAGAAGCCATACGCCCTGATTTAACGAGGATCACACAGATTCGAACGAGAAAATAAAATAAAAAAATCTTTTTATTTTCATAAAATAATTTTTTGTTCGTTTTTTGGGTCCTGTGCCTGTGTGGAACTTTAAAAATAGAATTGCGTCAAATCGTACGCGTCCGCACTGGGCATCTGTCCTCTCCTCTCCTCCCTGGAATAACTTCTCCACCAAATGGGCCATCATCACTCACTTCCCCAAACTGCCCCCGTCAACTCCCCCTGTCCTCACCCGTCCTTTCCCCGTACGGAGCCTATCGCCAACTGAAATGACTGTCACACCCTCCACACACATTTCTCCAGCGCATCGCTGTAGGGGCAATTGCGTCCTTTAATCAGAATGCACTAGCAAGGCCACTTTTCCTTGGTCCTCACAGAGAGGATATAAATGTAATTTCAGGGACCATCTTCTTCCTTAACTGAACTGCCCCAACGATACTCAACCATCTTCCTCCTCCCAACTTTCTCAAGTCTCACCACACAGCTCTCCCACCAATAAGCTCACGCGCGCTTCCTCTCTCCTCCACCGTGATGAAGAGGCAGAAGCCAGCTGCCGGACCCCGCAACCCCTTCGACCTTCTCTCCGAGGAGCTCGTCTTCCTCATCCTAGACTGTCTCCATCAGAATCCCGTCGACCGGAAATCCTTCTCACTGGTCTGCAAGTCCTTCTACGCCGCCGAGTCCAAGCACCGGAAAGTTCTCACTCCTCTCCGCCAAGAACACTTTCCCTCGATCCTCTCCCGCTACCCCAACGTTACCCACTTGGACCTCACGCTCTGCTCTCGCATCGCCCCCGCTTCCCTCTCCGTCATCTCCAATGCCTGTAGGTCCACCCTCTGCTCCATCGACTTCTCCCGGAGCACCATTCTTTCCGGCAATGGGTTGCTCGGTTTGGCACTCAATTGCCGCAATCTCGTCGAGATCGATCTCTCCAACAGCACCGAACTCAGAGACTCCGCCATGGCCGGCGTTGCGGAGGCAAAAAATCTCGAGAAGCTGTGGCTCGCCAGGTGCAAGTCGATCACGGATATGGGGGTCGGGTGCGTTGCGGTTGGCTGCAGAAAGCTGAAGCTGATTAGCCTGAAGTGGTGTTTGGGGGTCAGCGATCTAGGCGTTGGTTTGATTGCTGTGAAGTGCAAGGAGATTCGTAGCCTGGATCTTTCTTACTTGCCGGTATTTTCTCCCTCTTTTCTCTGTTTCACATAATGTTTTAGAGAAATAGAATTCTGCCTAGAATGATTTCATTTCTAATTATCGAAAGGAAAATTCTAAATTACTTTTTCAGGTGTTGAGATCGATTAATAAAGCGATGCCTCTTTCAGTTAAAATAAAATCCATATGAGATCGCTGGGTTAAAGTAAATGATTGAATTGAATGTTTTTTAAACCTTCTAGATAACAGAATATGTTGAATTGATGTGTATTTGTATTTATTTTATTAATTTTGAACCTGTTTCTATGCAGATTACAAACAAGTGTTTGCAATCTGTCTTGAAGTTACAACATCTTGAGGATTTGGTTCTTGAAGGATGTTTTGGTATTGATGATGAAAGCCTTGCAGCACTCAGACATGGATGCAAGTCATTGAAGGTATGTTCTTTTTCATGTTAAATAAAGGTCCACGATGGTCATATATAGCTGTCTAGATCCAATAATATGGATTTGTCTGCTCACCACATTACAACTGTATGATATAATCTAATGGTTCGATCACGTTTACTCATTCCATTTGGCAGAACCTTGATGTGTCGAGTTGCCAGAACATTAATCACAAGGGTTTGTCTTCCTTGATAAGCGGTACTGAAGGTTTACAGCAACTTATTCTAGCACATGGTTCTCCAGTAAGCCTTCCATCAGCACATTTTTGTATCAAGTATTTCAATGGTTTGCCCAAGCACCTTTTAACGAATTGCTACAATTCTCAATTTTGATGCCTCAGGTTACTGATGCCCTTGCTGCTACTCTGAAGAAGCTTTCTGCATTGCAATCAATAAAACTAGATGGGTGCATGGTTACTAGTGATGGGTTGAAGGCAATCGGGAATTGGTGTATGTCGCTGAGGGAACTGAGCTTGAGTAAATGTTTAGGGGTGACTGATGAAGGTCTCTGCTGTGTTGTAACAAAACACAGAGACTTGAGGAAGCTAGACATAACGTGTTGTCGTGGGATAACAGATGTTTCAATTGCCTATATTGCAAATTCGTGCAGCTCACTCACTTCCCTCAAGATGGAGTCTTGTGCCTTTGTTCCAAGAGAAGCATTTGTCTTGATTGGCCAGAGATGCCATTCTATTGAAGAGCTTGACCTCACAGACAACGAAATTGATGATGAAGGTCTTTCCTTCATTCTGTGTACAAGTTTGATTTGGCATACCATATGTTGTTAAATGAACTCACTTATTCTCTTTGCAGGTCTAAAGTCCATTTCCAGATGTTCAAATCTCTCCATCCTAAAACTAGGAATTTGTCTAAACATAACAGACCAAGGATTAATGGATATTGGACAGGGATGCTCCAAACTTGTTGAGTTAGATCTATACAGGTTTGTCCTCTGATGTATTGCTGAACTTCTGACACTAGGAATGGTTACATTTGAACGGATTTCCACCAGCGGAAAGGGATGCTGAAGTGTGTACTGATTTGAAAGTCATTCCTTTTCACAGGTCTGCAGGTATAACAGATTTGGGTGTTTCAGCAATTGCACGCAGTTGCCCGAACCTTGAGATGGTTAATATAGCCTATTGTAAAGATATCACTGATAGCTCCTTATTGTCAATGTCAAAGTGCAGGCAGCTAAAGACTTTAGAAAGTCGAGGCTGTCCGATAATAACTTCGCTGGGTCTAGCAGCTATAGCTGTGGGTTGCAAGCAGCTTACCAAATTGGATGTGAAGAAGTGTCCCCAGATTGATGATGCTGGGATGCTGCCACTGGCTCATTTTTCACAAAACCTTAGACAGGTATGCTTCTTTCACAGAAACCTGGGGTCACAGTTTGTTTTAAGACCCAAACTTATGTCAAGCTAAGCAGGAGTCCTGTTTTCTTTCTGCAGATAAATTTGTCATATACTTCGGTAACGGACATAGGACTTCTATCACTGGCAAGCATCAGCTGCCTACAGAACATCACAATCTTGCACTTGAAGGGCTTAACACCTGGTGGGCTGGTAGCTGCACTGTTGGCTTGTGGAGGACTCGCAAAAGTGAAGCTTCAGGCAACTTTTAAATGCTTGTTACCCCAGCCACTTTTTGATCACCTTGAAGCACGTGGATGCACATTTCATTGGAGTGACAAGGTTCCTCAGGTTGGTTTGTCTATCTCCAACCGAGTTGATCTAGCTTACGAGTAGCCACTCTTTTCAGCCATAAAACTAAATTCTCATTTTGTGATCACTTCGGTTGAAGAATCTATTTACCCTTAGAATCTCATACATAAATTCTTGGTGTTACAAGATTAAATTTTGGATTAGAGATTAAACATTAGTTGTACATTTGTTCTACAGGCAGAATTGGATCCGAAGTGCTGGAAACTACAATATGAAGATAGGGTATACTAACAGTTTCTCATGGATGTAGTAACATTGGCTTGCAAGGCGCAAGCAAAGGAAATATGTTGGCCGCAAGTGCCTGGCAGCTGGCCAAGAAATGTGTAAGAAGTTAGAAGGCCTTCTGGTGACCACACAAGCAAACGACTGTGTGGACCGCGTCATGGGAATGCTTGAGAGGCAGAGATGTAGGATGTCAGGAAGATAGCTGCTTGCCATATCTAATGTTCTTCAGTTGGTTTTCTTGTTGTAAATCATGAAAGATTAACTAATTTTCTGGATTTGACTTGTGATTGTAAATTTGAGTTTGGAGGTCTAGAATTATGGTACTTTATAAGCCAAAAACTCATTTTGCCCTTTAATTTTGGTGAATCAGACATATAACCCCTTAAACTTTAACTCTGTCTAACTAACGCCTCAAACTTTTGCCCCCACAACTGACAGAAGTGAGTTTTCCGTTAAGAACTGATGATTTTAGTTATATGATGTCCAAAACAAAAGAAAAATGGAAGAAATAGAAGGAAATGCCAATTTTCTCGTATAAACCTAAATCTACAGAACAGAAGCCGAAGGCAAAGGCGCAAAATGCCAGAGACAATTGCACCAATTTCGGAGGTTCTAATGGAAAAAGGAAGAGTTCCACTGTGTCTTTGATATGTGACAGTCTCTGCAAACTAAATGAAGCATTATACAAGCAAAAGCTGAAATAATCAATTCAATTGCAATTATTGGAACAGGGGAAAAACTCAAATTAATTACCTTCCCCTTCCTCCAATTCCTCCTAATTTGGAGGGACGCTGAAGTCTTGAATTATAGGGAAAACCAAAACTTGAGGTTCACAGCGTTGTAATTCTTTTTTGCTTTTTGAAACTAAGAACCATATTTAAGCCATTCACGATTATCAAAGGCACAAGAAATTGGTGTGACAGTAGAATTTACAGACGAAGAATGCGCTAACCCAACAGGTTAAAAGCTTCATGAACATGAGGCAGTGACCAACGGAAACTGAAGGGAAGTTTCAGAAGTCTGTGCTAGAAATCAAAAGCTAAGGGGGACGATTTCTCACTAGCAAAGGTTGCTATTTGGTATGCGAAGGTGACACTGCTTGTGGGTTTGGAGCAATGTCGAAGTCAATGGACGCTTCCATTTTCCATGGTGGTTGAAGCAAAGGAGATGGAGCTCAATCAGAGGGGTGATTCAACCAATCTTTGCATCGTAATGAATTTGATTGCAAGGTGATCTGAATCCAGTAAAGGCAAGGAGAGAGATTGAGATAAAAATTAGAACTGGAAAAGGAAAATATGTTTTCCACGGGAAGAGGCGAGAGGAATAGAGACGAAGCCTATAGACAAAAGCTTTGGGTAGTCAGAGCGATGCATAACTGAAGGTTTGGGATAGTGGATTTCCGGTCGTTGATGGTGGTGATGCGAGAAAAGGTTAAATTCTTATTCAAGTCCTTCCCCATTCTTATGTTTTTCATTCAAGTCATAAACAAACCAAAATATCCATTTTGTGACAAAAACTAGTGAAGTGATCATCATGTGCGTCACTTAGTTGGGTTAGAGGGCTAAATATCCCAAATTGCAAAGTTTAAGGGGTGAATCAAATTGAATTAAAGTTCAAGTGATAAAATGTACAATTTCATAAAGTTTGAGGGGCAAAAATAGCATTTAGCCCTATATTATAGCTATATTCTAGAAGTCATGGGCTTATGCTGTTCATGAATTTGACCTAATTTATCATGTTATCCTTTTAGTCATAAAACTTTTTTAACTGACAATTGCCCCCCTGTATTTCATACAAAAGTTTGGCCCGTAGACCTGCATGTGAGTAGTAATGGACTTCAGCTAGGAATATCTCTATAATAGACAAATGATAGAATGGTGAAAACATTCATAAGATATCACATTTTGATTAGTTTGTTCTCAAACTTTTCTGTTTGGCAATTAACCTCTTAATTTGCAAATCTATATATATATTGTAAAGGGCGTGGGAAGGGAGGAGAGTGCGCCACCTGACACAGCCGTCCTTGGCCCCTGCCTAGGAAGGCTGTGAGAGCTGGTCTTACGGTGGATTGCAATTGGCTAGCTGTATATGTGCACGGATTAAAATCCCATGATACTAGTTGATTAACCTAGAATATGCAAGATGCATGCTCTTATGCTTTGACTTGGTTCATTAAAACCATAAAACATTAACTTGGCCAAATAATTTCATAAAAACTAAGTACAAATAGTCAAAGCATACAAAATCAACATTTATGTGAGTTTACTACACATAACAACTCGTGAGAACACTCATACATAAAGTAGGCCAATGCACTCATCCAAGAGCAATCCTAGAGTCTAGGACTCCTTAAAACATAGTTTATGGAGGCAGCTGGGTGTATTGTATAAATACAAGCCTCTACTAAGATCTTCTTGACTTACCTCCCACCTTGGATACACGTCCTAGTGGTGAGTCTCAAAAGCCCTTGCTAAGTGCTACTAGGCTCTGCAGCCAAAGGAAGATACTAGTTAGTATTGTTACTTAACCAACAAGTACCCATGTAGACTAGAATCATAGAGATTCTCAAGTGTCATACCTGTACACATAAAAGAGCAATATCGCGATAATCCTCAACGATTACCCGGCCCAACAACTTCAGTCTCTGCACAACATCACTAGGGAGTGAGAATTCAACATTCTCAATAAGGGGTCTTCTGTGTACCTGCAAGAAAATTACTAGGACTGGACATATGATAAACATATGTAAACTTGCTGCGAGCTCACACAGCATGAGGGTCTGATATATGCACATATAACTAGGCCTTTGAGACCTCTCCTCAAACTAGTCCTCCTCACGGGGCGTCACTCCGTGGCTAGCGAGTTCTAGCCATTAACTTGCTTCTAGTAAGCTGTAACTTACTGACGCAATCATGTAGCCTTCCCTTAGTTGTTGTGCAGGGGAATTATGGTGGAACTTTGTAGACTAGGCCGCAAGACCTCTTTGTTGTAGACTAAATGAACAAGGTTTCACCTTGCGACCTCGTGGCTACGGCACGGCTAGGCCAACAAGGGTTCTAAACCTTTCACCTGAGCTAGTGGTAGCTAGTTATGCTCATTTGCAACATAGTTTCCTTGCTTGTTGCACAAGCAACCTTAAAACTCTACAAAACTCAAGGAAACTCTTATATTTTGCGGGACTTTTGGAAGTCTCGGAGTATCCTCGGAATCCTTAGACCCCTAAGTACGCTAAGAACCCCCTTAGGTCTCACTTGGATCAAGCTAGCAAAATATGAAAAATTTGGCATTTCTGTCTGTTAGTTGGTAACATTCTGTGAACTTTCGCTGGATTGGCGACGCGTCGCTGGGGTCAACCTGTAATTGGCGACACATTGTCAATCTGCAGAAATGCAGAATTTGGAGCATTTTGTTGCTATGAACTTTGGACGATTCCTACACATATCAAACATGCATAGAATGCCTCCAAATTTCATACACACATAGAACATGTTGCATCGAACATAACCAACTATCACAAGCTAAGCTATGATGTCTCGTAACATCAATCTAATCCTCCAAAATCCTCTAGTCCACCACAATTCAACCAAAACTTTTAACTAATGCCATAGCTAAAACTACTCGAATTCTTCAAGCAGACGCAAGCTAATGGCATTAAATGAACTTGAAAACACATCCCCCTTACCTCAACTCCAAGTAACACGCAAGAATCAATCTCCCTTTCAATCAACCAAGTTCACCAAAGTTCTACACAAGTTCCAATCCAAAAACAAAGCACTAATCACTAAAATTTCACTCTCTAACCAAAACCCAAGCTTCAACTAACTAAATAACATGAATTCAATCAAGAACACTTTGCTTACCTCGCTAAAAAACAGGGGATGTGGAAAAATGCCATTCTAAGCTTCAAAATCATGATTTAAAGCTTGAAATTAGCTTATCCAAGCTTAGATTACTATGAATTGCACCTCTTGACACCAAGATCACTTGATTCCAAGCTTCATTTGAGAAAGAAAAGTGTGAGGGAAGGATGAAAACGTGGTTATTGCAGCCGCCCCCTTCTTTTTCCCTTCTTAAACCCTTACTTAGCATCAAGGTCACCAAGGTTTCAAGTTCAATGCAATTAAGCACCCCATCTTTGTAACTTAGTTATTCTTGATTAAATTCTTGTTTATTCTTCAAGTTTGAGTTAAGGTTGAAAGTTAAGTTATAAAAATTCATTTTAAAACACTCGGGACTTGTCCCGGCTATTCAGGATGTAAAATTATCATTTTACCCCTGAATTTCGTTCAGTGCTTTATTCTTCTCGGAACTTAGTGAACTTTGCTAAACTTCTCTATTCTTACTATGTAAACTTGAATTAAGCTTCTAAACTTAATTTAAAACACTTTACCTTCCTCAAACATACTTCCCACTTGAACAGCCATAACACCACCTGTCCAAAAAATAAGTGAACTCCATTAAAAGCTATCCAAAGCTCTTCCTTTTTATGCTTAAACCCTCCACTTCACATTCCTACCGAATGAGGCACTATGAATATTTTTTACATGGCGGGTTGTCCTTTCTTTTTGTAATGGGAACAAGTTAATTTATTATTATTATTATTAGTATTATTTCATAATACATTGTAAATCACAAAAAGGGTTGCCTTTTTTTTTTTAACTTTCTTTTTGTAATGTGTACAAGTTAATTTATTATTATTATTATTATTATTATTATTATTTCATAATACATTATAAATTACAAAATAACTATATAAATGCATGATGAAATATTATGTATGTTTCAACATTATATATGTACATATACTATAAGACTATTTTATGATATGCAATGCAACGGAACAAAAACACCAGACAGGGCATGTTCTACGGTTTTTTTTAAACCACATGAGCACAAGTTTTCGTTCGTTGACCAAGTCAAATGCACTGGCCCTTCTGTTTTTTCAAGTGTGCTTGCTTCAATCGTCAATAATGTTGCTCACCAATCATCGTTGACAAAGTCAAGAGAGACGGGGGAGGTCAGAGATGTAAATTGGCGCATAAGCTGCGGCTTGGACAAGGACAAGTCTACGGCTCCGAGAGCAGGAGGGAGAGGCTACCTGACGGCTTGGAGGATAGTTTTAGTGTTTTTTGTTTTTTAATAAAAGATATTTTATTTTAATTAAAAGTGAGACAAATGACATTTCATAAACCAAATAATAATATAAGATATTAAGAAACAATAAGATTTTAAAATTGGCCACTTAAAATGTTACTCATTCCTACAACACTAAATGAAAAAAAAAAAGAGAATTGTAACAAATTAATTTTCCATGTAAACTAAAATAAATCTAGAATAGATAACTCATAAATAACTTAAACAAAATCTAGATAAATGATGACTAAATAGTTAAAATAAATAATAGATAATTTGGCCAAATAAAAGCCAGATCAACATCTTATAGAAGATCATCCAAATTAAATCCTAATAGAATGAACAAATAAAATAAAAATTTTTAACACCATCACTCAACCTATTATTGTAAAACATATCAGATTAATGCCTGTCATTTTCCACCCCTGGCCTTTACCTGGCCCACTAACACCGAAAGTAAATTATCCGGATTTGTCAATTGTAGAATGTCGGATAAAACATATGATGTTATTGCCGATGGTTATAAAAGAGTTTTGTGGAAAAAGAAATGAGAATGATTGGTCGGGTGTAATAAATACAATAAATTAACTAGTTATGCTTGGATTAGCATACAAACTCGGCTACCGGTGGCATGGAGAAGAAAGAAGAAAGACGATGTATATCTGACACTAATATTATTTTAATTGTTTTTAAACTCTAATATAGAACTGATATGATAGTTTAGTTAGGAGAGAATATATTACTGACTACTAAAAGTTATAACATCTACTAAATAATATGGAATTTCAAATTTGGACCTGATCTTCTCTATGAAACCTAGATTGTTGAGTTCTCACATCTCTCGTTCTCAACCCCATCACACGAATCACGTCCTTCATAGCCGGCTTCTACCACCCATTGCAACAATTATCTTCAAGGCCTTTGTTCTTCTCATAATAAGGAAAAATAACCCTTACGGTAGGAGAAACTACTTTTGCTTTAGCCAGGTGTAATTGCACCAAAAAAATTTCATAGGCTTTATGAAGTATTCATGAACCGAATTTTAACTCGATCGGATAAGACGCTAGGTGAATTAATCAAATGCAATCTCTATAGCTTGAGCAGCCATTTGTGTCATTTATGGATATACCTCACTGAATTATCTTACTTCTCGCAGAGATAGATTGATTGGACATTTCAAGTTAAAAGCCAGTTTGACTCCCACTATTTATCCAAGACCAGAACCTAACTGTTTCATGGGAAATTGGTGTGGTACACGTTAAAACAAAATAAGCTTGACTCACACGCCTTAGCAGTTACCACAAAGGTTTAGAATTTATCAAATTCAGGATAACAAAGCACATCAATAGCAAAATGCAGACAAGGACAAAATAAAAGGAGTCGTAACCCAAAAGCATTGGAACTACTTAGACTACATGATCAGCTAACACCTAACATGATCTACTTCCGAGCATTTCACGAGGAAGTAAGCTTAAGCATAATATACATCTAAAGCGCTTGTCTAATCAAAAGGTGTTCTTTCAACATATTCAACAGTACTCGCACATAAAGACATGGGGAAGAAATGAAACCTTGGGAATATATATTCTATAAGTTTCTGCTTACTATGGTGAGGAAGAATAAACGACTATCCTCAAGGACCAAAGCCAATTGTCATCTTCACCACAACATTTTAAGGCTAGCCTTCAAGATCTTTAAGTGTTGGGGTCGCATTTTGCCAGAGGAGCCCAAATGGGACTAGGTGGGGAACAATACTTGAATAATAGATTTACAACATTATGGTTGTTGGAGGCTAAGAGGCAGAACCTTAAAGACTAGAAAAGAGTTATGTTTTTGTTTTTTCTTTATTGCAAGGTCCCTAGTATGATAGTATCTAGTAGCCACATTAGGCTTCAAGTATTCCAAAGTTGAGCTAGGTTAAACCCCACTAGAGGGAAACTTTTCCAAAACTTGCTTCTCCATTCACAAAACTTGAACCCGAGACATATTCAAAGGAAGAAGAGTTTCTTACCACTTCACCTCACAGATGTTTGTTGAATAAGAGTTTTGTCAATCTTCTCACTCTACTAATCATTGACTTGGCATTGATGTAACAAAGAATATTTTCTCATTTAACAAAAATATTATTGTTAGTATGCACCTTAGTGGCAAATTTACTCCTAGTTAAAAAAATATATGGTATATTTGCATTTAGAACATTAATGTTATAGTTGCTCTTGCCCTCTAACAATGTTATTAGAGTAAATTGTATAAATAGTCCTTAACCTTTAATTATTATTTTATTTTAGTCCTTAACCTATTGAATCTGCTGTTTTGATCATAAATCTATTAAAAATAATTCATTTTAGTCTTAAATCTATTAAAAAATTCCATTTTGGTTCCTATTAGATGAAATTTGTTAACTCAAAGTATTTGTCAGATAACAACTTTTTATATTATAATTTAAACTATCCGGTAATTGTCTTACAATAAATTTAATCTGTACAATAATTTTTTATAGTTAATAAAAAATTTAAATCACTTTTCTCTTTATAAATTGAACTTATTTCATTCAGGAAGAAAAAATGCTAATTTAAATTATTTACTTACTGTCAAAAATATTAAATTGTTTAAATTTATTGAAAGACAGTTACCGAATTTTCAAATTAAAATACCAAAAGTTTTTGTGAGATAGTTATTCTGAGTTGATGAATTTCATCTAGTATGGGATAAAAATGAAACAATTTTAATAGGTTTAGGACCAAATAGAATATTCAATAGGTTATGGACTAAAATGAAATGATAACTGAAAGTTAGGGACTATTTATGTAATTTACTCAATGTTATTAGGATATTTGGGCAAAAGGAAAAAAATAGTGCAAAATTTGGTAGTTGTCCATTTTTCTTTGGTAAAAAGGGCAAATTTGCCTTTAAACTATAGGTGTAAAGTAATTTTGCTACTAAACTTTTTTTACAGGCAAATTTGTCATTAACATTTTCGTTATGGTCAATTTTACCACTGACTATTAAATGGTAGGAATACCATGGTACAACTCTTAAACTAGTCCCTAAAAATTTTCTTCTGATTCTAAACCTATAGCTACCCAAACTTTTCTCAACAACTAAATAAGTGAAAACTCTGTGTTTGACACCAACTTCCATTGTTGAGCCTTTTCTTTTTCACCTTTCTCATTGTTGTTGACTAAAACTCTACTGCCACTGTCATCCATTCTTTATTCTTGAACTGCAACATCTTTATATTTAGGGCCACTTATATCAATCGAATTTTATTTAATCAAGGTTTGTTCTAAGGAGCATTGCTGGGAGCATTACCAGGATGTGTGGAAGAGTGAAGATAATGTTAATAGTGGAAAGAGTGGAGGGTGTTAAAGGGAACAGAGGTTTGCTCGAGCAAAGAAGATGATAAAATTGATAGATTCAAAAATTTATGGACTAGAGTATTAGGTAGAGAAAACTTGAAATTAAAGTTTGCATTTTTCTTATTTCCTCACATTTGTTAAGTTAAACAATTTTAATAACATGTGACAGATTTGCTCGCAACATAAAATATTGATAATAAATTTACACTTTAAAAAAAAATAATGACAAATTTACTAATAAAAAAAATTAGTGATACAATTACTCTACCTCATATAGTTTACTGACAAATTTACTTCTTTTCCCCTTTTATTTTTTGTATTAGCTTCTTTATCTTATATTTTCATATGTTAAAGTATAATGCATACGAACACAAAAACAATCAAGGAGAATTTGTGGGTTTATTGTGCTTAGTGAGCACTTTCATGGGGTTTAGGCTCATGTCTGTCAGCTTCTTCATTTCCACGCTCTACCGTTTAGTCTGCACCTTTATTGTGCTTTTTTTTTAAGAAGAAAAAAATTCATAGCCACAAACCATTGATTTTCAAACAATCTATCAAGTCTAAGGCTTTGGGGTAGTCTCATCATAGAAACAGGGATCTCATCATATTTTATCAGCATAAATTATAAAGCCTTTCTTGAGGTTTGATCTAATCTACATTTTATTCCATCTATTTTAAAAAATTTACAGCTTACCCTCTATTTTCTTTATAGTGTCCGAAAATAACTTTTAAAACCCTTAATTAAACTATTTAATAACCATGTTTCAATAATTTTAAGATTTTTAATATTTTTTTATGGCTAACAAACTTTTAAAAAATACTGATCTGCATTGATAAGAAGAAAAATGTATTTACAGAAAGAAAAAACTAATAATTTAAAATATCTATTTACTATAAAAAAAATATTGGAAAGACCGATATTACTGAAACATGACTATTATACAGTTTAAATTACAGTTTTAGAAATTGTTATCAGATAGTATAAAAGAATCTGGAGGCAAAGTGTAGGTTTTTAAAAATAAAGGGGGTAAACTGTATGTTAATTAAACTTTAGGGGGGTAGTTGTAACTTTCCCATTTTATCACTTATCAGGTATATAATCACACAATAACAAAATAAGTACAGAAGACCGGCACTAGATCAGATAACTAGTCACCCCTATATATTATCAATTTACGTTAGTAGTTTGGTGATAAGGCCCAGATTCTAACAGCCATAGGAGAGGCTACCGCTTTAGCGCCTACAAATGTAGAAGTAACGGGTGGAGTACCGAAAAACTAAAATACGTAGAGCCGTGTTTCTTTTTTGTTACTGGTAATCAATTATGATGAAAGGGTGAAGAAATTAAACTAAAAGGGAGAAATGGCGTAACCATTTTTTTTCCCTCAAAGAAGCTTGAATCTTAAATCTCAGTGTAATTAAAAAAGGGAAATAATTTGCCCCTAGTTTTGTTCCTGATTTGGTCAACAAAGATTGTTTGAACTGTTCTTGATTATCTAAGGACATGGGGAAGATATAATGGACATATAAATCCCAAAATCCTATGCTGGTTCTGGATGGGCCTGTACAAGCATCATTATAAGAGGCTAGGATTTGGTATGCATGGCAGCACCTTTTGAGCTTGGAGTTCCTTATCTAATGATAGTTACTTATTTGGATCACATCCATGTTCCTGCTGCCCATTGGCAAGGATACTCGAATTCCCACCAGAAACCTTGTTCGATGATTATGCTATGTGGTTTTTAGGTCTGCAGTCAATTTGGTGCAGTCAAATGCTTCGGTGTATATAAGTATAATAAAAAACGTTTGCTTTTTGGAACTTTAAAAAGGACAAGGTAATAAAGGTTTATGGTCAATTTTATACTCTAAATTTTTTTTTTCCTCTAAAGTTATTTACACCATCTAGTCACGTGCACTTAACTCTAAAAGTGATCCGATTTACAAAATTGGAGGGGTTAACTGAACCCATTTTGAGGTTGGGGACCAAATTGACCCGAGTAACCAAGTTTGAGGGCTTCTGGTTTAACTATTGTTACTTGATGTACCAAAATGGGGTGGTCCCAAACTTAAAATTATTATTTCAAATAGCTAGGGGTGAGCATGGGTTGGGTAAACCCGAAACCGAAACCGAACCACCCCCATTGGGTTGGGTAAAAACTGATCATGGTTCTCGGGTTGGTTCCACATATAGGAGAACCGACTGTTTTTGGGTTGGTTCTGGTTCCATATGGAACCAACCCGAGGTGAAACCGAACCCGAAATACATATATAATTATATAATAAAAATTATAGTATTACTAATATATCCATATATATATATACACACACACACACTCGCACACATATATTTCTTTGAAGTATTATGATAGTTATTTTATATTTTTATATTAAACTCTTAAATTGATGTTTCAAATTGAAACAGTATGGAAGTTGTGGGATCATTTACAAAATTTCTTCATATTTACTTAAATCACTTTGTTTCATAGACCCACTACTCTTAAGTCATTTTGCTTTCGATCTTTCATTCCAGAATATTCTTTACGACACAAATATGATATTTTTTTCATTTGAGTCATGCAAAATTAAAAATTTATGACATCAACATATTTTAGGTTTTGATACTGAAGAAGATAGTCTTAAAGGCTCAATTTTCCATATTGAATGTCATACCAATATTGGAATTACTGGAATGAAGTAAACTAATTGAGATAAAAGATACTCTACAAGCAACTCTTTTGAACCATTTTTGTAAGAACAACATTTTAAACTCTTTTAAATGTATCTAAGTTCATATATTTAAATATTAATTTAATTGTATATTATGTTGAATATGTCATAAAACTGATTATGGATGTAGATTTATTAAATTTTGGTGTTGTTATAGGTATATGGTATAAACCGAAAAACCCGAGAACCAGAACCGAGAAACCCAGAACCATAGTTTTGGTTCTGTTTGGTTCTCGGTTCTGGGTGGGGTAGAAAAATTTTGGAACCGAGGTCATTTCGGGTTGGTTCGGTTCTACCATAAAACCGAACCAACCCGACCCATGCTCACCCCTACAAATAGCTCGTCAACCTTGTTTCATTGCATATTGCTCCTAAACCTTCATAAAGCATTACATATTAATCTCTATTCCCATGAGAAGATTGAGTTAGTATAGAAACTTGATTTATAGAAAACAAAAATTGATAATTTAACTGATTCATTAAGTGTAAAAAAAATTATAAGAATATAGTTTATCAAATAATTTAAATTAAAATTTAAAAGTTTCATATATACACTTATGTCAGAGAGTTAATGAATTTTGCAGGCCTAAGGACCAATATGTAAGGAAAAAGAAGTTTGTGCCAGATTTGTAATGTTGATTATTGATTTAGGAGAAACGATGCAATTTACCCTACCAAGAAAGAGAGAAGAAACTTTTGTTGCTTCGATTAGCAATCTACGCACATGCAAATGCAAACTTTCAACAAACATGGTTATAAATTAAGAAAGAAAAATAGACCTGAAGAATATCCAACTTGAGTAACAAAGGTTGGAGAATTGACTTGGGAAAGTTGAATCAATCTAATTACTCAATTTAATATTAATTAGTGTAGTTATTATATTGTGTGTGTGTGTATGTCTAATTAGATACACTAACTCACACTTAATCCTCTATATATAACCCACCAACTTCAAAATTTGATAAAACTGCCTATGGAAAAAAATCTCTCTCTCTAAAAACCATAGCTCCCACCGCTATTACTTCCTATCATCCGTTCTTCACACTCTACCATTGTAGCTTTCAAATCGATGCTTCTCAAGTCATCTGTCATCTCCAAATCATAGCTTCTTGACTAATCATCGACTTAGATCGTGTTGTCGTTGCTCACCTCTAAATCGTGCCATCATCGCTTGTCTCCGAATCGTCCTGTCATTACTCACATTTAGATCACATGTCATCATCCCCGCCAGATTGCATCGTCAACATTGCTAAATGCCTCCATATTACACTGGTCATCATTTACCTCTAGATTTCACCATCACATATCACATCTGCATCATGCCGCAACACCTCAAAATTGCATTAGCCATTGTTCTACTCTATATCACACCATCGTTATCTCGTTGCCTCCAAATCACATCAATCATTACTCACTTCCATTATCTTCACCATTGGATTGTGCGAAGAACCTATCTATGGAAGTATCTAAGGCAATATATCAAAGTATCTAAAATAATATGTAAATATGTGTAAAGCAACATATAAAAGTGTCTAAAATAATAATCATGCAATTTGTTCTATTTTTGTGTATCTAAATTCCTTAAAAAAGGAATATTATTTTGAAAAAATATCTCAAAATGTCTAAAATATATGTCAAATGTGATTGAACTAACAAATTGATGTGTACTTTATAAGCATAATCACATTGTAAAGGGTATCGAATCATAAGTAATAAAATGATCAAAATGTGTTCGAAAAATATAAGGAAATGTCTAAATCAGTATGTAGATGTGTCTAAAATAACATCTAAATGTGTCCATGTACTTCATAAACACTATAACATTAATGGGATGTGGATAATAAATCATAAAGGTGAAGATGTAACTACAACTTGGTAGTAATATAGACATATCTCTATATTCGTTTAGTTGCATCTTGATAGTTAATCAAACATGCCTCTAGATTAGGTTTTAGGTCAATGACTTTTTGGCATCTCTATAGTACTTCAAACACATCTTTATGGTACTTTAGACACCTATTAGTATTCTTTTGGATATATCTCTAAACGGGTTTTAGTTAAATTCTAGCTTCACTTTTTTGGCCATAACAGATTGCCGACTTTACGATATGTTCCTCAGTTTCCATAATGGTGGCATGAAAGTCCATACGTGGCCTATAGTAAAAAAGCTCATACCAGGAGAACTAGTAATAAAACCCACAACAAGGTGTAAGAAGCCCAACTCCAACCAGGGCAAAGAGGAAACCCAACAAAGAAAGAAATAAAACCCTAAAATCACGGGATAATTTTTATCTAGGAACGATCTTCTTGTATTCTTCCACATTTATATAAATAGACCACTTTCATCAATCCCGAGGTACTAGATTTCACCTAGTATTGCACCATTTCCATTTCCTTGATCTAAAACTAACTTGATTGTCAGAGTGTTTTTCCCAGGAAAACATCACAAGGCTCTAACATCTTCTTTGGCTGCAAAATCTCTAAGTTCATCATTCATAAAGCTATTAGGCTTGGCCCATATGACCATGCATTGACTATCATACAATCTAGTGGCGAGGATGAGGGTGGCATGCCCTAAGATGTTTACGATGATGAGCACCGACCTTACTTAGGATTGAATAACAACAAGATGATGATTGGTGTACTACGACAGCTCAATCAGCCTTTTCTAGATCTAACCTTAATAAATGATATGTTGATATGACGATGAAAACATCAAAAGTGTCATCACTGTAAGAGTGAGTCAACGGAAAACATTGCTCGAAGGTGTTGACTGGCCAAAAAACATAAAGATTCTATAAATTCCAGTGCAATTTAACGAACTGACTAAGAGACATTATAGGAATTGAATAAATAACTAAGGGCAAAATTGCCATTTGTGCACTATGTGCAAATGCCTGTTTTCCCACATTGGTCCTTGAATATAAGGATGGCAATTAGGTGGGTTGGGTCAGGCCATTTAGGTTCGGGTCTAGTCGGGTTATCCAGGTCAGGTCATTTGGGTTCGGGTTGATTTCAGGTTGAGTTGATTTTGGGTTCGGGTTGGGTTAGGCCGGGTTTATTTGGGTTCGGGTTCACTTCAGGTCGAGTCAATTTTAGTCTTGGGTAACTTCAGGCCAACTTTCGGGTCAAATTTGGGTCGACCTTTGTGTGTACGAGGGTTACTTGTGTGAAGTCAAAACGATTGAATCTATTCAATTTTTTTTAAATTTAAATCAGATAATTCAATTTTTAGTGTGATTTAATTTAAATTAAATTTTCATTTTTTAGTATATTTAATTAAAATATTCATAAAAATCTTCTTCATTATAGTTTAGTATATATTTAAGTGATTTAACATTGTTAGTAATATTTGATTATTTTTCTAAATCCATATCCTTTAATTATCATTGTACAGATTATTCAGATCTTCACCCAACTATCACTCAGACATACACAATGACAATTTTATTATGCTTATGTTTCAATGAATTTTCTTTGAAATTACAACGAAATGCAAATCAAGTTGATTATCAGTGACTAAATTGTAAAATTTAAAAAATTTTGGGTGAAAGTGCAAAGATTTAGAAAATTTTAGGATCCATGTTGTAATTATTATAGGTGACTAAAATAAATTTTTTTAAAATTTAGGCACTTATTTTACTATACTTAAAAGTATAGGGATGAATGTTGTAATTTTAATAATTGCCTATTAAGATCATTAAATTTAGTAAATATAAAAATTACTTCTGTTGGAAAAATTCAAATATGGGATTCACAAAATATGGATGTTTTTTCCCCAAATAAGATACTTGCAATATATAGAAGTCTTAAAAACATAGAAGTTATTAAATATGGAAATCCTTTCTCAAAATATGAAAATTATTAAACATGAATATCTTAAAAAAAAATGAAACTACTAAATATGAAAGTCTCGTATCCAAATATGAGACTTACTAAATATGAAAGTATCAAAAAATGGAAGTTACTAATAACGGAAGTCACCATTTCTAAATATAAGGCATACTGAATATAAAAGTCTCAAAAAATGGAAGTTACTAAACATGAAAACATCCATATTTAGGACTGACTTAACATGGAAAATAATAAAAAAGGAAAGTTAAGGTTTAGGGTGAGGGTTAAAATTGGGTATTGTTGGGTTTAGTTATCCGGTCATCTCGGGTTCAGGTTAGATCAGTCTCAGGTTTTGGTCATTTTGGGTTCGGGTCAATTCAAGCTTGGGTCATTTTGGGTTCAGGTTTTCTCAGGTTTCCCTTTAATAAGGTTCGAGTTCAGGTCGGGTTGAGTACAGTCGAGTTCTGATCGTTAACTTTTTTAGTCAAATCTGATCAGGTTGGGCTTGAGTTCGGATGGATTGGATCAAGTCATCGGGTCATATCTGATTTTGCTATCCCTACTTGAATAATCAGTGATAGGTAAAACATGATCATATAAAGAATTCTTTTTATTACGTGTTATGAATTTAATAACGCTTACCATAAATATTCAACTTTCACATAGCATAGGTGGTGCAGAGCCATGGTATGGAAAAACACGTGATGGGAACCAAAAAGGGTAATAAGCAGCAGCTTGAGGCTTTTGGCACTTTTTTTTATATACTTCCAGTGTATATAACACTACGTTAGCTTTTTATTTTTCTTCCTGTTAAATTTTGTTAAAGAAAAAATAGAAACAGAAGTCAAGGGTATGAGACACTAATTTTTTTGGGATAACAATTGATTTTAAATTTCTTTTATCAAATTAGTTTTAATTTATTGTAACTTTATTTTTAAAAATTTTTTAATATGGTAATTATTAGAAAGAAATTTTTTCGCTCCTTCTTTCATAACTTTTTTTTAATGATAAATTCGGTAATTGCTTGAAAGGATATTATTTATTCATATTTTAGCTATAAATAATTGTGTTTAGAGAGGTCATATAATAGAATCACATTTTTGTATGATTAGTAACCAATTTCATATATTAGGAACCCAGTTTTGTATTGGAAGAGTTTTCATTAGACGTTATGAGAAAAAGTTTGATTTCATAAAAGATGAAAGAAATTTCATATAATGGGAATTTAATTTTTTCCAATAAGAAATCAATATTTTGTACATCAGTATTTCAAGTTCATATAATAGGAAATCAAATTTTGTATATCAAAATTTCAATTCCATATAGTGGGAAATCACACCTATACAATATGAATCCAAATTTGTTCAATAGTATCATACATCACCTTTTCAATTTTGTAGAATAAGAAACAGTTTCATTTATTAGCGTCTCATTTTCGTGCAATGAAATTTCAATTTCATAAATAAGAACTTTAAACTTCAAATTTCATACAATTATGTGTGTGTGAACCCATATTCATACATAAACATCTCAATGTTGTACAAGAAAGCAAATACACATCCCTTTTGTATAACAGATTTCACACTCTCAATATCCACAATCATACAATAAGATTCCAACTTTACACATATAAGCTTAATTTTGTACAACAAGTATGGAACTTTGCACATATGCATATCAATTCCAAACAAATATATTTAATATTGTAGGGTAAATGACACATGTTATCTCTAAACTAAAATTAATATTGTGGATTCATCCCAAAATTACAAAATTTTACACTGTTCATAATTTAACTATGAAAAATATTACATAATTTGTCTTATTGTTAACTATAACCGTTAAACTAAATGGAAAAAAAATTTGAAAAACTAGTTTTAACCCCCTAAAAACTTTCTATTTATCTTAAAAACTTCAAAACTTTTACGTCTTACAATCAAACCACATTCTTATTTCTTCAAATATTAATCTATTCATTATTTCACGCCCAAATTATATAAATACTATCAGAGATCAATTTCACTCTTTTGTTTTTTTTTTTCTCTTTTTCAGTTCTTCGATTTTTTATACTTAATCATCTTCTTTTTATTATTATTATTAATCAAAACAAATAATGGTTGAAGTACAGTACAGCCTGACCTGAACTTGATAAATTCGTGAGCTTCCATTCGGGTCTCTGTTTATTTCCATGAATTTAACAGGAAGCTAGCGGGGTTGGGTTACAAGCGAAGCGCTGAATTCAAGAACGTGCACAAGTACTACAGGCGGACCAGGAAGGGTCGCGCCGGCCGTCAAGACGGCAAGACCTACAAGTTCTTCACCGAGCTTAAGGCTCTCCACACCGCTCCCGCTCCCATCACCACCGCCCTGCCACCGTTGGGATTTCCACTCTCCCGTCATGTTTGCCGCTCCATAGCGCCCCTCTAGATCTCAACCTCCACACTCTTTTGGAATCAGCTTTTCCTCCGACAGCTCCGCCTCCGAATCTTCCCAAGGTTTCGGTGATGATGACAGCGACGAGGAGCTAGAAACTGATGTGCGCAGCCATTGTCTAATTTCTTCAAAAAATCACCGGTCAAACAATTCAGTTGCCGATGGTCCCTGCTGTCACCGTTCCCGCTGCTTGAAATGAACAATTGGGGTTTCTAAGGAGTGAAATGAAGAGTTGTTTCACACTTGAAGAGTTGAAAAGATGGTTTGACTGTGAGATATAAAAATTTTAAGGCTTCTATAACAAATTAAAAATTTTTAAAGGTTAAAATTAATTTTTTACTTTTTTTTTTCATCTGTTTTAACAGTTGCAGTTAACAGTAAAATAAAAATGTAACATTTTTATAGTTAGAAAATGAATGATATAATATTTTTTAATTTTAAGATAAATTCACAATATCAATCTTAGTTCAAAGGCAATAAATGTTATTTACCCAATATTGTAAAACTCCAAACTTACAATAGACACCTAGTTTCATATGACAACCAAAAAACTCATGCTTCGAAATCAATAGATGATTCACGTCAACAAAATGAAACACGCAAGCGAAATTACACTATAGAATGATTTTGGGGACAAAATCACACAAAGTTAACTTTAACTTGGTGAACCCAACGTCCTAAGTCCTAACTCGCCAAGAAATCCTACCATGTCACGATTTGATCGAAACTCGCCACAAAAAGATAGAATATGAGGATTTTTTGGAGAATGATAGTGATTAATTAATATAGTATAAATGGAAGTGAGTCTGGTTTCTGGATTTTTGCCAATTTCTTTCACTCTCTTTACAAGCAGCAGGTGTCAAATACCAGGCTTTCTAGCAGACGGCTTGAGAAGCCTTAGCCGCCTCTGAGGAGGGCTCGGCGAGTCCAGTCAAAGCCACAAAATTTGACCAAGAAAAAAAGGACCATTTTCCACAGTCAAACTTGCTTTCGTGCTTTCTCAGAAGCAGCGAGCGACGAGCGGAGGAGAAAGGGCAAGCGGGGGCTGAGAGAGACCCTCACCCTCCTCCCCTCCCCTCCCCTACAAAACTACTCCCATCTCCTATGAAACGACTCATGCACTCCCCTCCAAGTCTCTTCTACTCTCCCTCGTGTCGTCAGCCTTTCTATATAAATTGCCTGGCACCTCCTTTCCTCCTCCCAACTCATGACTGCTTCTCATTTCATCAACATGGACGAATCCACTTCTGTCTCCTGGGGATTCTCTGACCAAACATTAACATCCACTTCTAAATTCAAGTCTCTTGCCCCTTCTTCTCTCCCTCTCTCCTCTCCCCTTCCGCTTTCTCCTTCCTCTTATCTCACCACTCCTCCTGCCTTTAGCCCCTCCGACTTCTTGCTTTCTCCTACTCTCTTCTCCAATTCTAATGTAGGTTCTTCAATAATTCTGGCCAAGTTTAAGTCAATCATTTTGTGTTTCTGGGTTCTGATGGTTTTCTTTTGTTGATTTGTATTGCAGATTCTTTCTTCTCCAACGACTGGGCCCTTTTCCGGTAAAACCTTGAATCAGGATAACAGGAGGGAAGAAGCCAACTTCTTTGACTTTTCGTTTCAGCCCCAGCCTAGGAATTCCACCACTTCTTCATCCACGTTTCAGTCTTCTTCCAATTTTGTCTCTGTGGTATATTAACATGCTTGGCTTCACTTCTAATTTTCCCATTTCATGAGTCTACTCATCATTGTTTTTAATGGTCTCTTATTTTCTGTTCTTTCTATATGCCCCTATTTAGAAACTAGAAACTTTTGTCCCCTTGTCTTGGGTCTCTACAGCTTTCCAGTAGTGTACTGCTATTAGCAGATGCTATTTATAGGCTGTAAATTTGTAATCCAGAAACTAAATGTTTGTCACATTCATTGGCCATTTGGGGAAGAGCTTAACCTTTAGATAACAAGTTTGGAAGTCCTGTGTGTAAAAAACTGTTCACAATTTCTTTGGCTGTTAAGTGGAAAAATCTCACTTAGCTAAGAAAAGAGGTTAAGTTAATGTTTTATATAGTGATAAGGCCTTTCTACCTATCGCCAATTAGTTTTAGGTTGGATGCTTTAACATGGTATTAGAGTAGGTTTGAAACTGCCCCAGCCTTTGCAAAAAATAACCCACGTGATAGAGCCGACACGTGAGGGGGCGTGTTAGGTGGGAAAATCCCACATGGCTAAAAAAATTGGTTAAGTCAATGTTTTATAATAGTGATAAGGTCTCTCCACCTATCACCTGCAAGTTTGATTTTTAAAACCTTCAAGGAGCAAATTCTATCATGACTCGGCTTATGACTTGGAGCTTGAAAATTTTTTCTTAAGCATACTCGCTTCTTTGCCTGTTAAGTTGGTATAAAGAACGAACGAACATTAAGTCGGAAAAGGCTTTGCGTGATTTCTGAAAGAATTAAAGGTTTTAAATTGGTTGAGTTTGGGCGTATGACTTTGTTCTAACATCAGTATTGATTGACAGGAACAACCCGCATGGACTTCTGACAAGCCCTTGGCCCGAGCTGATTGTTCTGCGGAGAAAAGTTTAGTGAAATCAGAACCAGCTACAACTCAGAGCTTCTCCTCTGAAATGAGACAGCCGCAGCTTAATACTCAGACTTTTTCGGGTTCACAATCCGGGTATAACCAATATAGTCATTCGTCTCAGAACGTCAGGGAGCAGAAGAAAGCAGAAGATGGGTACAATTGGAGGAAATATGGACAAAAACAAGTGAAGGGAAGTGAAAATCCACGTAGCTATTACAAATGCACGTTCCCAAATTGCCCGACGAAGAAGAAGGTGGAAAGATCTTTGGAGGGGCATATAACTGAGATTGTTTATAAAGGAAGCCACAACCATCCCAAGCCTCAATCAACAAGAAGATCATCCTCTCTTTTAAACTCTGAGTTACCTGATCAATCAGTTGCAGCTTTAAGGAATGACCAAACGGACTCTCTCATGATGCAAGAGCAGGAAACTTCGGATTCGTTAGGTGAGGATGGATTTGAACAGGGTTCACCGATGAACAATTATGGAGGAGATGACTTTGAAAATGAACCCGAAGCCAAAAGATGGTATGTTTTGAATGATACTCTTCATGCTTATGTGTGTGTGCGTAGTTCTGATGTTGAAATGGCAAGAAATTTTCTAATTATGAGACTTGGGTTATGCAGGAAGGGCGACAATGATTCTGAAGGAATTGTAGGTTCTACAAGCAGAACCGTGCGGGAGCCTAGAATTGTGGTTCAGACAACAAGTGACATTGACATACTTGATGATGGGTATAGATGGAGGAAATATGGACAGAAAGTGGTGAAGGGAAACCCGAATCCAAGGTACTTTTTCGCAAAAACTTCAACATAGCTGGATCAAGGTCTGGATGCTGATTTCATTCTGTTTGGTTGTTCATGTTGATGTCTTTATTTTTTGCAGGAGCTATTACAAATGCACTACCGTTGGTTGTCCGGTTAGGAAACATGTTGAGCGAGCATCTCATGATACCAGGGCTGTAATCACAACCTACGAGGGAAAGCACAACCATGATGTTCCAGCTGCACGTGGCAGCGGCAGCAGCAGTGGCTATGCTTTGAACAGGCCTTCATCGAATCCCAGCAACAGCAATGCCGCAGTGCCAATTAGGCCCTCTGCTGTTTCCGGTCAGTCGAATGGCACAAGCTATCCTCATACCCTTCAGACAAGATTGACAGCACCAGCAGGTCAGGTGCCAGGTGGTTTTGGATTCTCTGGATATGGCAAGACTGGGGGCTCCTACATGAACCAAACACAGTTCTCTAATGGGCTAACCTCTTTAACTAAGGAGGAAAACAAGGATGACTCGTTTCTCGAGTCATTCTTGTTTTGAAATATTAACTAATTTCCAAGATGAGAGACAGCTTCCTTTGTTGTGTATTGTTAGGTCTGTACTAAATACTAATTACCCATAGAGTAGCAAATTTGTTCATTTGTTTTGAGGCTTCTTATGAGCCTAACAGAATGATGCCTCATATATTGTTGTACACAAGAAAGAATGCAAAGAATGAATAGAGGTAAATAAATGAAGTGTTTTCAGGGAAGTTCCCTGTTTAGTATTTACTCAGCTTTACAACCAATCAGTGGAAAACGCAGAAAGAATCACCAAAAGGAGGGCAAAAGTTTGAGGGAGGGAGATTCAGATGTAGGGTTGGGTTGCGAGCTTGTGTCCGGAGATGAGGGCAGACAAGGCCAAACTGAAAAAAGCCAAGAATGACATGCTAATGGCTGCAGCAGAGGCATCCGTGAAGATGTTGTCTTGCCCTTCTCGCATCCTATTTGTCAACGGAACCGCTGACGAGGCCGATGAAACCAACAGATATGCCACCACCTGTAAAACAACGTGGCACAACTTTCTCATCAACCAAACACGGCAAGAAAACAACAAACCAATCTCTATAGATTAGCCACAGATGGACAGGACCACCCACCTGATCTCCGACGAAGTCTACCATAAGAGAAGTTCGCCTCTGAAACAACTGTTTCCCTGTCGATGTTTCGTAGACATGTCTCAGAGATTGTGCTCCCGTGTAAAGAGTCGACAGAATCGCAATCGCCAGCACATACCTAGAAGACACGAGAAATTTTCAACATCAGAACCCAACCCAACTCAGGATCTCTCGTCCCTACGAATGGGTTCGGGTCAAAATTACCTGTACTCCTCGTATTTGTCGAAATCTTTCCAATCGCCGTGCTTGTTGGTGGCCATGATTATGAAGGCAAGCAGAGAGAGCACCAAAGCCAATCCCCTCAAAATTAGACACCCTCTTTTCAAAAAGTCGTCTCTCTTCCACTTCCGAGTGATCGCCGATACGCCGCCGATCCCGCTTCCCTGAGGCAGGCTCTCTCCCTCGTCGGTGGATGGCGGCGCCGTCGCGGGCGGCGGTTGAACGTGGCTGTTCTTATCGGGATTCTCGAGATCAGACATCTTGGAAGGGAATTGAACTTACAATCCAAGGCAAGTGGGAGGAAAGCAAGGAAATTGAATTGGGATTGGATGATGAAGCGTATAAGGAAGGATTCGGAGAGAACAGGAGAGTTTTCTTGGAGCAACAAGAAAACGGAATCGTTTGTTTGGCTGTGAGTGACAGCTCAGCTGTCCGTCGGGTTCGGGGTTTACTATGATCTGGACCTCATTTTCTGCGAACGTGTCAGTCTGCAGCCGGTCGGATAACGTGGCGCCAAGCAACCGGCTGAACTAGTGAGGATTCCCGCGGACTTTAACGAACTTTCCCTTGATGTGGTCGTACAAACTAAATAGTTCCAACTAGCAACGGCTTTTTTTTAAAACTTTTTTTTTTAAAGACAAGATAAAAATAAAATACTCTCTGATCAGGTGCTGCACCCATATTTTTATGATATTTATAAAATTATTATTATGTCTTAAATAATACATTTATCTACAGGAAACAACACTTTATAGAATAACGCATTTTATCTAAAGAAAACAACACTTCGCAGAACAGTATATTTATCTGAAAATAACAATATTAATTATACTGATTCAAAGAATATTATTCCCTAAACCCTATTTCTTTCCAAATAAAAAATATTTTATAAAATATCAAATTTGTAAGAATGGAATAGTAGAGGATGTCGTACTCCATCGGCTCTTACGATTACATGGCCAATAACGAGTCTGAGTTGAGTATGAATCAAACTCATCATAGGAATACGTCCGATAAAAAGGAAATTGAAGGAGATGATGCTACAACGAAGGCAACCCTAATGGTGGAGGTCACCGCCAATAGAAGTTGGCTAAAGGAGTACGTTAATAGTAATGCTGAAGAACTCAATTTTATTTAGAGCTAAATATAGTTTTATTCCATAGTATTACTCTGTTTAGTGATAAGTGATGTTCCATTCATACAAATGTGTTATTCTATAATATATTATTCATTTCGAAAGATGTGTTATTCATAATAAATGATATTTCACTTAATAATAAGTGTTGTTCTGTTCAGTAATAGATATTGTTCTATTCATACAAATGTATTATTCTATAATATATTGTTCATTTCATAAAATATCCTATTTGTAACAAGTGTTATTCCGTTCAGTAATAAGTGTGATTCCCTTAAGTGATAAGTATTGTTTCGTTTATACAAATGTGTTGTAAATAATTTTATTTCATTTAGTAAAAAATGTTGTTTCATTCTTACAAATATGATATTCTGTAAAATATTGATAATTTCATAAGAGATAATGTTCATAAATAATATTGTTTGATTTAATATGAAAAGTTATTTTTTTCAGACAAATGTGTTATTATGTAAAGTGTCATTCCTTTCAGACAAATATGCTATCCTGTAAAATGGTGTTCCATTCAGAAAATATAATGTTCAGTATACAGTGGCATATTTATAAATAATGTGAAAGCGATGAAGTAGCAAATTGCGCGATGAAGTAGCAAATTGCACTAGGTGTACCCTATAGCTATTTTTTTTTTAAATATTTGTAATCATATAAGAGTATATGGTAAAGTGAAATTTTACACGTAATACCTGCGACTAGCCCATTCAATTAGCAATTAAAAAGATAATTTTCAAATACAACTTAGATCTTAAACATTTATTGGCTATTTAATGTGGAAGTTCTTGTAGTAATAAAAGGCAAAAATTTCAAAGTTGCCATTAATGTTCTAGGTTGGCCGTAAATCTGTCATTGTATTTTTTTGTCCAATCTCTCACAAATGTTTAAAAAATGCCTTCAATATGCCATTGCTCGTTAAAAAATAACAAAAAATAGTAAAATATCATATTTTGAAATTTTGGGGTCGTTATCTATTTTTCAAAAAAATATGAAGACCTTTGAGACTTTTTCCAAAAAAGGGTATAATTTTCGCTGTCAGTGCCCCAGCCCCGTTGTAGTCTCCGTCACCAACTCCCAAGCCTCATTGCCATCTCTGTCACCAACACTTGAACTCGATCGTTGTCTTTATCACTAGTGCCCCAGCCCCATCGCCACTATTCCTTCATAGTTGTTGTTCAATCTCCCTTCATCCTCAACATCCATCTCCATCATTTGACTTCATATTGAACTGAGTGTTGAAGTTGAGACTGAAATTTTCAAGCCGACAGAAATGGATTCAGGAATAAATATGATGGGTCAGAAAATGAGAGCAAAATTCAACACGAAATTGGGTTGTCATAATCAGCTGCCTTGTTCCATCTCTATTGTCTAATCTCCTCATTGGCATTCAAAAGAGAGAAAGTATAATTACAAAAGGTCATTGAAATTTGTTAAAACTTGCATTATCACCATAAAATTTTGAAAACGTGTTACTTTTAACATTGTCCATTAGTTTTTTAACGAGCAGTGACATATCCACTCCCAATTTGAAACTTTAGTGGCATATCTAGCCTACTTTAAAACATTTGCAGGAGATCGGGAAAAAAAACTATAGTGGCATAATCATGCCAAACCAAAAATATTAGTGGCAAAATTGAGATTTCTATCATAATAAAACAAATCATTTTGTGTGTTGCTTATTTAATGAGGTGTTGTTTCACTTTATTTTTTTTAAACAAATCCAATGCTAAAAGATTAGAAAAAGGCTAAGTCTAATATGTACCCTATCCTTTATGTTTATATATTTTTGTATTCTAATGCTGCCCTTCATAACATAAAATAAGTGTAAATACATCAAATTTCATGTTTTCCAAAAAACTGGAGATATGTACAATCTCAATGTACAAAGAAAGTAAGGAATCTATACAAGTAATGTATGACATATGTACAAATGAGGCCACAAATATATCATCGATATATTTAATAATATATACAAGTTCAATCTCCTATAAAACAACATACTTGAACAAGTCAAAATCCTATTCCCTGCCAAAATTAGAGCTATGCACAAATTGGATGACAGATATGTATAAAATTAATGTATAAAGTAAGTGATGGATATGTACAACATATGTAACATATATGTATAAATGAGATTAAAGATATATGGCAAATATATTACAAATATGTTACAGTCGTTCAAAAATTAGTACAAATATAAGAAGTTTTATATAAATACAATGTGAATATTCAATATAGAGACAAAAAAAGTAGCTTTTTGAATATCAAAGCAATATTGCAAGTCTTAGACAAACCTGAGGTAGTTTACATAGTTTTTCCTAGAAAAAGGGGATTAATTCAATTAACTTGATGGGCCAGTTCGTTTGGGTTTAATAGGCATCCATTAACGTGTTTTTTACTAATGGGTTTAAAGAAAGTTGGGGCCCATTTTAAATTGCTCACACAAGTTGGTTGTAATCTCCAATAGTTTATGGAGATATTATTCATGTGTTCCTAGACACATGGCCCAATTCCCCCCTTTACTCAACAACCTCGCCTTTCATCACATCTTCAACACAGTTGTCTGAAAGCTCAGCTAACCTTCTGTTCTAAGGAATTGATTGTCATCGCCAGTGCATTAGATGATTCGGTCTGAACCCATCGTTCTCCAATCCTAGTTTGGCATACACCGCCTCTGATCATGAGTAGTAGCTTCCATCATTGTTTGTTATAGATTTGCGTATTACCCTATGAGATGTTGAGAAAAACACAACCATGTCCCATTTGGACTTTATCATGAGTGGGAAGATGCCAAATTGACCATAGCCGATTAAAATGGATGAATAGGGCAAGACAACGATGAGGATTGGAAAAAAAAACTAGAAAAATTCTAAGGTTTTTTCCTTCAACTGGTGTTAACTATCCACTGCTTGCGCCATCGAGCTCAAAAACTCGAGCTTCGGCTTTTGAAATCCATTTGAGGATTAGATCAAGGGTGGTTGTTCGAACAGATAAAGATTGGTGGAATTGAAAATGCCTGTTGGCCATGTCATTTAGCAAACTTGGAGCTCGCCAGGTAATTAGGACTAACCAAAGGGACAATTAAGTAAAAAACACATGGAGCCCACAGACAATCTATAATGTTTGAGGAAAAAACGCGTTAATAGCTTCATTTTAACACCAGCCGAACTGGCTGTGTTGCTGCCATCGCGCTAACCTTGTTGTCCTTAAGCCGATGTGTACAGACCGGTAAACCAATGCTCAAACCTCTCCCTAGTGAATCCCATGCAATTTTCCACTATGGATACCAAACATCCTTCCATCTCCCAATCCTCGCATCTCTCTCGCTCTTCAAGTCCGTCAATTGCCAACCGAAGAGAAACCACGACCAATAAGGCTTTGCACTTGTTGGAGGCGGAAATGGCATATCCAATTCGGGCGCCTTTATCGTAAAGCCAGAGGATCTTAGAATGGCAAATGTTGTAAGTGGCGGCATAAGGGTTGCTGTCACGGAAGACGACAAGGTAGGGGCTAGATTCTAGGTCATCAAAAGGACCCGCTAAAATTGACCTCTAAAGTAAAGGAATTGAGCGATTGAATTTGACGGATGTTGCAGTGGTGGAGAACTCTTCCAAATTTGGGGGCAACCAGGAGGAGAGGGATATGGCAGGAATTACCAAATTGGCTTGTGGGCAGAAGAGTAATTGTATAGGTAGTGCGCACATGGTGTAAGGTGAATATCAGACATTGCCTTAGACAAATCTTCCATATACTATTACAGCACATGTCATTTTCTATTTAATTCCCCTAACGACCTATGAAATTATTTTTATATCAATCACGTCAGCAGATCACATTTAGAGAAATATAAGATGTTGTTCCTATTGTTTTTCTTGGTATCTTTATTAAAATACCCGGTACAAGTATAGCTTTCCACTTTGAGATAGGACTATTACATTATCTTAATTTAAAATGGTTTTTTTATTTTTATATTTCTTTTACTTGAAACTAATTTTATTTAAAAATTAATATTATATAAGTGTAATAATCCATTGAAAATAAAATTTTTATAATATTATTAAATTTTTATAGCATGTAAAATAGAACCCTTTTTGTTTTTTTTTTAAATAAATGTTATTAATATTATTATTTATCTTTCTCTAAAAGTAGTACTTTTATTATTATGTTTTATAGAGTAAACTCCACCTAATGTCCTTTAAGTTATTTTCTTGTCATATCTAGGTCACGTAACTCAATTTTGTCCTAACGAGATCCCATAACTCATATAGGGTATTCTGTTTGGGTTCTTTCCGTTAGTTGGGCTGATAGTTTTAACGAGATCTTCATGAAATGACAACTACAATCCCTAGATTTCATTTATTTTGCTCCTAACACCCTAAACTTTATTTATCATGTTTCTAACACTCTAAAAATTATAGGTTTAATACATCAACACCTTCTTTCTCACACACCTCTCAAGACGCCTGTGATTTTTCTCCCTCTAAAACTTGAAATCCATAACCACCATAGGACAACAAGGTCCAATCAAAGGTCAACGCTATGGTCAACAACCTCAACTCCCTCATCTTTCTCAACCTCATCCTCAGCCTCTCTACCAGCCCCATCTTCTATACATGCTCTCCCATTTTCCTTTTCACCCACGTTCTTCACGGCCATTACAAAATTCAAGGACAACCTAGTTACCAACTCCATTCACCCTGACTACATCTACGTCATCAATGAATTTGTTCACCCTATCTGGGATGACATTATGGTCGTTGACTGGGTCATTGATCAGGACCATGCAATCATACTTACCCCCATCCCCTAATCTACTTTGCCTTTGACCAGAGCTCTTCAAGATCGATGGTGCCATCACTGTCGTTGTCAAAGCTGTCGAAAAGGGAGTCGTAGAGCTTAATGAGATCCTCCGATTTGGTCGAAACAATTGATGAAGGAAACTATTTCTTTGACAGCCGAAGATTCGTGGCAACGGAATGAGAGGTTGAGGCAATGAAGATGATGGGAAACAAGAAATCGAGGCTAGGGATGGAAGGAGAAGTCAAGGGTGATGGGGACAATTGGCGGTGGAAGTTTGTTGAATTGCCTTGGATTTGGGTTAAAGGATGAGGCCAGCAAAGATGATGGGCGACGGAATAAGAGGTTAAGGGCGGCAAGGACAATAGGTGATTGGAGATCGGGGCAGCAATGAAGGAGAAAAGATGCTGAGAACAAAACCATATTCCTTTTTTTATTTCCTTTTTATCCAATTTTGCGGCCTTCTTTTTCAATGTTGAGCTTCATTGAAGATGATGTGGCATAAGAGACTGTAGAGAGCTCAGTTTACATCTTTAAACAAGATGATGGTTGAATTGTTAATTCATAAGTTTTAGGGAATTAAAAGAAAAAAGATATAAAATCTAAGGACTTAAAGTTGTCATTTTTTACTAAAATTTTGTCAAAGTTAGTAGTGTAAATGATAGAAAGGACTTTATAGTTCATAGGAGATGCTAAATGAGTTAAAGGAGATCGTCAGGACAAAATAAAGTTACATGACCTGGATAGAATAAGAAAATAAATTTAGAGACTCATGGTGGAGTTTACTCATATTTTACGCTTACCTGCATTAAGTCACCAAATATTGTTACAGACATGCATTTTTTTTATCTTTTTTATTTTTATTTTTGTTTCCTCTAAGGTACATCTATTTATATTTAAATGTTGTCAAGCATTCCATTAAAACATCATAGACATTTACTTGCAGAAAATAGATAAGATGAATGAATTTTCTCAGTTTAACATAATAGAGGAATTCCTTTTTCCAGTTAATTTTTTAAATATGTATAAAGAATCTACTAATTTTCAAGAGTTGCTAAATTTTCTTTTTTTTTTGTATTTTTAAATAAGGTTCAAATTATTACTTATAAATATTTATAAATTAATTATTACTACTTTCGTCCCATTTTTTTACTAGTTATTATATTATAGACATATGTCTAATTAGACATAGAAGTCCAATACTAGTAACTACCGCCCAAGCCCACGACATAGTCTACTTCAAAACTGAAATTACAATTTTACCCACGCTTAAAAACTACTTCAGAGAACTCTGTAAATTGAAATTACACGTCATTCGCATAACTCGTCCGACCCTCCCGCAACTATTCACTTTTTTCCTTCGAAAACGCCATGGCTGATAATAATCAAAAGCTCATCGCATTTCCTGCTACAGAAGACAACAACAACTTCACCGAGGAAAGGTAGACCTTCATACACTTCATCGGTGTTCTTTACCTTTTTATTGTACGTTTTCAGTTCCGGCAACTCGTCAGCGTTCTCTACCTTTTTATAGTACGTTTTCAGTTCCGGCAACATGCCGGAACGCCGGCCACATGTTAAATAGCCTTTTTTAGTTTTTGACCTTTTCTCTTCGAACCTCATTTTTTATTCATTTTTGACAATTTCACTTAATCAAAACCTAACCTAAAATCTAACAATTTTAGGCGAGATCAAAAGACACCGGCAAAAAGTAAGCAAAAGCAACATCCAACACATGCTTCTCAAGATGAACCAAAACACAAGAGGTAAAACACAAATATTCATTTTCTTGCATATATATTAGCTTTACTGTAGAATTTGAGATTTTTTCTAAGTATCCTCGTTCTCTGTGCAGACAAAAAATAAAACTCACTGTCAAACCGCCAACGTTCGTGCAGAATAATCGAAACTCCCCTTCATAAGCAACCTAAATATACTCGTCTTCTATCATATAGACACTATGGCTTGTTGTAGTAGACACATTATGTAGCTAGTGCACACATTTCTCATGCATGTGTAATAATCAATTTACAAAAATACTCTTCATCAGCATTTCATATAGACACTATTACTTCTTGTTGTAGACACATTGTGTAGCTAGTGCACACATTTCTCATGCATATATTGTAATTAGTTTACAAAAATACTCTTCGTCAGCTTTTCATATAGACACTTTTGTTTCTTGTGGTAGACACATTATGTAGCGCATGAAGACATTTTCTATATTTATGTTGTCATCAATCTATAACTGTTAAAGTACTTGAAACACATCTCATATAACTATTATCTTTTTTTGTTGTTTACACAGACAAAACACGAGGCAACGGACATCAACTAGACAACAGCCAAGTCCAGCAAAACTTATCATCTATAAAAGAAGTAAAGACACTGCACAATCTAAAGACACTGCTCAATCCAAGCAAAGTGATGCTGCAAAGCACAAGAAATAGATTCACACAGGCTATAGACAAGACAAACAAAAAAACAAAGCACAAAAGGAAAAGTCAAGCCCTGCAAAGAAATCTAACCCCTAGCAAGAAAAGAAGGCAAATAGAACGTCAGGCCTTCAACCTCTGAACGGTTTTCACAATGTGTTTTTACATTATGCTTATTTATTTACTGCAAAAAGTGCGCACTACTTCTGTATAATCCGTCTATTGATTCTCTGTCAAGTGTTTCTAGAAATGTCTCTACTGGTTATTTGTTTACTGGTTCATTTCTTTTCTGGAAAAGTGTGTACTGTTTTTTAATAATCTGTCTATTATTTTTCTATCAAGTGTTTACTGGAAAAGTGTCTCATATTTCATAAATTTTTTGGTCACTTATTTTCTGGAAAATTGTCAACTGGTTTATTCCCTTACTGGAAAATTGTCCACTGCTTCTGTATAATCTGTTTATTGGTTCTCTATCAACTCTTTTTCTAGAAAAGTGTCTACTGGTTCATTTCTTTTATGAAAAAATGTGTACTGTTTCTCAATAATCTGTCTATTATTTATCTACCAAGTGTTTACTTGAAAAGTGTCTCCTATTTCATTACTTTTCTGGTAAGTGTTTACTTGAAAACTGTCTCCTATTTCATTACTTTTCTGGTCATTTATTTTCTGGAAAATTGTCCATTGGTTCATTCCCTCACTGGAAAAATATGTCTACTTGTTATACATAATATGTCTATTGGTACTCTATTAAATGTCTATCATTATTGTCTAAGATTTTTTAACTACTAACACGTAACATTTCATTGCAGCATAATGTATAGAACACGGTGCAAGCCTGGAAAGGTTAAACAGACAATAGATTTACTTTCCACTAGCATAGAGCATGTTAATGCAATCAAAGAGCTTGGATTTGGATCTCTATTCAACATAACATGCACCAAGCTTTTCCCAAATCTAGTGCAGTGGCTAGTGGAGCATTTAACCCGGATGACACAACCTTGCACATATCCAAACATTCAAGCATCAAGATAATTGCTGAAGATGTGCACCATGTGTTAGGGATTCCCATTGGTCCAAGGGTGGTTAATGAACACCTTTATTCTCATGCAAATGACCTGAAACTTCAAGAGTGAAGAATGCAGCATGGGAAGAAAAATGGACCATTGACAAGTCAAATTTCAAGTATAGTGACTGACTCGTCAAATGCAGATCAAGAATTCAAGCTTCACTTTGTCATCTAGATAGTCACAAAGCTGCTTGTACCATCCAATAGATCCAGTTACAATTAGAGGGTTCATAAAGCATTAAAGAATCTTTCTGTATGCCATCAGCTAAACTTCTGTGCCTACACCTTGAACACACTTGCTACCCAAATTAGCAAGTATAAAAAGGATCCTGTCAACAACCAATGCATTGGTGCATGCGTCTACTTCCTACAGTTAAATGTGTCCTGTT
Source organism: Aquilaria yunnanensis (assembly GCA_039654915.1). Lineage (NCBI taxonomy): Eukaryota > Viridiplantae > Streptophyta > Magnoliopsida > Malvales > Thymelaeaceae > Aquilaria > Aquilaria yunnanensis. The sequence continues at coordinate 53,504,520 of CM077600.1, forward strand.
TATTTGTTAACAACTTTCATATTAACTGCTCAACATGTCCTCTTCATATCTGAAGTGTCACCTTCATGTTTCTTAAACTGGTCTTAAATGTGCAGATGTTTTATCTTGATCGGGTAATGTTCAAGGGGAAAACTTTTGCTCTTGTCACTAGAGTTTTCCCATCAATCACAGGTTAGACAAATGATATTGTTCACATAAGATTAAATGAATAGAAAAGTCATGGTAGCTTTGGCAGAGGACAAATACTATCAGCCAATCTTCCTTTTGCTGATACTCCAAAAGTACCAAAGAAGGCTGACCAAACTGCTGCAAAAACTCAAGAAAAAGAGCTTGAAGAGCCTCAAAGCAAAGAGCAACCAGTAGAAGATAAGCCTGAATGTAAGGAGCAACAACAGCTTGCTGACTCTAACAACTCATTCACAATAAGAATGAAGCAATTAAATAATAAGGTCCAAGAAGCAACTCTTGCAATGAAAAGAATGGAAGAAGAAATTACAAGAGTCTGTGAGTTGTTCCCTCTTGTTACAACTCCACTTGTAAAGCTGATACAGAGGTCGCATAAGCTTAATCCTGGCCCTACTGAAAACAACCCATGGGATGAGAAATTCATCCTTCAAGTTGAGCAAGTGATGGATGCAATGGAGAAAGCGAGGCTGGCACAGATTGCGTTGCAATCTAAAAATGTCTATTGCACACCTGATGAGCAAAATGATAATGATTAGAAGCTTGAAAACCTTACTCAACCATTTGCGCTTGATTTGCCAAATGACGAAGGTACAATACCAACAGTTCTAGACTTTGATCTAAAAACTGAACCTTCTTTCAATTTGGAAATAAATGGAAGTCAGGAGAAAGCTGATAAGCCAGCTAGAGAAAAGAAGAAATCAGTTTTCTTAAAATCCCCATATCTCCAACGGTTCAAGAAAACACTCCATCAATTCCTCATAAGCACAGAGTCTATTGTTGTAGACTATGCATGAAAAATGAAACAATCACCCAAGTAAGTGTCTTAGCAAAAAAAATTTATTAGCTAATGATCATTTATTTCAATTACTGCAAATTTACTGAGAACTGACTACTGCTTATCTTTCAATTGTAGTGAGCTACTGGCAAGATTCAAACCAGATATCTACAACTTCATGAGTGAATTCCTCAGTTTAAGACTTGAAAAATTGGTTGTTAACACTATAATAACCGCCTATGCTTTTATTTTGAATCAAAATGAGTTGAACAAAAAGTTTCCAGAACATTGCTTCCTCCCTAGCCATTCATCTGTAAGTAAAACCATGTTTTTAAAATCTAAAAAACTCACTTTATTTAAGTCCAACATTTGTTTAATAATTTTTGTTACAGGCCTGCATTTTACACATAATTGTGAACAATAAGTTTGATCTTGAAGTTGTCAAGAAGAATGCTAATAAGGAGAACAACATATGTCAAATGCTCAACTTGTGGCTCCAATACAACCACATCACTAAAGAAATGTTGCATGGTTGCAAACTTGTAAGTGCACACTTATTATGAAAAACTTGTTGCATGGTTGCACATCTACTACACAATTATTCATGGTGTGCCAGCCCCTAAAATAAGTTTTTATGAAATAGTTGTTCTTCATATGCCCTAAAGATGTCCATTTTAGTTTGTTCTACATTAACACTGAAAGCAAGAAGATAGAGGTCATGGACAACAGAGATGAAGAGATGGGAAAATATGAACAGTTTCCCTTTCTTCTGGTAATCATTCAAAGTGTCTACTATTTCAATTCAAAGTGTATTATTTTAATTCAAAGTGTATTTCTTTCAATTCAAAGTGTCTTATGCAAAGTGTTTATTATGTTTATTGAAAGTTTCTATTATTTCAATTCAAAGTGTCTTATGAAAACATAGCACCGTTGACTTTTAACAGAGAATGGCTTGACTCCTGGGAATATCCTCTTGCATCTGAAATTAAAAGATACCAACCCATATTTGTCTCTTTGCTATGGAAAATGAGCTACAAGCAGTACATAAAAAATGGAAAAGATTATGCCATTTTTGCAATGAAACATATGGAATTATATCTTGGCCAACCGTTTGTTTCTGACCTGGGATCGGTAACAACCATAACATCTATAATATCTTCTTCATGCACTATCAAATTACTACTTATACACTTATTGTTTTTGACTTTGCAGAAAAAAAATCACAAATAAGTACAAAACACAAATTGCAGCTACTTTGATGTTGCATCCGCATAACCAGGTGAAAGATACTGTTTTGAGAAATGTAAATAGACTACAAAATGCAAAAGCTGGTTAACTTGACTTATAGATAACATGTATAAAGTAGTTGTTAACATGTGACAGTTGCTTACAAGTTAGATTGCCAGTATGGATAAAGTAGTTGTCTTCTTATATGTCTAAGAAGTAGTTTCATAGCTTGTGATATGTCTTCTTACAAGACAAAGTAGTTTCTCAGTTTGTTTCTCAGATTATTGCATTGCCTGTGATATGCTTATTTTGTTTCTCAATTTATTCTATCATATTGTTTGTTACTGTTAGTGTATGAAACATTTGCTTTATGTACAGGATAAATTTGCAAAAATGTCTTCTATAGATTAACAAAGTGTGTACTAACAGTAATAAAAGTGTTTAAACGCTCATAATATGTAACTTCGTTGAGTGCATAAATTATTAGTCATATAAAAAACATAACAGTATAATCTTGGTTCACTACATAAATTATTACTCAATAAAAACATAATCAACTAAATATCTAATCCTTAATTATACAAAAAGATGCACAAGGACTGAAACAATACATCTGTTCGCAAAGGAAAACAACATTTCTCTTCACAATCCATAATATAATCGACCAAACACCTTTTCATCACCTATAAAATACGCAACCATAAGCACATTTTTTCAACACGTTTTCATCCTACACACTTGTTTAAACAATGGACCACTTGAAACCAAACAAAAAAATCTTCAAGCATACCCGCCAAAAAACAATTCAATCATTACCGTATGATATGCTTACTGAGTACTCTCAAAAGTTGGTGCTTCATCCATCAATGAACTTAGCAATGCTGCACAATCTTGCAAAGACTTTCACAAGTCTGCAGATGATAAGTTGGTGTACCAAAAGTTGAACATAAATGATTTATGTTTCAGACCATTTCACCCAAAAGAGTGTTATATCCACCAACCATCCATGCAAGTTGAAAACACAAATGCCTTAACAGAAGAAGGCATCGCTCACTATTTTATAACTGCAAATGAAATTGAAGGGCTTGAATTCCTCAAAAGGGTAGTCAAAAAGGGTAATTGTAAGGCCCAATACTTGTATGGAATAATAGCAATCATATCACCATTTGAGGAACGTGAAAAGACCAAAACAATGAAATTATTGTCACTTATCATCGAAGGACGAAATGGAAGGTAAAAGCCATGGAAGATTGCTGAATGTTGAAGGCTTGTACAACAAACATTTACTCACTTATAGGCGCTTAAAAAAAGGCTTGTTGCCAATGAACACAACCTTAAAGATTGTCAATCATCACATGATAGGCCAAATCTCCCTGACACAGAAGTGTACATATCAAGACCAAATTGCTATAAGCCTTGCATGTGGAGATGCGAAGCAAAACTATTTCGCAAGTTTTAAAAAAAAAAACAGCTCTAAACATATAAATATTATATCGTATTTGAAATATATTTTATTTTATTTAAAATATGTATTATTCTACACACATTATAAATTAAGAACTAATACTGTAAATAAAAAGAATTAATTGATATTGTAAAAACCATAGTCCTTATCATTCCCACATCAACTTAATTCTCTAAGACAATTCAACTATCATACTACACTTTTGTTGTGTACTGTGAATTTAACTCTGTAGACATTTCAACAATGGTTTATAGACACTTTGACTATTTCTATCGAACACTATACTGGATTATACTAACGACCACCCTTGCCCCTACCACTGCCTCTACATCTATGACCACGGTTGAAATCCACTTCACTCTTCTTTCGTTTTGATCCAAATATATTAAATGTCACAAATGCAGAATTCAAAACATTCACTTTACAACAAGACCCAGCATTGCTAATTGTCTGACACTCTTTGCTGGTACTGGCAGTTCCAACCTTCATCTTCAAAATATGCTTCTGCATTGACAGCAGTCCTTGCTCACACACACACACACACCTACATTCCTGATCTTTTTGACATTTAATCACCAATGATAAAAAACCCCTCATCATGTTAGTACGCCAAACAATTGTAGAAAATGCATCACCACACAAATATTTCCTATCCTGATCCATAACAACCCTTGCTTCCTTGGTCTAACAGTGAAGTATATACTGCTTAGGAATTTCATGTACATTATTCACATTCTACACACGTAATGAATGGCAACAAAGCAAGCCCCTCTCCTCAAACAACATGCATGAACAAGAAACAGACAATAAAGTAGCATCATACTTAACATTAAATTTCCTCCAATCTTGATTCCCAACCAAAACCTCATACTCAATGACACCACCAACCTCAAAAACAGCCTTTAACTCAGCAAAAACACCAATAAATAATTTTTTTTCAAACTTTTTCAAGATAGTACAAGTGTATACCTTAGAAGCATGAACCAATATCTTTGAGTGTTCAGCCCTCACATTCATCACTCCAATATTTTGAAAATCTTCTTCAAGTGCTCTATTTCTCCAGTCTTTCAACATGTTCTCAACAGTAGTGAAAACAGCAAATAAACTCATTTACTTATTTGCAAGCGATGTCAGAACACTATTTATGCTTTCACTACGTTGTGATGATCGAAGCCCTGCGGCGAAAATGTATATAAAGTGTCTATTAATATCAAACAAATTAGCTAAACATTATATTCAAAATATCCGTTAATTATGCATAAATTACACAATGAAATTACCTGCAGAGAAAATGTGCTTGCATAATGCTGGGCACCACTTAAACCTTACTGCATACAAGTTCTTCAACCATCCCACATTACCACAGTTGAAACTTTCAAGCATCTTTGACCATGCATGATAAAACTCACTAGCAGTAGCACAATGATACAAACATCTATAAAACATTTTGGAAAAACTTTCAATGCACATCAAGCCCTTAATGTTCTTCTTGGCATTTTCACAAATATACCATAGACATAATCTGTGCTGAACACTATAGAAAAAATTGTCAACTGCAAATCCAATTGCACCATCTTGATCTGTCATAATTTTCTGAGAAAGCTTTCCACCTATGCCTCTCTTAAAACACTCAAAACACCAAATAAAGTGCTTTCTCTTCTGCCCCACAAGAAAAGCAACAGCAAAAACAACATTCTGTTTGTGATTGTTTAATCCAATAAACGGAGCACAAAACATATTGTACCGATTGATTCGAAATGTAGTATCAAACACAACGACGCCACCAAATGTTGTATAATCAGCTTTCATCACTTCATCAATCCAAATAAAACTACTTAATCTGTTTTCACTATCAAGTAGCACCTCATAGAAGAAATCAACATCTTCTGATGCCCTATGCTTAAAAGTATCAAACAGCAGCGGAGCATCCCCAATATCCGATTCAGATGCACGCTCAGCAAATAAGTAATTGTAAAACATTCATTTAGTCAAGCCAAGTGACTCAAGCCCACCGACTTCATTTGATATAGCACTAATAGCATCTACAGGTTTAATCTCATTCATCATCAAATCTGCAATAGCTGCAAAAATATCTTTATTTAAAAACTTAGCTGACCGCAACAAATATCATTGCCTAACAGTAACAAATGAATGATTATGTTGTCCTAAATGAGCATGACATACCTACAATCGATCATCGCTCAACTTAATACGTATCACCATATGACAATTACTACGCTTATCAACTCTACGACGTTCAACAGCCTCTTTCTTAACACTATCAGACTTTAAACCGGCATTGGAACAAAGGAACTCCTTATGGTAAAATGCCTCATCCTTTCTACCACTCCTATGTCTACTCCTTGCACAACGTATACTATAACCTCTAGAAATAGCATACCCTTTAAAAAAAAATAATTCAGCCTCATCAATAGAATCAAAGGTTGCTCCGACCCAGTTAACATTATTAGCAGAATTTATAGAATCAGAACCAACGGATAATATGTCATCACCAACTGCACTTACTGCCATACAAAACAAAAACAAACCATGAAATAAACAAAATACATATGAGACAAACAGGAAATCTTCAAACAACCTAAAATCCTACCTAATTCAATTTCAAAAACATGTTTACAAACTTCATAATCACCAAAGAACCGTCCACTACCTGCACAGGTAAGTGTCTACAAATAAGTTCAAATGTGTCCAAACAGTATACACAAAGTGTCTAGTAAAAAACCAATATCATAAGCTGAATATACTTCAACACTTATAGATCGAAGTCCCTCACTCTCAGACAAAAGATGTCCACATCCTACAGCAAAGAGTGTCAAAGCATTAGTCCCAAAACATTTAAGCATTACTCCCAAAACGTTTAAGCATTACAACCAAAATGTACAAACAAAATGTACACAAGCAACCAAACAATACCTTAATCAACTTCCATACGCATAGACTAACATCTATCACAACCAGATGAAATAAGTCTAACTACTGCACCATAAATTATCTAAAATAATATCAAAAAATGTCCACAAGAAATGCTGGATACTTAAACACAACAAGAAACAAAACTTGTATGCTCACCAATTCCTTTATCACAGACATCATCTTCGCCGCCATTGCCTTCACTGCCATAATCACAAAATCAACCAGTGACATCCTCATCAGAAAAAGATATCAACGACTCAATATCCAAAGACTCGCCGTCTCTAACAATAACAAAACCCGCACTTCCAACTGAAATCATAATGTAAAAACTTTGAAAACATTCGGCTATGAGTGTTTCCTCGCCTCACCCTTCGCCGCGCTTGGCCTCACTCTTGGCAGTGCCTCGCCCCTGGCCACTCTATCAAATTTTCCTTGATTCGAGCATTGTCACGCGTTGCCGTCAGCGTCGAGCATAGAGATCGGAGAAGACGAAGGTTCTAGAACTCTCAAATCTCACGATCTAACCTATCGGATATTGCAGTAATTAGATACAATAACTATGGGTAAAAGTGTCATTTACTTGCTATGTTCAAATGAACATATGCACACAATATCCGTAGTATTTTTTAACACATTTCACTTTTTTGACATAAATTTGACTTAAAATTTATTTGTATTATTATTTTTTAAAAATATTACATAAAAACTATAAGTTTTCATGTATCATTTATATATAAAAATTGTATTTATATACCAAAACATTAAAAATAAAAAATTACTCCCTCTGTCCCAGGTTTTCTGCTCCATTTGTGTTTGGCGTGGAGTTTAAGAAATGATGAAAATATGTATATTTGGACAATTGTACCCCTAGTTCTTTTCTTCTTTCCCCGCCTCCCCGCCTCCACCACAAGTTCAGCCCTCATCATCTCCTCGCCAGCCTTGTCCTGTAGCGTACTTTCTCCGTCCTCCTCCTTGATCCGTCACTCCATCCGTTGTTCCCATCGCCTCCTTCGCATCCAGTCGCCTCATTTGCATCTGATTTTTCTGTCACGTCCAATCTCTTCTCGCTGTTCGATCGCCTTATTCACGTCCGATCGGACCCTTCGCGTCCGATCTTTCCTCGGCGTCTGATTGCCTCCTTCACGTCCGATTTCTCCACGCCTAGCCCCTATCGTCTCGGCCGCCACAACAACAATGAGGTGATTCACAATTCTGATAAAAACGAGGATATGGGTTCGTGATTCCAGCAACAACAAGAAACTGGGTTCGCGAGTCCAACAACAACTAGGAGATGGGTTTGCGATTTCGGTGACGATGAAGAGATGGGTTCACAATTCCCGTGAAAACGAGAATGTGGGTTTGCGATTTTGGCAACAACGAGGAGATGAGTTTGTGATTCCAGAACAACGAACATATGGTGTTGCGACGATGCCGGCGGCGGCCACCAGAGATCAAATAAGCTTTTAACAAAATAGAGCAAAAAAAAAAACAATTTGTATTTGGTGAATAAGAGTGTAAAATGGGAAAGGTATAAGTGTAAAGTTGATTGGTAAAACTTACTAAAAAAGGAAATGGTGCAAAGAATATGGGACAGCCCAAAATGGCAAATAGAGTAGAAAACCTGGGACAGAGGGAATATAAATTAGTTGTTGTCAATGATGAATATTTAAATAACTTGAGATGAAGAAAGTCCTTCTGATACATCACTTCTTTAACTTATCTTTAACTTAATTATAAAAAAGTAAAATTTGAATTAATTTATAATATATCACATCTTTAAATATTTTTTGTTGAAATAAATTTATTATACTCCACTGGAATCAAATTCAATTAATTGGGGTGTGATTATTTCCCTGAATGATCGAATCTAAATGGATTATACGATTTTCTCTTTTAAAAATAAAAAAAGAAAGAGAAAGAGAAAGATATGGAAACAAATAAAACGGGGGACTAATGCCATTGGTTAATCTGTCTTCCTAGAACTAACTCTGTGATCTCGTTTGGTTGCCATGATTATTAAAAATGGAATGGAATGATCAAAATGGGATGATGCAGGATGGGATTAAGTGGGATGTTGCAAAATCTCATCCATTGTTTAGTTGCACACGGGGATAATTGAAAATTCATCCCGTCCTGCATTTGGATGTTTTACCAACAGGTACTTTGAATCTATTTGGCATAACAACTGCATCACACAATACTTTAGAATCTAATGTAGATCCCTCATAATCCGATAGTGCAAAAATGAATTGCATGTCTATTACACACACACCTAACACATTTATACTTATATCCCACTTTGATTTTGATATATTGTCTTATCACATGCTGGAATTTTTACTTTAATATTTCATCTAATGCACCAAAACAATTCTACATGCTCAAAAAGCCAAATGTTATTTAATAATGATTTAATAATTAAAAAAAGTGATTTTGTAGTATTAAGTTAATTGTATATACCTTGAACCATTTCCATTCTTGATTAAGACAAGTCTCACCTACAGGATCAGCTACTTTGATAAGGAAATCTAAACACCTTACTGTTGCATTTAGCACCTTGTTGAAATTCAGACTAGCAGTTTCACCCGATTGTATGACATCAAATTTAATAATTCGATTCTTCTTGTGATGGGCCAAAATATAAAGAAACATCGCAACTTATTCCTCTACTGACACAACCCCACTTGATATTAACTTGCCCTCAATATGAAGCAATTAACATAGTTTTTTACTCCATCCATTCCAAAATCTTTGCTCTATTTATTTTCAGCAATTAATTTATGATTTTTTATTTTTAACATTTTAATATATAAATGAAAAATCTTTACATACAAATAATAAATCAAGATATGTAGTTTTTAAATATATTTTTTTTAATTTTTTCTAACAAACAATAATATAAAAAAAAAAATCAAGTCAAAATACATTAAAAAGTCAAATAGAGCAAAGATTTTGGGACAAAGGGAATAAAAGTCTGCCTATTCATCCGAAGTTACTCAATGCATGTGATGTCATCACAACAAAAATAAACAGTCTAAGTGAGCTACTCTTACATGTTCCTTGTCAACTAAATCATCATTTGAACAAACCGTGTCGATATAATTCCTTGCAACATTACAAACTATAACAAATGTTGTAACCAATATAGAAACCACTTCATCCACATTTGTTCAATCAACATGATCATAATAATAAGTTTAATCTCATTATTTATCTTATTGTTATCTATTCCTATACCATGAAAACGGTCTAAGTTGGGACAAAAAGACTAGACTTGAACTAAGATAAAAGTAAACATTTAGCTGGCAAAAAATAACAAATGCAAAATAAGAAGAAATGGACAAGAAGCTAGCAATTGAGTAACACGGCAACTATTCTAGCAATAGACCATCAAAATCACAGCAAACAACCCAAAGACCTGCACTTTCACAAGCTACAGAGCAAGAACAAATAACAAAATAAGAAGAAGTGCAACTTGAAACGACCAATAACAAGATATCATGGCATTTGAACATGAAATGAGTTGTTCTTCATGGAATCGGATACACAGTACATATAAACCAATGTATTACGAAGCAGAAATCGTTCTAGTATGTTTTTTTTTTTTTTCAGAGAAAAAAAATTAGTTCTTTTCATGTTTAAGAGATGAAAAAAAATCTAATTATATGTGTATCTGAGGACACTTTCTGAAAGAAAAAAATAGAGAAAAAAATGACTTGAGAATTGAGATATTTTCTTCCGCAATGACAGAATAACTAAGAGAAGCATTATGACTGGAATTGACCCTTTTTTGCTCCAACAAATAGGACAGAATAATTTGGGCAAAATTGGCTGGTTGAGTCGGCACCCTAACAGCAAAATTGGGAACAACAGTACACAAAAAAAACAAAGAATTGGAAAATGAAACTAACCCGTGAAGAGTTCAAATCGAGTCGTCTGCCGGCAAACCGTGGTGGTGGATCTCAAGCTTCTTCGGTTGCACCAATGGAGTTTGTCTCTCGCAGACGTCTTTGTTCACGAGTTCTCTGAGAAGTCTTTTCCTATTTTCCATCAGCCCCCTGTTTTTTTTTTTTTTTTTGTAAGTCATCCCATCCCACGTTTCCTCATCTTTCACCATACATGAGATGTGATAATCCCATGCATATGGGATTAAAAAGTGGGGAAGGATAACTATTATCCTATCTTTAAGTCATACCAAATGAAGGATCACTTAATAGAACAAGATTGAACTCATCCCATCCCAAGTAGTCCTAGGAACCAAACTTTGAGAATTAAGTCAAAATTAAAAGACTAACTCATATGAGTCACAAAAGCTGAAGAGCTAATGGCGTATTTACTATGTAGGCTATAATTAAATAAAATTGTGTCAAAAGCAATATTATGAATTAAAAGAAAAAGTTCATTTTTGGTATTTGATAAAAGGAATAAATTCCTCTAGGGGTCCTTTAAATTATTTTTATGTCCCAAATGAGTACCCTACATTAAGATTGACCTATCAAAATACCATAACTATCTCATTAGGTGCGTCCCAATTGGATATTTTCTCTTCATTTTACCGTTAAAACTCTAAATCTAATATTCACATCCCAAATTTTTAAACTTCTAAACTTCTAAACCTTAAAACTCCAATCAATATTACTTTTCCCCCTGTTATTTCTCAGATTTCTGTCACTCCAATACCAATCGTGAGCGCAATCTCTTTCGCTAGCGTTATCTGATTCCTGTTGCAGTTGCTTCACGTCTTTGATTTCTTTACCCTTCTCTAAATATTTCTCACTCTTTTGATTTTCTCCTTGCTAGGTTTTGTAGCTCTCCCTCTCCGGGTTCCGGGATCGATTATTTTTAACTTTTAGTTCTCAATTGTTGTATGCTTTTTTTTGTTTGTTTTTGGCATCTACTTTTGCGTTTTCGTTTCTGTGTGTTCTCTGTAACTATGGATGTACGATCGTTCGGTGATTGTTCTTCACACTAGAAGGCCAGATCTTAGATACCCGCTTTAAGAATAAGCCCTACCCCAGACAAACTTCCACTCCAACTTCCCAGAGATCACGACAATAAAAACGAGGAGGGAGAGTGCCGACAAGGAGGAGGGCAGAGGGAGAGCGCAGGTGAGCAGCCGAGTTGCTAAGATCAATCCCTTCCTCCGCTGATTCCAGCCACTTCTCCGCCGACCCGGTCCCTTCCTCCGCCAGTGTCGAATCCACCAGGCAAAGACTACCAGTCATCCATCTCTACACTTCCACTGCTGGAACTAAAGAGCAGATCTAGTCGTCCTTTATCGATGATTTCTCCAAGTCCGACTCTTCTGATTTAAGACGAAGTGGAGACGGGTGACTTCGAACGGGTTGAGGCAGCTGGAGTTCTACAAGCCCGACCCTCCGGTGACTATGAACGGGTGACTACAAGTTTGAATCTTATGATTTTGATTAGAGCGGCCAAGAGAGGACGATTTCGAAAAACAGACCCTAGTGCGCCGCTGCCGGAGAGGGGTGGAAGGTGAGTTCAAGAACACAAACAGATTTTGGTTTCTTGATACGGATCCATTCTTGGAACATATGCAGGAATTCCATAAGACGAATAGACCATTTGTTGGTGTTTGTGTCTGGAAGGATAAAATCAAAAGTTTGGGCTTTGATATTCAAAGAGTTTGAAAGAGTTAAGATTATTAATTGTAAAAGTCTAAAGACTAAAATTATTATTTTATATTTATTTTAATATTAATTAATGACACATAAGTAATTTTCGTCTGATTTAATGGCCTAATTAACAAAAAAATCCTAATTAAACATGAAATATGAAGTATGGTATTTCAATAGGACAATCTTGAGGTATGGTACTTATTTGAGACACAAAAATAAGCTAAGAGACCTCTGATGGAATTTACCCCTTATAAAAGTTATGAATGTTCAAACACATAAGTCTAAAAATAGATGAAACGTTTATGTAATTTATATTATTTTTTTCAATTTTACTCATGGAGCTAAGATTATTTTTTTTTTTTAATTTTCTGTAGCGAGAGTTTAAATAATGATTAAAAAAAAAAGATTTTTTTTTCTGGATTTTGTGCAATGAGAGATTGAGTAAAGATTAAAAAAAATTTCTTTATTAAATTTTGTATAGTTAAAGTTTAAATGGAGGTAAGAGAGTAAATTGATTGTTTAAAATTAAAAAAAATATATTTCAATCTTTTTGGGATGTCCCAAAAAGAAATATGTTTCATCTAAATTGAGATTGAATGAGTATTATTTTTTTTAAATTGCATATAATAAATAGCATAATTATTTTTTAATCAATTTAAAAATTCAAATGGTATTGCGCTAATTTTCTGCCAAAGTTCAACATTCCAAGTTTGGTCAACTCAGAAGCTTGAAATAAAGTCCAAATTTATACATTTCTTCTCTTCGGCTTTAGAACACCTTCATATATAAGAGGAAGAGGAAAATTTCAAATAAGTTATATAAATAGGAAAAAAAAGACAAATATTTTCAAATGACCAATTCGTTTTAGTTTTAATGCATTAACACATCCAGCAACCAACCGGGCCAAGCCGAACATGTGTGTCGTTTTTCCCTGCTTTTATGCGGATGGGAAACGGCTCTCAAACAAACTATAGCAATTACAGCCTGTACTCTTGTCCTTATCCACGACACATGCACAATTTTCCAACTCACACCCTACCTATTCTAGGGCTGACTCTCCCCATCCACATGGTCAACCAAACAGATTCCTTACCCCTCCAGCCTTTTGGCCAAACTAACACTCATATAGGAGTCATCCATGATATATATCCCACTTACAGCAAGGGTACGGGCCGTAATTCCTGCTGATTTAAGGGTCATTTCCAAGTTTACGTAAATGCCTGTCAAAGACAACCCAACTTTAATTCATTTGCATTAATGTGTCAAAACTAAAACAAATAGGACATAACTAACTAACAAGCAAAATCATAACTTTAAGCTACTATTTAAATAAATGCTAAGAGTGTTCATGGGATGGGTTTGATCGGGATTCAATATAACTCGACTCAACTTGAAGCGAATTCAAGTTTTATAATCTGAAACCCGAATCCAACTGATCTAACACAGAACTTGATTAAACCCACACTTCAAAAATTATGGTTCAAGTTGGTTACAATGTACTGACACTTCTGCTAGGTTGCAGCAGCGGATGGCATTAGTGAGGACTGAGAGCAATGAATGGATTCAAGTGACAATGGACGGTGGTTAGTAGTGTGCCGATAGCTGATTGCGATTGGTGTTACCTAGATTAATCCCTCTGTTTCTCAAATTGTATTTGAAATCTCTCATTTTCTTTGTCTTTTTGTCTGTCCATCGTGTCTATTAATTTTTTAAGGATAGCTAAGCATTAATTGGGAATTACGCTGCACAACTAATATGTTGAGAATAGCACTTAATGCCTTAAAGAGAAAAATATAAAGTCTTTTCAGGTTTGATTGGGCTTTTACAATATGAAACCTAAACCGGCTTGCATACACATTGGGTTTACCGAACCCAAAAAACTCTACATATACTGATATACACAAAATCAAATTGATTCGGATCAATCCGTTTTATGGATTTTGTAGGTTTGATGAATACCCTACTAGTGGGCCACTATTCATGTATTACAACTTAATGAATACCCTCAAGCTGATGCTGTATTTCCAATGATTGCAAGGAATTCGTGTTGGAACCTAAAAAGTTGATGTTTGAGCGAATAATCATTGGGCACATCAACCTAATTAAGTCATTTGGCCCACCAACTCCACCCTGGGCCTGCAAGCTGAAGCTGGAACGACGCAGTGACACTTATGGGCCAGACGAAGCAAATTAGGATCTCAATCTAATGAAGCGTTTCTATTGTAGTTGTATTAAGGTCCAGCAGTTTAGGACAGTTCAAGTTGGTGCATTTCGGGCTTGGGCCAAGTCTCAAAGGTATCGTCGCATACTTCCTGATCTGATGATGGTTCGTTTCAGTACATTTTGACAGAAGAGGAACCTTATATCTTTGACTTTAACAAATGCAAACTCGAGGTTATTTATTTTCATGAAAAATAATCTATTATTTTTATTTTTATTTTATTTTTTATTTAAACCCAATATCTTTTAAAAGCTTAAAATATCTCTAATTATACATAATTTTTTTTCAGAAACTAACTATTTATGAATTCTTTTTCCATATCCAACAAACTTTTTATTACATATGTAATTACTTTTTTGGGTAATGATAGAGTTGTTGTCAGGAATCTCATGAGGATGAGTCGAGTGGATCACCAACATGAAAAAAGCGAGGGACAAGATTAAGATGGGGACTATTGTATAGGAACTCGGTTGTGATTTATTATCCAAAACCCAAACAAATTCTATCAAACTCATAATATGATTCCAATCCAAAGTCATTTGTATCTGATTAGCAATGATATGATGGGGACAGTGGACACCACCGGTCCATTATGACATCGTTTGTTTACACTTAATGTCATGCATGGATTTAAATTGGGTAAACTGCACCAAAAGTTTTAAACATTTAATTCTCTTTATAAATTTGGTCATCAACCTCCATTTCTGAATTGGCAATGAGAAAAAAATAATAATTTAAATTATCTATAAATTATAAAAAATATTATGGTACAAATAAGTTTATGAAAACATAGTTATCAAACAATGTAAATTCTAACTTTCACATAACAATATGGCATCAACTTTTTTAAATTCTAATTCAAACTATTTGGTAGTTGTCTTCATATATATTCAAACTAGTATGTGTTGAATTACAAAGATTTGGGACCAATATGCAACAAAATGGAGGTTAAGGACCCATTTGTAGTGGAAATTAAATGTATGTGACTTTTGGTGCAATTTAACCTTTTAAATTTCACGATAAATCACAATATGTTGCAGTATACAATACCGTAGATATGTTGTATGTGATATATTTATTTCCATATATTTTTTTAATTTACATCCTAGTAAACACAGTATTTCATCTATTGATGCTTTTATGTATGTTTTTTTAGTTTACCACAATACAGGGTTTGGGAAAAAATGATTTTTTTAATTCATTTTAAATTATATATTTTAATGTACATTTGAGGCATATATAAGATGACAAATTATAATTGATCATATATCTTAACATAAATATTAATTAATGTTATTTCCTTCTTTTTATTTTAAAAACAAAACTTCAATTCATAAAATGTTAACCTAATTGAGATTTGAACATTGCTATGATTTCCTCTTTTATTTTTATCTTTATTTTGTAAATATACCATAACATGTTGTTAATCAATATCCCTCAATTGGATTTCTTGTATAAACTACCCCAATTAAATGTTATTGTCACTTTTTGTAATGACCCTTAAATTTAATTTAATGTATAAGTGTAAAAGACATCTAAAATATTTAAGGAAAGTTTCAAGGATGAAATTTATTCAAGGGAGGAAGGATGTAACAACCTTAAAATTTTATTAAGTATAGTTTTGTTTGGGTTAATTGTATAAGCACCAAGATAAAATTTTTTTAAAAAAATAAGAACTATTCATTCAATTATGGTAAGTTATTAAAGGAGTAGTAAGAAAAATGAAAAAAAAAATAAAAGAGAAAAGATAGGGTGAGAAAGAAAAATAGAGGTAATAATAAGAGATGGCTAAGCTAATGCATATATCATCGTGAAAAAAAATTAGTTTTTTACTCTTACTCCATTATGATTTTTTCAACCAATGTGAAAAAGTAAAGATTGAAGATCAAGACTAAACTTAAAATTTTCTTCTTTAAAAGAAGTAATTTTGGTGAGCTCTATTCTTGAATTCTCTAGCATATTTATATAAAAGATGTTCATGTAAATTTAAGAATAGATAAAATTATTTGAGTAGAATTTTGATAGTTTTTAAATATTAAAAGAGCAATTGATGATTGGAAATGTTTAGAATGAATTAGGGACAAGTTCAGTGAAGTTTTGGTTGGTTATTGGTGGAATCTAGCGAGTTGCACGAAGCTGTGAATAGGGGTGAGCATAGGTTGGGTAAACCCAAAACCCGAAACCCAATCCGAACTATTCTCATCGAGCTAGGTTGAGTTGGGTAAAAATGTACTATGATTCGTGGGTTTGTTTTACATATAGGAAAATCGATAGTTTTTTTGTTAGTTCTAATTCTATAAGGAACCAACCTTAGGTGGAACCGAACCCAAGGTATATATATAATTATATAATGAAAATTATAGTATTACTAATATATCTCTAATTATATAATTATATCTCTAATTATATATATATATATATATATATATATATATATTTATGTATGTATGTATGTATTTTTTTTGAAAAATTATGATGATCTTGTATTTTTATATTAAACCCTTAAACTGATGTCCCAAATTGAAACAATATGAAAGTTGTAGGATCATCTATGAAATTTCTTTATATTCACTTGAATCACTTCATTTCTTAGGTCAACTACTTTTGAGTCATTTTTTTTCTTATCTCTCAACTTCAGACTACACTCTATGACATAATCATCATGGTTTTTTCATTTATAAGTCATGTGAAACTGAAAATTTATGACATCAACATATTTCAGGTTTTGATACTGAAGAAAATGATCTTAAAGGCTTAACTTTCCATAGTAAATGTCGTGCCAATGTTGGACTTATTGGAGAAAAGTAAATTAGTTCAGATGAAAGATACTCTACAAGCAACTCTTGTGAGTCATTTTGATAATAGCATGTTAAACTCTTTTGAATATGTCTAAATACATATATGTAAATATTGATTTAATTGCATATTTCATAAACTGGTTATAAATATAATTTTACTGAATTTTGGGGTTGTTATAGGTATATGATATAAATAAAAAAACCTGAAAACTAGAATCATGATTCTAGTTTTATTCGATTTTCTATTCTCAGGTTGGATAGAAAAATTTTAGAACCGATGTCATTTCATGTTGGTTCAGTTCCACCATAAAATCAAACCATGCTTACCCCTAGTTGCATAGAGAGAAATCCAAGATTTCATGTTTGGGTCAAAAATCGGCTTATTTACAATGTATGTCCTTAAAGCTTGGAGTCGGGTGCATCGAGATCAAAATCTTTAAAATGTTACAAATTGGTCACTATAAGTTAAGGTAAAGACAAAGAACTGGGTTAATAACCACATTACTCCTTGTGGCCTTCAACACTAGTTCAACAAGTAATTAGGTTCTAAAAGTATTCATTTGGGTTATTGTTAGAAACTTATTTTGGGTTTTTTCTTACATTAGTTATGTTTTGACATAAACTTTTGCATAATTATTTTAGGTGACTAAACCATTATTTTAAGAGTTGAAAAGTTGCAATTTGAGGTAAATGGCTATCCACTATTCTAAACTTAAATTATTATTTTGTGATTCACTTTATTAATTTTAAAGAATTGAATTACATTGAATTCTAGTTTTATGGAGTTTTGATTTTAAAGTCTGAAACATGTTTAGAGACTCAATTTTTCACCCATATGGATCAATGGGTTTTTGTTGCAAATAGGTAGCTACCATTTATGATAGTGGTTATTGTTAAGCCACTGGAAGATGGGCTCTAATAGTCCTCTAGTTTGGCAGATGTAGGCTACCTCAATGTAGTGGGAGAGGGATAAGAGTGGCTGAAGTGAAGATGATAGTTCAATTGTCAAATAGAAAAGTTTCAAGGCTTCTAAGACAAAGGAAAAATTTTTAAAAGTTAAAACTAGCTTTTCCCCCAAAAATCGTTTACTAACATGGCATTTTATGTCCACCATAATGACTTCCATCAAAAGGGGCAAAAAATGGAACGTTTTGAGGTTGGTGACTACCAACAAATAAAATCATGGTTTGGGTTGAAAATATAATAATAATGAAAGGTTAGGGACAACGGGTACAAGTAACCTCTTATGTTGCATATGGTTAAATGTGCAATTTCCCACCCATAAGTAATAGAACATTTTGTTTATTGTACATTTACCCGTCAAAACATATTAATCAAATACTTATAAAATATATCATATTTTTAATTTTTACTACATACAAGGTATAATTTTATCATTTTATTATTATGTAAAAAATATTCAATTCCTTTATCATAAAAATATAATTAATTGTAACAAGAGTCATGCAATCTTATTGATGCGATTAACATCATTTTCTTCCAAATTATTTTAATTTCCTAACTTCTGTTAGTTTTTGCAATTTTAGCAATACATTTTCCGTGCATGCTTGTTATAGATTTTTATTTATTTTTCTATTCTCAAATGGCTAAACAATAAGCCTAAATTGACTCTTAATCACCAATAAATAATTTTTTCCAATAAAGAAACAAAAAAATGAAATAAAATTATATTTTTTCCATTATGAATTAAAATTGAGATTGCACTATGGATTTTTTTATTTTGCATAGTAATGCAAATTTCATAATTTAAATAAAATTACATATTTTTATTGTTAAAAAGTTAACAGATCACTAATATATTAAGTTAAATCAACAATTAAAAATACAATTCATTTGTATTATAGGATGGGTCACTTTCTTTACATACAACAAACAACTAGTTAGATGGGTAATTCCATAATTGAAAAATTTCTTATGATTAGAGATGGAGGGACCAATTGCAAAGAAAAATGGAAGGACATAATTTTTTTTTTTATTGCAGAATTATTGTTTTATAGTTAAAAGGTAAATTTGAAAAGTGATCAAGATTAGGTAAACAAATTAAGAGGAGAAATTGGAGTTTCATATAAAAAAAATTGAAGTAATAATTAATTAGAGTTATGATTAACTCTGTAATTATGGAATCACCACCAGCTTCTGATTTCATGTTTTATAATATATTTGTAGTAAGAGTACCTAACACGGCATACCTTATGTTTGTAGCTAATGATGAAGGGGTTAAAAACCTTGCACACAACTGCCAATTCCCAATGCCTCCTATTTAATGATGCTTAGGATTTCAACGATTTAACGACTATGAAAATGTTATCACCAATTATCATTTGGCTTTTTATTTTCATCTGATTCGATTTGAGAGACAAATTTTCTCCGGCGGCTTTTCCAAGCAGGTCAAAATACATAGGCCTTTAATGGTAAAATGATTCCCACACTTTTTATTCTTCTAAAACTGTAGAAAAATTGCCACATAATCAATTTGTATATATTTTAATTTAATTAAAATGATATGAAATTATAATGCTTCTTGATAATCAAACCATCGAGGATTCTAAGTCGGATGACAAACACCTTGATCACCAAATGGCTATGGTCACTTGAATAGAAAAAGTATGAAGAAAGATATTAAGAGGACCCTCTTCATATGTTTCCTGAAAGCCCATCCGACGCTCAAGTTAATAGAGTTGTAGTGTAGAACATATGAAAAAACTGAGAGAGATATTCCATGTATAAATAGCTAGCATATAAATTTAATGGGTCAGTGCTTTTTTTTTTTTTTGAGCCAATTAGGCTTTATTGAGCCTCCGTTCTTAATTAGACTCAAGATTTAGTAATCTGGTAATAATTAGGCCTGATTCAAGTTATGGCTATGAAAAGTTCATTCATATAGTGAATGCAGGGTCAATGAAGTCTTTGTATTCTGATGTGCCAATATAGAGAATAGCCTTTCATGGGGAATGGCCAAGATGTTTGAATTCAAGTTTTACTCCCTCATGAGATGCTTTTGTTACCTTTTGAAGATAAGGCCTCTACAGGCCTTTGGACTTAGACCTTAAAGAGCTCAAAAAAACTGAAGATATTTAATACTTTGGACTTTCTAGTTTTATTTTTTCCAATGCTTTAAGTATTCCCTTGACAAACTGAGGCTTGTATAGGTGGATTTCAGCAAGTTTTTGTTCTAATGAGATGTTTTTGTTGCCTTTTGAAGATTAGGCCTCTAGTGGACCTTTGGATTTAGATCCAAAAGACTCAGAAGAACTAAAGATATTCAATACTTTAGACTGCCTAGTTTTACTTTTTCCCATGCATTGAGTATTCCCTTGATAAACCAAGGCCTATATAAGTGGATTTCAAAAAGTTTGGGACTTTTCAACAGTCTCTGTAATTATGGAATCACCACCAGCTTCTGATTTCATGTTTTATAATATATTTGTAGTAAGAGTACCTAACACGGCATACCTTATGTTTGTAGCTAATGATGAAGGGGTTAAAAACCTTGCACACAACTGCCAATTCCCAATGCCTCCTATTTAATGATGCTTAGGATTTCAACGATTTAACGACTATGAAAATGTTATCACCAATTATCATTTGGCTTTTTATTTTCATCTGATTCGATTTGAGAGACAAATTTTCTCCGGCGGCTTTTCCAAGCAGGTCAAAATACATAGGCCTTTAATGGTAAAATGATTCCCACACTTTTTATTCTTCTAAAACTGTAGAAAAATTGCCACATAATCAATTTGTATATATTTTAATTTAATTAAAATGATATGAAATTATAATGCTTCTTGATAATCAAACCATCGAGGATTCTAAGTCGGATGACAAACACCTTGATCACCAAATGGCTATGGTCACTTGAATAGAAAAAGTATGAAGAAAGATATTAAGAGGACCCTCTTCATATGTTTCCTGAAAGCCCATCCGACGCTCAAGTTAATAGAGTTGTAGTGTAGAACATATGAAAAAACTGAGAGAGATATTCCATGTATAAATAGCTAGCATATAAATTTAATGGGTCAGTGCTTTTTTTTTTTTTTGAGCCAATTAGGCTTTATTGAGCCTCCGTTCTTAATTAGACTCAAGATTTAGTAATCTGGTAATAATTAGGCCTGATTCAAGTTATGGCTATGAAAAGTTCATTCATATAGTGAATGCAGGGTCAATGAAGTCTTTGTATTCTGATGTGCCAATATAGAGAATAGCCTTTCATGGGGAATGGCCAAGATGTTTGAATTCAAGTTTTACTCCCTCATGAGATGCTTTTGTTACCTTTTGAAGATAAGGCCTCTACAGGCCTTTGGACTTAGACCTTAAAGAGCTCAAAAAAACTGAAGATATTTAATACTTTGGACTTTCTAGTTTTATTTTTTCCAATGCTTTAAGTATTCCCTTGACAAACTGAGGCTTGTATAGGTGGATTTCAGCAAGTTTTTGTTCTAATGAGATGTTTTTGTTGCCTTTTGAAGATTAGGCCTCTAGTGGACCTTTGGATTTAGATCCAAAAGACTCAGAAGAACTAAAGATATTCAATACTTTAGACTGCCTAGTTTTACTTTTTCCCATGCATTGAGTATTCCCTTGATAAACCAAGGCCTATATAAGTGGATTTCAAAAAGTTTGGGACTTTTCAACAGTCTCTGTAATTATGGAATCACCACCAGCTTCTGATTTCATGTTTTATAATATATTTGTAGTAAGAGTACCTAACACGGCATACCTTATGTTTGTAGCTAATGATGAAGGGGTTAAAAACCTTGCACACAACTGCCAATTCCCAATGCCTCCTATTTAATGATGCTTAGGATTTCAACGATTTAACGACTATGAAAATGTTATCACCAATTATCATTTGGCTTTTTATTTTCATCTGATTCGATTTGAGAGACAAATTTTCTCCGGCGGCTTTTCCAAGCAGGTCAAAATACATAGGCCTTTAATGGTAAAATGATTCCCACACTTTTTATTCTTCTAAAACTGTAGAAAAATTGCCACATAATCAATTTGTATATATTTTAATTTAATTAAAATGATATGAAATTATAATGCTTCTTGATAATCAAACCATCGAGGATTCTAAGTCGGATGACAAACACCTTGATCACCAAATGGCTATGGTCACTTGAATAGAAAAAGTATGAAGAAAGATATTAAGAGGACCCTCTTCATATGTTTCCTGAAAGCCCATCCGACGCTCAAGTTAATAGAGTTGTAGTGTAGAACATATGAAAAAACTGAGAGAGATATTCCATGTATAAATAGCTAGCATATAAATTTAATGGGTCAGTGCTTTTTTTTTTTTTGAGCCAATTAGGCTTTATTGAGCCTCCGTTCTTAATTAGACTCAAGATTTAGTAATCTGGTAATAATTAGGCCTGATTCAAGTTATGGCTATGAAAAGTTCATTCATATAGTGAATGCAGGGTCAATGAAGTCTTTGTATTCTGATGTGCCAATATAGAGAATAGCCTTTCATGGGGAATGGCCAAGATGTTTGAATTCAAGTTTTACTCCCTCATGAGATGCTTTTGTTACCTTTTGAAGATAAGGCCTCTACAGGCCTTTGGACTTAGACCTTAAAGAGCTCAAAAAAACTGAAGATATTTAATACTTTGGACTTTCTAGTTTTATTTTTTCCAATGCTTTAAGTATTCCCTTGACAAACTGAGGCTTGTATAGGTGGATTTCAGCAAGTTTTTGTTCTAATGAGATGTTTTTGTTGCCTTTTGAAGATTAGGCCTCTAGTGGACCTTTGGATTTAGATCCAAAAGACTCAGAAGAACTAAAGATATTCAATACTTTAGACTGCCTAGTTTTACTTTTTCCCATGCATTGAGTATTCCCTTGATAAACCAAGGCCTATATAAGTGGATTTCAAAAAGTTTGGGACTTTTCAACAGTCTCTGTAATTATGGAATCACCACCAGCTTCTGATTTCATGTTTTATAATATATTTGTAGTAAGAGTACCTAACACGGCATACCTTATGTTTGTAGCTAATGATGAAGGGGTTAAAAACCTTGCACACAACTGCCAATTCCCAATGCCTCCTATTTAATGATGCTTAGGATTTCAACGATTTAACGACTATGAAAATGTTATCACCAATTATCATTTGGCTTTTTATTTTCATCTGATTCGATTTGAGAGACAAATTTTCTCCGGCGGCTTTTCCAAGCAGGTCAAAATACATAGGCCTTTAATGGTAAAATGATTCCCACACTTTTTATTCTTCTAAAACTGTAGAAAAATTGCCACATAATCAATTTGTATATATTTTAATTTAATTAAAATGATATGAAATTATAATGCTTCTTGATAATCAAACCATCGAGGATTCTAAGTCGGATGACAAACACCTTGATCACCAAATGGCTATGGTCACTTGAATAGAAAAAGTATGAAGAAAGATATTAAGAGGACCCTCTTCATATGTTTCCTGAAAGCCCATCCGACGCTCAAGTTAATAGAGTTGTAGTGTAGAACATATGAAAAAACTGAGAGAGATATTCCATGTATAAATAGCTAGCATATAAATTTAATGGGTCAGTGCTTTTTTTTTTTTTGAGCCAATTAGGCTTTATTGAGCCTCCGTTCTTAATTAGACTCAAGATTTAGTAATCTGGTAATAATTAGGCCTGATTCAAGTTATGGCTATGAAAAGTTCATTCATATAGTGAATGCAGGGTCAATGAAGTCTTTGTATTCTGATGTGCCAATATAGAGAATAGCCTTTCATGGGGAATGGCCAAGATGTTTGAATTCAAGTTTTACTCCCTCATGAGATGCTTTTGTTACCTTTTGAAGATAAGGCCTCTACAGGCCTTTGGACTTAGACCTTAAAGAGCTCAAAAAAACTGAAGATATTTAATACTTTGGACTTTCTAGTTTTATTTTTTCCAATGCTTTAAGTATTCCCTTGACAAACTGAGGCTTGTATAGGTGGATTTCAGCAAGTTTTTGTTCTAATGAGATGTTTTTGTTGCCTTTTGAAGATTAGGCCTCTAGTGGACCTTTGGATTTAGATCCAAAAGACTCAGAAGAACTAAAGATATTCAATACTTTAGACTGCCTAGTTTTACTTTTTCCCATGCATTGAGTATTCCCTTGATAAACCAAGGCCTATATAAGTGGATTTCAAAAAGTTTGGGACTTTTCAACAGTCTCTATATGTCATTAATTGGACCCCTTCATAGGGTGCTCATGTGAGGGTTACAACCCCAAATTCAGTGGTGCAATTGTGGTCTCAACTTCCATAGAATAGAGAACTTGCAATGTTACTATGATCATTCATCGAAAGGTGTGATCTTATACCTATTCAAGGTTTGGGAGGTAACTAGGACCTATTATTGTTTGAGGCATTGGAGAGAACGGAACATCTTTTTGTCAAGACCTAGCAAAAAATGCCTTTTTCCCAGCCTAGTTTTTACTTGTATTAGCATCCTTAGGGCTATTCCTTTAATGTAGGTTCATTAGGTCTTTGTGTTCTTTTATGGCGTAATGTGTCTTTTAGTGTGTTTTTATTTTTTTTCTAGAATGCCATTTATGGGCTTTTTACCCTATTTCCCTTTGTAGGAGATATTCAACTCCCATTTAGCTAGAAAGCTTTTATGGGCCTTTGATTGTCAAGAACTTTTAGAGCTCTCGTTAAGATTCTTCGAAATGTTCTTCAACTTTTTCGGTACACTTTTTTTCTACTTGATCCATGAGCACCTTTAGCTTATGAAGTCATAGCTTACAAGATCTTGCAAATGTTAAGGCCTCCAATGTGCCTATGAGGACTCACAGCTTTCATGGTCTTTGGTATTACTTAGAAGATAGGGGTTTGTCATACATGAGGCCATTAGTATTCCCTTCATCGACGAGGGCTAAGAGCAATTTGGCATAAGCCTTTTCTAAATCTGTTTTTGGGCATTTCGATTTCAGAGATTTCTTCTCATGAAATCACTTCTCTATCCTAAAAAAGATAAATCATATTTTTTTATCTATTTTAAAAATGTTGAATAATTTTTCTTTTATAGATTTTTTAGTATTGAATTTACTTACTATTCTTCTTTAAAATCCTACTATGAAAAGAATAAAAAATGAATATTTGTTTATCTTCCTTTAAACTCACACCACACAAAAACCCAAACATATTTTTTTCCATTTAGTTTTTGGGGAAAAATAAAAAGAATAATATAAATTACATTTACCTTAACCTCCGTATCTAAAGAAATGCTTCATCTATTATGGGCGAAAAAAGTATTATGTAAATATATTACTTAGTTTACACTCCATCAATCTCAAAAAAGTATGAACCATATTTCCTTTTAGATTGCCCCAAAAAAGGTTAAATTGTTTCCCCTTTTAATATTCAATTTACTTCACTTTTTTCATTTAAACCATCCCTATAGAAAACCAAACAAATATTTTTTTAATTCATATTTGAACTCTCACTACATAAAACTCAAAGGTGAATATTTTTCTTTAAATTTTAGTTTCATGAGAAAAAATGAAAGAACAACACAAATTGCATATAGCTTAATCTACATGCTCAAGAAAATGCTTCATCTATTATAAGATAGAAGAAGTAACATAGAAAATTTTTAAAGTGGGGTCCCATATTTAGGAATAACTTTCGTGATTAACCTCAGAGTTTTGAAAAATTTATTAATAGTAGAGATAAAAACTGTTGAAGTTAAAAAGCTAAAAATTGCCTGTATATAATTTTTTAAAATTTTAACACTAATCATTAATGCAAAATGCCAAATGGGGCCTAAATTAATTATTTTGAGATGGATGAAATTTAATAGATAATTTAGATGGATAATATACTAAAGAGAATGTTTGGACTTGGATTCATTTCTTATACTGGAAAACTTTCAAAAAGGGCCTCTACCTATGATAAAGTTTTCTTTGGCATGGCATGGGTGGTCATTGTAGATTTCGATTTCTTTCTACCTCAATTGGACTAAGACTTTTAATACTATTATGAACTTATGTTAATCAAATACAGCAAAAAAAAAAATTATTACTCTCAGTTTTTTTCTTATATTAATTTTACGAAGATAATATAAGAAATTTAATAGTAAATTATGATTTTTTAAAAAAAAAAAAATCATCGTTCAATACCATTAAAAAAAATGATTCATAGAAGGCCTAAATACCTATTACTCCCCTGAACTATGGTGACTCGGACATTTTGCCCCCTGAATTATAAAATGGATCAATTCGAACCCTAAACTTTGTTGAGTGGGGCAATTCGAACCCTGAACTATGGTGACTTGGACAGTTTGCCCCTTAAACTATAAAGTGGATCAATTCGAACCCTAAACTTTGATGAGTGGGGCAATTCGAACCGTGAACTTTGATGAATCGGTCATTTTAGTCCCTTGACTCAGCCTAATTCTCACGTCATCCATCTTTAACACAGCAGCTGCTGCCGCTGCCCTCTCCTCTGCCCGATTTATGCTTTCCACAACCTTTCTGACTTCTTCTTCACTTTCCTCTTCTCCTATCTCCGACACTGAAGTGGCATCCTCCACAACCGAAGTAGCCTACTCCCTTCTCTCATTCATTCCTGACGATGCCTCGATCCAACGCCGCCTCTATATTCCTTCTGCTTACCTAAGTTTCGATTGGATTTCTTGACATCGCAGAAACCCAATAGCATATTGACATCAGAGTTCCAATCGAATACCCAATAGTGGATTGACATCAGCGGAATTGGATGTACCACGATTCTATGCTGTCACTGACAAATGATAAATGTTAATTTTGTGGTCAAACATGTTGACTTTTTGTCAACTTTGACCACAATTTTCTACCTTACCACTCAACATTGTTGCCCGATTCTTGCTTTGATCCTTCATTTTGTAGGTTGGAGAAGCGGACCACAGCATTGGAATGGCACCAGGACGAGCGGAACAAAAAAGGGGAACGCAAAAGTCAATGAAAATTATAACTGTGAGGCCTAGGCGCCACAGTACAAAAGTTCTCTGCCTAAAAAACGCACCCTGGAGGCCTAGGCACCACCTGAGGCCTAGGCGCCCAGGCACCTCCTCCTGGGGCCTAGGCGCCAGAGCACCACCCCTTCCTGAGGCCTAGGTGCCAGTCACTCGGAAAAGTGGTCTCCTACCTCAAATTTGAACTCAAGCTTGCTATTGGCCAAGGATTTCTATCCAAATGGTTTGGTGAGTGAAAGGGACACCTCTAAGAGTAGAAGAACCTGGAACCTAGCAAGAAGAAGGGACTCTTCATTTTTCATCTTCTCATCTTAGACTTAGGTTTTTCATCACCATTTCTTGCATTTCTTCATCTTCCTTGGGAGCATTTATGGATTCTTGCTTGGAGAAGGTTTGGAGGACTTGAAGACTTGTAAGAGCCTTGAGGAATCAAGCATCTAGAGTCTATTGGGTTCCTTTTTTCCTTCTTTTATCTTGTATTTAGACATGGATGCTCTTTTATTTATTTTCATGTTTATGTTTAGTTTGATTATGGAGTAGTTTTCTCTACACTTTCTATGGTTGTAGCTACTTGAATTAGTTATGTTGGTTAGATTAATGGCTATTTAACTTTGGTTTTCCTTCATTGCTTGTTTATTCTTCTCCTTGAGTTTATTGTTGTGTTGATTGATCAAGGGCCCTAGTCAATTGCACTTTAGATTTCTTTTAAACTCTTGGAAAAGATTAAAAGGAATTGGAATTAGGAGAAGAGTGTAGTGGCCATGGGCTTGTTGGGAGACTAGTCTAGGACACTAGGTTAAGGTAAATTGCACTTGTAATGCCCCTCTTGAACTAGCAATTTGGATGGGAGTCCATTCTAGTGTAAGCTTGGGAGAGTGACCCTTTCACTTAGGAGAGTAAGGGCCCAATTAGTTAATTTCACCAACAAGTAGAAAAACCAAACTATTAGCCTTAATTCACTAGATAACCAAGTCAAATAGTGAAAACCATAGGAAGTATGTTTTGTTAATTCATTAGAAAACCCCTAATTTGCATTGTGTTTGTTGTTCTTGTTTAGTAGTAATTTAAGTGGAGTTGCAAACTTAGTTATTTTCATAGTGAGTAAATCATCAATTGTTGCTTGTTTAGCTAAAGTGAGTCTCAAGGTAGTGGTAATTAGCAAACAATGCAAATCAATCCTCGTGGGAACAATATCTTATTTACCCCATCTACACACGTCTCGTGCGCTTGTGGATTAGGGTTGTAAAACTCACAACAACAAACAAAGCACGTGAAGAAAAGAAGAGGGCCTAGAAGTCGAGCATGTTTTTCATCTCACTAATTCATCTGATTCGTTCAAATACTCTCCATCTGACAAGTGGCACGATTCATCCATCTCAAAGTACACGACGCACTGTCAAAGGAGCGGTGGGGGAGTAGGCTACTTCGGTTGTGGAAGAGGCTGCTTCGGTGTCGAAGATAGGAAAAAAGGAAAGTGAAGAAGAAGCCAGAAAGGTTGTAGAAGGCAAAGATCTAGCGGAGGAGAAGCCGGTGGTGGCAGCTGCTCTATTAAAGATGGATGGCGTGAGAATTATGTTAAGTCAAGGGGCTAAAATGACAGATTCATCAAAGTTCAGGGTTCTAATTGATCTAATTTATAGTTCAGGGGGCAAACTGTCCGAGTCACCATAGTTCAGGGTTTGAATTGATCTATTTTATAGTTCAGGGGGCAAACTGTCCGAGTCACCATAGTTCAGGGAAGCAATAAGTATTTAGGCCTTCATAGAACGTGGAGTGGAACGGAGAGAAAAAAAAAATACTAATCCAGCAATTGAGCAAATTACCTTCTTTTTCTTTTCTTTTCTTTTTTTTTTTTTTTTTTTTGTTTTTTTGGAGTGGGGGTGTGCAGAAGACGTGGAATGGGGCGTTGAATCCGGAGGCGCAGAAACAGAATTATGGAGGTGGGCCTTCCCTGCTTTATTCTTCGGCGCTATCCTCTCACAAATCACGTTCACCTTCACCTGCTCACCAGTCACGAACCCCGCCACTCGCCCCCACGCTCTCCACTCATCCAACACCAACCCACCCATTGTTGATTGTCTCTCCAATCCTCTGCTACCCTAGCGCCTAGTTATCTTATAAATTTGTTAAATACACCCCTCTCAAATTTCTGGCTCATGATGCTGGTCTCTCTTTGTCATGATACTCACAGTATTACTAGTTAGAGATTACTCGTTCTGTCACAAAATTATTACAATATATATATTTGGAAAAAGTATAAAAAAAATTTACTGTAATTATGGGGCTAATACTAATTTTGTCATAATAGTTTTTGGTAGTTCCAATGTCATCACTAACATTATAGTTTAAGTCCAAATTGGCCAATATTGTTATAGTTTAGTATCAAATATATCATTGATTATTAAAAAACCTAATGGTAAACTTGAGAAATTATTGGTTCTGAAATCTTATTGTACAAATGCAATTTCTAGCAAACTTCATAAACTCTGTATAATTTATCATTTTCTTTTTCTTATGTGTCAGCCACTATAATAATCATCACTGGACCCTCCACTGGTGGCAAAGGCGATGTCGGATGAGGTAGTGTTAGACATCACTATTATAGATTAGAAAAATTGTCATATCAAGAAGCAAATGATCATAAACACATCGATATTGAATGAGTGAATTTCATTTGATTGGGATTTGGGTTATTTATAGTATCGAAATATAGTGACTAATTTAAACATCATTTCTGGAGGAATCAAGTGACAAATCCAGTGAAGGATAGATATTGTTGTTGCACAAAAAAATGAAAATGGTAAATTATACATAGTTCCTAAATTTTGTTAAAAGTTACATAAATATCTTATGATTTCAAAACCAACAACTTTCCACATTTTCCATTGGGTTTTTAACGGTTGATGACATATTCAGTATTAAACTATAACATTAATGCCTAATTTAGGCTCAAACTATGACATTAGTTCCTAACCCTGATTAATTGAATGATTTTGCAAAGAAGGCCAGGGACATATAAGACTTTACTAGGACATTGATATATTTCATTTATTTGTTAATTTATTGATAGTTTGATAGTGTAAAAAAGAATCTCAATTTATTTTTAACAACTACTCCCTCGGTCTCATAAAAACTAACTTTTTTATTATTCATAGCAATTAATTTATGATTTTATTTATTTTAAAATTTATTATAAAAATATAAATATTTTATATGAGAATGAAATTTAAAGATTATAATTTCTAAATATAATTTTTAAAAATATTTTTATACATGTTAATATAAATATATTTAAGTTAAATTTCAGTTAAAAAAATTAAAAAAAAATAATTAATGTGAAACAGGAGAAGTACTATATAATAATTTCAAAGTAATTAAGTTACTAAGCTATTTATCACTTGTCAATTTGTTTCAAACCGCCGAAGGATTCAGGGGCACAAAAGGGGCGCTTTGGTTTAAGCGACAACTATAATTAGACATATGTGACCTGGCAAAGGGATTTGGCACAGTTAGCCTAAAATGACTCCAGTCCGTGAAAAGCAAAAGAAAGCCTACTGGCCACGTCGCGTCAAGCGACCAGATAATGACAAAAACCCATGCAGCAGAACAAATTAGTGACTCCTAAATCTCTGATATTGATATTCACTAATGGCAAAACTCATCAACAAACCACTAACATTTTGTATTTCACCCAGGATAGCCACTGTTTTTTTTCCTAGC
This sequence comes from Aquilaria yunnanensis, assembly GCA_039654915.1. Classification (NCBI taxonomy): domain Eukaryota; kingdom Viridiplantae; phylum Streptophyta; class Magnoliopsida; order Malvales; family Thymelaeaceae; genus Aquilaria; species Aquilaria yunnanensis. Next base: position 53,535,450 of record CM077600.1, read on the forward strand.
TTAATAACCCATTGATGTTCTAGGGATGAACAAATAAACCACCAGATATCAAGAAATTGATCACCATAAAAGGTCACTTAGTGTAAAAAAAGGTAGGATATTTTGTTAAATATTTTGCCACTAAAAAACGACTTGTCTTAGAGGAGATTGAGATCCAATTACTACTCTATCAACCAGGCATCCAGCCCTTCAAATCCTCTAGCGTCAACTTCACCCAATTGTCGGCTGTCAATTGTTTGACCGAATTAGAAGTCACCACCTTCACACAAGCCTTAACTCGATTACTCTTCTTCGACATTGACACGATGTTGGAGCCGAAGATCAAGCTTTTTCAAGGTTGCTCAATCTCCAACTCTTCCCAAGCTTTTTCAAGGTTGCTCAATGATTTCGGCACAATTGATCTCTAATTTAAAAGAATTTCTAACCCCAGAAGGACACAAAGAATAAATTGATCACAACCTCCTGTTTTCTATTCCACATCACCACGTCACTAACGTTGTTACACTCACGTGACATCATGTGCACGGTTTTAGTCTAACAAGGGATTAAGTCGCTTAATTTAGCAAAGTTTAAGGACTAAGTCATTATTGGTATCAAAGTTGGAGGATTAAATTGTAATAAATCAAAGTTTAAGGACTAAGTCGTTATTGGTATCAAAGTATTTTTTTTTTATACTTTAGGAATTGATTAACATGTTGTTAATGTCTAAAATGAGTTTTCTGGGGGCAGTAATATATTTCTTAAAATATGAAAGGAGAACCATAGGTTAAGGTGTTATTATGATATTCGCAAAAAATAGACCAACGGCCAAATTGAGTCCCTGACCAAATACTAAAGAGTGCCGTGACTGCTGGAAGCCCGCGTGGCATTGTGGAAATTTGTTCAACAATCCAGTGGCAATCGTTGTCACAGACACACCAGTCTGGTCTGTCTAGCCATCCAGTCTCGTCTTCTCTCCGCTTCAACCTCCCCATTAACAAGCAGAGATGCTCTCTCACTCCTCCGCTCCATAGTCAAAATCGAAAACTCCGCCATGATTTCCCGTCTCGCCCCTCCCTTTCCTCCATATTTCTCACTTTCCTCCGCCGTCTCCCTCCCCAAAACTCTCGTCGGAGCCAACCACACCGCCGCCCGCTTCTGCTCCCGCTAATTTTGCAATTTTTTCTGCCCTCCCACTTTCTCCAACAGTTTTTATTCTCCTATAAGTAGTCATACAGATATATCATTTTTTGAGATGGAGCCTGCCACGGGGAAGCCGAGTTTTCTGAGGAACGTTCTGGTGCGACTGCTTGTGCTTGGGGTTTTCGTCATCGTCGTCCGCTTCGCCTACGTTGTCACAATCACCGGCGAGTCCTGCAACCGCGACGACTTCTGCTTCTTCTCTTTGCAGGACAATCTCAACTTCGTCATCGCCGGCGCTGGAGCCGGCGCCTCCGCTGTCATCGGGAGTGACGTTGTCGTCGCCCGTCCTGATGCTCGCGGAGATCTTTACACTAGCAAGGACTGGATCAAAGCCGTCCATTTCTATTCTTCGGTTTTCCAAGATCTGCTCGCGGAGGGTTATCTCTCGCCGAAGGCCAAGTCGCTCTGCCTGGAAACGCCGACCGGACAGGAAGTTTTCGCTTTGAAAGCGTTAGGCGTCAAGGATTCCATTGGGATTTCGAAGAAGGCGTCGAAACCGTTGGTGGTGAAAGGGGAGGGGCATCGGATACCGTTCGATGACAATTCTTTCGACTTCGCATTCTCTTGCGCCGGCAGCCTCGAGAATTCATCTCGGCCGTCTGATTTCGCGACGGAGATCACTCGGATCCTCAGACCCGAAGGGTTTCTGGTGGTCCACTTGAGAGCTAAAGATACGTACAGTTTTAATTCATTTCTTGATTTGTTCAATTCTTTCAAGATAGTGAAAATGCACAATGTAGATTGGTTTGATTCATCAATGCCTTATGTTAGAGAAATTGTGATGAAGGAAGAAAGTGGAATTCTTGTTCACGGCGATAGACATTCGGAAGGCAATTCTGTGATTAAGTGTTCCGTTCCAGTGCACAAAAGAGAGTTGGTTCGGAAGGCGGAGCCTCTTATAATGGTGGAGCCGCAAAAGCCATGGATCACCTTGAAAAGGAACATAAACAACGTAAGGTATTTGCCATCAATGGTTGATATAAGCTTCAAGAGTAGATATGTTTATGTGGATGTTGGAGCTAGGAGTTACGGTTCTAGCATAGGAAGCTGGTTCAGGAAACAGTACCCGAAGCAGAACAAAACCTTTCATGTGTATGCGATTGAAGCTGATAAGACCTTCCATGATGAGTATAAGGTGAAAAAAGGGGTGACATTGTTGCCCTACGCTGCGTGGATTAGGAATGAAACATTGTCCTTTGAGATCAATCATGATCCAGGTGCGGAAGAAGCACTGAAGGATAAAGGTAGGGGGATGGGTAGAATTCAGCCAGTGAAGTCTCGACGAGCTGGAATCCGAGGAGTGGTGGATGAAATTCAGGGATTGGATTTTGCAGAGTGGTTGAAACATACGGTTACAGAGAGGGATTTTGTGGTGATGAAGATGGATGTGGAGGGGACTGAATTTGATTTAATCCTAAGGCTGTTTGAGACAGGGGCGATATGTTTGATCGATGAGATATTTCTGGAGTGCCACTACAATAGATGGCAGCGGTGTTGCCCCGGTCAGAGGAGCACAAAGTATGATAAAACGTATGAGCAATGCGCGGAGCTCTTGACTTCTCTCAGGGAGAGCGGGGTTCTTGTTCATCAGTGGTGGTGACTGCCTCGTACCAGTCGTTCCTTCTTTGTAATGCTTTTAGTCCATTCTTTTGAAAATTTACTGGTAGAGAGAAGGACAAGGTTGTAGGATGTCTTTTTTCCATGGTTTCGTTCTGCCATTGTTAAAAATGTAGCTGCAAATGAAAATGTATGTCAATGCCTGTGCACATGTTTTGTCCAGCAAAAGTACTTGTTATCCTGTACCAGTGCGCGTGCGCGGGGATGGGTTTATTACTAGCCAAACACACGGTTGCGTAGCCAAATTTGGACTAAAATGTTGGCAAAATTTCCTTCCCAGCTCTTCCTCTGGTCCTTCAGAATTCAGAAAACCTGGATTCAATGGCAGATAAACAGGTAAGGCAACTTATGCTGCAACAAATGTCCTTATTGTCCATCTTTCCAAGTGACTTGGACAGATCTTTAAGGACTCCTCATTTGTTCCGTCCGGCTTCTGCACCGGCAAAAGGTGAGAGACAAGGCGTCCATTCAACAGTATAGGCTTCTCTCATGCAGCGTTGCAGCTTCTGCGTTCGTTCTATCGGCTAGACTCAGCTTCTTCTTCTTCTTCTTCTTGAAGAAAAAAAGGAAAAGAAAGAAAAAAAAATGAAGAAAACAAAAACGAACTTCCTATAAATAGATATGAAAGCAAGTATTATGGTAGTATTGTCATTTCATATTTTAAAAAAATTTAAAATAATTGTCAGCATAACACGTGTAAGTCCAAATAAACTATGGAGTAACATATGGCGACTTCCTATTATGCCCTTAAAAATGAACACGTGGTGCATTGCAATTTAGTTGACGTTTAGCTTTAATAACTTAAAAATGTATTTACAACTTTATCATGTACCTCAGAAACTGACAGATGTTTTAACTTCTAAAAAGTATTTTAATTTATAAAAAGACATTTGGCCAGAGTTGGAAATTAAAAGTTTAACAACGTTTTTGCATTTCCAAAACCATTCAGCCACTACCCAATTTATACAATTTTGTATCCACTTTTTAGGCAGTTACTTTTAAAATATACCTAATTCTTCAAATTTTGTTGCACTTTTGAATGTGCAGTTTTTTACTGCCCTCAATCAACCACTTCTATTAACCGCCCCACCTCCCACTAACCTAGCACACAATCTAATTACAGTTACAACACAGTAGATATAAAAAGACCAGGATAAATACGGTTTCATTTTTCTAAATACGGTTTCATTTTTCTAATTTACATTCCAAAAAAGATAGCATCTGCCTCTTGCGATGAGTCTAAAAAAAGGAGCAACATTTGACCCTGCTTATTTGGTGCAGTAGTTCTCTCTCCCATCCGGCAACTGCGTGGGTAACAATGTTTGTGATTTGATTTTGTTTACAATGTATAACCTTGTCTAATGTATCTAATTTCATGCTTTCCAGAAAAAGTTCCAGAAAATCAAAAAAAAATTGTCACCCAGGTTTTCAATAGCAAAGAAGTACGAGGTTTAAAGCAGGGGATCAACATTCTTTTCATTATCTTATTTAGAACTCATACAAGTAGTGGAAAGAAAATCTCATAATTTATTTTCCTACTCATCCAATGCAGTGAAGTAGAAAATCTCAGCTTGGAAGCCTTCACACCAACAACAATCAATAAAGTATCAACCAAAAACTACTAGGTTCTATTTTCATTTACGACTCAAAATATTGATGTTAATGTTTTATCTCTTCATTGCTTAACTAGAGAAGAAAAATGGTCAGTTTTTCACTATCTTTTTTCTTGGTAAGATGTTCCTAATATTCTTGCTAAAGCAAAGAAATTATTCATATTTTTAACACCTTAAAAGGGGAAAAGTGCAATGTGGAGCTGTTTTGTTTACCCTAAACCTTTGAAAAATCTTTTTCAAACTAAGCATTATTTTCAGCCTTCACATGGATTTAACGACAGTTTTCCGTGATTAAGTATTACCCCAACTTTTTTGACATACAGAATGCATTTTAGGATAGTGTAAACACAAATTGAAAACTATTTTATATATTTACATGGATGCATATTCTATTTTTATATTTTTTATATACTAATTAGTAATCAAAATCATCATCAACTTAATACTAATGCAAGAAATTACAGCAGGAAGCAAGTATTATAGCAGCATACAAGAAACATTGAATCCGAAAGTAGGTAGTTCTACTTCCTATTGTTATTTTGGTTCACCAAACTGTAGTTGTGAACTGTAGAAAATCTAAGAAATATGACTTCTACTACATTATTTCCATCAATTTTGGTTTATAGTGTTACTTTTTATTTTTTTCATTTACAGTTCAATTATGATATTAGTCAAGAAAGGCCAAAAAAGGGCTACTCAATTCAACAACCGAGGCATTGTCTCAGAATTGAACTCATCAGCCTATTGAATTTTCATAAATTATTGTAGAAGTGTTTCAAAGTCATAAAGACTTACAATTTGTATTACTAAGTAACCTATTCTTCTGATGCACACACCAACATGTAGACCATGTTTTTTTCCCAAACCATTTTACCAATAGAAAAAATAGTTATTCTTTGTACTTATCCTTGGTTGTGATATAAAACATAAATGTGTCGAGTATGCTGTACCCGTACTACTCAACCAAACAAAGTTTATTTCCTAAGAAAGCCAATGGAATAAGGTTCTTACCACTGGGCCACTAAAAGGCCGAACTGTATTCCTCCATTTCGTTATCTTAGCCACCGGCAGTTGACCGAGATTGAGCTATTCTCTTTAGAAGCACCCGATCCTTATATCTCTTATTGTAGTTCCTTTATTGCCCCTTATAGATGTTGCAAAAAGAAAAAAGAATAGAAGTTTGTCTATGTCAACGACATACATATGGCACTATTTTTGTTCTTTACTTACGTTGAACCTCTATGGCTATTCTGCTTTCTTTTCTTTCTGTTGAAGAAAGATTAGTTGACTAAGACCGTCAAGGGCACCTGCACGTGATAGCCACACACCGTCCAAGCAATAGAGCAACCATTGTTAATGGTTTTGTAAATGGCTTCTCATAACGTCGATAACTCAAGTCAATAAATGAGCAGACAGAAAAACAAATGGAAAGCTAAGGAAGGAAAGCAAAAATTAAGGTTTTGGTTTCAAAGAAAGATTTACATAAATCGGTTAGGATTTTCAAATAACACGTTTAGTAAAGGTAAAAAAGAATAGAGATGGATTGTAACCACATAAGCCGATCACATTTTTTAGAAAAAAATTGGCCGAAAGTTTAAAACTTGGTATACTAAAATTGCCACAGAATAAGAGCATATGGCTTTAGAAAAGCTTGAAGAGTAAAAGGAAAACTACTGATTAAACCCATCCTTCAAAAAATCAAGAAAAAAAATTATGGCAGAGCCGCCGCAGGAATTAACAACGACGGCGGTGACATGCATAGGAGGCATACTATTGACGGTGAGTTCACTAAGTACTTCAACAATGGTGGCGCCACCGAGAAAATTTCACCGAAACGGTGGCGACGCCAACCAAACCTAGAAGCAATTTTAGGTGAGAGAAAAGGCGAGAGAAGACGAGAAGAGAGAATGAAGCGCTGGCTAGGATTAGGGAAAACATTTTATTTATACTCATTAAAAATTACAATTTTGGCTCCCTCACCTTTCCTCCTCCTGCCTTCTAAGCCCCAACCTTTACAATGTGACATTCTTTCTCTATCTAAGATTCTAACTCATTCACTGTTAATAGGCGCCGTTCATTGGGCCATAGTTTCCATTTTTACCTTTTTGGGCCAACATTAACTTGGTTTCGTTGTGCCACTCACACATTTTTCTTCACACACATAGACGTTATTTTGAGCTACCTCAAAGTTCTCGCCTATTGTCAAATTTTTTTCTCCTTAGCTATACTTAAATTTGTTTTCGCTATGAGCACAATGTTGAATTTTATTTTATTTTTTTGGTCAGACAATGGTTAGAGAATTGTTTCTATACAAGGCTGGATTTTTTTTTCAGGGAGATAAAAGTTGATTTCAAACTTTATGGTGGGGTGCTAGATTACTACTTTGTCGTCCCATTTCTTTTTACCCTTTTGGGTTTATTTTCTCAATTACTTTTTTGAATAACTCTTTTATTTTTATAGGAACTATTGGCCTGTCTCGAGTTATGAAACTAGTTGCATTAAACATAAAAAGAGAAACTAGTGGTTGCGACCTATACGTGATTAACTATTTAGCTTGTTGATATGCAACAGTACAGTACCATGTGGTTGCATTTGGCTCAATCCGGCCATTTTTGCGTGTCTTACGATGCGACCAAAAAGGGGTCTCATTTTGTTCTTCTGTGTTTCATTTAAATTTTGACTACTCACTTCCCATTTCATCACCGCCGAGGAAACGTAGCAAGCAATGGACAAATACAATATGTAATCTTGGAAACCTAAAGCGGGATTTCCACCACAATATGAATATGGTGAAGTTCTCATTTCCCTAACTTTTCAACTCTGTTCCCAGACCTGTATTTTCGAGTGCTATCCTATCAACCATAAGTACTGCGAAGGTTGATTTGTAAATTTCAAACTCCGCTTCGTTGTACCTCTCTCTGCTGTTTTTTTGTTTTTTAATCCAGACCTCTCTTTCCCTAAAATTTTTGTAATTTAAAAAAAAAAATCGAAGCTCGATACATGTGGCGAGATATTAGGATTGCATCTTTGTACACAACAATATATTGTGAAGGGCTATTGTGATTTGTGAGGGGCAAATTGTGTCCGTATGATAATAGTAAATCCATCCTGGTCCAAAAAACCAAGTCATTCGTTCTGTTGGCACTGGCACGCAGTCCCTTTCTGAAATAGCAGCGGTTTGTTGGATTTGCCAAAATAGTTGTCTATTTTTCAGAGGCCCTAAATAAAACCAAAAAATGACTTTCCATTGGCCTCCTTTTGTCACCCCATGCATTGGAGCCTCTGGGGTGACGAGACGAGACGACACCACACCGAAATTCGATCGCTTTCTGATCCTCCTCCATATTTTTCTGGCCTTGGTTTTCTAGGGAACGGGGTTTTGTCGATAGCCTCCTGGGATTTCGTCTTACCGGGCCAAGAGAAGCAAATGGGGGGCTGTTGCAGCGTGGACGTCAAAATCGGGGCTCAGAGGAATGTGCACGACGAAGAGGACGACAGAGAATACGAGGGCGACGAGGAGGACGAGTTGCGGGTTGAGGAGAATGGAGCCATTAAGAGGTTGCGAGGTTCCTCCTGGTGCACCTCCATGTACACCCGCCAAGGCCGCAAGGGCGTCAATCAAGATTCTATGGTTGTTGTTGAGGTAATAGAAATAGATATATATTCCACTTTCTTTTCCTCAGATCAACCTATTTTATTTTCCCTCCATGGTGGCATTGAAATAATCTGTCCTGTCCTCCTTGTTGGACCCTACCATAATATCCATTGCCTTTTCGATTCTGTTTGCAAATCTTGCAGAGCAAGTTACTGTTAATATGTGCCCGTCTGATTGAGACATGGCATCAACTAATCCTGATTAGGACGATGTCAGGTGTGATCAGATGCTTCTGTTGCAATCAGAATGCTCGTTAATGGCTTAAAGTACATTTCTTATGCAGAACTTCATGGGTGAAAAGAACTCATTTTTCTGTTCGGTGTTCGATGGTCATGGCCCCAAGGGTCATGAGGTTGCGCGCCGTATACGCGAACTTCTACCCTCCAAGGTTTCCTCATCATTTAGACGCTCACACTCTAATCAAGTGGATCATGAAGGCAATGTGAGGGATGAAGGCCACTTCTTCGCTTCCTGGAAGAAAGTTTTGATTGAATCCTTCAACGAGACCGATGTTGAACTTGAACTGGAAGAGAACATCGACAGCCTCTGCAGTGGCACAACGTCTGTCACCATTGTTAAGCAGGTTTTTGGCATAACCCTCAGCTCTTGTAACACAACTTGCTTCACCCTGCCAGCTAGTTGTAGAAGGAAAATGTTGCTCATTCTCTCTGAATTTGCAGGGCGGCTACTTGCTAATCTCCAACCTGGGAGACTCGCGAGCAGTTCTTTGCAGTAGGGACGACAAAAACAACCTTCATCCTCTTCAGCTCACTGCTGACCTGAAACCCAATGTCCAAAGTGTGTGCAACATTCGGTTGAATCCCCTTTTCCTTGCTTTGCCTAGCTGTGCAGCCTTAGAAACTAGTAACAAACATCTTCTTTGTTTTCATTCATCTTCATTCAGGGGAAGCCGAACGAATTAAAGATGCTGGTGGCAGGATCTTTGCCTTGCCAGAAGAACCGCATGTCTTCAGACTGTGGATGCCAGAGGAAAATTGCCCTGGCCTAGCCATGACAAGGGCTTTCGGTGACTTCTGCCTCAAGGATTATGGCCTCCTCTCGGTACCTGAAGTATCTTACAGAAAGATTCAAGCGGAAGATGAATTTGTAGTTTTGGCAACTGATGGTGTAAGAAGAAACCACTGAGTCCATTTCTTTGGCAAATCATACCATCGGCCTTGAACAAAATGCACACAGAATTCATGCTTTGTCTTCTCTTCTTTTGGCAGATATGGGATGTGTTAACGAACGATGAGGTCATAAGGATAGTTGCTTCGGTAAAGGACCGAGGTTTAGCAGCTAAAGTTCTTGTCTATTATGCTGTACAAGCATGGAGAAACAGATTTCCGGGTTCCAAGGTTGATGATTGTGCGGTTGTGATCTTGTTCCTGAAGAAAAGACCACTACTGATCAAGTCATTCTCGGACATGTCCCAGATTGGTGCTAGCAACCAGAAGGCTGGTGGAACACCAAAGAAAAGTGATGGAGGCGACACTGTGATCAATTGTGAGATATCAGTGGATCAGGCAGCCAAGGCACCTCATCACGAAAGCTTGAGTCGAAGGAGAGCAGCCAGGAACGCAGAAGATGTCAACCCTCAAAGATGACCTCTGAGGAGGCTTCATGTTAAAGAACAGTTGATGAAATAACTCGGTGATAGCGTGAATTGTCGAGTTAATGAGGCATCGATATGGTTCCTGCGTTGTTGAATATATATCTTCCAAACCTGTGTAAGGACTGGAAGGATATCTTCTGACAGACCTATACATTTATGTGATTAGACTTTTTTAGTCCAGTCTGTTGCAATTTTGTGCTCATAAATGTTTAAACCATAGCCTTGGCTTGGCTTGGTTTCTTTTGACAGATTGAAATCCTGCTAAGATGTTTCTAGTCCTTCAATCACCTCCCAGGCCAGCAAGTTGTTTCTATTTCTACCACAGATATTATCACAAATACAATCATCAGAAAACTACATATGAAGACTATAATAATACAATTCACTAGAACAGGATAATAATATATCCTTAATTTTGCTTACCAAATTTTCCCAGATCCATCAGTAGAAAGTAACTTGAGTTGGGTGATATCATAAATGGAAGTTGGATTTGGGGACCTCCAAATTCAGGCCGAAGCCCAAAAGGCCAAGTTTGAGCCCACTTGGGAGCCTACTCTACACTCTTATCAATATTTCTGCCCCTAGGTGCATGCAAAGAAAGAGAATTCTATGAAGCGACTTGTACAAATTTATGTTTTAAGTAGTTGAAATTAAGTAGATTGTGTACTTAATTCTGCTACGATTAAATTATTTTTATATGAATATTTGTAGCTTTTAACATTATAATTTCGGAGGGGAGTTGCCCTTGGGGCTTGGGGTCAGGAAAAAGTAGCCGTTCCTTTCCAACTTGCTCAAACAGACCGAGAACCCCGCTGAAAAGGGGCAGAGTTTACCCATTTCGTCAAGAGAGCTCAGGTTTGGGCTTACATAACATGGAAGCTGTTCATCTTGAGTCAAATTTGCGATGACTTGAGGTTTTTATGATGAAGTGAAGAAGAAAAAGAAAAAAAAATCACAGTTAAACACCACCAAGGACTCTAAAATTTTTGGTGCCCTTCCTTCCTGTTAATGCTTCTTTCTAGTGTTGTTTGATTTTCCTATCACGAACCTCAGTTTATGCTCTTCCGAAGAGATATTTATAAAAGAAATTACCAAGCCCTATCCCCCTACCCACAGGTTTGATCAAACCTATATTTGTGTTCTCCTTGTTTCAAAAATTTATACTTACTCCCCTTTAAACTTAAACTTAACATCGTTAGACTAAAAAAGGGGAAAAGTTTTATTTTACCCTCCTAATATTCTTTCACAGAAACTTTGCCCCGCAAACTTTTGCATTTAACAACCTAACACTCACCCTTAAGTAAGCCAATCCCATAAACTTTTCTACTCTCTCCTCCGAACTTCTGTCCTTTGTCCTTATGCCATAACCACCGCCCGGCTCACCGAAATAATCTCAAACAAAGTTCTTAAACAGAAATATAACATAAATAGAAGCAAAACAAATCGAACTACTAAGCGCCTAATTTCTTGAATAGAACAAATGAAGCCTAGAAATCCCAAAAATCCATATCAACTCTCGCAGATGGCATCAACTGTCCTGCCTAGAAATCTCAAAAATCTTCTACCCATATGGCCACTGCTTTGACTTTTGACGACAACTCCGCCAACGGCCTACTCGTTAGCGTCTTGTACGACTCTATCTTCAGGTGGCCTTTCTTCGATCTCTCATTCTCTAGTCATTTGTGACCCCAACGCTCTGATTTCGCCCACTCCAATTTTTCATACTGTTCTTCCTCGGCTCCCGCATTTTAGTACAAATCCAACCGATTTGTCCAAGTTCTAACTGATTCATCCAAATCCAGACCAAGGTCATCGATTTGTCCAAGTCCTAACAGTCATGGAGTTCGAAAGATCATCTTCCTTGGTTCTTCTGTGAAGGAAATTTAAGTGTATAGCTAATGAATACTTTAATTCTTATAATACAAAATAAATGTAAAAATTAAGACGTACTTGATTATGACAGAAGAATCAAATGATAATTTCCTTGATAAAAAAGAAACTCTTTATGTATGTTACGAAAGAGTGACTTATTGTGAATACCCAATATCAAATATTTAATTAACGTGTAAATATAAGTAACTAAATATGTTGGTTCACATCCAATACTCGACCAGAATTTTCTTTTTGGTAATAGAGAAGTGTGTAGGGAGAAATAAAACAAATAGAACCTCCAGAAAAGGCCTTCGCAACTTCTATATGCACAATTTTATTGCCCTCTATTTAGAGAATATGAATTGCACTTATGGAGAGTTATAACTCTTCATAATAGAGTCATAACTTTTCATAAAATGTTGTACTACTTCACCAAGAAGTATCTTTATCCATCCATAACTTTTTTCCTTAAAATAAGGTAATAATTACCATTAGAATGGATGTGTTGGTTGGCCATAGAGTCACAACTCTTCTGCGAGTTATGTCTCTTTAAATCAAGGCCATAACCACCTTCTAAAGATTGTTAAATTTGCCTAAAACATAACCATTCACTAAAAGTCATGTTATTTCACTAACTAAGGTAATTATGGTGCATAACTACCTACCCAAGGGTCATATTTATTGGGATAGACATTTCCTTTCATCTAAAGGTTATATCCTTTCATAATATGAATAGTTATAGGGTGGTTATTAAGCAATTATTCCATGTGTTAAGGTGTAGATATACACATCACACAATCACCATATGCCAACTTCCTATTGGTTCCAATGCGATGACATGTCACACATATGTGCCACATCATCCTAACAACTTAACTACCTCTAATTAATGTTAGAAGCAGTGATGTGAGTTAATGTGATAACATCAACATATGGTGTGACCATGCTAAACAGTTGTAAAACACGTATATCTTAGCACGTTTATAGAATTCAGTAATTACTTTTGTGAACTAAATTCCAACATTCTGTGTGCGACACACTATTGTTGTAGGTGTCGATCATAGGATTGTTAGGTTAGCATTTTGTTTATCGAATCAACAAACAAGCATCGATCTTGGGCTCAATGAAATTGTCTGCTTCTCCTCCTATGAACCCATCTCCTGGCTAACCTTTCTTCGTTCTCGATGGGTTCGGCTCCTATTCGAATCAAAGGCAACTATAGAGGGAGACGTCAAAGGTGGAGAAAGTGGCAGCAATGATGGTGTGATAGGAGGGGATAAGAGTTGTAGAAAGAGAAATGAGAGTAAAGAAGAAAAAAAAGTGTCTTCGGCTTTCAATGCATAAGTTGAGGAACAAAGTTCCTAAGCAAGAAAGCTTTAAGGGCAAAGCCAGATATTTTTTCATTTTTTCTGTGACGGTGGATGAACAAAGTTAACTTTTCTTTGAGCAAATGTACGTATTTGAAATGAAGGATAAAAGGGTAAATTAGCCTATATTTCAGGGGATTTTAGTAACTGTCCCTTTATATAATATGATGTTTCTTATTAACTTGTTTTTCAAATTTAAGTTTGAAAAAAAAATTATGAAAACTAATCTTCAAAAAATTCTTCAAGTGATTGTTTAGTAAACAGAATAATAATTTTTAAATGGTATTGATTTATAAAAAATTAGGACTGATCATTCAGTTTATCCGGTTTAATCGGTTTCTAATCATTGGTTTATTTGATTTTCAATTTTTTATGATTAGAAACTGAATTAACCGAATTAAGCCTTTAAACCAAAATAAAATCGAACTGAAAATACTCAGTTTGGTTCAGTTTCAAACGGAAATAAAGTCACATCTAGAAACAGTGATGCACCTGTAATACAGAGAAACATTGGTGGCTTAAAAAATTATATAGTAAGAAGTGGTGGACTATAATGGGGTTTGTGATTTTCTCCCCCGATTGAGCAAACAGGGCGGTGACTGTGATTTTTTCCGACTCTTCTTCCCTCAAATCCAACTTCAGCTGTTGAAGTAAGGAAGATTAAAATTCTTAACAAAGTAGGAGTCATCATTGCCGGTAGTGTCGGTGATGAGGGAGATCTTGTGGGTTGGGTACGTCATTGTTGGCAGTGTCGGAATGGAGTTGGGGTGGTTGTTCCTGGCGGCGACCATCTGCCCATCGGAGAGAAAAGCCGAAGGGCAAAGGAGAGTTGAGGGCGAGGGTGAGGACGGAGGGCAGAAGCGAGTGTAGGCCAAGGGCGGAGGTGAGTGGAAGTCGAGGCCGGAGGACGGAAGCGAGTATTGGGCGGGCGGAGGTGAGTGTTTTTTACTCGTGATGGCCAAACCCCAATAGAAACCATCAATCTTTTATCTATCTTCTACTCAGCCCCTTATCCTTTTAAACATGTCAACTAACCCAAAAAATCCTCAAATATGACATGGAAAAACACACTTATAACTGAAACCAAACAAAAACTGATATTCTCTCTATTCGGTTTGGGTACTTGAATTTTTAAATTTTTTAAATTTTTTAATTTTTTTCAGTTTTAATTGAATAGTGATCAACCCTTAAAAAAAATATAAAATTAAAAATAAGAAAAGAGTTTGGACTTTCAGTTAAGCATCCATCAACTGTCAACTGTAGTTCTACGTCTACTTGTACCTACTCTGCCAGTTGCCACAGAAAACAGGTGACTTTCATATCTAAAGGCACATCACATAATTGCCCATCCCTCAGCGCTCAGCCTGAACCCGAAGGCATTAAGATTGGCCCAAGCAAATTTCCCGTGAAAGTCAAGTTACTGTGTAGTGCAACTGGTCCATTGGTCCCTCCAACTTAAACTGGTCCATAATAAGGCATAATAGCAAATTTGCTACGTTTTAGCATAGATTGGCTATTGTAGTTTTTTTTTTTTAGTTACATACATCACTTATGTTTTTGTTCAAGTAAAATCCGCAAATATTATTTTCAACGTGGCAAATTAGCTACTTACGTGGCTATCAGATAGGACATTCCATTTTCTAGAGAATATTATTTTAATTGTGTTGTATAATTAAAAAAGAAAAACCACATAATCTAGCTATCTTTTTGGGTAAATTACACGATTAATTCCTTAACTATTGTAATTGATGCACATAGACCATTGAACTAAAAGTCATAGCTCTCATTCACCTTTTCCCAAAGTTGGTTTGTTCCCAAATCAGCCCCCATATCCAATGTTGTGAGCTCGACACTCCAACCACCTCCACTAGACTCCGGCCACATTTTGTGGTCTCATACCATCACGGTTGCATTGTTTTGTCCCATCATCACCAATCTTATGTGTTACCAACCACCGCTTGACCACCCCCAAAGAAGATCAAGTCGAGACTTTGTTCCCCTTATCTCACCAATGACTTAGCCTATAGAAAATCCCATTGACCATGTTTCCCACACCACCAAGCATCTGCTGCAAAGTCGAGCCACACATCAACATTGATTCTGCTGGTAACTGAAGAGTAATACGGGAGGTTTGATCTCAATTCATTTTTGGACCCGAAAACCTAGATCTAGCCCACGTCCTTTTTATATTGGCTGGAAGTTGACAATAGTTAAATTGTCAAATGCAAAAGCTATTAAGGGCTTCATGGTGTAGGATAAAGGTTTAGAGGCTAAGTTAGGTGTTTATTTATTTATTTTGTACATAAGTTTGCATGTCTATTGCTATGTCATTAGAAGGTCCCATGTCATCACATAATTGGAAAAACTTAACGGAAGTGGCAAATTTTCACAATTAAAACATTAGTGGTTAATTTAACTGTAAAACAAAAAAGATATATAGTTGACTATCTGCCTATGATGAAAACAATAGTAGGCAATTTACCCATTTTACCAATATAGTAAAATACTTAGACAATTCTATTGGTTTAATTCACAAAAATTTGCCTTCTCTTAAATAAAAGGGTTAATATCATTGATCATCCTTAAACTATTCCCATTTTACTTATTCGTCTTAGAATTATCAATTGTTATATCAATCGTCTTCAAACTATTTTATTGTTGCACCCGTTATCCTATCATTATACCAGCCGTTAAAAAGTGACATAAATAGTGAAAAAAAAATGCGCAGTCAACCTAAAACTTTTTGATTTTCTTGTTTAGTCATAAAACTATAAAAATATGTATACTCCCCTTAATTTCTCTCTTGATTTCTTTTAATTAAGCATGAATTTCTTGACTTTGCTTCAACAAGATTTTTATAATTGAATTTTAATTATGTATTCATTCTAGTTTCTTTAATTTTTTTCTTTTACTTTGGTTTTTAAGTCTTTTTCTTTTGAAGTTTTTTTTATTCTTTGTTGCTGCCCTTACCATCCATTTTTCTTTTATTTTTTCTTACGTCGATCCTTTGTTTGCTTTAATTTTCCTATTATTTTTCCATGTCCCTTTTGTGAATGTTTTTCTTTATTTTGTCTTTCCTTTTGTCATTTTCTAAAGGTTATTATTTCTTTTACTTTCTCCTTTTTTTTCTATAAATAACCTTCACAATAGAAAATGTTTTTTTGAGCCTTATTCATGTTCAATTAATTTCAAGACTTAGACTAATTTAAAAAAAAAATTCTTACTCATTCCATCTTACTCATTTGGATTTATTGTATGATTCATAAAAGAACTTGCGAAATTTAACATCTTTTTTCACCTGTCTTAATTTAACATATAATTGAGCACTAATTAATCTTGTTGCTTGATTTGTTAGCATCAATAAGTATGGGTCACATGCTTTTTGTCATAGTAATGACTAGTCATTTGTTAAACCATTGGTTAAAATGTAAATTGTTCCTCATGTAATGAGATGAAAGGGAAAAAAAATAAAGGACTTGACTAATGTTTTACATCTGTCATTAAAGAAAATAGTACAGCTAAAAATTTGGCTAAATTAACACTCTATTTTTAATTAATAAAAGAATGGGAGGGAATATAGATGAGTCTTTTCTTGTAAGGGGTGAAAAAGATATGAAAATGACAAAAGTAAAGGGTAATAACTCTCATTATCTCTTAGTTTCCATATATTCAAACACAAGCCATACTAAATTTCTTTTTCTTCTCTTATCCTTTCATCACTTAGGGGTACATTTTCTAAGCACTCCCTATTTTACACTTCAGCCACTGTATCATACAATAAATTCTCCAAGTTCCTTTATGAATCATATAGCAAATCCAAATAAGTAAGATGAAATAAGTAAGAATTTTTTTAAAATTATTCTAAGTACTAAAATTAAATGAACATGAATAAGGCTCAACAAAACATGTTCCAATGTGAAGGTTATTTTTTGAAAAAAAAATAAGCAAAATAAATAACAACCTTGAGAAAATGAAAAAGGAAAGATGAAATAAAGAAAAAAATTCACAAAAGAAACATAAAAAAATAATAGAAAAATTGAAGGAAATAAAGGATTAAGAAAAAAAATAAAAGAAAAATGAGTGGCAAGCATGAGGTAGCAACGAAAGATAAATAAGAAGAATAAAGGAAAAAACCTTCAAAAGAAAAAAGACTTAAAAACCAAAGCCAAAAAATATTAAAGAAACTGGAATAAATACTTAATTTAATTTTAATAATAAAAATTTTATTAAAGCAAAGTCAAGAAATTCATACTACAACACCAAGAAAGAAATTAAAGAGAGTGTACACATTTTTATAGTTTTGTGACTGAATTAGAAAATCGTAAAGTTTTAGGACTTAAATAGAAAAGTTTTCTAAGTTTTGGAGATGACTGTGCATTTTTTCCCTTATTTTTGTCACTTTTTAACTGCTGGTATAATGGTAGGACAACAAGTGCAACAATTAAATAGTTTGAGGATGATTGATGCAACAATTGATAATTCCGGGATAATTAAGCAAAACGGGAATAGTTTAGGGACGACCAATGATATTAACCAGAAATAAAATTTCACATTTTAGTCTCCTAAATGGAATGGATCTAGGTGATGCAATCCTATTTTAGGTCATAATTTCTACTTCAGTTCTCATTTTTAGAACACTTTTACATACTTAAAATTTTAAAAGAGATGTTTTCTTGCTCTTGCTTTTGCTCTCTACCCCTGCTTTTCAGGATGCTTTCTGCCACTTAAAAATGGGTAGACATTGAGAAAGCTTCCCACCTAAAATGAATCTACTCAAATTGATTCAAGTTAGTCTTGACACGATTAAAATTTCCAAATACTAAAGATCATAGATGATGATGATAAATTACTTGAGTTCAACAATTCCTTAAGGCCTTACCAAGGAAGGCGAATCATGCTACGCAAATACCCATAGTGGCTTCAGGGATCCTTTTTGCCCTCGATGTCATGTCACTTTAAAAACAATATTCACCTTTTTGCGGGAGTGTATGGGATTGTAAGATATCTGAGGTAATTTTTGCTCTTGCCCGTTATCCACAATTTATACATCCTTTAAGGAATGGTTGGTGTCCTTATTATCTCACCAAAATTGTTATCCACCAAAGTGGTTTCGTTTTCTGGTAACAATGTCATTCATCAACTCAATGCCCTACAAGCTAAGGTCAATGCCATTCATGGAGCAATTTCATTTGCAACTGCTTATGGCATAGTATTGATCATTATCCTCATGAAATGCTTGCAGGTATTACAAGCATTATCAGGCACATGATCTACCAGCATGAATCTTCTCCAACTTGTTCATTAACTCAAGGAGGTGCTAGAAATTTTTTGTCGTTATTTGATCTTCATGGTACCAAGGTGGAAAATGTTGATTGTTCATTAACTTGCTTTTACTACTCTTTTCTAACTTCCTATGTTTATTTATATTTTAATTACCAAAATTAAAAAAAAATAATTCCTTAAACACTCAGCCATCTAATTTCACATGTTTAGTAGTCCAAATTAAAGTAATCATTCGTAAATGACGTTGTCTCACATCACATGTATCACAAGGGCACATATTAAATATCATTAATTAGATCTCTTAAATAGAAGAGAAAATTTTAGTTTAATTTTCCATTAACAAAATTACCCCACTAAGTAGGGTTAAAAATAAGTCAAGTAGAACCAAGTAGAAGGCTGATTGTAATTGGCATCAAATATCTATCAATTTTTATTTTTTATTCATACTTGGATTGAGAAGAACATGAATGGGCCATGGATAAGCTTTTAAACGAATGAGCTTAAGTTATTCATTTAAATTAAAAGAAAAAACTAAAATTGAGCCGAGTTGAGACTGGTAATAAGTAAATCAAACTTGATTTCAATTTCATATTGAGTTTAAAATTTTATTCATTCTTAACTAACAACGATTTGAACTAGTCATGAATGAGTTCTAATCAAGTCAAGTTCAAGTTGTTTGTTCATATTTCATCTTATTGTTAATAAGCAGAAGAGATGGATTATTTTAAGGCAATATTCACCCATCCAAGTTCCAAACCCATATTGTTTTGTATGCAAAAAGATATAAAATTGTTGTCAACTTGTTCAATGGCTCTACCACCAATTAGGGCTGTAAACAAACTGAATAAACACGAACAAATCATACTCGTATTCATTCATTTAACTTTTAATGAATATGAACATAAACAATAAATGAACACAATTTTTCTACTGATGTTCATTCATTTATTACTAAACAAATATGAAAAATTAAAGTTGATAAGTATCATCAATATAAATTGGAGCGAGTTTGGTAATAGCTAACAAGGCAATATGCAATGATGGGAGAAATTATGGATTAGGGTTATAGGACTTGGCTTGGTGTAGCAGCAGGTTCATGTTGTGAAGAAAATGACCGATGACGTATGAGGAAATAAAAATAATAGGTTAATTTATGGAAAATTGACTCATAATCATGTGTATGAAAGTATGTTGACCCTACAAAAATATATGATTTATAAAATTTATATAATAGTAAATGTACAACTAATATATAAATAAATAAACAAACGGATATAAACAAACAAACAAATGAATGAATATAAATGTACAAAAGCTAAGGGCTAATTTGTTTTAACTTAAGTCAACTTAATTCAAAACAACTTATTTTTATGTTTACATCTTTCTTACTTGAAACCAATTTTATTTGAAAATCAATATTATTTAGGTGAAATAATTCATTGATTGTAAAATTTTTATAATACTATTAATTTTTTATGAATTTTTCTTTTTTAAACATTAAAAAGGAAAATTTCATAAAATTTAATAACATGATAAAAATTTTGTTTTAAATGAATTATTACACCTATATAATATTGGCTTTCAAATGAAATTAGTTCTAGGTGAAAAAGATTTAAAACTATTTTAGATTAAGTTGACTTAAGTTAAAATGAATTGGGTGTAAATTGTTTGTAATCGTAAATAGATGAATGAGACCTTGTTCATATTCGTTCGTTTAACTAATCGAGTAAAAAAAAATTGTTCATCTTTATTCATTTAATTAACTAAATGAACATAAACAAATTCATAGCAAACGATTCAATAAATGCTCTATCCATTTACACCCCTGCCACCAATTCCTTCTTCAAGTATATCAATTTTCTTAAGTGTCTTCAACGTTGCTATACACCGCTTAACCTATTTCCTATGAGTATGCAATATGTGGTGCATAAGTTTTCATGTATTCATATTTTTTATGTTTTTTTCTAAGTTATTGCAATATTTCGCATATTGTGGATTAGGGAATTTTTTTTGTTCCATTTTATATTAATGTACCATGTTACACATATATACAAAATAATAAAGTATAATTAATGCATATATTTGGACATAAATAATATTTATTTTGTTTATATATCAGTAAATTAATTTTGTTTTTTCACGTATCACATACTTTTTTTTCTCATTTATCAGTGAATTAGTTTTTTTGGGTAAATAATGTTTATTTTATTTTATATATTTCATTTATTTATGTATTTTACTATTAAAAAAATATGGCCATTCATATATATTTTATATATGTTAGGGAAGTTATGATGAAGATAATTAGAATATAAATAAAAATGTGTAAAAAATTATATTTGATATTTTTCATCTTAAATAATTTTTTAATATATATTATTTTATAAAATTAGTAATGATATGTGATACGGTATACCATATGGTATACTATTGATTTCCATGGTATTGTATTGATAATCTTGGTTTTTTTTCAATACAATTAGTTTGAGATTTGTCAATTGATAACTTTCACAGCCAATAGCCAACAATGTTTACAAGATCCAATTTGCGTAGTTGCTGATAAAACGATTCAAAAAGTCAGACCAACCAATATCATTTGTTTTTCATTTTTTCTTGGTCGTCGGCCTGGTGTTTGTAGCCTTCCGGTGAACTGAAACTGCGGTTGTGGTTTTGTTCAAATCAGATTTCTATGGATCAATCAAGTTGTAGGATAATTAAGCCTTCAAAGTACGGAAAACAAATGCAATTTCTAGTGAAACTATCTCTCCTCATTTTGAATCATGCCTTTTGCGCGAATAAATAACGTGTTCGAAAAGTGAGAATTCAATACAAGTGACAAGAAGGAGAGGGGAGGAGCAGTCATGATTAGGGTAAGAGGAGGAACTGCAGGAAGGAAGAGGCGCTCCAACTCGTGCATATGATGACATCCCTTCCCCTTCGGCCCTCGAGCGGACCGGACCACACCAGACCAGGCACCTCTGTCAAGGTTTTGCATTAGCCTCAGGCTCAGGCTCAGGCCTCTGCTTTTGCTTTTTCTTAACCTTCTTGTCTTGATAACGCCAATTCCGTCCCAGAGAATCAAATCCATTCAAATTTCTAGTTTGTTTCATCTGCCAAGCAACCATCGCTTTCAATCCATACACACACAAGTATCACCAAATCCCGCATCCCATTTTTTACCTGTAATACTAAATTGATCCCTAAAACTTGTTATTTTCTAGTTATACTAGCCTAACCACTTCCATTTAAGAAATCCAGAAACTCCTTTGTTTTTTCCTGCTTTGAAACGGAGCCAACAAAATAGTTCAAGCTCAACAGCATATCCAACAATCATGTCAACTTCAAAGAATCCACAAAAACAAACAAACAGAATTTAAAGACAAGTTATAATTCTAAGTTTCTACCTAAACATAAAGGATCCTCTCATATTAGCCTACCCACTAGTATACATCACATAATTCTACTCGGAAAAAAAAAAAGGGTTAAAAAAGCTTCTTAACCATAAAATTCGATCTGCTTCCTTCCAATTCCCAGCTCCAGGAAAAAACATGTCATAAAAAAATAGCCGTTTATTGATACAGTATTACAGAAGAGAAGATTTCCGGACAACATATCGGTAGGCGGCGACCTTCTTCCTCCGGGAATTGGTGTTGTCGACGGAGAGCACCATCTTGCCAGCTTCTCTTGTGGTGAAGGAATTGTGAATGGCCTCCTCCGATGGCCCCATCTTCCTTGTCTTCTCCACAGCTATGGTGTAGCTCCCCGCTGCACTTGGCACAAACTCTGCACTGTACTCCAACTCCCACCCTCCCACCACCAAGTCCCATGTTATTGTTGCTCCGCTCTATCATTTCCATTCACCCACACACTATCTATTAATTTTATTCATATTTTTGCACTACACCCATCATGGAATGGGTTTTTAAGTCCACCAATACCAATCAATATGAAAACTTGTGAAGTTAACGCACCTCAATTCCCTCAATCTGGATGTTGACTTTCTCTCCACCTTTGATACTGAACTCCGAGGCCGGTTTTGGGTTCTGCAGATCGCTGGGTCGAGTCAGTCCTCCATACTGAACAGGAATCTGTTCCGGCCTTATGAATCTGCGAATAAAACAAAGCCATTAAGTTCATAAACCAGAACCGGACGGACAAAGGACATTATGACACAAAAGACCAAACAGGACCCGAGATTCTTTTCCCAGACTTACTTGTAGAGCGTCTCCGCAACGTTTCCTTCTCTGGAAATCACGAATTTGCTCTTCGTTCTCTGAGTTAAGAAGGGGCTAAACATCGAATACAGCATGCTGAAGTACCAGGGAACGTTGATGAAAATCTGGAAACAGAAAAAACAAGCTTTAGGACAACCCAAGAATGAAAAATGAAAGGCCCATCGGATGCTTAAACAACAAATGAGCAACCTTTCTAGCCACCATCTCTGGGTAATTATCTTGAAACAGAGAGAGGATCTGATTAGAAGCGACTCTGAGCTCTCTTTTGGGCATGTCTTTGAGGTCAGTCACCTGGATAATGCCGTTAATCCCTCCGGGTTTGAAGTGCAGCAATTTAATCCCTTTCTCCAGCACTTGAACTCTCCACCTTAGAAACTTCTTCAGCTTCTCTTCATCTCCGAAGATCCTGTCGTACATGTCTCTGTCTCTGAAAACCCCGTAAGCGTTATAGCACACTGGGTGGCCCTCTCTGTCGTAGCCGTTCATATAAGCCACCACTCCCTCCAGCTCCTTGAATCCCAACTCCTCTTCCACGACAGCGTCGGCTCCGAACTCCGTCCTCCATTCAAGACATTTCTCGAGCATGTTGTACGCATCGGAGACCCGGAAGTCTCTGGCTCGGAGGAACTTCAGCAAGACGACGTCGGCCTTGTCGTCACCTCCAAGGAGACTGATACCCCACATCGAGGGGCCATTGCCGTCGGCGGTGCCGTGGGAAGCGGCCAGCTTGTCCTTTAGCTCCTGGAGCGCCTTCTTCTCGGTGGATTTCAGATTAGAGACGAAATATGTGTCCTCTCTGAAGGAAGGAGAGCGGAGGGTGGCGGCCTCCATGAGAGTGGTGACCAAGCTTTTCTTGTAAGGCCTGGGAGACGCCTCCGCAGGGTCGGGGAGAGGCGCTTTCTGAGGGGTGGAAATGGAAGACGGCAATTTCTCCATTAATGCGAGTGAGCAGAGAGACCCAAATGGAACCTCGGCGAGAGAAACAGGAGATGATGTATAAGTTGTGACGTGCTCGGATTTAAGAAAAGAAAACGAAGAAGAAGAGGATTTAAGAAAAGGAAACGAAGCAGCAGCAGCACTGATTTCGGGATTCTCTGTGCAGCGCAGAGAGAGAGAGTGACGACGGTTACAGAGCCAGAGTTTCCAACAAAACACCGGATTATAAGAGACAAACAATGGCAGGAAAGAAGCTCTTTTTTACTTTCTGGCAGGCAATTCATTTTAAGTTCTGTGAATTTAATTCCAAATACCTTTTTTTTTTATTTTTTTAAATTAATTTTATTTAAAAATTAATATTATATAAATATAATAATTCATTTAAAAGTATATTTTTATGAAATTTTGAAATTTTAATGAAATTTTCTTTTGAATGGCTAAAGATAGAAAATTTTCATAAAAATAATATTGCCTAATAAAATTATGAAAATTATATTTTTAATAGATTATTACACGTACATAATATTAACTTTTAAATAAAATTAGTTTTAGTTTAAAAAGAAGAAAAAATAAAAAGGTAAAAATAATGAATAAATCACTAATTTTTTTTTTAGTCAAATAAACCACTAACGTTATTCAAAATAGTCAAATAAACAACCAACGTTATTCAAATAAACCAATTTACCCACCTCAACTCTTGAAATATTACAAAACTCCATCATTAACTTTTTAAAATTAACAAAATAGCTCTGCTTGGTTTAAAACAATTCAAATAATCTACCTACACAATTTTATAAAATTCCATAATCACCTTTCACAATTACATTTTTCGGGCACAGTTTACTCATTGCTGTTTTTAGCTCCTTCATAATGTATTATCTCTGTTGCCCAAGATTGAATGTCTTGCTCATATTAGTATTTAACGTAAGATTGTGGTTTAATATGAGGCAGACTAAGAGGATGAACATTGTGGGCACTATTAGCAAGTTCAGGATAATCTTAATTACTACCTACAAATGGAGTCCAAATATTAATGTTGGCTTCAAGAATATGGTTTAAATGTTAGATTAATAAATTTCAAAGGCACTGGGAGCAGAAGTATAAAATTTAAGGACTTAGAAACACCAATAGTTTGTTTGGCTAAAAAAAACATTAATTGGTGAATCAGGCCAATACAAAAATGTTAGTGGCTTATTAGTTATTTTTCTCAAATAAAAACAAGTTATTTTGGATTAAGTTGAAACGAATTAGCTTGAAAGGTGTTTTATTTATCATTTACAGTAATTAATTTATAATTTTTATTTTTTTTAATTTATCATATAAATATAATTTTTTATGTGGAAAAACTTTAAAGATCATAGTTTCCAAATATTTTTTAAGAACTTTTTTAATACATATTAATATTAATATATTTAAGTTAAACTTTAATAAAAAAATATATAGCCAACTAATGCGAGATGGATGGAGTACTAGTATAATAACTATTTTAGAAAATTTTGTTTTAATTTAAAGTCACTTATTCCAAAATAAATTATTTTATTTTGATATTTTAAGCCTAAAAATAAATTTAAAGTCAATAGTATATAGGCTTAATAATCTTTTAGAAGTATAATATTTATGATGTTCTTAGATTTTTATGAATTTTACTTTTTTTAATTTTCAAAATAAAATTATGAAAAATTAATAAAATTAGAAATTTTTTATTTTCAATAGATTATTATACATGCATATTATTAAATTTTAAATAAAATTAGTCCAAGATATAAAGGATATGAAAATAAAAAATTACTCCTCCATTCCATAAAAGATTATACATTTTTTTTTGCACAGAGATTAAAATATGTGTAATTTGTGATGTTTTTTTTATTTTTACCCTTGACACTAAATTTTTTTTAAAAAACCCTTTTTGGGTTATGTGAAGTGAGAGTTTAAATAAATAAAAATAAAAAATTTCCTTTGAAATTTTATGGAGTGAGAATTTTAATGAAGATTAAAAAAGAAAAAATTTCTTTTTTGATTTCTGTGTATTAAGAGTTTAAACAAAGGTAGTTAGATAAATTAAATATTAATTTTTTTAAAAAAAGAAAACATTTCACCTTTTTAAGATGATAAAAAAAATATGATCCATCATTTTTGAAATAGATAAGTAAATTAATTTAAGCTAAAATAAATTAAGTATAAACATGAAACAACCAAGCCGCGGATTTTGGTTTTGAAATTTCAAACCAAAAGAAATTTTGAATTTTGAGTTTGAACTGCGAACCCCACCAACGCCCTAAAATGCATGGATCCCAACTTTTTACCATCTTCTTAGTTAGTCTCAAACCCTTTATCTTTTACTTTATTATTTTCCTCAGCAGATTTCGTTAGTTAATCTAATCAATTGGCGAATTTGTACTAGCCAAACAAAAGACAGCCAAAAGTTTCTACTTTAATAAACTTAATAGATAAAGCAAAATAAATGAATTTCGCTTACAGTTAGTAAGTAAAAATAGTTAATCATAGCCAGAGGCGGACCAGACTCTTTTTGAGAAGCGCGTTCAAAAGTAATTCTTCTTTAAACTTGGGTCCTTGTTTAGAAATTTTTACCAATTTTAAGGACCTAAAGATTTTATCACTTGGGTAAATTATAAAGCTTTTATATGGTTTGATCTAATCTACACTTTATCTCCTTTATTTTAAAAAAACTACACTTACCCCCACTTCCTTTATGGTATCTAACAACAATTTCTAAAACTTTAAATTAAATTATTTGACAATTATATTTCAGTAATTTTAAAATTTTTGATATTTTTTATAGCTAACCGACCTTTAAAGACATTGATATGCATTTACAGGAAAAAAATATATTTACAAGAAAAAAAATGATAATTTAAAATATCTATTAACTATAAAAAATATTGAAGAGACCGACATTACTGGAAAATAATTATTGTACATTTTAAATTATAGTTTCAAAAGTTGTTATCGAACAATATAAAAAAACCAAAAGCAAAGTGTAGGTTTTTTTTTTAAAAAAAAAACAAACTATAGATTAGGGTAAATCTTATGGATAGTTGTAACTTTCCCCTATCACTTTAGGTGCCAAGATTATGGATTCCCCTCCACCTTTGGGCTTATGCAATTCACCTATGCTTAGTTTCTTAATATCCAATCATTTAAGTTAATGAACAAATACAAAATGAATGTTTATAAATGAAGAAAACAGTACCTCTGTGTTACTGGGTGAGGGCATGCATTAGCCCTAATTCAACTAATTAATAGCTTGAGTGCTTTTTGATTAGATAAAACCACACGAGGTTCGTGAAAATATTAAGATTAAAAATATCCTGAGGTTCATTATAATCGATGCTTACCCCCCCAAATTTTAGAAATACGTTAGGCTTAAATACCTCATGACCCCTGTACTGTCATCACTCTGACAAAAGACCCCTTAACTATGACTCATTACAGCTCAGTCCCATGACTATTAAAGATCGTCCAGTAACCCTTCGAGGTCGTCACGCGATTACCCATGCCGTCATTCACTAACAGCTTCTGTCTGCCATTTCCTTTCCATCTTCTACTCCATCTCATTGCAGCTGAAGAATCTAGGGAGGAAACCTAAGCAGTGAAAGTTGCACATTATCGATGACCTTCAGAGCGTGATGGCGTGCCACCGGCGAGAAATGATTAATGAGAAAATCGGCATCCTACAGTAGCTCATTCCCGTTGCCATAATCATCTACTTCGATCCTCCAATAATACATCGACCCGTTGGAGCCATGTAGTTTTTGAGCATCCTGTGTCGTTTGAGACTTTGGCAATGGATCTGCTTACTTTCAGCAGAGCGAGAGAGTTCTACTCTAGAATTGGACGAGCTTGGAAAATAGGGTACCTGCTTTACGGTCCACCGTAAACTAGGACTTTGGGAAGTTCACCATGGTTGCCACCATGACCAATCTTCTATGTATGAAATCGGTTTTTCACTAGATTTGATTGGTTAGAGGAGGAAGGAGAAGGGTAAAGAAAACAAAGCAGGAGATGAGAAATTGAAGGACCCGAACCAAAAACCTATGAAAAAAGAGAAAGAAGTCAAACCTAATCAAATTATGCTTCCTGGGTTGTTGAATTTCATAAATGGTTTATGGTTGGCTTGCGATGATGATGGGTTTGTGATGCACGTTGATACCGCTGATATATAACCAAGAACAGAGTGGCTTGAGTTTAGGGTTCCAAGAACCGAGATTTCTCAAGACTGACTAAGTCGAGCTGAAAGAAGAAGAAGATGAGAAAGAGAGAGAGAAAGAGAGAAAATTTCTGTATATTTCATTCATGCCCTTGATCCCCGTATACACGCCTATTTATACGTCTCATTTAACAGAGGAGATAAGATAAGAACGAAGGAGCGGAGGACAACGAATTTAACTGCGTCTCCTGCTATTTGGCATGTGCTAATCACGTTTATTGAGTTTATTATAGAAACGACGCCATATGAAGACTGTTTCGTATTAGTTTGGTTTCAGCTTGGGAGTTGATTAGGGTTTGGGGGCCAATCTTGAGGATTTCAGTGCAAATTTGATTTGGGCTCTGTTGGAGTTGGGGATCAATGGCAAACAGAAGGGTGGAGGAGGTCGAAGGGGACGGAGGGAGGGAGTGGTCGAAGGATGTGGGCTTCAGAAGGTCAGGATGCAAAAGGCGGCGAAATGGAGGAAAGGGTTGCTAGCAATCATGGCGGAAGGGGACGCGCGCCATTAGTGACTGACGGTAGCCAACCTACGTGATGTCATGTGACAGCCTCAAGGGGTCACATTGCAAGATTTTTTGAAATTGGGGACTGAGTTGTAACGACTCATAGTTGGGGGGTTATGTGTCTAAGTGGTGATAACATAAGGTGCAGGTAGTATTTAAGCCAATATATATCCCGAATTTTCTGAACCCACAATTATTATTTTACAATTACTATTATATTCTAAAAGCCGAAACAGTTTGTTATACAGTAGGCTATAGTGTTCGGACATTTTCTGCTCCTATGGGTTGTGTCGCTCACACACCGACTATGTCTTTTTTTTTTTTTTAAACAATTGCTTGTTTGGGAAGCTTAATCAAATTTTTTAAAGACAGTAGCTTTCTTAAGAGATGCCTCACTGTTGTCACATTCTTATTTTGTTTCATGTTTCTTCTGAGTGAAACACGTTTCCAACCCCTATATTGTTTTCGTTTCCCAAATTAGACCCTAACTTGATCTGTTTGGTGTTTTGGTCCTTCAACGTAATAAATACTTAATTATAGTAATTCACCACTATTTTTTTTAAGTAAAATAAAGCTTTTTTTAATTGTTAAATTCTTAATACCTAAAGTTGTTATATTTTTTTTATTGGTCCCCAAATTATTTTTGTTATTTTTCTTCATTATTGTTTTCTCAAACAAAACTTTAGTCACTATGATTTTGTCCTCTTTAGTATAATTTTGGTTGATTTCACTTTAGTCAATTTATTTGTTTTCTTTTTATTTTACCTTTACTATGTTAATGGTTAAACCATTCATTGATTAACATAAATTAAACACAATTTTATATTTTTTTATGATGTATTATTTTTCTAAAGTAAAACATTGGCTACCATTAATGTAGTAAAGGTAAAAAGAAAAGCTCTATAGTTTAATAAATTAATTTGGTCAATAATTCCTAAAATTGAAAGTGAATTGTTCTAAATAAACTTTTTATCTATATTAAAAATTGGAATTTAAATTGATAAGAGATAAAAAAAAATTTAGTGAATTATTCTTTAATCACAAAAAAAAATCCATTATTTCAAAGAATGTACAATATAATGTTTCGCAGTTTTATATTTTGATCATAACCGATAGTTTTAATGATATGAACATAACATAAATAAAATTAACTCAAAATTACGATAAAATAAATTTGTAATTAATAAACTTAAATTTATGGCTTAGAATTTTTAAATTATTATTATTGATATTTATTTTAATGATAAATTTATTAAAAAAATTACCCGCTATAACATGCAGGTCTAAGATAACCTCGTTTATTGTGAACATTAAAAAATATTTAACTAGCAACTGAAATGTTAAATAGAAAATATTGATAACTGGTCAGAGTGTTTAGTCAAATATAAAAGATTAAATATGATGATTTATCAACAACAAATGATTGGATATAATAACAAACTGAAGATGATTATGCCTTCTAACTCTAAAAAAAACACTATATGAGTCTTTTGTTTGATTAGACATTGTCGTAACAAATTTTTTGTTTGAGAATTTAACTACTAATCTGGAGGGTTTTAACGTCCGAAGTATATGTTAAGAATCTACTTTTAGGTTTCAGAAAAATCTTAGAAAGATGTAGAATATAATTTTAAAAATTAATTAGTAGCTGTATGTTCAACCAAATATCCAAGGTTCTCACCAATTTTTCCTGGTTTTCGTGTTTGGTATATATGGTACTTATAAACAAGAGAGGTTAGGAAAGGTACAATACATATTCACCCACAATGGTATGGAACTTAACTTTTTTATTTTTATTTTTTCAAAGAAAATAAATCTATGACGCAAGCCCAAACCTATGGCCTAGAAATCAAACGACTACTTCAAACTCATTCGGGTCACCACTTGTCAAAGGGCACGGGATTTAATAAGTCTCTTGGGAAATAAAATACCAACCTACCTCTTATTTGGTTGTGCCATATTTAATACGCATGCGACAAATTTAACTTGATTCTTAGCAGAACAAATTTAAGCCTTCAATTATGTAAAATGATAGCCTCTACCACTACCACTTGAGCCCAATTTCCTCCAATCCTGCACAGCCCCTACACTTGCTCCTCAGCCGGCACTTGGCCAACTAGATCCGCGCCGTTTGGCCTATGACGGGTCTTGCGTGCGTGAACCAATCAGGCAATTGAGGATTTTTCAAAGCGTCCATACGATACGATGGTCAGACAGAAAGTGGAGCGGTGCACACAAGCTTCATTAATATTTTTAGGTTATGTCGTATGCTGGTGTGGTAAAGGCAAAGTCAAGCCGCGCCAGCACTGCGCCAAACGAGCTAGCCCAGCTGCTAAGAAGATGGGAAATTATGGAACTCTTGGTGATTGGCTTAACTTACATTTAAACTCTCACTTTTTTTACACTGTTTGATAATAAATTTTAAAATTTAATTTAAATTATTAGATAATTATATTTTAATAATTTTAATTTTTTTTTATACTTAAGTAACATAATTTTTCTATTTTAAGTTGATGCTTTCGCTCCCACTCTTAGTTACTACTTTCATTCTCATTTTTCTAATACTTTTACTTAAATTTTGTTGACCGACATTTAAAAATATTAATTTATATTTTAAAAAATAAAGATAAGAAAAATTTAAAATTAAAAAAAATAAATTATTAAAAAATAACTGTTATATAATTTAAATTAAAATTTAAAATATTGTTAAAAAGTATAAAAAAAATATAAGACAAAGTGTAAAATTTTAAAAATAAAGAAAGTAAAGTGTAAGTTAACTGAAATGATAGGTGAGTTATTGTAAGTTTCATGAAAGAGAGTGCTTCAGCCTGAGAGATTTAAAAAAAAAAAAAAAGCAAAACAGAGAGAGAGGAAAGAGTCATGGAAGTAAATAAAGACAGAGTGCTTCAGTTCAGAGTTCAGACTGAGGGAGCGGTGGCTTGTGGAGATGGTGATAATAATTTGACAAGGCTTGCGCTTCAGCAGCAGGCACGAGGCTTCGTTTAGTCTTTGCCTGAGCCCCACCCACCTCCTCAGCTTTTTCACCCCTTTCCAGCCCGGCCCCACCAGCTGCTTGCTTGCTTTTTATTTTCTGTGATTTACACTTATCCCATGATAGTACTAGAGATTTAGATAATTCATTTAATAATAAAAATGAAATCATAAAAAATTAAAAATACCGCTGAATAATTTTTTTCTAAAATTTTAACATTAATTTTAATATATTATTTCTAACTAAAGTGACTGTTTTATTAAATTATTAAAACTTAACCCTTTAGAAAGTTTATAAGAAATTTTTTAGAAAAATAATTATTTTTACTACTCTTTTTAACTTAAAAAAAATATAAAAGTGCTAAAAATATTTTCATTTTAAAGAATTTATAAAAATTACATTTTTAAATGTTTAAAAATTTAGAGGTTCAATAAACTGACTATTTTTGGCAAAAAAAAAACTGACTATTTTGGTATATAGCCATTTTATATAAGAATATCACGTAAGAACGCATCAAATTAATGTAAAATGAACTAGTCATTAAACTATCAGCTAAATATCTATTAATAATTTGAATCTGTCAAGTAATTTTTATAGTTAATCATATTTTAAATTATTATTTGTTCTCCCCATAAATGTAAAACTCTACTTTTTTTAAAGTTAACTAGCTGCAAAAAAAAATCAAATAACTTGAAATTATTTGAATAGAAAAAAAACTTCTGATTTTCAAGGTTTAAAGTATAACAGTAATATCAACGTAGTTCAAGGCTAACTGTAAATACCCTTTTATTTTTGTTTTTTCTCTCTTCCCATTTTCTTCCCAACTCTACCAAACAACAGAGCCGGGAAAATACAAGAAACAAATACTAGTTCCTTCCTCGATATATATATCAAGGAAAAATATTTTATTAAAAAGAAGAACGTACATGCCTCATCTTAGAAGAGGAGATAAATGCATAAACCACCCAAAAGACACGTAAGCAACACCCACAGAGACACACTCACTCTTCTCTGTATTGGATTCTTTTAAATATTTAGATTTGATATCAAGATTTTTTTCATTCACTTTAACACGTACATTAAGAAAGATAAAAAATGAACAATAAAATGATTAAAAGTTAGTATGGTACAATAATTTATAAAATATAAAAATATTACAAAGATTTAAAATTATCTAAAATAGCATAAAAATTTTGTTTGTTTGTGGTTGAATAATGGATTTTTTTTTTGTGTATTAATTATTCACTCAACTTATATACAAATTGAGACTTCACTCTAGAAAGCTCAATTAAAAAATAAAATATTTTTGAAGAAACTTACAGTCAATACATTTTAACTTAAGTCAACTTAATTTAAAATAGCTTATTCTTTATTTTACATATTTTTTACCTAAAAATAATTTCACTTGAAAGCCAATATTATATAGATATAATAATCAATTTGAAAGTAAATTTTTATGAATTTTTCATTTTTAATGCCTAAAACTAGAAAATTCATTAAAAAAAATAAGATTATAAAAACTATATTTTCAATAGATTATTACATTTATATAATATTAACTTTTAAATAAAATTAGTACTGAGTAAAAAAGAAATAAGAATAAAATAAGTCATTTCAAATTAAGTTGACTTAAGTTAAAATGAATTGATTATTAAGTAATTTTATTAAATTTTTCTTTTATTGGGCTTGGAGTAGGAAAAAATCAAGAAAGTTAATTAACTTGTAAAAAATGTATTTAAGTGATTATTAGGTTGATAGAATATTAACTTTCAAAATGATATTATTTCTAGATAGAAAATTCAGTAAAAATTAAAATAATGCACTAAATTATGATTTATTTAATTTGAAACCCACAGAGCATAATTTCTATATATTATTTTTATTTGAATACAAATAAAAGTATTATTTTTAATAAAATGCAGCTGGATTCGTCATATGTTTTTGTCACATTTCACTTTTTTTTACTTGAATTTATTTATGTTATTATTTGCTAGAAGTTTTTTAACAACAATATTTAGAAACTATAAGTTTTTATTTATCATTTATATATAAATATTTTATATTTATTTACAATAATATAAAAATAAAAAATATAAATTAATTATTATAAAAAATATTGTAAACAAAATTGAAACGAAAAGAATATAATATTTGCAGAGGTTGGAAAATAACAAAAACAGATGAGAATGAACTTGGAAAAAAGGAAGTATTTGCTGCGAGTGCAAGTAGGCTAGAAACTCTTCTTGGGAGCAATTATATGCAGTAGAGAACGTAATTCCGAAGTGAAGTGAGTCGCAATTAGGAGTGTTAATTAATTTAAAAGCTTATCGTCTTATCAATAGCTGCCTGTTCCCTTTCCTTCTGCTCTCCGGTTTGGTGGGTGGTCCTTGCACTTTGCAGTTGGGGCAGGCAAGGCCAAGGCAGCCAGCTGGGTCAGGTGCCCCCTTTTGTCTGCTCTCTTTTTTCTTCCCCTGCTTTCGTGATTTGCGTTCATCTTTCTTCGGCTTTCCCTTTTTTTTAAGTTTATTTTACATTAATTTTAATGTATTATTATTATTATTTTATTAAAATTTTTCAGAAGTAATTTTAAGAATTTAATATTTTTTTTGTAAAGAGTAAGTGTTTTCCATTAATTTTTTTAAGTTTATTTTACATTAATTTTAATTTATTATTATTATTATTATTATTATATATAAAGTGGTTATTTTTTAAATTATTTAATTAAAATTTTTCAGAAGCAATTTTAAGATTTTAATATTTTTTTTTGTAAAGAGTAAGTGTTTTTCATTAATTTTTTTTAAGTTTATTTTACATTAATTTTAATTTATTAGTATTATTATTATTATTATTTTATATAATTTGGTTAATTTTTAAATTACTTTATTAAAATTTTTCAGAGGCAATTTTAAGATTTTACGATTTTTTTTTGTAAAGAGTAAGTGTTTTTCATTAATTTTTTTAACTTAACCAACCTAGAAAAATTAATGAAAAATATTTGCTTTTCAAAAAAATATTGTTAAATTACTTTTTGGATTTCTTAAATCTTGGCTATTAATAAATTAATAATTTTAACAAACAAACAATTTATATAAGAATAATGCACC
Organism: Aquilaria yunnanensis; assembly: GCA_039654915.1. Classification (NCBI taxonomy): domain Eukaryota; kingdom Viridiplantae; phylum Streptophyta; class Magnoliopsida; order Malvales; family Thymelaeaceae; genus Aquilaria; species Aquilaria yunnanensis. Next base: position 53,569,652 of record CM077600.1, read on the forward strand.
ATAATTCATTGAAATTAATGGAAAACAAACTTAATACTATTAACCTATTCATTTTTTTATATAAAAAAATCTAGTTACTTTTCCATCCATGCAGTATGTGACATTTTCTCAAACAAGTGGCATTATCAGTTTTTTTCTTTTTACTTTCTCAAAAGATGGCACCTTTTCCCATCCGTCTAACAACGGACATGTGAGAATATAACGGGTTACTGTTTTTCTTTTCTTTTCTTTTCTTTTTTTTGTTTAAGTGGCTACCAGAATGAGTACATCTCTATAAAAAAAATGGTGAATCTAAAAAAATTTAGTGGACATTCTATCCTTTAAAGCTCCTTTTGGTAATACTAGTATTTATAATTAGCATCAAAGCTCTAGTAAGTCGGTTTCAAAGGGTTTCTAACCAAAAGCCAAGGCGCAAATTGTGTCATGAAAATTGAGGTGAAGTCGGTTTGCGGGCCAAAGCCTCATGGTTCACCAAGCCTAGGCTAGAATAGTAAGAATGTGACGTGAAATACTACACTTTATTGTGGTATCATATTTTTTAACTATTTTTGTGATATTTTATTTACTTAATTTAAGAGTTATTTTTAAATTTCATAAAGCTAATTAAAGTCCTTGTTAATTATATCATCAAGTAGGATTTTCTAGAGATCTTATAGAAAAAGGCATTTCCTCCATCCCATAATGAATTTAGCACTTCATTGTACATCAAAATTAAGGTATGTGATGTGTTGATTTTGTACATATGTTGTACAAACTTTAACATCAAACTTTGAGCTTTAAAAGCCATATATTCTTATAGTTTTCTACTTTGAATCTTTATTTTGTATGTGTATAAAGTGGCAGGAAAGAATTGGAGTGTGTGAAACAACAAGTCAAAGTGAAAAAGTTTTTGGTAAAATGATTTATTAGGTCGAAGCATGACATGTCAGGCTATGAAAGTTTTCTAGTCAAATGACTTATTTGGCTGAGGCATGACCTGTCAGGCGGTGGCCTAACAGGTATTTTGCTACTACCGCCTGACAGGCATTTTGCTACTGGAGCTATTTCAACCAAGACCAGACCATAGCCTGACATTCTAGGTAACAACTTCACTGGCCTGAGCTTGTTTAGGCTGCATGGGCTCATATGCCTTATCTTCAGCCTCTGTTAAATGTAGTCTCCTGTCCTCATCCAAGCCTTTAATGGGCTCAAAACCTATTCTTATCCAAAAATGCCACCTACTACACTCCTAATTTGTGGATTTTAATCTAGTTTGGAGAGTTAAAAGGCCTGGAGCTTAAAAAGAAAAAATTAGTAAAAGGTAAATGGGGCTCCATGTTATACATCTCTATACAACTCAAACACTATCTAGCATTTTGGAGCTTGGATCACCATAGAGGAGGAAAAGGCTGAAGAAGAGAATCTCGAAGATAACTTTATTCACTAAGATTTTTTACAAATTTGGTTTTCTCACTCTATCTTAATATATTCTTTTTAGTATTTATCTATGATGTGTTTGAAAACTTGTATTTGAGTTACTGAGTGGATCTTTTAATTCTTTAGATTTGTGAACCAAGTTGGATGCTAATTGGTTGAATTTATGTTATGTATTTGATGTTTCATTTCTTACTTTTCCATTTCTACTTACACTTTATGCTTCACCAATTCCTAATCACAATTGATGATATCTTTGACTTAGTTGGCATTTGAGGGAGTTAGAGAAGTAGGAGATTTAGTGTAAGCTTGGAGATCAATTGAGAGATTAACTCAAATTGTAAAGCCTTAAAAAACTAAATTCATATAAACCATATAGTTAAGTAATTAGGATATCAACCCAAATGTTAATTTTAAGAGGTTGGGTGAACTTGAGAGATAAAGTTAGCATCTTAAAGTTTTTTGGCCTATAAAAAGTGGAAAACTACAATGCTGGACTAGAGAAGACCAATAAATAGACAATTTGGTAGAAAGTCTATGGAGTGTTTGTTTGATTGATTCTACCTTTTTCTTGCATTCATTTTATTTAATTAGAGTGATAGTAGTAGTTTAAATTCACTTTTATTTGGTTGCCTAACTAAAGTCGAATCTTAAAAACGCTAGTAATTGAACATAAGTCACTTCCTTCTTTGGGCAATTAATCTTTTTATCATTAGCTACAAGTGACACTATGCTCTTGTGAGAGTGGATAGATTGTATAAAACTATCATTCGTTCAACAAAGTTTTAGTGTCATTATCTGGGATGATTACATAAGGAAGTGAGGTTAATAAGAGTATAGCTAATGGTAAACAATATAAGGTATTCAATGGAGTCTATGGTCCAAAAGATGATCCCAAATGGAGAAGACCCTTTATGAATTACTTTCACCTCATAAGCGTTTATGATGAGAACATGATTAGGCCACCATCTATCCAAACAAATAATTTTAAGATAAAGCCCAACTGAAGATGGAGGGGGAAAATGTTGCTGAGTAAATTAATTGTTGAATGGTAAATGTTACAAATAACTTGAAACGAAGGAAGCACTACTCAGCATTTTATCTTTTATGCAAAAAGATTGAAAAACACAACCACATGTGTGAAAAGGTTAAAAGGTCTGGTAATTCTAAACGGAGGAATTAGCATATTAAGCTTTTGTGAATGAAATGTGTTCTTAATTCCCTCTACAAACTTCTAAGTTTTCTTTTTAATGAATAATCTTTTTACTTCCGCCCAAACTTTTTTTAGCCTATTCGTTTGGCCTTTTTACAACCGCATTAACACGTTAAAATCAGCTAAGTAGGACCGCTGAATTGAAAGCACGGGGTCCAAAAAATCTTTACACGAAACAACCATGAGGTTGAAAATATTTACTGTCACTTGCCCCTGAGATATCTCAGTTGAATCTCTCCGTTTGTGCAACCTAGACTCTGACCTTCGTCGCCACCCTTGACATAAAAAAAGACTAGGGAAGGTCAAATGTGAGTATAATCGAGCAGAGACATAAGTTGATTAGAGAGATAAATCAGTGTTGGTCCCAATAGCGAGGATTATGTGGGAAGAGAAGGTTGCCGGGGAAAGGGAATAGGGTTTGGTTGATAGCTACAGCAAAATGGAAGATGGTAGGCCAAATAAGGAGGGGGGAAGATGACTAGGGGGGTTGCGATGAAACCATAATTATCCATGTGCACTTCCTGTAGCCCCCTGTGCAGTTCCGTCTGCAGCCAGATTTGTCCTCGTCCACGAAACCATTGCCAGAAAACCGAAAACAATGGCTACTATTGCGAAAGGGTGAGGAGCAGGGTCAGTTCATAGGGACGAGATACCGGAAGAGCTGCTCTTACTGAAAGGGCTAGAGCAAGAGAAGTATTATGTCTGATTTAGAAGACCAAAGAACCTGAAGGCTAGTCAGCAAAGGGGTTTGCACAAAAGCTGCAGTGGCAAAACTTTGTAATTTTGCAAATTTAGGTGTCCAATTTTATTCACAGTGAAGCGCTTCTAAATCAGTGGGCCCACCTAACTTAAATTAACACATTAATGCAAAATCAGCTGTTCCTAATAATATGAAGTATGACAATCCGTTGTCAAATGTCGGGTGGCAAAAGTGTAATATATAAGCACTTATTAGGGCCAAAGTCTCAGGTAGACCAGGGTCTTCAAAGACCTATTTATTTTGGACCAAATTATCCTTGGAGTAATTAGAAGAGGGGATAAGTTAAAATTTATATACCTTGAAAGTTTATAGCGCAAAATAGTAGGAAGAATTGTAACAGACGACATTATGTGCTATTATTAATGACAAACCTTGAAAATAAATTTAACGTTATTGGCATAAAAGGAGAGGGAGATTGAATTGAAATCAGTATTTTTTTTTGCTAGTTGTATTTAAAAATCGAGGTGTTTCAAAAATTCATTCTTCTAGCAATGAAGCATAATGACTAGTGCTTTTGGGAGATTGTCCTTTGCAGTAAATTTTTTTTAAGTTGAATTTTTTTTATACTTCTTAATTATAATTGCATATTTGTGTTGTGTGCACATTTTTGTACACATTAAAACAATTGTTCCCATTAATACTATGTACTTGACCTGGACAAATTCTATTGTCCAAAATTATATATTTTTATGTTTAATTATACAAACTTGTACAGTACAAAGATGAACTTGGTTGTATTGTGGAAAACTTTATAAAAGTATCTTAAAAAAAAAAACAAATAGGAACATGTATGTACACTCATAAAGATAATATGTACAATCATGAAAAAATCTCACAGAAAACATAAAATAAGTAAAATGAAAAAAAAATGTAAAATAATTTCCTTTTACATCGAGCATTCCATTAATTTTAATTATATGCATGTGTGCATTATTGTACATGTTTATAAATTTTGCAATACCAGAATGTACATGAGTATTTTGCTGATATATGTACTATAGTCATGTGATATTCATTCGAGTTGTTAATATCTATACATAACTGTTCCATGTATATTAAAGTTTCTTCACAAAATGTATACAGTTGTACGTGAACTAGGAGGACTCTTACGGTGCATTTTTTAAAAGTTGCTTTTGTTTTCAGTTTTTAAATTTCATTTACAAGGATAATAATTATATCCTAGATTTTAGCATCTCTAATTTTTCTATTTAAAAAAAAAAAAAACACAATGAAGCGCGTATTAGGACCTCCACTTTCACTCCTATATTTGCACCACTCCAATTCCTCACATTAATATTCGGATATCTCATATTTTATTATTTACGTTTTATCATTTGAAAATTTAATAAGGGTAATTTCGTCCGGTTATAATGGGTCTATTGAAGACCCTGATCGATGGTCAACTGCCTCCTTAATAGGTGCATTTTTTTATTTTTCAAAATAGAAGAAATGGCAATGACTTTTGATCTCGGATTAAGCATTTATCATTATGTTGATGACGATGGTGGTTAATTACTACAAGTCTACATTTGCATGATTATTGTGAGCTTGGATTAAATTTCAACAGCTATAATTTATTGTATTCCCCCATGGAAGTGTTGGAAGTCCCACCACAGTGATTAGGAGAGCATCAGAAGCCACAAAGAGGAAGGATAAAAAAATGGAAAACCAATAAAGGCATTTCATGGTGAAGGTTCCTATGTTGGTGAGATTGGGCAGGTCCGTACCCTAGAGAGGAAGAAGACCAATGGAGAGCAACGGAAACAGAAACACTACTTCTGATTGGGTCTGTCTGTGACTCTGTGGTCTGAATGGTTCAGGCCAGTCGCCTTTCCTCATCATTATACTAATGCTTCCATTTTCAAGTACTCGAAAATGATTCAACTTTTTGGGTTCTAATGTTCATCCACAAGCTAAGTAGTAGAACAACTCACTATAAGATCAACATATCATGTTGTGGGGTTTTGGATCAATATTTACATATTGGAATCTGTTGTTGGCTGACGCACAATTCTTAGAAATGAAGCCACAAACATATAGGTGCGGAATTGGGGAGAGGCTGCTAAAGACCAGAGCTCCCTTGAGTTCATAAAATATGTATAATAATAGCCTTAAGTATGTAGAAATATGTAATAAAGTTTCTGTGTGAGCCCCCCTAATGCTATATCCTATCTCTCTTTTATACGAAGTACTTCTTGTTATCCAAGACTAGTTCTAACTTAAGTTATTACATTAATGTTAATGAAAAAATTTTAAAAAATGAATTTAAGTGTTCTTTTTTATCTCATGTTTCATTTGATCAACAACGCAACCCAATTTTTTATTCCCTAAAAGTTAGAAGTTGGTCACTTGATCCGATTTAAGTGCCGGAATGACAACAATTCTAATTTTCAACAGAGAGTTTCAAGTTAAAACAGATCCAAAAATTTTCCGACTCTTTTGAGAACACCCTTGAATTTTGCATCAGTCTAACTTTGGTTTTAATTTCTTCAATTGATCATGGAATTCTTAACTTTGTTTAACTAAGTTAAAACAAATCAATGTTTTCCTACCATGAACATTATAAAGGCTCGACTTCACAACAAAATGAATACCAATTCTCTTAGGGATTCTTAATTAATGCATTTAAAGAAAGAGTCTGTCGCAAAAAATTGATATCAATATAATTATAGTCAATTTTAGTTTCATATAGGGATGAAAAGTATAATTTAAATAAGTTTTATTTATATTTTGAATTTCTTTATTATGTGCTCTTAATGCCATATTTTTTGAACTATTTAATTTTTTTAATAGTTTGACTTGAATTTATTTATATTATTATTTGTTAAAAAAATTTATAAGATATATTTAGAAATTATAGGTCTTTTTTATCATTTTATACAAAATATTTTCATTTATAAATTAAAATGTTAAAAATAAAAAATTATAAATTAATTACTGAATAATAAATATTATAAAGAGCTTAGGATAGAAGGAGTATTAAAATATTTTAAGGTCTTATTAGTCAACCATGCTAACAAAACTTTCTACGTCAACCCTTTACATGTATGCATATATATAACCATGATCTCGAGCCAATTGGATTTAATTGAGTACACAGTTTTGCAAGTTGTCCTTTTCTTATTAGTCACATGACTCATTGGAAAAAGTATAACTACACGATTAAATCTTGAGAAAATTACCAAAACTCCCTAAGATATGGGTGAACCTACATTTACACTTGTATACTCTCTGATTCAAATACTTATATTAATTCCCTCCAAAACTAACTTTGTTAATTATCATTAAAAATAAAATAAAATAAAAATTGTTTTATCCTCCTTAACTTGTTCATTTGATCATTTTAGCCCCCAAATTTTGTATCTCGTCTCCTCCAACCATCCATGTCTCCCCAATCCCAATCATCTTTGCCGTTCACAATTGTTGGCCATCATCACTGCTAAATGTCAGGAACCCTACATCCTGAAAGGTAACTAACTTTTTTATTGTGCCTAAACTACAGTTTATGATACAATTCCTCTCCCAACAAAATGATCGCTTTGATCATTCAAGCAAGCCTTCTTACTTACCACCTATTTGAGAACCTAAATCTTTGATTCTTCAAATATAGCTCACTTATCCACTTTCACCATGCACGTACAACTTCTTCTTCTCCTCCACCGGCTACTCCTAGAATTACTGCAAGCCCTGCATCTCTAACCTTGCCCACGATCTCAGCTTTTTCGTTCTCTGTCAATGACATAAAAGTAAATTGCTTCTTGTTCTAGTCGCTGGAAGTGGCTCCATAATAGGAGACAATTCACTCGACTTCTTGCCTTATCTTGATGTTGCATCTCTCCTAGTTTGCTTGTCTGTCTAAAATTTTCCTTATTGTTATGAATTTTAATTTCCAAAAAAATGTTATAATTTTTGGAAATTTGTTTTACCCTGTGCTCTCCTCCAATTTTTGTGCTAATTGACAAAATTTTGAGCATGATCTTCACATAGAGTTGAAGAAATTATAGCAGCAATTGGGGATTTTAACTAAGGTAAACTAGGGTTTATAATTCATGAAAACTTGGTCTCAATAGAGGATTTTGGGTCTGACATTGGCTTAGGGGTTTTTTTTGACTTAGATCCAAATGGCTAATGTAAGTTGACAATGATGAAAGAAATAGGAGAAGCTTGTTATTGATAAATGTCATTTTATATTGTTAAAATTGTTGACTTTTTTGAAATTTCAAGTGTCTTTTTTCTACATCACCATATCACATTTTCTGTCATTTCTTGATTTTGACTTTCATTTTTTAGGATGAAGAAGGAAATTGAAGCATCGGATCAGATCAGATTAGAAGCGAGTGGAGTGAAAAATGAAAAGTTCAGAGAAACAGTTCATTAAGGCTATGGGCCCAAGTGGTGTTGCAGCCCTATAGTACAATGATTTTGGAAGCTAGCTTTGAGCCCCACAGTACATTCTAGTTTAAACTTGAGAGAGTAACATTTTCACTTGGAAGAATGAGAATCCAATTAGTTAACTTCATTAACAAGTAGGAAAACCAAACCATTAGTCTTAATTTACTAGTTAACCAAATTAAGTAGCGAACCCATAGGAAGTGTGCCTTAGTAATTTAACAAAAACAAAAAAATCTGATTGTATTCTTGCATCTTAGGTTAGTAGTATTTCACTTAACTAAGTTTAGTTACTTGTATGACTTATTTAAATTTTCATTTAACTTAGATTGTTTAGCTAAGTTAACTTAGAATAGTGGTACTTGTCAACCAATTCAATCAATCATCGTATAAATGATACTCCTTCTTATCTAACTTCAATATCTACCGTGTGCTTGCAGTTAGGATTTAAAACTCACAATAGATAGATACTAAATTAGGGATAAATTTTCTAAGAAAGAAAGTTAAGATGGTAAAATTAGATATTTTTTATATTTTTTTATAGTGATGAATGATAAAATTAATTTTTAAAAAATAGATAAGTATAGATGTTTGAAATAGGTAGAACATAGGTGTAGGTTGACTTATAACTGAGAAGGGATTTTGATAATTTTCCCTTAAATCTGTTTGATCTTTTCGCCTACTCAGGTTTTTAAGCTTATTTTGTGCTAGGCTGTCCACGTCCCAATGCAACATGTATAATGGTAGACTAGTAGTAAATCACTCTTGAGTGCCCATTTTTGAGTGATAGCCGGACTTTTTTGACCACGGGGAAAAGTGAGTCAAGTGACCCACTCCAAATTATACTATTTGCTTTGTATTTATGACTGAGGAAATGCCGATTTCTTGGGATTCGATTAATAAAAATACATAATTTCCCACGCTTGCATAATTTTTTACTTTTCTTTTTTTATAAAAAACTTAAAACTTTTAATAATGCATGTTGAGGAACGTGAATATTAACACGCCGGGTTTGAGTCGAACTTTACCAAATCCTGAAACCTCTCAACAGATAATTGAGTTTAGACAATACTTCTTTCACAGGTGAATAGGTGCTACCTGCCAATCAATTTAAGACATGTATTTAATTTTTAATTTTTTTATATTTTTATATATTTTTTTAAAAGAATGCTTATATTTAAAATTAACTAAGAATTAAAAAAAGCATAAACTAAGACAATTTATGGTAATTTATGTTAAACTATGATTTTACTTTGAAACAAAATTATATTTTAAATAAAAAATAATTTAGAAGGGGTGTGGGTAGAGTTGAGTATGATTATTTAAACCTACATCTTATCTATGACTTTGTGGGTAAGGTCAAGTTTTGATACAGGTGGTTTGGTTTGCAGAGAGTAGGAGCTGGTTTATATTTTTTGACATCCCCATTGACCACTATATACACTTTTACTAGCCCATAAAAAAACTGCCACTACGTCCAAAACAATATTTCTTATGAAAACAAAATAATAAATTAATGAAAGGAAAATCATTTCTTAGTGAGAGGAATAACAATTAGCATGTAAGTATAAATGTGATATAACCTAAAGAACAAATGTTGTTTGCTTATATATATGGAGTAACATTTCAACATATCTCATCAGTAACCTACTAATTACAAGACTACCACTGCATCTAGAACAACATTTTATGAAATAATAAATATTTTAAAAATAAAATAATATTTATTACTTAAAATAAAAAATATTATATAAAATAATATTTATTATGAAATGAATAACAATTGTTTGTAAATGAACAATGGTTGCTCTACAACAATAGCTGACATATGAGGAATAGTACTTGTGACGTAAGAAAACAACAGGAGTTGGTATGTGATAACAAAACTAGCAAAATCAAGCAAACACATGTTAATTGCTGTGTAAGCTGTCCTTGCCCTGCTCAATGGACACCGTTAGACCGGATAAGCTGGTTACGGTGCGTACCTTTTAACCCCAAGAATAAAAGTTTGAGTCCTAATTGCAGTAGCGTAGCTAGCAGGGTGACAGGAGGGGCGGAAACCCCCAACAATTTAAAAAAAATTAACTATAGGGTATATTAGAAAATATATATTTACAAAAAAATTACTACTGTTATTAAATTTATTTATTTTGTTTCTCAATGTTATCATAGGATTTTTTTTTTGTTCCCAACAATATTGGAGTAATTTACTGATAACATAATAAGTAAAGGTAGAACTCCATAAAAACTTATAATTTATAGAATTTGTTCTAGTTTTCCATCCAACTTTTGTGTAAAACAATATATCCTAAAAAAAATTGCTTAAAACATAAAATTTCCCTGGATTAATGAACAAGTTTTATTTCCCAAATGTCAATTTCATTTCTTAATCAATAGAAAAACATAAAAGATTAATCTTTTGCACCATATTTTATATTTTTCACTTACATTTTTAAAGAACTTCCATGCCATAATTTACTATCACATTGTTATGATATTAGTATACAATTATCTATTATCTTTCTAATTAGCAAACAAAAAATTTTACGTGGTTACAATTATTTTTCTATATCACAAACATTATAAAAAACATTTACCACAATTTTATTATTATTTTAATGAAGTAGAATTACAACATATTATTACTATGTGTATTGCGCCAAAAATTCATAATCTTCATTTTTGTTCTAAATTCATCTCTAACTTATTTTTCATGTGCTTGATGGTCCTGAACTTTTGCTAAGAATTGTAAATTGACTCTAAATTTTTGAAAAATCTCATCACTGTCCTACACCTTGCTAATTTTATTTTTTTTACAAATTTAACTATTAGTTTTTGTTTATATATAAATAAGACCTCTCTCTATATATTAGTTTAACTTATATATAGTGAAAATTTTATTGAAACTTTTATTAGACATAGTTACCCAAGATGACAACAGACTTAACAAAAGTAAAAAAAATGATTAAAAACTATCAAACGATGAATAAAAAAATAAGAACTGATTTCGCTCCTCCAGTCCTAAATTCCTGCCTAAATCACTAGTCCTAAAAATTGGAATGGAATGCAACTTATTGGTGGATGTTGCAGGCAACCATTTGCACACTCAAGCATAAGTAGATTATAGAAATTTTATTTTAAGTAGATTATTACACTTATATAATATTAATTTTTTAAATAAAATTGATTCTAGATAAAAAAAATATATAAAAAATTATTTTAAATTAAATTGATTTAAATTAAAATGAATTCGGCTTTAGGAATGCATTAGCACACAACTGTCTTATAAGAGGATGCCTTGATAATTCTACGTTTTTTAACTTGGTATTTAGGTATGATACCTAACTATTTTATAAAAACTATTTAAAGTGGGTAACTAATCATTATTCTCAATAAATAATATACGAGATGGTGAGTATATTATATATTAAATTGTGACACCTTTACAATTCAGGTAAAAGATAATGCTGTCAAACTATTTTTAAAAACTAGAGAAATTGACAAATTTATTTTCTATATAAAAACCACCAGTTTTGCAAGTTTTCAACATCTCGGTGGCAAAATTTTTTACCGAAGTTCTGGCAAAAAAAACAATAAAAAAAAAAAACAAAAACAAAGAGAACTTCAACATACAATACATTCATCCGTAGACTTCAACTTAGTCGTAGAGTGTCAAACATGCCCAACTCATGAGTTGGGTTCGAGTTTTGCTGACCGGATAAGACGTTATAATTGTCAATTGTAGTTTCAAATTCTTCATATTTTAATAAGTAGACAGATCTCCTCCAATATTTACTAAATATCATCTAATATCCTTGTATTTGTATATGTTTCTATGTATTAAAAAAATATATAATACATTCATTGACACATATTATTATTTTTATTAAAAATAATAATTGATCGTTTATTTTTAGCCTAAATGCACAATTCATCCTTCAACTTTGACAACCCGCATCAGTTGGTCCTTAAAATTTGAATCAATGTCACTTAATCCTTCAACTTTTGAAATTTTGCAAGTTAGTCCTTTTGTTACCAAGGAAAACTCAACTGTAGTCCTAAACTTACAATCTTTCAACAAAAGCACCTCACCATTTAGAAACCTCCACTAGCACCTAACTTGTGAATTAATAAATTTCACTAAATGTCTAACTACATAATTAAATAATTAAATAATTTATTTTGAATGATAATTCAAGAAATACAGTAATTTTTAAAAAGTTAAATAATTCATCTATAAAGCAAAAAAATCTCTATTTTATTTACTGTTGTGAAATTTTGAAACCACTATTCCACAAGTGCACGGTAGACGTATAGATGGGGTGAGTGGGTATTGTTCCCACGAAGATTGATTAAATTGATTGCCAAGTACCACCACTCAAAGTAAACTTTAGCTAAACAACCAAAGTTGGATGAAAATATAGGCAACTTAAACAAGTGACTAACCTTAGCTAAATGGAATACTATTAACCTAGAATGCAAGTATGCAATGTAAAATTGTAGTTTTTATCAAATCATGAAAGAACACTTCCTATGGGTTCACTATTTGTCTTGATTTGTTGGTGAACTTAGGTGAGTGGGTTAATTTCCAATGTATGTTGATAAAGTTATTCAACTAAATTCTTACTTTTCCAAGTGAAAGAATTAATCTCTCTAATTTAAACTTAATAAGGATTTCCACCCGATTACAAGTTTAGAAAGAGGCATTAAAGCTCAATTTACCTTTACCTAATGACTTAGACTAATTTTCCAACAAGTCCATAGCCATTAAATTCTTCTTCTAGGTCCAATAGCTTCTAATCTTTTCCAAGAGTTTAGATGCAATTTATAGTGCAACTAATTGTGACCATCAACTAGCTAACACAACATTAAGCTCAAGAGAAGAATAAACATACATTTAGTAGAAAACCAACATCACATAACCATAAATTCATCTAACATAATTAATCCAAGTAGCTACATCCATAGAAAGTGTTAAGAAAACTACTCCATAACTAAATAAAACATAATCATGAAAGTAAACATAATAACATCCATGAAGAACTACAAGGAAGATGAAAGAGTAAACCCAAGATGGCTAGAAGCTCTTGAATCCAAAGTCTCCAAGCTAGTCTCCTTGAGCACTCCAAGTAATCTCCAAGTTAGCTCCAATGGTCACCAAGAAGAAACTAAGAAAAGCTAGAAAATACTAACTATGGTGGAAAAAAAACCCAAAACTAGTTCTAGCAAGCCAAGATGAAGATGAAGAAAATGATGAAGATCCCTTCCCCTTGCTAGGTTCCAGATTCTTCTCCTCTTTTGGATGTCCCTTTCACTCACCAAACCCATTAGATAGAAATCCTTGGCCAATAGCAAGCTTGAGTTCAAATTTGAGGTAGGGGACCACTTTCCCGGGTGACTGGTGCCTAGGCGCCAGAAGGGGGTGCTTGGGCGCCGCGGCACCAGAGCTCTAGGGTGCCTGGCGCCTAGGCGCCAGAAGGGGGTGCTTGGGCGCCGCGTCACCAGAGCTCTAGGGTGCCTGGCGCCAGAAGGGGGTGCTTGGGCGCTGCGGCACCAGAGCTCTAGGGTGCCTGGCGCCTAGGCGCCAGAAGGGGGTGCTTGGGCGCCGCGGCACCAGAGCTCTAGGGTGCCTGTGCATTTTTCTTGGCAGAGGACTTTGTACTGTGGCGCCTAGGCCTCGCTCCTGGCGCCTAGGCGCCATAGTTATAATTTCCGTTGACTTTTAAGTTCCTTTTTTTCATTCCGCTTATCCCGGTACCATTCCAATGCTATGGTCCGCTTCTCCAACCTACAAAATGAAGGATCAAAGCATGAATTGGCCAAAAATATTGAGTGATAAGATAGAAAATTGTGGTCAAAGTTGACAAAAAGTCAACATGTTTGACCACAAAATTAACATTTATCAAACTCCCCCAAACTTAGAAGAATGCTAGTCCCTAGCATTTATTAACCTAAAAACATAAAGCAATCAAAATATAGAAGCTAACAACATATACTCAATATCATATCATAAAGTCATTCAAGGTATAAGCTCAATTCAAGAGAAATTAAGGTAAGTAATGAAAGAAGAACTTTGTCATTAACGGTAGGTAATCGCTCGCTAAGTATTTCACTCCCTAATCTATGGTTGCCTAGTGTATCTAAGGCTTATAATGCCACTTCATTCACAAATTTACAAAAGGACCCAAACTACCCACGAATTGTCCCTAAGGAATATGCATGCAAATTTAAGTCCAATGACATATATATAAGGTTGTACCGTGGCCAGGTTTGGTATGGACGGGAATCGGATGGAGGCCTTTTGAGGTGGGGCTAAAGAAGTAAGTCAAGCATAAACACCATGGGCAATCTTAATAATTAAACCTAAAGTCCCACATAAAGTATTTTGATTTAAAAATGCTTTTCTTGACTTCCAAGCAACAATTCAAGTAACCCCCATATGCACAATTTTGACAAAACACATGAGTGAACTCCTTTCAAATTAATAAAGTACTTCTACCTTTCCCTTTCTTTATTTATTCTTTTTGTTTTTTTTTTTAGTACGAGGGATTTTTCATGTTGACTCGTTTTGCCTTTTTATTAAGGGAAAGATAGGATTTTTTTTTCTTACAACTAGAAATTCACCCAATTTTTAAAATTCAAACAAATGTGCATGATTTATCCAAAGTATATTCAAACCATAGCTACATAAACTCAACAATAAGTTCATAACCCAACATTTTTCCCCCAAACTTATTTATTTCTCATTCACACAACTCACAAATTTTTACCCTTCCCAAGCCCATATATGCAATGCTCAACTTACTTTAAGGACAAGAGAGGATAAATAACAATGGATATGGCTCAATTATGTCGGTTAAACAACAAAAATGGCTTAAAGACTCAAATGGGTCCACTAAGGATCATAATGAAGGGTTAGCCATTTAGGTATGTAGTTAGCCCTAAGTTGTCATTTTCATCCTTTATTTGCATGCATCAATTCGGATATGATGGGGTCCAAAAGCAAATTAAGGAATCTACAAGTAAAACAAGCACCACTCCAATGAATGAATAATTTATAATGCAAGTGTGCCACACAAGGTCCAAAGACTTACCGGGTATGGTTTCTACCATTAATGACAAGTGAAAATCTTTCTTTACTTAACAAAATTTACAATCAAGTTGAACTTGTAAATGAATTCCTCTAATCATAATAAAGACCATGCATTGGGTCCCTAAATGCACACAACCTAATTGCAACTACATGTTTCTACATTCAACTCTAATGAATGCTAGGAATTAAAATGTGCAAATAACTAAGCTAAATGCCATGTAAGGGAAACAACAAAATCAACTAAGCAACTATCATGCAAAGAACTAGACAAGTACTCATCCATAAGCAATCTCCCTAACTTAAACCAAACATTGTCCTCAATGTTAAAATAAAGGAAAAGCTAAAGAGAGAGCATGAAGAATCGTACCCGGGGAGGCAGATGTTCCCGCCTCCAACTAATCCTCAGGCATGTCAGGTGTGCCGGATGACTCTCCGGCCGATGGATGAGAAGGAGGAATGGTGGATGTGTCCGGTGGGGCAGACTGCGAGAAGTGAGGGTAAAAAGGGGGAGGATGGTTTAGTGGGTGAGGGGTATACCACGGGTGGGCGGAAGGATGGAGGTGAGACGGAATTTGTGGGAAAGGTGGATAGTCAGGAGGAAGGTCGGGGTTTTGTTGTATGGCCCTCCACTTAACTTGGGCCGAAATCATCTCTGTACACCCGGCCAAAAGTGAATATCCCTCCCGAGCCTCAGTAGCAAAGGAGGTGAATCGCTCCTCCAAGTGATCAACAGGTGAAATCACTTCATCCCGAAACCCGCCAATAGCGAGATGGATCTTGTTGAGGGCGATGGCGAGGGCTTCGTTAGAAGCATGAGTAAGATCAATGAGTGGTTCCTCCTGTGGTGGTGCTTCTCCCTCCGGGCTTAACGGGTCATGGGCCTCTTCATCTTCTTCATGGTGCTCCTCGGCCTCTTCACCCCCCGCCAAATCATAACCATGTAGCTTGCTCAAGGAGATGTCCTTGGGTGTAGGAGCAAAGATGAGTGGGTCCTCCGGGTAATGAACTCCGGCCTCCGCCAAAAGCTCCATGATCAATTGTGGGAACGAGAGGTTACCTCTTTTTGTTCTTGCCGCCCTACTTATGTTTTGTGCTATGTGTGCTCCCACGTCAATTTGTTGGATGGTGGCAATCCAAAAGAGCACTTGACCCCGGTCCGGAGTCACATCAAATGGATGAGTGGATGGTATAAGCCTAGCGCTGATGAAGTAATGCCACACCTTCATCTCTGGCTTGAGGAAGGATAAGGCAAAATGGATCTTCCTCTCGGGGTCATCCTTGCTATGAGTCCAAGGCACAACCCGCCCACATATCCAAGTCGTCATCCAATCAAAGCTGCCATCCTTAGGAAGGTTTCCGATTTCGGGATTGATCTGAAGGTGGTTGTTGATGTCTCTTGGCGCAATGTGCACGGTCCTCCCTCGAACCTTTACCGTCTTGGCCGAATAGTGTTTGGGTTGGGCGGCGCTCAAGTTGGCGTAGAACTCCGCCACAAGCGTTCGAGAGACCATGGTGCGTGGAGTAGTGCACCATGTCCTCCAAGCTCTCCGCTCCACCACCGCTAAGATTCCGGCATTCTCTGGTGCTCCAAGATCAAATCCTCTCTCAATGGTGAATTTCTTTTTTACAAAGCCCTCAAATAGTTCCTCGGCCTTCTTGTTGACAAAGTGGGGGTACTCCATGGCCGGCTCTTGGGCATGCTCTTCCCGTGCCCTCTTGCCCTTTCCTTTGTCGGCAATCTTCCCTCTGAAAATTCTAGGCACCATTGTTCCTACACCAAGCAACAACATATATATATATAAATCTCATAACTAAAATGAAAGGCACATATAGTCAATCAAATACCTCCACCCTTCAAGATAAAAGTCTACATCACTACACACATCCGCAAGCAATCACTTTGGACAAATTATACACCTCAAGGCATGAATTTATTTAGGTAAAAAGGCTTATCATGAACTTGTTGCAAAATATGGCATACCAACTTCACAAAGCTACCGGCACTAACAAATATGCATCTAATAAAATATGGGGGCTTAAACCATTATCTATGCACTACCTAGATGCAACTTGAACTAATATGTTTAGCCAATTAAGCTCACATGTGAAGAGGTAAGTCCATGAACATGACAAAACAAGTCATGATGGCATAGCAAAAGTTCCATGATTTTTCATCAACTAAACAAGCATCCGGGTACAAATGGAAGGTTCAATCATATACTATGCAACACCTAGATGCAATAGAAGCAAAGAACTAATGCCAAGAACACTCACATAAAATCAAGAACATGAATATGGGTGATTTGAGCTACATTGAAGAGAGAATGATGTAAATCACTTACTTGATCCTTGTTTGTGCAGAAATTAACAAGAAAATTGAGCCGTGGAGTGCACGGAAAGGTTAGGGTTAGAAGGTGGAAAGGTTTAGAGGAAGGGGTGTTTTGTGTGTGCAGGTGAATTGGGGAAGAAGGGGCTTAAAAAACGACGTCGAGCGTCTAGCGCCTAGGCGCCGGAAGAGGCTGCTCTGGCGCTGCGGCGCCCAGAAAAGTTTGGGCACTGTGTGTTTTTTCGCATCCTAGCGCCGAGCGGCGCCCACACTCGCTTAAAAATTCTCTTTTTTGCCCTCCAATTTTCAAAGTT
This sequence comes from Aquilaria yunnanensis, assembly GCA_039654915.1. NCBI lineage: Eukaryota > Viridiplantae > Streptophyta > Magnoliopsida > Malvales > Thymelaeaceae > Aquilaria > Aquilaria yunnanensis. The sequence continues at coordinate 53,587,160 of CM077600.1, forward strand.
TTGTTAAATCTTACCCTCAAGTTTACCTTTTACCAAAATTTGTACATGAAAAATTTTCAAAGTCTTGATTCTTTCACTCTTTTTTCCACCTACAAAAATCATAAAATTGCTTCCCATTATTCAAGATAAAAATGCAACAACTCTTAAATTAACAAAAAATTATCTAAATGCAATGAAATATCGGGGTGTCTCCCGAAAATCGCTAAATTTAACGTCTTTAGCTAGACAACTTTCCTTTTGTGGTGAATCAAGTGGTTGGATCCGCCAAGTGAAGCTTGTCGGAAATTTGAAGCTCCTCTCCATAATAGTGCTTCAATCTTTACCCGTTCACTTGAAATGTTCTTCCATCATCCGTCCTCAACTCAATAGCTCCATAAAGTGAGACCTTCTCCACCATAAATGGGCCCGACCATCTTGATTTCAATTTGCCCGGAAATAATTTAAGCCTTGAATTGAATAAGAGCACATTTTGACCCGGAACAAATTCTCTCCTCATAATAAGCTTGTCATGCCACATCTTTGTCTTCTTCTTGTACAACTTGGCACTCTCATAAGCTTCCTGACGAAACTCATCAAGCTTATTCAATTGGAGAAGTCATTTTTCACCGGCTTTCTTCAAATCAAAGTTGAGCTTCTTGATTGCCCAATATGCACGATGTTCAAGCTCCACCGGTAAGTGACAAGCCTTTCCAAACACAAGCCTATAAGGAGACATTCCAATCGGTGTCTTGTAGGCGGTTCGATAAGCCCAAAGAGCATCATCCAACTTCTTTGCCCAATCATTTCTTGTTCCATTGACCATCTTCTCAAGAGTTTGCTTGACTTCTTGGTTGGAAACCTCCGCTTGGCCATTTGATTGTGGGTGGTAAGGAAGAGCCATCTTGTGCCTTATACTATACTTAGCCATCAATTGTGCAAAGATCTTGTTGCAAAAATGAGACCCTCCATCACTCACTATGGCTCTTGGAGTACCAAAGTGGGAGAATATGTTCTTTTGGAGAAATTTGACCACTAACTTGGCATCATTTGTAGGTGTGGCAATGACTTCAACCCACTTAGCGACATAATCTACCGCCAATAATATGTAGGAGCAACCAAAAGAAGGTGGGAACGGTCCCATAAAGTCGATACCCTACACATCAAATATCTCAACCTCCAAAATATTATTAAGTGTCAACTCATGTCTTCTAGAGATATTTCCCACTCTTTGACAATTATCACAAGTCTTCACAAAAGCATAGCAATCCTTGAAAATAGAAGGCCAATAGAAACCCGATTGGAGTACCTTAGCGGCGGTTCTTGTTGGTCCAAAATGCCCACCATAAGGAGATGAATGGCAATGGCGGATAATATTCGATACGTCCTCCTTAGGAACACACCTCCTAATGACTTGATCGGCACATCTCTTGAATAGCAAGGGCTTATCCCATAAATAGTATTTCACATCCACTAAGAACTTCTTTTGTTGGGAACTCAACTCCGGAGGTAATACTCCACATACCAAATAATTCACATAATCGGCAAACCAAGGAGTGCTTACTTTTACCTCTAGAAGATGTTCATCCGGGAATGACTCCTTGATGGGCAATGAATGTTGCTCATTCTCCAACTCAAGTCTTGAAAGGTGATCCGCTACTACATTCTCGCTTCCTTTCTTGTCTCTAATCTCAACATCAAACTCTTGTAGAAGCAAAATCCACCGGATCAACCTTGGTTTAGTGTCCTTCTTGGTGAAGAGATACTGAATAGCCGCATGGTCGGTGAACACTACAATTTTTGTGCCAAGGATGTATTGCCGGAATTTATCAAGAGAAAACACCACCGCCAACATCTCTTTTTCCGTGGTGGTATAGTTTTGTTGTGCCGAGTCCAAGGTCTTGCTTGCATAGTAGATGGCCCGAAAAATCTTCTTTCTTCTTTGGCCAAGCACCACTCCCACCACAAAGTCACTTACATCACACATAATCTCGAATGGTTGACTCCAATCCGGTGAGACAACAATGGGTGCTTCCACAAGCTTCTTTTTAATCAACTCAAATGCCTCCAAGTAACAATTATCAAACTCAAACTCGGCATCCTTCTGCAATAATGAACAAAGAGGTTTCACAATCTTGGAGAAATCCTTAATGAATCTTCTATAAAAACCCGCATGTCCAAGGAAGCTTCTCACTCCATTCACATTCTTTGGTGGAGGCAATTTTTCTATGGCCACAATTTTTGCTTTGTCTACCTCAATACCCTTGGAAGAAATTTTGTGTCCAAGAATTATGCCGGATTTTACCATAAAATGGCATTTCTCCCAATTAAGAGCAAGGTTGGTATCTTCACATCTCTTTAATACCTTTACTAAATTTCCCAAACAATCATCAAAGGAAGAGCAAAAAACCGAGAAGTCATCCATGAATACCTCCATAATCTTCTCTACCATATCGGCAAAGATGACCATCATGCACCTTTGAAATGTGGCCGGTGCATTGCACAACCCAAATGGCATCTTTCTAAATGCATAAGTGCCATAAGGACAAGTGAAGGATGTCTTTTCTTGGTCCTCCGGTGCAATGGCTATTTGGTTATCCATCAAGAAAACAATAGAATTCATGACCGGCCAACCTATCCAACATTTGATCAATGAAAGGTAAAGGGAAATGGTCCTTTCTTGTGGCCTTGTTGAGCTTCCGGTAGTCCATACACACTCTCCAACCGGTGACGGTTCTAGTGGCAATGATATCCAAGTTTTGGTCCGTCACTATGGTTATCCCTCCTTTCTTAGGCACTACTTGAACGGGGCTAACCCATTGGCTATCGGAGATGGGATAAATTATACCGGCATTCAAGAGTTTCAAAATCTCCGCCCTCACTACTTCTTTCATGGCAGGATTTAACCTTCTTTGGTGTTCAATCGAGGGTGTGTATGTGTCCTTCATTCTAATCTTATGCATGCAAATGGAAGGGCTAATACCCTTGATATCACTTATAGACCATGCAAGTGCATCTTTGTGCTCCCTTAGTACCCTTAACAACTTTTCTTCCTCCAACAAAGTTAAGCATGAAGAGATAATCACCAGATAAGAATTACTAGGACCCAAGAACACATATTTCAAATCACTAGGCAACACTTTCAAATCCAACTTTGGTGCACTTTTCTCATTCACATCAAGCATACATAAATTCTCACATGTATTCACCAAAGTCCTATCATCCACTAATGCATTCAAAGCAATAGACATATCATCAACATCATTCCCAATAGCATCATCATAACTTAACAAAGTCATCAAGAATGAATCATCATATAGAATTTCTTTCTTCACTTCACCAATACAAGTATCCACCACATCAAGGAGGAAACAAGCACTAACCTCATCCGGAGCTTTAATAGCTTGAGAGATATTGAAGTCCATGCTCTCTTCATTAACCCTCAATGTTAGCTTGCCTTGCTCAACATCAATCAATGCCTTGCCGGTAGCCAAGAAAGGTCTTTCAAGGATTAAAGGAATGTCCCGGTCCTCCTTCATATCAAGTACCACAAAATCCACCGGAAATACAAATTTTCCAACCTTTACAAGCACATCCTCCACCACTCCTCTTGGATATGTCAATGATCGATCGGCAAGTTGAAGACATATGGTGGATGGCTTAACTTCACCCAACTCCAATTTCCTAAAAAATAACAATGGCATAAGATTAATGCTTGCACCAAGATCACACAATGCCATATTATGAGAAGATGGGCCAATAGAACAAGGTACTATGAAACTTCCCGGGTCTTTGAGCTTTTGAGGAAGTTTCCTTTGTAGTACCGCACTACACTCTTCACTAAGCTTGACGGTCTCATAATCTTCAAATTTTCTCTTTTTTGCAATGATGTCCTTCAAGAATTTGGCATAGTTGGGCATTTGAATTAAAGCTTCCAAGAGAGGAATATTTATGTTAAGCTTCTTAAATTTCTCCAAGAATTTTTCAAATTGTTCTTCAAGCTTCTTCTTTTGAAATCTTTGTGGGAAAGGCAAAGGTGGGTTGGGTGGGGCTTGTTGAACCTTAGATGGTAGCTCTTGAGGCAACTTCACCACTTGTTCCTTTTCCAATTGCTCTTCATTTTCAACCATATGAGTGACTTGAGAAGGTCTATTCTTGTAAGGATCTTCAAGTTGCTTACCTCCTCTAAGTTTGATGGCTTGACAATGTTCTCTTGGATTTATCTCGGTGTCACTAGGAAATTTCCCCTTTTGAGATGTCTTCACCGCCAAAGCCAATTGCCCAATTTGATTCTCCATGTTCTTGATGCTTGCATTCACATTTGCCTCCATACTAGCTAAGTTAGCACTCAAGCTAGCCGTCTTGGCTTCATTCTTCTCCATTTTATCTCTTGTCTCCTTCATGAATTGCAACATAATTTCTTCCATAGAGGGCTTCTTCTCCATTGAGACTTGGTTGAAATCGGGAGGTGGTGGTGGTTGTTGCACATTCCTTGTGTTACCATAAGAGAAATTTTCATGGTTCCTCCAACTTGGGTTATATTGATTTCCCATTTGGTTGCCTCTAAACCCAAAATTCCGGTTGCCCATGAAATTCGCTTCTTCAAGCTCCATATCCATATGTCCACCATATGTGTTAGAGGTAGAGGCGGCGGCTTGCTCAATAGTTGGCTCATTTTTATTGGTCAACTTTGACACTTGATTCATGAGAGAAGCCATTTGTGCCGACAAGGCGGTCAATTGATCAACTTCAAGTACCCCTCTTCGTGGTTGAGCTCTTTCTCCCGGCCATTGCTCTCCATTTAGTGCCAATTGCTCTAGAATTTGGAAAGCATCATCGGCCGTCTTTGACATCAAGGATCCTCCGGCCGAAGCATCAATCATAAATCTTGAAGTTGGTACTAAGCCTTCATAGAAAAGTTGGATTTGTTGCCAATCCAAGAATTCATGTTGTGGGAACTTCCTAAGCAACTCTTTGAACCTCTCCCAAGCCTCCGAAATAGACTCCATCTCATGTTGCTTGAATGTCACAATTGAAGTTCTCAAGTGGGCGGCTTTGGATGGAGGAAAAAACTTGCTCAAGAATTTTTCGGCCATTTCATTCCATGTAGCAATGCTCCTCGGTTGAAGTAATTGATACCACCTTTTAGCTTTGTCCCGGAGTGAGAAAGAAACAATTGGAGTCTAATAGCATCGGTGGAGACTCCATTAGCCTTGAATGTGTCACAAGCTTCCAAGAAATCCGCTATGTGAGTGTTGGGATCCTCCAAAGCCAAGCCTCCAAATGGGTTTTGTTGGATGAGAGAAATCAAGGATGGCTTCAACTTAAAGTTGTTGGCTTGAACCGGTGGCCTCACAATACCCGAATAATTCTCCGTCACCAAGGGTCGGATGTACTCCCTAATAGGCCTTTGTGGATTTCTTGGATAGACCCATCTTGATGATCCATCCCTCCATTTCCTCCATTGCCACCATTATACCAATTACCATTAAGATTATCACCTCCACCTTCCATGGATGAAGGGGTGGAGCTTGATTCTCCCAAGTGTGATATTGCTCTAAGCTCTCTAAGATGTCTTTCAATCTCCGGAATGAATGGCAACAAAGTAGAGTGTTGGGAACGTGTCATACACCAATGGTACCTATCAAAGAAATATCCAAACACAAAGGCAACAAATAAGGAAAGAAATAAAGGTTTAGTCTAGAGTCAATCTTTTAGCAATGATATTGAACAAATCAATACAATCAATCCCCGGCAACGGCGCCAAAAACTTGTTGTGAAATTTTGAAACCACTATTCCACAAGTGCACGGTAGACGTGTAGATGGGGTGAGTGGGTATCGTTCCCACGAAGATTGATTAAATTGATTGCCAAGTGCCACTACTCAAAGTAAACTTTAGCTAAACAACCAAAGTTGGATGAAAATGTAGGCAACTTAAACAAGTGACTAATCTTAGCTAAATGGAATACTATTAACCTAGAATGCAAGTATGCAATGTAAAAATTGTAGTTTTTATCAAATCATGAAAGAACACTTCCTATGGGTTCACTACTTGTCTTGATTTGTTGGTGAACTTAGGTGAGTGGGTTAATTTCCAATGTATGTTGATAAAGTTATTCAACTAAATTCTTACTTTTCCAAGTGAAAGAATTAATCTCTCTAATCTAAACTTAATAAGGATTTTCACCCGATTACAAGTTTAGAAAGAGGCATTAAAGCTCAATTTACCTTTACCTAATGACTTAGACTAATTTTCCAACAAGTCCATAGCCATTAAATTCTTCTTCTAGGTCCAATAGTTTCTAATCTATTCCAAGAGTTTAGATGCAATTTATAGTGCAACTAATTGTGGCCATCAACTAGCTAACACAACATTAAGCTCAAGAGAAGAATAAACATACATTTAGTAGAAAACCAACATCACATAACCATAAATTCATCTAACATAATTAATCCAAGTAGCTACATCCATAGTAAGTGCTAAGAAAACTACTCCATAACTAAATAAAACATAATCATGAAAGTAAACATAATAACATCCATGAAGAACTACAAGAAAGATGAAAGAGTAAACCCAAGATGGCTAGAAGCTCTTGAATTCAAAGTCTCCAAGTTAGTCTCCTTAAGCACTCCAAGCAATCTCCAAGTTAGCTCCAATGGTCATCAAGAAGAAACTAAGAAAAGCTAGAAAATACTAACTATGGTGGAAAAAAAACCAAAACTAGTTCTAGCAAGCCAAGATGAAGATGAAGAAAATGATGAAGTTCCCCTCCCCCTTGCTAGGTTCCAGATTCTTTTCCTCTTTTGGATGTCCCTTTCACTCACCAAACCCATTGGATAGAAATTCTTGGCCAATAGCAAGCTTGAGTTCAAATTTGAGGTTGGGGACCACTTTCCCGGGTGACTGGCGTCAGAAGGGGGTGCCTGGGCACCGCAGCGCCAGAGCTTTAGGGTGTCTGGCGCTTAGGAGCCAGAAGGGCGTGGCTGGGCGCCTAGGCGCCAAAGTGCATTTTTTTTGGCAGAGGACTTTGTACTGTGGCGCCTAGGCCTTGCTCCTGGCGCCTAGGCGCGACAGTTATAATTTCCGTTGACTTTTGCGTTCCCGTTTTTCGTTCCGCTTGTCCCGGTGTCTTTCCAATGCTATGGTCCGCTTCTCCAACCTACAAAATGAAGGATCAAAGCAAGAATTGGCTAAAAATATTGAGTGATAAGGTAGAAAATTGTGGTCAAAATTGACAAAAAGTCAACATATTTGACCACAAAATTAACATTTATCATTTACTCCACTTTTACTTAGGTCATTTGTGTTTTATACATATTTTTTTCAATTTTTTTTTCAAAAAAGAAAATATTCCCCAGTTCTAAGGTTTAAGACTTTGTTCATTTTTTCCTTAAGAGGTTAGTTTACTAAAGACCTAATGCTTAATATGAATCAATAATAAACACAATTATTATTCCTTTTAAATAAAAGTAATTTAGTGCTCAAATTATTTATATAAAATTTTATCAATAAGTAGAGAATGCGATAATAGAATGAACAAATCAAAGTACTAGATACGTGGAATTACGAAATGCATCTACACTTGACAAGCTCATATCACCAACTCTAGTGGGAAAAATTGAATTACTCATTTCTTTGCCAACTTGTTCATATCAACATTCTTCTCTTCAAATAAGGGATACAAAGCTACCCAAACCACACTTGCATCAATTAATCACTATTCACAAAAATATGTGACATACATAATTTGGTAAATCATATATTACCACTATCACCACAAAAAACACAAGGCCTTCTTTTTGTATGCTTTTTCACTTCCAATAAATTTACCTGGTACTTAAATATGAAATTTGTAATTTCATTTTCTCATTGACTTGAAGGGATCCATCTAGCTAAAATTTGTGATCTCATGTGTTTGAGGTTCCTTATTTATAGTTGTAGAGATTACGTTTTGTTAGAAAACATAATTTTGATGAAATTTAAAAAAAATTTAACTGATTAATATTTTTAATATATATGATTAAATCAAATTATCACACTTAAAATAACATTTGAATGTACAAAGAGCTAGTATAGAGAATTTTTTTGATTTCTAATTTAAATCAAACAATTTATGAGTTAAAAAGGGTTGTTTGTTTAGGGGCTGTTGGCCTTTTGGGAAGATGATATGAACAAACAATCATTCTGTTAGAAAAATAAATGATATCTAAGTAAAATTAGATCGAGTAAAAAGATAAATTCTTTTGCTTTTGAATAGATAGATCAAAATTAGATTTCCTAAAAAAAATTAAACATAAATCATTAGATATTTTAAAAATTTCTTTAAATTATCATATAATTTTTTTGAACTTAATTTAATTATGTAAATAACTTAATTAATTAAATTTGGTTAGCAATTTACTAAATTTTTTAATGCATAAGATAGGTGAGAGTGAGGTATGGTGAAACCTACAGTTCGGTCTTTACTGTTTTAAATACCTACATTTGCCTCCTGCCAAGTTAACACTGTTATTCACCGTTACTACAAAAATGAAAAAACACTTGATTTTCCCCTCCTAATATACTTTCTTAGAAACTTTGCCCCCCTAATTATTAAAACCCATTCAAAACAAACCAATTAATTTGGAAAAAAAATCAAGCAACAAAAGCAATTAATTTAGATGATTTTCAAATCTGGTGAACATGATAGTTGAACTTGTCGAATTTGGTGAACAAGAGAACAACCAACAATTTTGAATTATATCACCGCCAATGATTTCGAATTTGGACCTCTCACCTTTGTCGTCAATGACGCTTTAGAAGAGACGAAGAAAAGCGACGAGATTCCCAGGTAATCTCTTACCCCTAGTTCCATTTTCCATTCAATTTTATGGCATGATTTATATTTAGCTTTCCATTCAATTCTTTTGCCTCATCATTCACTCACAAAGTGGCTACCTATAACTTTGATCGTCCGCCTTTCACCAGTGAGCCATTCCGATTGTTGGCTACCCACAATCGTGGCTATTTAGGTTCATTAGCTTAATCAGGCTCAAATGAAATCGTGTGGCAATGAAAAAGCATTGGCAACAAATGGCAACGAGATAGCAAAACCGCATCTATGAGAGCGATTAGCTCGATTAGCCCATCACTGAGCCACGATTCACCGAGCAGATTAACCCATCTTCAGGCCACGATGCATTGCCGATTAACTGTCTTCTCCACTAAGCCATAATTCACCACCGAGCTACCCCTGTTGAATCGGTGTTCCTAATGCCCAACTTTCTCACATCTGCCATTTTTGTTTTAATTTTGTTCTTCTTTGTATTCTTGTTTTTCTTTAAATGCAGAAGAAGTTGGGGGTAAAGTTTCTATGGATGAATGTTGGGAGGGCCAAGTTGGGCATTTTTTCTTTTCAATAGTAATGGTCATTAATGGAGTTAAGTTTTAAGGAGAGTAACTATGGGTTCTTGAAACAACGAGAATACAATTGTAGGTTTCACCAAACATGGGGGGGGGGGGGGTTGTAATTTTTTCAAACTTAAAGGATGAAATCATATTGAGTTAAATTTTAAGGACTAACTCATTTTAATTAGCAAAGTTGAGAGATCAATGGTGCATTTTTTGCCTTAATTTTTCAATAGTTTGGTACTGACACATAAACTAATTATTATATTATAGACACATGTCTAATTAGATATACTAATCTATCCCTAATTCCTTTATATATAGCCCACAACTCAGTAAAAAAATTTACTAATTTACCCTTGGACAAAACTCACCCTCACCCTTTGAAAACCTATCTCACTACTATTGTAACTTCTGCCACCGCCTCCTTTAATGAACTGTCACCGCCTCCAAATTTCATTGTTATCGTTCGTCTCCAAAATCTGGCAACCGCTCACCTCCGAATCTCATCGTTGCTTGTCACCCCTTGCATTTGGATCGTTGCTTAGCTTCTCGATCCAACTTTCTTGATAGTCCATGTTCGTTGTGCCCATCCAAATCGTGCCCTCATTGCTGACCTACAGATCTGTCGCCTATGACTCCAAATTACACAGAAAAAAAAACTAGAAAAGTGTCAAAAAGGAGATGCAGAAATGTCTAAAATAATAGGATAAAGTGTCAAAAGAAGTAAGTGAAAGTGTATGATTATATATATATATATATTGTTTTTGTTTGACAATATGTAAACTATAAAGTGTATAACACAATATGTAAACATTTTATTTCCTTCAAGCAATATGTAAAGTTTAAAAGTGTCTAAAGTAATAAGTTAAAACGTTTGTATTAATATGTAAAAATGTCTGACGTGAAAAGTGAAAGTGTATAGAGTAATATCTAATTATTTACTATCTAAAAATGTCTAACATGAAATGTGAAAGTGTATAGAGTAATATTTAATTGTTTACTATCTTCAAAAATAATAAAAATGCTCAAAGCAATAGATTAAAATGTATAAATAAAAATAAAAAAGTGTCTGAACAAATATGTTAAATTGTCTTGACCAAATACACACAATGTTTTTCTTCACAAAACAATGTCTCAAAATAATAAGTAAAAAAAGTGTCTAAATAATATCTAAAAAGTGTCTAAATCAACATATAAAAGTGTCTAAGATAAACTATCTCCAATTGTGGATGAGAGCCACGTGTCGACTGCCTTCCGTCTCATCTCATCTCTTGTCGCCTCCCATCATCTCCCGTTGCCTCCTATCGTGCAACATCGCCGATTGCAGCCTCATATCCGATTGTTGCCTCCAATTGACTTGGATCTCCGCTCAGGCGCTGGAATCGCCGACTGACATTGTTGTTGGGGCTCTGGCTTGGAGAATTGCTGATGACTCCGATCGATGCCATGGAAGGGGCTCTGCTTAACGTCGCACGAGTTTGCGTTAGAGGAGAGACTCCGATCTCCACACCGACGCGGCGTAGTCGATGGAGGAATCCATTGGCGTGAACACCATACAAGGACTGGCCCAGGCAGCCAACTTAGAGGAACGCGGCGAAACCACAGTGGAGAGCTCGCTGACGCTAACATGAGAGAAGACGGCACAATAAGAGCAGCATGAGATAGATGAACATAATTTAGGGCAAGAGGTAAACCCATAAAATTACCTCCTATGTCAAATTAAACACATGTTCACTATATCCACTATACAATTATCTTATGTTTACACGTGGAATTAAAGACTTATGAATCGGACATATTGTCTTATTTAACCAAAAAAAATAAAAGATAAAGTGTCTCACACAACAGTAATGAGCATGATATCAAAAAATTTATAAAATATTTTATGTAACTTTTACAGCAAAAGGGCGTCTTTTTTTTTTTTTTCCTTATAAAAAATGCTTGTTTCACAGCTCCTGAAAAATAAGCATTTTCAAAACATTTCAGTGGAAGTTGTAATTGTGAACCTTGTGATTTAAAAGAATTCTAAATTTCTCTTCAATTCAAGCCAAACAAGTTATGTGCTTCAACTTTCTAAGATGGAACGCAATTTAAGCAGCTTAAATCATTTAGAGCGCCTTGATCTAGTGGTTAGCACGTGAGTGGCACCAATCGAGGTTCGGAATTTGAATCTCACCCTTGTCACTTTTTCATTAAATACTGTATATGCTAGTTTGATGACTCTCTGGATTTAAAAAATGCAGATATCCTCTTTTTTTCTATGTTTCAACCCTATAATGTTTGAATAAATGTTTCTAAGTAACAAAAAATAAAAGGGCTAAGTCAACCTGTAGGATGGCGTCAACAGTAGGCATACACCGTCTAAAAAGCAAGGGTAAATCTGTGAGTTTCAAAAATTTTGTGAAGAAAGTTTAATGATGACATAAATTTAAGGAAAGAACTGCTGTTAACCTTTTTTTTTTCCTCCCAATTTTAAAGGTTTTTCAAAAGCCAACGGGACAAACCCTCATCTATAGTCATCTGAAGAGGAAATCCATGCCGGTTGCCCTTGGGGAACTAAAAAGAAAATAAATAAATAAATAAATAAATTAATAAATTAATAAAGGGGTTTGATTTTAGTTGAAAGTGATAGGGGTGAGTATGGTTTGAGTTGGTTTGGTTTGATGGTGGAACCAAACCAATTTGAAATACCTTCAATTCTAAAATTTTTCTATTCAACCCTAGAACAAAAAACAGAATAGAACCAAAACATGGTTCTGGGTTTTTTAGTTCTAGTTCTCGAGTTTTTTAATTTATTTCATATACCTATAATAATACCAAAATTCAATAAAATTGCATCCATTACTAATTTTTGAAATATTTAACATAATATACAATTAAATGAGCATTTAAATACACGTACTTAGGCACATTTAAAATAGTTTAACATGAGGTTACCAAAATAGTTCAAAAGAGTTGCTTGTAGAGTATCTTTTATATCAACCAATTTACTTCACTTTAGTAATTCCAACATTTGTACAACATTCAATATGAAAAGTTGAGCTTTTAAGACTATATTCTTTGGTGTCAAAACTTGAAATATGTTTATGTCGTGAATTTCTATTTTTACATGGCTCATAAGTTAAAAAAAATAAAAGAATTGTATCATAGAGAGTAGTCTGAGTAGAGAAATCGAAAGCAAAATAATCCAGGAATAGTTGGTCTAGGAAGTAAAATGATTTGAGTGAATATGAAAAAATTTTGTGAATGATCCTATAACTTTCATACTATTTCAATTTGGGACGTTAAATTAAGAGTTTAATATAAAAACACAAGATGAACATCATAATTCTTCAAAGAAATATATATATATATATATATGGATGTATTAATAATACTATAATTTTTATTATATAATTATATATATACCTTGTATTTGGTTCTACCTCTGATTGGTTTTATATGGAATCATAACCAATAAAAAGACCACTGGTTCTCCTATAAGTAAAATCAGCCCGTGAGTAATGGTCCATTTTTACCAAATTCACCTCAACTCAATAAAAATTGTTCAGGTTTACTCAATCCACACTTACCCCAACAAAAGTGAGATGATGAGAAGAAAAGAATAGGCCGTATATAACATGGAAACTCGAAAAAAGTACCCTCCTTAAGTTAAAAAAATCATCCAACTCGTTTTACTTTATCCCTGCAAGTGCCTGGACCGTATTCGCAACACTTTTGACTTCAGTGAATTGGAGATGATTAAGAACTGCTCCTTGGATCCTTTTATTTCCAGGCAATGGAAAAGGTTTCCATTGTCTTCAACATTTGTACGAAAAAAAAACCTGACCTTATTGATTTGATGCCGCTGCCTTTAACATATTACATAGAGTAAATTAAATTTACAAAAAAAATGATAAAATTAAATTTTAGTCACATTGAAAACCACAATGCCTTGGGGAGGTACTGCTAAAAAGCCTTGTAACTGGCTACTTTATTTATCTTAAAAAGAACTAAAAACTGTACAACATTTTCATATTTATTAAATTATTGTATTATATTACTATTCAAACTATAATTTCAACATTAATTTTTTCACCTTTCTCGAGTTACACGTAAAAAGGGTAAAAATAAAAATAACTCATTTTTTTAATTTTCATGTCAAAACTAAAGGGCTGCTCATTTTAGTTTAAATCACCTCTGTTAATGTATAATTTATACAAACATTCAAACAAATTCCAAAAATCCCTTGAAGTTGCCGATATTTATATTGACAACTAGCATCACTCCAACGTATTAGGGGTGAGCATGGGTTGGGTAAACCTGAAACTGAAATCGAACCACCCCCATTGGGTTGGGTTGGGTTGGGTAAAAATTGATCATGGTTCTCGGGTTGGTTCCACATATAGGAAAACCAATAGTTTTTGGGTTGGTTCTGGTTCCATATGGAACTAACACGAGGTGGAACTGAACCATATATATATATATAAAATAAAAATTATAGTTTTACTAATATATCTATACAAACACACATTTCTTTGAAGTATTATGATGGTTATTTTGTTTTTTTATATTAAACTCTTAAACTGATGTTCCAAATTGAAATAGTATGGAAGTTGTGGGATTATTTACGAAATTTCTCCATATTCACTTAAATCACTTTGCTTCATAGACCTACCACTCCTAAGTCATTTTGCTTTCGATATTTTATTCCAGACTACTCTTTACGACACAATTATGATATTTTTTTCATTTGAGTCATGCAAAATTAAAAATTTATGACATCGACATATTTTAGATACTGAAGAAGATGGTCTTAAAGGCTCAGTTTTCTATATTGAAAGTCATACCAATATTGGAATTACCGGAATGAAGTAAACTAGTTGAGATAAAAGATACCCTACAAGCAACTCTTTTGAACCATTTTTGTAAGGGTAAAATCCACCGGGAGTCACCTAGCTTATTTTTTTGTCCTAAACGGGTACCTTACCTTCAAATTGTCCTACCGAGGTACCTTACCTCTTATCGCGTGTCCTGTTTAACTACTTTCCGTTAATTTTAAAGTTATATTTAACGGAAATTGCTTATGTGGCATAAAAAAAATTAAAATAAATAATAAAATAACACTTATGGTCCTTTAACTTATTTCTAGCAACAATTATAAACCCTAACATTTAAAATCTAACACATCCCCTTCCTAAACCAAATGCACGTACGCACACCGCCGCGAGCCGCCTCCATCCTCCCTCCTCCCCTCTCCGCCTCCATTTCCTTCCTCTCCGCCACCCTCCTCTCCTCTCCTCCGTCTCTCCCTCCGCCACAATCTCTTGCTTCCTCTCATCTCCTCTCCTCTCCGTCTCACTTTTTCCTCTCCTCTCCTCCGTCTCTCCCTCCGCTTTGTCGCGCCACCAGCCTTAGGCTTCGGCTTTGGAACGGCGGCTTCTGTCTTCTTCGGCTTGGGCTTCGCGACTGATTTAGCCTTTGGCCTCCCCTCGGCCGTCTTGTTAGATGCCGGAGCCGAGGAGGAGGGAGTCTTGAAGGACGCCTTGACTTTGACGAGCTGTCCAGAAGCGACCAACTTCTTCAGGCGAACGAGCAGCAATTTCCTGAAATTCGACGGTAACTGCTTGTGCTTCTTTTCGATAAACTTGGCTATCGCATACTGGCTCGATCCAGTCCTCTCCTTGAGCATCGCTATCGCTTCCGTTATCATCTGCAACAAAGAGAGCGAAACAATCAAAACCAGATTTAATTAGAAAAGGAATTCGAGACGACAATCATAAGATCCCAACACATAGACAGGGTATATACCGATAGAAAAGGAGGATGGGCAGGCGATGACTTGGGCTTCTTCACGGCGGCAGGTTTCTTGGCGATTTTCTTCGCCGCCGTCTCGGGTGCTGCAGTAACGGCTGAGGCCATCCAATTAACTCAGCGAATCGGAAATAACAAGTCGGTGAGTTGGGAAGACTATGGATTTTAACGCACTAGGGCGGAGATCTGGAAGAATATTGCTCGTCAAGAAAATTGCGGTGGAGTTTATATTGCGGAAATTGAGGCGGAGGGAGAGATGGAGGAGAGGAGAGGAAAAAGTGAGACGGAGAGGAGAGGAGATGAGAGGAAGCAAGAGATTGTGGCGGAGGGAGAGACGGAGGAGAGGAGAGGAGGGTGGCGGAGAGGAAGGAAATGGAGGCGGAGAGGGGAGGAGGGAGGATGGAGGCGGCTCGCGGCGGTGTGCGTGCGTGCATTTGGTTTAGGAAGGGGATGTGTTAGATTTTAAATGTTAGGGTTTATAATTGTTGCTAGAAATAAGTTAAAGGACCATAAGTGTTATTTTATTATTTATTTTAATTTTTTTTATGCCACATAAGCAATTTCCGTTAAATATAACTTTAAAATTAACGGAAAGTAGTTAAACAGGACACGCGATAAGAGGTAAGGTACCTCGGTAGGACAATTTGAAGGTAAGGTACCCGTTTAGGACAAAAAAATAAGCTAGGTGACCTCCGGTGGATTTTACCCATTTTTGTAAGAACAACATTTTAAACTTTTTTGAATGTATCTAAGTACGTATATTTAAATATTAATTTAATTGTATATTATGTTGAATATGTCATAAAACTGATTATGGATGTAGATTTATTGAATTTTAGTGTTGTTATAGGTATATGGTATAAACCGAAAAACCCGAGAACCAGAACCGAGAAACCCAGAACCATGGTTCTGGTTCTATTCGGTTCTCGGTTCTGGGTTGGGTAGAAAAATTTTGGAACCGAGGCCATTTTGAGTTGGTTTGGTTCCACTATAAAACCGAACTAACCCGACCCATGCTCACCCCTACCACGTATACCCTTTTCACTTTGTTCTTGGGCTATCGTCGCAATCATTCCCATCATATTCACCCATAGTATTAAATACCGCGGTATATCGCGATATATTGTGAGGTATATAGTTTACTGCGGGTATGCGGTATGCTGTACAAATTTTTTCACATTTTCTCATTTTACCGCATGGTATACTGCAGTATTTTGTGATATACCACATACAACTTGTTTTTTTTTTGTGGTATACCGCAAATACTGCGTGGTACATATCGCGGTATTTTATTTTTTGCGGCTATTTTTTTATTTTACATAAATAATTTCATAAATATATAACAAATTAAAATATAAATAATACACATATCATAAAATAAACATTTACTTTTATTTTATTTTTACTTTTCTTAATTAATATAACAATTTAATGGATGTGGTAGCAACTTGAAGATCTCTATGGTGTTGAATAATATCTCTCAATTGGATTTCTAGTGCATGCTATCGCAACTGAATATCTTATCACATATATTTTATTTGTATTTGACAAATTATGATGAGAAAAATTAGAATACATATAAAATGCGTAAAAATAAATTATTAAACAAATTATGTTATCTAAAAATAATATTCTAACATTAATTTTTTACAGTAACAGTAACAGTATGCAGCACGGTATACCATATTATATACTTTAAAATTTTAGGTATATTATACTTAGCGTTAACGGTATTTAACACTTTGTATTCACCTAATACCGAGAGTTCCGCCCCTGCTACAATTGCCATCTTTAAAGTCAGGAACCTATTCTCTCTCCATCTGTACCTCTCCCTGCTCGTTGATTCCCTCAATGCCGCATGAGAAGAAAAGATGGTCACCAACAAGCGATCTAGGTCCGTCTTCCTCCGCTTTGTTTGGGTCCGACCGCCCCTTCTTCACTTCCTGAGTCCGTCTTCCTCAATTGTGTCGGGGTCTAGCCATCGGCTTTCCACTTGGGTCCATCTTCCTCGTTTCTATATGGGTCCAATAGCCGGCTTTCCACCTGTGTCAACCAGCCCTTCTTCTCTTGAGGCAACTCCAACATCTCTATCTCCACCTTTTCCCTTCTCTTCTCTTCAGCATCCCACTGTCCATCCTCATTGTCAAGCAGTGCATCACCTTCACCAACCTCAACGCATAGTATTGATTATAATTAGAAAACGAAGTGGCGGTAGAAGAAGAAGATGAAGTGAAGGCACTTAAATTTTGACTAATGACATGACCATTAATATGCTAAACTTTGGGGGCATTAAGTATTTTACATGTAAGTGGATTCTCAATAACATTGTTAACAGGCCATGTTTACCTAAAACAATCTAACCCTAAACGCTTCATCTAAAATGGGACAAGGCCATATTGTATAAGTCCAGTAAATTCTTATATCTCACATATTTGTTTTTCAAACAAAAAGAATCTCTGTTCCTTATGTGTGTGCATGTTCCCACGTTTCAGAGGAAAAAGAATCTATAGAGCAGAAAATTGCAGTTTTCACATGTATTATTTCGCCATTCCGCAATTATTGCCGTTCCCATGGGCATGTCTTTGGCAGTGGCAGGTCCACATCAACGAAGAAACAAGAGGATGGCGCAAGCTTTTCCCCAAACACCAACAAATGTTGTACCCACAAGCAACAACCTTATAGGGCCCTTCTTTTTTTTTTTTTTTAAATAAAAAAAATTATAATATGACTGAAGAAACGAATCCACAAAAAATTCAAGCGCAGAACCGAAATTCTAATTATTTGGCGAGACCGATTCACTGCCACGGTAAAGACCTGACGCAGCCACAGCAGCATTGATCAGCTGAAGTTCCATGGTAGGCCAGACTGTTCCGGACTGGTGGCGATGGGAGCTTTTGTGCTGAAGTTTTCAGCAAGGGGCTGCCAGAATTTTCCCATGCCTTTTTGAAGTGGGGCTTTGATACCCTTACATCGACTATTCTGTGTATTTAGGTTTTTGTTTTAATCTTCCTTCCGATTCTTAGTCCTTTCTTCCTTCCAAACCTAACCTGCTCTTGATATAGTTAGAGTTTAAACTAGCTCTCTTGCTCATGTAACAGATTGCGACACAGTTACTAGTTCATCCGGTGGCCTGTTATCTATGCTATGTCCCCATTGCGCCTTAAGAACCTAAACACTAAGGAACTCATGATGCTAGTTTCAACATGCTGTAAGTATGACTTACTATTACAAAAGAATTTTCACAAAAATAAAAAAAAAAAGGATACTTCTCTCACATTTCTATCTTCTTTCCAGAATATCATCAGTATCCATTTTTTTATCATGCAATCATCAAAGACTTAAACCTCAAATCTTTGGACACGGTAATGGCCTTCAAATTCAAGGAATACTATAACTGAATGAAATACCAATACTACAAATGCAAATTTATTAAAATTCCACTTTAATATAGGGTAAATTTCATTTATGGTTTTTAACCTTTTTACGTCATCCTAAACGTGTCTTTAACATTTATTCTGTCGTCTTAAAGTCCCTAACCTCCATATTTTTGTCAAATTGTGGTCATTCCTTCATTTTCAGGGTTAATTTTCACAGAATTTTTATGAAAAATGACAGCATTGGTCTTACACTTTCTTATTCCTACTCAAATTACCCTCATACTAATAAATTTGTCACTACAACCATCATCTCCTCCTCCCTCCCTTTCTCACAATCTCCGGCTGTCACGATCCTAGGCCATTTACCTGAAATCAAATCCTTGTATCCTTATCCCTATTTGCTACCCGAAGTCGGCCAATTTACCACTACATTTGTTCAAGTTCGCTCAAAATCAATCTATCTTAATTGCACTTGTGATTTGGAGGAAGAAGGTCTCCAAAGAAGAAGGTGACATCGTTGACCACCAGAGTCGTTGAACAGTTGATTTGGAGGAAGAAGGTCTCCAAAGAAGCAATACCTTCGGTTCTCGAACCATCAATGTAGCCAATGTTATAGTGACAAGCGCTGGCGATGTAGTCGTAGCGGCAGTTGGGGCCCTAGCAAAGAGGGTGGCTGCAGGGAAGAGGCCAGTAGGTAGAAGAAGCATCCTATGAGTATTTGGGGATCTTCTGCTAAAGGCAATTGATGCAGGGCTCACACTGCGTCCAAGTAAGCCCACTGCCAGTGTTCATATACAACAAAATGATGGTAGGATCCCTGTCCAGTTTCACTTCAACTACGAAGTAAAATTGCTCTCGTGACACTGACAGACGGATCATTTCGAAGCCCAAGGAGCTGGAGTTCCGGGCATGGTCCATGGAAGATTTGATCATCTGGTCGAGATGTTTATGGTGAGTGAGATTGAGCGGGAAGAAAGGGAAGTGTAGGGAGTAACTCGAGATGAGTTTGATACTAAAACCGAGACTGGTTTGAAGCAGAAGGTTGGAGGTGGGAAAATATTAGGAGGCAGAAAAGGTTTGCTATGGTTTGGATCAAGATTTTTGGGATGACTTGTTGGTGAAGAAACTTGAATCTTGTCCAGAATATTTATAATGATTTCTGTGTTTTTGACATGAATTTTAGAATCTGTTCGTGTGCATGGTGGATTTTTCCTTGCCATTTTCAAAATTTTCAACAAGTTTGGGAAAGAAATGATATATATGGTGTTGATTCGGTTTTTGGTAATGGATTTATATCTGCTATTCAATTTCATAATTAGGGCTAATTTGAGAACTTTTTATATAGAGATAGTTTCTGTTTCAGGGTTATGTTGAAACTCTAGTAAGATGTTTAATTTGAAATTATGGGTTAATTAAGGTTCCATCTGATTGAAATTAATTTCAATTTTTTTATTATCTAGTGTAAAAAATAAAAAATAAATCGTAAAAAATATATGCTTTTTTAAAAAAGAAAAAAAATCACAAATACATTTAGAGATATCTTAAAAATGTTTTTCCTAATTTACCACTACATTTTTTGTCGTTCCTATCATTCAATTCAATGACCGGATGAAATTGAGTTAATGGGTTCAAGTTTATGAAGAGAGATTTGAATTTTAAATTTGAACTTCAATAATTCTTTATCTGTGTTTGATCTAGATTGATCTTAAGCGAACCTGGACAAACATAGTGGTAAATTGGCCGACTTCTAGTAGTAAAAGGAGATGAGGATACAAGGATGTGGTTTTAAGTAACTGGGTTAGAATCATGACAGCCGAAGTTTGTGAGAGAGGGAGAGAGGGGGGGCGATAATGGTTGTAGTGGCAAATTTATTAGCATGAAGATAATTTGAATAGGAATAAGAAAATGTAAGACCAGTGTTTCATAAAAATTCTGTCAAACCCTGAAAATGACTAAAGAACCATGATTGAACAAAAATATGAAGATTAGGGACTTTAAGATGACAGAATAAAGGTTAAGGACCCGTTTAGGATGACGTGAAAAAGTTAGAGACCATAAATGACATTTACCCCTTTAATATACAAAGCACCGAATACAATATCATCGATAACTCATCCATCCATGTGTTAGCTTTTGCCTTTTTTTTGTTTTTGTTTTTCACCATACTTTCAATAATATATTTAAACTATAACCATATATAATACATAAAACAGTATCAAACGACATACTCTGAGCATATGGTACAATATAAATATGCTTCAACGTAAAAGTAGCTCACAAGCACATAACGAGTAAAAAAATAATGCCAGGACTATGGTAGTAAGTCTGAGTGCCAAAATAACATACTCAATTATCATTACAATTTATTGCTGTTTAATAATTTACGCTACAACCAATAATGAAAAAAAGGAGTAATTGCTGGATAGGAATTCTTCTACCAAGTGCCAAGATAAATACTTGCCAAACAGCATGATTTTCCTTTTGACCCACTAGTACCATGCAAAGAAGTGCAAACTAGAAAGCGTATAATTATATTTTATAATCGCTTTATGCTCACTATGTAAATACTTATTATGATTAGAGCTAAATATACTCCTGAGATGGTGGGGTAAAACACAAGAGGAAGAAGCTAAGGTGGTGTTTGGATGTGAAAATTTTTCTTATTTTTCTTTTCTAAATTTTCTTTGATAGAAGTTTGAGTGCATAGGTAGTTTTAATGATTTAGAAAACCTTGTTTTCTAAATTTTAGAAAACTCATGTTATACAATAGAAAACTTTGTTTTAAATGTTTTCCATTTTAACACATGAATTTTCCAAAGCTTAGAAAATAGAGTTTTCCATATCCTTAAAACATGTTATACACTCAAACTCTCATCAAAGAAAATTTAAAAAAGAGAAATGAGAAAATTTTCTACAACTAAACGCCACCTAAATACTCTGCGTGCACCATATTATGCCAATTTTAACATTTTTTTTTGGATGTGCCACACAGGCATATTGTGCATCTTTCTCCAAGTTTGCCCTTTCATATCCAACCAATAAGCTTTGTAAAAATTGGCATACTGTCCCGTAAACATGCAAATGATATGGTACTTTAAAGTAGAAAACTTTATTAGATTATTTTGGCATGCTAAGCTTTGTAATGATGACCACATTGGCCCCTAAACTTGCAAATGGAGTAATTTTCACTTTAAAATAGAAAACTTAGATTAAACACAACCACTACGTATATTTTTCAATCCTTTATGGTTGACATAACCATTAAAATCATCAATACATGTTTTTATATATTGGCATCAAGTCTCTTTCACTAGTTTCTTGACTTGCATATTGGGTTTCTCAAGAAAGTTTAACCCTAAATTTACATACATTTATACTCATCACACAAATAAAATTAACCTTATGAGAATCTGTGAACACTGCAAACGTTATTGCTTTTCTTTTTTACTTTTTTCTTGTGGAGGGTGGGGGGGTTACATAACAGAGGCCAAAAATCTTCTGGTAACAACCAAGACACTGTACCAAGACAGATTTGTAATCCAGCTGGGAATTTAAGGGGCTTGATGCAAGGCAGAATAACCAAGCAAGCAAAGATAAGCCATTATCTGGTATGGCACAATGTACCTCCACTCTTTGGGGCCCAAAGAACCCTTGTTCAAAATGGGCCAAGTAACCAATAAAGGTAACTGATAACCTTTGCTCTCCTCAGCTAAACCTTAAGCCAGCAGTTGCTATGTTCACCAACTTATGAAGTGTCTGAACGATAACTTCATGAAGCATGAATTTTTTTATGGCCACTCGTTGATGATGGAAAGCAAGATGCATTTGCCCTAGACATCCTGCCTGCTGACAAAGAAATGGAGGATTCAAGAAAAAGAAACACATGAGAAACAAAATTAGGTTGAAATGAGAAATTACACACCTAGCAAGGGTAACCATCAAGAATCATACACAAAAGTGATAAAACCATTCAGAAGCTTTAGGGTCTGTTTGGATTGAGGGAAGGGGAGGGATAATTGGTATGGCTTCTTTGTTTGGATAGAAGGAAATAGAGGGGGAGAGAGTATTATGAAGCCCCCACTTCCCTCCTTGGTATGCATTTTCACCCCCAGAATGGGGGGAAGCAAGTGGCCCCCTACCTCCTCTTCCCTTCCCTCACCTCCCCCTCGCTTGCTAATTAAATCCAAACAAACCCATAAGGTCCTGAGACTGAAGATGAGGAATTCATGGAGTTGAGATGATTTAAGAAAACCGAAGACGTGCAGCTATTCACAAATTCCATTGGATCTTTATCTGCTAATGACAAGTTCACCAGAAGAAATGTTTTTCAATCAGTGTCACAGAAAGAGCAAGCTTGGTATCCCTGCAAGATCTACCAGAGCTACATTTCCCCCACACAGTGATTTAACCAGCCAAACATAGCACCAAAGCGACCAAAAATTCTGATCCATGGTTCTCCAAGCCTGTGAACATTGCTAACTTCACTTCACATCCAACCGATGAAGTTGAAGGTCAAGCATCACCCTGTAAGTTTTGTAGAAAACATCTTGCTCATGGAATTGCAACATACCAAAAATAAGTTTACCACTTCTCCAGCATCCAATCTAGAGCAAGGAATGAGATTCAATTCATCCAGTCCTCGCTGTTCTGGGACAGATAAACATCCTTTTCAGAGCAAATATAGGTCAACTCATGTTTTGGGCCCCCACAAGTTTTGGATGGATGAACTTCGTCAGAGAGACATTCTATACCTAACGAAACTTTTAGTATGAAAGAAAATGCACTTGGTGTACAATAACACAATCCACTGAACGTAAACTTTTTGACCTCCGTTTCACATCCAATATGGCCAGGATCTAAGAACATGAATTCCATGACATCCCCATATGTTACCCTTAGCCACAGGCTTACTTCACTTGAAAGGTTATGCACAGTGATTTCAAGTGGTATGGACACTGGCAATCCTGGGACAAAAGCAAGAGGATTGCCAGAATCGTTACCAGGAACCTCCAGTTCTGCATTTAGGTACCTAATGGTCCCACCTAAGGTAATCTGCTCAGGTGAGAAGGAATCAAGTAACTTCTTAAAGATGTCCTGCCTACTACAGTAATCAGTAGCTGGATCACTGATATCATGCAATACGCTCTTTACTTCAGTTACAAAGCTTGATGCCTCAAAAGATCCTTCCTCAAGAATAGATTCTATGTGGGAAATTGTCCTATATATCCTTTTGACAGTAGCATCATAGCAGCAGATCTCAACTTTGGATAACCTCAATATAAAAGTGAAGACTATCAAGTCTAGGATTTGCAGCTCTTCTTTATTCGACAGCCCATGAAACCTACTCCTGATTCCTCTGAGCTTTCTGTCTAGTTTAGCTAGCAAAAGATCCAAATTCCCCACACCAAAAAGCTGAGGCTTGTCCACAGAAACAAAGTAGCTTATCACCAGTGCAAGTAGTTTCATAACTTTGATATATTGTAATGCAAATGCTAAAGTGCTAGCAGATTCAGGAGAGTCTGCTGTAAATGTTTCCACTTCCTCTTTCCAAGCCCTACAATAACCAATAAAAGAATCTTGAAGAATGCAAGAAGCCCACCACAAGCAATTGCACATTGTAACAGAGCACTAATACACACATTTATTATGGTTAACAAGTAGCTCTAGCAGCCAAAGTATAGCAGTCCAACTTAACTGCAACTTGTTCAACAGCAAATCAATTTTCAGAAAAAGAAAGCAATGTGCAGATTTGGTATAATTTGAGAAGAAAAGGAAAAAGAACCCATGGCTTGAAAAGTTCTTCCAGAAACCAGTAAGCAATTAAGTTCAATAAAGAAAACGGCAGCAGCACATTATATATGTGGGTCAGTTTTGAGATGAAAAAGGTTGGTAGATGGGGAAGGAAGAGAAAGGATTCCATTTTGGAAGTTCTCATTTTTAGCAGCACATTGATAATACAAGGTCGAATGACAGGATTTTGTATTTTGCTGAAACTATTTATCCCATAAACGCAGTAGAAAACCATGACAATTTGAGAGTGAAAGATTCAAGTCCGAAAAGATCACTTTGGCAGACAAAACATGTACAGGGCTTTGTATTGAAAAATTCATTGTGCAACTACCTTAAACTCTTCAATACTTCACTTGTGCACCCTGATTGTAACAATAACCATATCTGCTCGACCTTTGTGAAAATAAGGTTCACAAATGTTCTTACTTCATTATTTTCTTTGATTTTGCATTTTTCTTGTGGAGTCAATGACTTCCTTCCATCTGACAAGGCCATCTCAGAGGGACTTCCCATCACCAAACAGGGATTAATCAAAGGCTCTTCAGTTTGAAAGTCCCTGAGAGAAAAAGAAGGGGTCCTACTACAGAAAGATAAATATGACAAAAGGGTATCCTGGTTCATCACATCATGTAGTGCACGGGAAATTCTCCCCAACAGAGTTACCGCATATGAGAACACTCTTGGTGGAATATTATGGACTTCTTTCTCACCTGAAAGTGGAATAGAAATGGCTAGAACAAGATATGCAGCTGTCCTTGCACTGTCAAAAGAGAGGTTGCCTCCAGAGCCTGGCTCTAACTGCAATAAATTGAAAACCAAAGTGTAACAACCAATATAGTCTGTCATAAGCAAATGCAAAGGAAACACAGAAGATCATAAGTGTCAATATCATAAAAATAATTGTATGTTTCACCCTCCAAAGCTCATACATCCTCATCAAATGAAAGATAACAATGCACTAGTTTTACAGGTCAGGCACGTACATCAAGAGGGGAAGGGAATTATCTGTCTATCAAAATTATTGTGAATTAATAGGATATTGATGGCTGTGCTCACCTCTTGATAGACATCTTTGAGAAAGTGAGCAGCAAATTTCCCATGATTTCTCCCAACAAAGAATAAAGCAGAGAGAACGCCAGCTTCATCCTGAAGAAATAGCAAGCAAATGAACAAAAATGATAGAATTGAAATGAAAACAACCTAGGAAGTCAAAACTAACTATAAAATGCATATGCTTGATGCCAGAAGCACAACCAAGACATGAAAATGGCCAAACTGCACTCTATATAATTATGTTTGATGAACACCTCTCTGTTCCCACCAACTCACTCGCTAAAACACAGAAGCATGGGAGAGAAAAGAGCGGCTGAACTATAATAGAAGATGCCAATTTGACGCAGAGACAGACCTGTGGATGAGCCTCCAAGTTTTCAAGAAGGCGTTTGATACAGAGATCAAACAACTCTTGACTGAATCGTCTGGCTAATTTAAATAATTCCCATGCTGCAGATCTTACCAAAGCATTGTTGTCAGAAAGCATTCCAAGAAACTGCTCCAAGAAACAACCACAATATCAGAGAAAATATTTAAGAAATTGATTATACCAAAAAAATTGGGAACAAGCATGAAGCAAGATTGGCAATGTGGATATAAAATGTAGTCACTCGAACAAATGAGGAAACAAGAATGTGAATATTGAAACTTTAATGCTATAACTATAAGCAGAAAAGAAAAACAAATTACGTATAATTCTATTTTACAACATGCTGATGCTCAAATCTTATATACTTGTCAAATATGTTCCCCCATCTCATGCAAATTTTCAGAAGAGTTACTCAATCCTACACGTGAAACTATGGAACTCAAAATGATGGGGAAACCAAACTTTATAATCTTCCCGAATAATTTTTCAAGTCTAACATGACAAGGAAACGTACAGTATGCATGTGCAATTTGTTTAGTTCTAGATGACCACAAACTGCAGCAATTTGGCATATTGTATCCAGAACTTGTCCACTGACAACTTCAGACCTATTGTTTAAGACATCCATCAGCAGGTTTAAGGCTTCAGAAGCAAATTTGGCTGACAGGGCTGAGAGTGTGCGCAAAGAGTGATAGGCTGACCTGCGTACCTTCATATTAAGCACAGACAACCACACAATTAAAATCAATGCCTATGCGGAAACTGCCTTTGAACTTCAGAGAAATAGCACGCCCAAACATAAGACAAAAGATATCCAGCAATCTGGAATATAACACACTGAGAAATTCAGGACATTTGTCCCAGTATATACACATTTTATTGGAAGAATAAGAAACAGGCTTTTTGCTGAGCGCTTAGCATAATCCCAGTTGCTTCCTGAAATATCCAGCAGAGCAATAAATTGCGTCCATCCAAAAGGAAAATACAGTCCTCTGGGTCAAGGCGAAGTCCACAGGCAACAAAGTCAAAAACAGCAATATTAGAATTTACCTCATACAGCTCATCCTCAATCCCAAGCACAAAAGCTCCAGCAGCATCAGAGGCTGAAACTTGAAGCCACTGCCTGGGGGATTTCTTCATGTTCGTGGATGATTGTACCCTCTTCGTCAATGTTTGTAGCAAAACGTCCTGAGATACAAGCCTAATCTTCCCAAGACCTTCAAATGCTTCAAGCCTGATATCCACGCACATATCTTTTACCATGCAGCAAAGCTTCAACCATATTGACAACAATAAGAGACAGCTTAGACCATAAAAATGAAGGCAACTACAACTGGAAATGAATAAAATGTCTACTGCTTTTCCATGTACCCGGATAAAAAGTGCATCCGACAAGCCTACTTTGTCTCCTTCGTTGGTGGATGCCACTAGCATATTACCCCATTCAACAACCTACATTCACAAAAAAGCGACAGCATATATGTAGGACTGTCACTTGATCAATAATCAAAGCACAGCCTCACAAATAGATAAAATAAATTGAAAATAACTATAACGATATTCTCCACTGCCGACCAACTCTTACCGCACGAATTGCTGAAGACCGAACAGAATCCTTGTCGCCTAGCAGCTCGACTGCACGGCAACAGCATCCTTCAATCACGTAGCGATCCTCAAAACGGCCATGGACACATAAACCCACCAAGCCATCGAGAGCCAATTTCCTCACGTACGGATAAGGATCCTTGGTAAACCCCATGTACACAGCCAACATCACCGATTCCTTAACACCAAGCCTCTCGGCGTTCCTCAGCAGCCACATCCGAATGGACACTGAGGAATTGAGGCATAATGATGCGAAGCGAGCATCGTCAACTGAGCAGGATACGGAAGCGAGAGCAGAGAGTGACTCCGCGGCTGACCGAGGGGACTGGGAGAAGTGCGACGCGTTGGAGAGGAGAGCGTCGCGGACGAGATGAGAGAGCGCGGGATGGTGCGAGGCAAGGTCGGAGAAGAGCTTGAGAATGTGGTGGAGGAGAAGCGAGTCTCGAGTGAGTTGGAGTGCGCGAGTTAGGGTTCCCAGGGCGGAGAGGAGAGTGGAATGGGAGGTGCACGGGACGACGATGAGGGATCTTATGGAAGCCAGGGCTCCTGGAGAGAGTAGTTGCTCTATTCGCGCCAGAGATTGCTCGCCGTCCCCGGAGCCTTCTGGCTGTTGCTCCATCGGATTCTCAAATTTCTTCTTTCCGTGCCCGGAACCAAATTCCGGTTATCCTACGAAGATGGGAAAATTGCCGGGAAAATTCTGTTGATGTAAACGCATGCTGAATTCGGCCCATTGGATACAGAGCCCATATTGTTTGGGCTTGTGGGCTCAAAGGAAGAAAGGGCCTTCTCGGTTACGCTCGAGCAGATGAAATACCCACTTCATCTACCCATCGCTGAAACGGCTTTAAAAGCGCTCCACCCACTCAGTGCTTCACTGTAGGGATTTTGATTTTTCAGCGAAGTGCAGACAGAAGATTCAGAAGAAGCACGAAGATGCCTTGCTTGACCCTCTCCACAAACGTCAGCCTCGAAGGCGTCGACACTTCCTCCATCCTCTCCGAGGCCACTTCCTCCGTCGCTAAACTCATCGGCAAACCTGAGGCTGTATGTTCTCCCTCTCACAGTTTACATTTAGTAGTAGTTTTCATGCTCTTGAGCCTCTTCATTGTCTTCTGCCGGAACCCCGAAATGGTCGGTAGGAGTTTTATGGGGGATTTTTTTTATTCAGCTTGAAAAGTTCTTTTAGTACCTTTTAAAAGGTTAAAATGGGGGCTTTATGTTGGTTGAATGCGAAGCTAATCTTCCTTGTGGGGTTCGATCTTTTGGGCTTTTAAAGTTTTCTTTTTTTGAATTTTATGGGCTGAAGTATGAATCCATTTTTTTTTCGGTCTTTTGAGAAATGATCACAGTGAACTGATAAACGCCCAGTTGAGCTTCTAGGCTTTGTGTGATTAGCTGTTGGTCTTGTTCCCAGGATCTCTTGTGGTTCTCCACAGATGAAGGCTGTGAACTATGTAGCTTTGGATGTAATGCAGCACTTGGTTGTGTTTTGTTGTGGTCCACATTTTTCTGCTAGTTATGTTGTGTACTTGCTTATTGAACTTGTGCGAGATACTGCTAATAATCTAATAAGGGGGAGCTGTTCATAAGTGTAGCGAAACTGTTCTTTGTGGTCCTTCTTCTCATAGCAGTGTTCACATGTTTGTAGACTTATCATAGTTCTTAGCGACAGGGTTTCCATTTTATGTTCTGTACTTTATGGCATTTCTAGTTTTGGATGTATATAATTTATCAACAAGTCGATGAAATGTCCATGAGAAGTATTGAGTTCTAGAGTGGATATTTTGTGAAGACAAACAAGGTAAAAGTGTTTTTCTTTTTAACTGCATATCTATTTCTATGTCATGCATTTGAGCATTCAGGATGAATATCTTTCTTTGCTCCACAATGTTTTTGTACAATATGAGCTTGTTTAAGTTTAAACATAAGCTGAATAGCCTTGTTGTATGTTCTTTCTGCTGTACTTCTGGGGCGAATGTTGGGTTTTTTTGTTAAATAATGCTGTGATGCTTGTTTTTAGTATAAGGATCAGTTAAATCTTAAAGTTTTCAAAAGAGTGTATCATAAATCTGTTAAAGTTTTCATATATTAAGTACTCTAAAATGTTTCTCATCAGCACACTGTCTCACAGTTTTGACTCTGTTGAAATGCAGTATGTGATGATTGTGTTGAAGGGTTCGGTGCCAATTTCATTTGGTGGAACTGAGCAACCTGCTGCTTATGGTGAGCTGGTGTCAATTGGTGGACTCAGCCCTGATGTGAACAAGAAGTTGAGTGCTGCAATTGCTGAAATTCTTGAAACCAAGCTTTCTGTTCCAAAGTCAAGATACTTCCTCAAATTCTATGACACCAAGGCAAGTAATCTCATCACTTCTTACAACTTTACTGGAGATGATACTGTCTGATTTTCTTTTATAACCATACGAGATTATGTAATTGAAATTCGTTTATTTGCTTTTCTCATTGCATTCTCCCTCTGTGTTTAGGCACACCAAAGCCAAGAATATGCACAGTGTTTGCATGCTTTACACCAGCACTAGGTCATGTAATAAAATCATTCCTGTTTTCTGCTGTGAGCGCTTGTCCATCTAGCTTCTCTTCTTTAAAGAACCGAATTGATGTTCTTTTCCTTAATGTGGTTTTCAGTTTTCTAACAAAAGTAGCTTCATCCAATTAGTGGAAGATTTGCCAGCGTTGATTTTAGAAATGGCGTTTGTTGCAGGGCTCCAACTTCGGATGGAATGGTTCCACCTTCTGATCCTGTTGTTTTCTCAGAGTTCCCCGTCATGGTGTTCTACTGTCCGTGCGGAATTGGAGTTTAAATAACCCTTTTGCCTGGTTCCACAGTCTGCACATTCTGTATACTGTATGTGCTTGTTGGAAGGTGTAATGTGGGAGACTATAACTTTCAACAATGCTTGCGGGGAAACTCTGTTATTATGTGACACTAGTGGTAATCACAATCTACTTGTGCATGATTAAACTGTGTGAAAGAATCGGCAGTTAGTATGATCATTTTTGGCACACCAGTAAATATGACAAAGCTGTTAGGCATCTCTGATTGTTACAGGCGCAGGTTGAAGTTAGTTCTGTAGGATAGAACGAAAAATGAAAATAGAGAAACAGAAATAATCACTTGGTTCTCTAGACTTTAGTAACTTGTATGTATAATATAATTTTGTGTGCTAAATAAGATCCTCTTTACATAATTTAGTAAGAGTACAAGTGCTACATGTTGTACACATTTGTATGTTATTAAAATATGTGCAAAACAATTAATCAACTGTTTAAACTCAAGTAGTCTTAATTTCAAAAAAAAATTAAAGTACTCTTAAAAAAAAAAAAAAACTCAAGTGAATCATACTCTGGTTAATAATCATCTATGAGACTAATCACTAGTAAATGATACATTAGTGAAACTTTCTCTAAAAAAATATTTAGAAAAACCTCATGTCTAGCATTCATTGACAAAAATTGATTTAAATTGGTTAAAATTGAAGAAGGGAAAACCTGTTTGATTATTCTATACGAGTTTAAGGGCATATGTTTGTTGCCGTTGCCAGACCCTGCGATCAACGTCCTGTTGTGTCGGGGGAAGAAACCAAGGACCGTGAAACGGCTTCTCGCTTCTTCCTCCAACATAACACTACTCCCAATTCTAAATGCAATTTTATCTCCCCATTTATTTTCTCTTCCACCGCAAGAAACAATATTTCTCTCAACCCTAAAAACATGTCTTCAGCCGGACCGCCGATCCTCGTTCCCCAGTCCGCAGATTCTCAGCCGCGGGACTCCACCCCGGCATTCCGCGCCTTCATCGCCCACATATCCGAGACCGTCCGCAATGGCCTCGCCGAGCGCCGCCCCTGGCAGGAGCTTGCCGATCGCTCCGCCTTCTCCAAGCCCGAATCCTTCGCCGAGGCCACTCTCCGCCTCCGGAAAAACTACGCCTATTTCCGTGTCAATTACCTATCCTTCATCGCTCTGGTCCTCGCTTTCTCCCTCATCTCCCACCCCTTCTCTCTCCTCCTCCTCCTCGGCCTCCTCTCATCCTGGCTCTTCCTCTACCTCTTCCGCCCCGCCGATCAGCCTCTCATCCTCTTCGGCCGCCCTTTCTCGGACAAGGAGACCCTCGGCATGCTCATTCTTCTCAGCATATTGGTGGTCTTCCTCACCAATGTCGGGTCTCTCCTCATCTCGGCGCTGATGGTTGGATTCGGACTTGTCTGTGCTCACGGCTGTTTCAGGGTTCCAGAAGATCTGTTCTTGGACGAACAACAGCCTGTCTCCACCGGCTTCTTGTCGTTCCTTGGCGGCGCTGCGTCTAACGCTGCGGCTGCTGCTGCCCCTGCCGTTGCCTCCGTGAGGGTTTGAATAGCTTGTTCTGCATCATGATCAATCGAGAAATTTTCAGGTTCTGGTAGACAATCAATCCACGAGCTGAAAACTTCATTGGCCCTTGTTTATTTACTGTTCTATGAAAAGGGTGGGAATTGATATCGGCACCAATCTTTGTGAATTCTGTTATATACGAAATATATTCGTAGAACTGGATTTGATGTGACCATCTGTGATTCCTTGTTATCAAACACCGGATGGTGAATATTGCTCGATTCATTTCATCAAAATCTGAAAGAAGATTGTGGGAAACTTGTTTTGGTCGGAACTCTAGAATCGGTCATATGTATACTTTTTGATTCTTAGCAATTGATGGAATGTCTGAAACAGTGTGGGGTAGTTGAGGAGGGTGGTATGTTCCCAGTTAAGTATATTGGACGCATCGATCAGAGAGGTTTTTCCATATATATATATATATATATATTGGTTTGAATTGTTTGGTTGGTTGTATAGTCTATAGATCCTTACTAATCAAGTAAACGTGGCCTTGCTTTGAATTATTTTGCATCTTCCCGCTGCATGTTCTGGTGCATCGATCGTGGACAAGTACGCCTTTTCCTTTAACATTCCTCTGACGCCTGAAGCCCCAAAATGTTGGTCGTAAGTGTATTTTCTAGCTACCGCAAATCACTGTATCCAATTCCGAGCAAGTTGATGGCAAACAATTTTTTCAGATGCAAGGAAGGAAATATGCTGCTTCTAATTCATTCTGCTCATCAAATGTGTCTTGAGAGGGCAACATGGTTTTGTTAGAATTTGTTGCACCTTGATTCTTTTGCATCACAACCATCCCCAAATATCACATATATATCTTTTTTGTATATGTAATTACATTTATATTTATAAAATATCACTTGTTAATTTTAGCCCAACCCGTTACGGAAAAAATTATGGCTCACACTGATGATGAGAAAAAAAAAAAAAAGAATTAAAATTGAAACCTGATCCCATCGTAATAATCAACTTTAAGATTAATAAAAACCCAATGCAACTAGAGTTGATGATGCAAAATTAAGAAGTCTGATGGTCTGATTGACATATATTTTAGAAGTTTGAAGGTCATTCTACAATTTAAGCCGAACTTGTCTTCATTTGGGTCGGGTCGGGTAGGCCCATGAAATGTAACCGTTGAAGAAAACCGGACCCAACCCAGGCTGAGAAGTAAGAAAACTAGGTCCAGTGGTCGCCTCACCCAACCAATCTCAACGGCTTTCAAAACCGGAGCAGCATGCGAATAGCAATTATACTAGGACTACGACTACGAGTCCAGCACCTGCTTCACTAAAACTAGCCGTTAGGATTCCGTTGCCAAGAACAAGTTCGCAGACCTTCAGCAGACCCGACCCACTCCTTGTCTCCCCCCGAAACCTTAAGATTCCTTTTTTATTCTCCTGATTATTTATCATCTTTTTCACTCTTCTCAATCCACTTCCACTCTCACAAAATTAGCTAAAGCTCATCAAGCCTAAAAGAACAGGGGAAGAAGAAAGAAGGAGAACAGAGAAATCAGAGACACAATCTTCTTACATTCTTCTCCTCCCTTTCTTCTCCTTCGTTTTAATATTTCATGGATAATTCTTCTTTCTGTTGCCAACATTCAGATTCAGAAATAGCAAATGAGAAACCGAAACCACTTTCTGTTTTTGCCTCTGCTCAGATATTCCTTCTTCTTATAGTTTCTACGTGTTCGCTTGTTTCAGGCCAGAAATGGGATGGTGTGACCGTAACCCGAGCCGATTACCAAGCTCTTCGGGCCATTAAACAGGAGCTGATCGATTTCAGCAGCGTGCTGCGGAGCTGGAACGACACCGGCTATGGCGCTTGCTCCGGGAAGTGGACCGGAATCAAGTGTCTTAAAGGGCAGGTCATCGCCATCCAGCTCCCGTGGAAGGGACTTGGCGGTCGGATATCGGAGATGATCGGCCAGCTCCAAGGTCTCAGGAGAATCAGCCTCCACGACAACGTTCTTGGCGGCGCTGTCCCTCGCTCTCTCGGCTTTCTCCCATATCTTAGAGGGGTTTATCTCTTCAATAACCGCCTTTCGGGTTCTGTCCCTGCTTCCATCGGCAACTGCCCTTCTCTTCAGGCCCTGGATTTGAGCAACAACTTACTCACCGGTGTCATCCCGCCGAGTCTTGCCAACTCTGCCAGGTTATACAGGCTCAATCTGAGCTATAACTCGCTTTCGGGTTCTGTTCCGGTTAGTCTCACTCGGTCACATTCGCTTACATTTCTTGCTCTGCAACATAACAATCTCTCTGGCTCCATCCCGGATTCTTGGGCTGGAACAGGACATGAGAACAGCTCTTACCAGCTTCAGTTCTTGACCCTTGATCATAATCTCATCACGGGAAGGATTCCGGCGACTCTAGGCAAATTGGGGTCTCTTGAACAGCTTGCTTTGAGCCACAACAAGATCTCCGGGGTTATACCAGATGATTTGGGAACGCTCCCAAGGCTCCAAAAGCTAGACTTGTCCAATAATGCCATTAATGGGAGCATTCCCTCTAGCTTCTCCAATCTTTCCTCCCTTGTTACTCTGAATCTGGAAGGGAATCATCTGAATAGCCAAATCCCGGATTCAATCGACAGGCTGCAGAATCTTACAGTGCTTAGCCTGAAGAATAACCATTTCAGTGGCCAAATTCCAGCAACTATTGGCAACATTTCTGGTCTCAACCGATTGGATTTGTCTGGGAATGGTTTTAGGGGAGAGATACCAAGTTCACTTTCCAGACTTACCAATCTGAGCTATTTCAATGTCTCCTACAACAATCTATCTGGTCCTGTCCCATCTCCTCTAGCCAAAAAGTTCAATTCCACCTCTTTTGTGGGCAATCTTCAGCTTTGCGGGTATAGCCGCGCAACCATGTGCCCTTCTCCTCCACCTGCCTCTTCCTCACCTGTCAATGTTCCACCTCCAGCTGAGGCCCCGAAGCATCATCACCGGAAACTCAGTACCAAGGACATCATTTTCATATCAGTCGGAGCCCTCCTTGGGGTTCTGATACTTTTGTGCTGCATTTTACTCTTCTGTTTGTTCAGAAAAAGGGCCGCCTTGAAGCAGAAGAATGGCAAAGCAGGGACCGGTGCAGGAAAAGTAGAGAAATCGGCCACTGCAATGGGCACTGAAGTCCAATCTGGAGGTGAAATGGGAGGCAAACTTGTTCACTTTGATGGGCCATTCGTGTTCACCGCCGATGATTTGTTATGCGCCACTGCTGAGATCATGGGGAAAAGCACGTACGGTACTGCTTATAAGGCAACTCTAGAGGATGGAGGTCAAGTCGTGGTGAAGAGGCTACGGGAAAAGACCACGAAAGGGCAGCGAGAGTTCGAATCTGAGGCTGCTGCGCTTGGGAGGATCCGCCATCCCAACCTGCTAGCGTTAAGGGCATACTACTTGGGTCCCAAGGGAGAGAAGCTCCTGGTGTTTGATTACATGTCAAGAGGGAGCCTAGCGTCCTTTCTCCATGGTATGCAGAAGAAGAATCCTGTTTAGGTTGTTCGTGTGTGATTGTTCCATCAAGTGATTGTCTAATGGTGTTTTTCTTTCTGTTGCAGCTCGTGGCCCAGAAACCACCATTGACTGGCCAACAAGGATGAAGATAGCGATGGGCATTGCACGAGGACTAAACCACCTACACACCAAAGAGAACATGATTCATGGGAACCTCACGTCAAGCAACATACTGTTAGATGAGCAAGCCAATGCTCATATCGCAGACTATGGCCTATCAAAGCTCATGACCGCTGCAGCTAGCACCAATGTGATTGCCACTGCAGGAACACTGGGCTATCGAGCTCCAGAGCTGTCAAAGCTCAAGAATGCCAGCACAAAGACTGATGTTTACAGCCTTGGGGTCATCATACTTGAACTTCTAACTGGAAAATCGCCCGGTGAGCCAACCAACGGCATGGACTTGCCCCAGTGGGTGGCGTCCATTGTCAAGGAAGAGTGGACAAATGAAGTATTTGATTTGGAGCTCATGAGGGATACACCAACAATAGGTGATGAGCTGCTTAATACATTGAAGCTAGCTCTTCACTGTGTTGATCCCTCTCCTGCTGCACGCCCTGAGGTCAAGGAGGTTCTACATCAGCTTGAGCAGATTAAGCCCGAGCTGGCTGCCGCCACTGCCGGTGGAGATGATGGAGCTCAAGCACCAGCCACGGATGGTTAAGAGAATAATAGAAAGTCTTCTCAGAGTTGACGGGCGTTATTATTGATATACAATATAGGCAGTCCATATTCTTTTATTCTTACAATTTGTTCATGGGGTGTAAATAGTATATGGTTGTAGCATTTTGTGTTCCTATGAACTTGAGTATTCTTTTCAATCAGAATAATAAATGTGGCTTTTTTGCTTCAATTCCTTTTTCCTAAAATTTCTCTGATTTATGAAGTGTATTATTGGGTCTGGGTTGTTTCTGGATAATTCTACAATGTCAATGCTGCAGCACCTGAAAGCATTATGTTAATTGTGCTAGTTAACAATTTTGTGCATTGTAACGGCAAATGAGATGAAGTTACAATTTCTGAGACAAATGAAAGCTAGGGACAATGCTTGAAAGTGTTCGTTTTCAGCTTTTATATGTAGACCGAGAACGAGCACTTCTTAATGCAATCTTTGCAGTTACCCGAAAGAGATGCCTGCAAAGTCAAATAGATTACACATTTATGATGTGAGAATGGAGAAAAAGCAACTGAACTTGCAACAGGAAATCGTGAAACTCACAGTAGACTTTTTAGCTTCTGATTTCTTGTTGTGGAGTCCTTTAACAAAAGCAAGTTCCTTGTAATTAATATTTAGGTTGCAGTCCAACGCAACCTACAAGATGATCAAAAGGGAATTATGCAATGTACTACAAACTTCTCATGCCGCGGTTTTCATCACTGACTCACTAACTCTGGATGCAACTGTAGTCTATATATTGATACTAACTTGTGTCAACAATGCAAATCTGACATGGTTTGGTTCAACATGTTCAGGGGGATACATATAAGCTAGTAGAAAAACTGAAGTGACATGTCTTAGGATATAAACAAACCACATATGTTCCGCAAAACAACCTAAACATGTAAAGAAATCTTATCTAAGATACTCGGAATCAACCTAGGATCTTACTGAAAAGCTTCCGACATGGAAGTACTTTACTTTCTAATCTTAAAAGCAGCTGAGGAGAAATGACTGTGAGTTACAAGGGATTGTAAATTTTAAATCACAGACCTTTATCTTTGGCAGGGTGATATGCAACATATGGAGCTCCACTTTAACATCCCCCAATAACTTCATTTGAACATTGTTCTGCCCTGACTTAGCTTGCCATAGACTTCCACCAACAACTTGGCTAACATTCACAGAATTAATCAAAACAACTGTTCTCAAACTCACATTTCTGCTATGGGCGGGCTGAGAGAAATGTGGAACCTGAATTTTAGCCACCGGAATTCCTTGGGAGTATATTTGAAGAAGCGAAGGGCTGTATTTTAAGTCAAATTTATTGGGGTTGCTGGTGCTGAATACCAAAGATGCTAGAGCTGAAACAAATAGGCTTGAATTGGGGTGAAACTTTAGCTTATATGCATCAAGAGTCATAGATTGGGGTGTAAAAGTTGGTTTTTGGGGCTTCAAAATGAAGATAATGATCAAAGTTGGAACCCCTGCTGTGATAACCAGAAGCAAGAAGAAAATCAGAAGCAAAACAAAGCAGGTTCTGAAGGAACATGCTTGGTAAAATTGCTGTTTGAAACATAAACAACCTGGGTTTATCATTAAGACATCCACGATTGATCTTCATCTTGGGGTTTGGCAAACTAATTAAACCGTTTGAGCATTTTTTTTTTCTCTTCTTTTTTTTTTCCCAGAAGGTAGAATATTTTGGTTGCTGCTGCTTGTTGATTAAGGCAGAACTGATGGTTTGCTTTTGAATCATACCAATTCGATTATTCCCTTGTTCAGTTGGCTATAATTGCTTTGACGAAGCTGGTTTTAGAGGAAAAGAACTGGCTTGCGCAATTCAGGGGCCAAGAATCTTGGCTGCCAATAATAAATCAAAGTTTCTAGAGTCTAATAGTTTGGTCTTTGTCAACCCCATTTTTTTGTGGAAACATGGTAATTGTTTGAGATCATGGTAATCTACACCAATTCGTTTTAACTTTAGTCAATTGACTACAAAATGACTTTTTCTTATTTTTATATCTTTTTTACTTGAAACTAATTTTAATTAAAAGCCAATATTATGTAGCTACAATAATCAATTGAAAATATAATTTTTATAATTTTATTAAATTTTTATGAATTTTTCTAGTTTTAAGTCTTAAAAAAGAAAAATTCATAAAAATTTAACAACATCCTAAAAATTTATTTTCAAATTGATTATTGCATCTACATAACATTGACTTTCAAATGAAATTGGTTTCACGTAAAAAAGATGAAAAAGTTAAAAAAAGTTCGTTGACTTTAGACAAAACGAATTGGCCCCTAGATTCCAGTAAGCAAGTGATTACTCTCAATCTGAAGATGATTAAGCACAAAGGAAAAGGCCATTCCATTACTGATCTGTAATTGTCCCGACATCT
The DNA here is from genome assembly GCA_039654915.1 of Aquilaria yunnanensis. Lineage (NCBI taxonomy): Eukaryota > Viridiplantae > Streptophyta > Magnoliopsida > Malvales > Thymelaeaceae > Aquilaria > Aquilaria yunnanensis. The sequence goes on from CM077600.1 coordinate 53,625,500, forward strand.
TGATATTTAGGCTTGTACTACACGGCCCCCAGAAAATTAACCACAGAAAACTATATCAAGAATATATATACAGCCCTTGTTCATATACATGTACCAGTTTTCAAGTGAGCAGCTATCGTCTTGAATCAATTGCTGAAGTTCAAGTCTGGTAGCTAACCATGGCAAATATAGTTGGCCTTGAGACGAAAAATAGGCCGTTTAATGCCATTGCATTGGCTGGGAAGTGTGCGAGCCAATTTGTGTAATGCTATTTTCCTTGACATTTCGTGCTACATTGACCCCAAGAGCACCACAAATAGTTGACAGCCGGCTTGGTCAGAGCATTTCAAAATATTCACCCACTTTCTTGCTCCATCTTTGAGCAAATATGCTTCCAAGGTCCAGTTCCCAAGCCCAACCTGAAGAAAGAACGCATTCATCTTCTCAGTTCGACTTAGGTACCTAATAACTTAATTGATCAATACATGCTGGAATTGGCATTGCTTCAGGACATACCTCCAAATGCCTGCTACCACACGCAATGTCATGAAGAGAAATAGTCCTGCCCAGACTCCTGCAAGGCCAAATTTTGGAGCAGCAACCAGCAGGAACAAAGAAGAAACCAGTCCAACAAGCACCTAGGCATAACAAAGTGCAGGTGAGAAATGAAAACGTTGATCATTTATCTGGGTTCATCTTAACAGGATGCAGGTCAGAACCATAGAGTATGCTGCATATGCAAAGTCTGAAACTCCATAGTAGAGCCCATCAAGAACAAATGCTATGGCATTAACTGGTTGAGATCCTGCAACAAACTATCCGAAAAAAATAAAAGAAAAACATCAAGGTCAGATTTGCCAGCTATTCTCTGTCCAATCACAAGCTGCAGTTATCATAAGCAAGAAGCTCACAAGCCTAAAATCTGGAGGTCTTTTAACAGCAGATGAAAAATGATAACTTACAATAAAAATGAACAATTGTTTTCAAGTGGCATCAAATACTTTCTGGCCAATACGGGTCAAACATTCTGTTGGTATCAGAATCTTTGAGAGTAAAAAAAAGGAACTAGGACAAGTGAATGCTTACCAAAGTACCGGACCAGGCAATTTGGAGAACTTCTATGTCTGTGGTAAACAAGCTAGAAAAATTTCCAAATCCAGCAAACAAAAAAAGACCCAGTGCAAGTCCTGTTGCTAAACCAATCTGCTTGAGAAGAGAGAAAATGTCCACTATCAGGTAAGTTAAAAAGAAAAGTTGATGTAGGAAGGATAGGATAGAACTTGGGTAAAACCTGGAGGGTTTTATAAGCCACACGCTGTGCTTGTTCATAATCTCCCTGGGAATAACTAGGTGCCAGAAGAGCCTGCATGAGAAAACGTACATAACTATAGTGCTTAAGGATAAAAAGGGAAGCATGTAGTCAAACTGGTTCCCAGGTAACATGTCTTTTCCCCCATCAACATATTGGCCACATCAGCATATCGAGTATCCTTTTTAACCTGGAATTACCCTTAATGCATAGGCATGTGGCAGCTTGGACATCACTGCCCAAGCCACTGAGAAGGTTGAGAATGCAGTGTCTGCTGGGGCTTCAAATCCAACACTAATATTCCTACCATTGTTTTCTACTACCAATGTACCACATAAAGAGAACGATTTTCTCTTAAATAAATTAGGATGTGTAAGCTGCTAAACCATTTACCTGTCCAGCAAGTGCTAAAGCATCAGTAAGTAAAGACACAGCCAGCCAAATCTGTATGCAAATTTGATGTCCAGCCATGAGCACAGGGCCCTGCTTTGCTGCTAGAGATGTTCCCAGCGTCATGGTTCCCAGAACTGCTACAGTTCTACCAATAAGAAGTCCACCTGCAGATATAATAACAAGTTTCTTTCAACCTTCACTTCATACTATTGATAAATGCATCAAATTGTTGTTCCATGATTTCTCCACATAAAACAAGAGCAAATCATAATCTTATTCTGAAGGTTACAATAAGTGATCATTCACCACATACTCTCAGCTAAGAATATAACATTTGCAAAATTGCAATAGAAAATTGTTACCAGAGTTAAGGTAGCGGACTAGGCTTCTCCAATCAATTTTCGGGGAGACCAGTGAAACTTTTCTATTCAGTTCCACCAGAAGGATTGAAGCAATCAAATATCTGGTAAAAGTTTTTTAAAAAAAAAGTGTATTTAGCAGAACTAAAATACCAGCAGAAAATATTTGAAATAAGACAAATATATTATAAGGTTTACCGCACTTATAACATACTCAGAAATCACTGTAGCAACAGCAGCACCACTGATGCCAAAACCAAATATGAATATTAATATAAAATCCAAAATTGCGTTGAGTAAGTTTCCTGCACCTGTAAAAAGATGAAAATTGTGTTCATTTACAGAATGGTCAAGTATTGCATCTCAAAAAGTATATAAAGGTCCTATTTCAATTTAATCCTTTTCAGACCTAGATTAAAGAAGTTGTTGTCCTCGCAATCTGTTACATTCCAATCCCACATGTGAGAGATGTGAGATGTATGGTATGCTTGTGAGATAATATTTCTTGCGTGGATAAGAGTGGGAGCAATTCTAGACTCATGATTAGAAACCAGAAGGCCCTAAGAACATGATGAAGTGGTCTGTACTGATTGATGATCGAGAGTTCATGTTTCCTAGAGGCCCACACTCCATTCTGTTTGGTATAGTCTATGGTCCACACCTGCCATAAACAGGTCTGCAATTCTAGATTATGATCTGTGTTTAATGTACATAGATATGAGAGCGTATGCCAGAATTCTAGAAGGCAAATATGTGAGACTTAAGACATATGCTCATACAGCTTGATATTCTAAGATTTTCTTTCTAATATAAAGACTTGTTAAGTGGGCCTAAGTTTGGAGCAGTTATGAAGTGGTTACTGGTCTGTGGATGAACATTGCCAAGCCATTTCAATATTAATTTCATGCAGAGGCATTACTGGGAAAAATCTAAACAGAATCCTGTTTGCTTTCAAAAAGGTCAGAGAAATACTTAAGCATGTTAGTTTACCAGACTGGTTAGTTACTGTAATAGCACCACATGAAACCACTTTCCAAATGGCTTAGATATCAATAAATATTGCTATTGAAGTGTTTAGGATGCACACTGCAATACTTGCCGATTGCATACAATGGAGTTTTGGTATCTTTGAATCCACGAAAAGTTCCTTGAGCAGCAAGTGCTATCACAATTGCTGGAGCACCTAAGGCCCTAGAGGAGAGGAATTGCTCAGCAGGTGCACGCATTGGTGAATCCTGTAGCATAAGAAGACCTTAATTAATTAAATGCACACAAAAGCATCCTTTAATAAGGAAGAATATAACATGTTCAAGTTCAAGCATGAAAATTTGATGCTCAATTAGTTAATCTTGTTTAGGCATCCAACCAGAAACTAATGGACAGCGGGTGGAAGGGCCTTACCATAATAAAGCATTATTACCCCTTAGATTACCATGTGGGATCATACCACTTAACAACACTTCCAGAAAAGGTAAAAGAAACAAGCCTAAACATGTAGAATCAGTCACTTAAATTAAGAATTCTCCAAACGTACGTACAACAGGTATACCCATGAAATTCAACAGAAAACTCGAGCCACATGAGAGTCCAACAGCTTCTGCAAGACCAAGGCCAGCTGCGAGTGCCAATGAAGTTGATGCAGAGGGCAGTACTTGCTTCCCTTTATGCTCAACGTGATCTAAACAGCAATTGAAGGGCATTAAAAAAACTAGAAATTGCATTAGAAATAAAATAAGATTCCAGTTTTGGATGCAAGACTTACCATTGCTATTGCCAAGTAATGCTTGCTCCTCTGCAACAAAGGATGTCGTGATGTTGAGCAATGGAACATTAAACAATTTGGAAACAAGATTGAAAACGGAAACCGAGACGCCTACTGCCGCTAATTCAACGGATCCTACCCACAAAAAAAAAGTGGGTGAACAGTTACTATTCATAGCTGGAAAAATGAATCAAATAGCAATGGATGAAACTATAGTTCAAGTAGAAAAAAGGAAAGGCATGAGTTGAAGTAAGAAGTACCCAAATGGCCAACGAATGCTGTATCAACCAATGAAGTAATTGGGTCAGCAGCCAGAGCCAACGCAGCCGGCAACGCAATCGAAAAAATCTCCAATCCAAGCTCATCAAATTCAAAGCCTTTCCTGCAATATTGGGAGCAAATAGTAGGAATTTAGTCAAATGGCAATACAGCCAAACACATTCAAAGTTCCCAAGTCCCAACTTTAGGCTAAGGCCACCTCAAACGCCGAAAGGATTTCGGCTGGCGGATTTCATCTCTGGTGCGAGAGAGCAGAGATTCAGATTCCGGTTGCTGTTTTGGAAGGCTTGTCGGCGGGCTGGAGGTTACAACGCAAGTGCCGGAATCCTTGTGAACGGAGGATTTTTCGGCCATTCGAGATACAAAAGAGAAACGGTTTCTGCCGGGCAGATGGGATTTGAACAGAGAATTTGTGTGAAGTGAGTATGAGCAATGAGAGAGTGTGGTACCAGTCGCCATTTTCAAGTCTCTGGTGAGAGAGCTCGGGGAAGAATCTCTCAAGGAAGAAGCAACGCCCGAACCCGAAGAAAGAATGGTCACACACAGTGGAACTGGAATTTTACGGCTGGAGTTCGTTGGTCGTTTAAATATCTTATGATGGGCTCTTGCTTCTAGTTCTGGGCCACAGAGTTCGATCTTGGCTTTAGTTTCGGCTTTCTTCTTCTTCTTCATCATTTTTTTTCGGGTAAATAACACCGATTGTTCTTAAACTACACCAATATTACTTAATCATCTCAAAATTATTAAGCGTTACATCAATCATCCTCAAACTATTTAATTATTACTATTTCATTCTTTTGTCAACCAAACCGTTAAAGATAGATAAAAAAATGATACGGCTGTTGATGTTGCATGGAAAAATAATGTGGCTGTTGATGTGACACCATTTTTTCATTCATCCTTAATCATTTAGTTAATGGTAGGATAAAATAATAATAATTAAATAGTTTAAAGACGATTGGTGCAACGCCTAATAGTTTTGAAATGATTAAGTAACATGAGATATAGTTTAGTGACAACTGGTATCTGATACCTATGGTCATGCATGATGCATATGAAATGTTTTTTCTACTATAAAACAAAATAAAAAAAGTAAGGATTTTTTTCTTTTAATGAGAGAAATTAATTAAAATACCATAGGTTTTCTTTGTTTAACAATGCTTTATGTTCTATCCCAGTTACCAGATATTAACTTTTATTGGATTTTGGGTGCATCCAAGACTATCATCCGGTAAGCAAATATTAATCTCTCCAAGGTACTGTTAAACACCGAAATAAGATCCTCCTGTAAATAAATTATTTTAGTGGATAAAGTTAGATAAGTACAAAACTTCTTACAATGCGCCCACGTTTTACTCTTTCTTTTTTGTGGAAGATTTTTAGAGGAAATTAAGAATGTTACCTCATTTTAAGACTAGAGCATGTTGGTGGGCTTATATAGACACTTGAAGTTGTACTTACAAGAATACTAATAAAACAAGGGTTTGCCTAATATGCACCCTAAGTGCATGAGTTAAGTAGCATTTATTACCCCTCTTAACTCCTAAAGATGATTATTAATACATCAATTAAGATGGATATTTTTTACGATGCCTAACATGTCCTTACTAGATTATTAAACTCACCACTTCACCAAGAATTTATGTGTTGGCATTTTTTTTAATTAAATCCATTGGATTTTCACTTGCGTGTATTGCCCAAAGTTTAGGATTTGCAATATTTAATTAAAGTTAATTTAAGTATAACCACATTTTTTTCCTTCGAAAACAACTTGAACTGTGAAATAAATTTTCCAAATCAATTTGAACTACAAAACAATTATTTACAAATAGTCATAAAGAATACCAAAAAAGTGTTGGTTGTACGATAAAATTGGTTTAAAAGATTTATGGTACAGTTTCTTGGCACAGAGCAGGAAGTCTCATTGGAAGTCATGATCAATGTCAAATATAATATGGAATTGTCTTTTATATATTTTTTTTACTTAATTTTTATTCATGTTGGAACTTGGGGAGAGAGAGAGACTAGAAAATATTTGTAGAACTCTTATTATTAATGAAAATATTACACATTTCAAAAGATTTGTACAACTCTCCCTTACGTGATAATGAAGAACTTGAGAAACTTAAAAATGGTGGATGGTGAGAGTAAAAAGGCTGGCCAAGGGTGCATAAAAACTAGTGGAGGGCCATAAATTGTCCCCAGAGAAAACAAAAGGCAAAGATATCATTGTATAGGGTAGTTGTTACAACTATGGCTGAGAGGGGAACTAATAGTCAAAACCCAAATTAGATCCAATTATTACCGAGTTATTGGGTCTCAGACTTAATTAATAAATAAAGACTCAATAGAGCTTATCAGGAGGAACAAGGGTACTGACCCACTAAACCCAACCGTTGGTATATGCATATAAAAGGAGTATCTCTATTACTTATCTCACTTACTCATGTGTTTTACACTACAACTATAATAACTTGAGTGTTAGAAGGATCTCCCTTTGGGACACACTCAGGGGCCTTCTAATGCTCCTCTTTATGTCTTTGTATGCAGGTGACTATAGCTAGCCGATAATTAAGGGTCTCCACTATCAGTACTAAAACCTTAGGCAGTTTAACTATCAGAAACAAATGAAAGGATTCACGGAGGCATCAAGCAGTGGCTGGGGAGATGCTTTGCGGAACTGAGGAGCAGGGAAACTACAAGCTCCCGATTGAAGAATCTTATTAGTTCTAATGATCTCTTGATTTCCCTCCATGTAGTTAGCGTTTCATGCTTTTGGATGGAGGAAACGACAAATGGCGGATCCGGGATGTTCTCACCTCTTCGCTGGTGAATTAGTTTATATACAAACTAGGGGAATGCAGAGCGTTAACTGAAATTTCTTTTCTTCATTCCACTATGTATGCAAGCTGTTCTTTGAGCTGTTACAATGCAAATGCCAGAGTAGGCAGAAACATGCCATCTTTTACCTCTTCCTTTTGCTTTGCAGCTGAATCTTAGAACATCTTACAAGTTTTAAATATGCCTTACAAAAAGTGAAACAAAAACTCATTCCAAACATCAGGAACACCTGGTAAGCACCAATGTATGCAATCAGAGTAGCTCGCAGGGTTCGCCAATTGTTTGGAGCTGAGTTGCTCCCAAAATTTCCTGTAGATTGAAGGGTGGCCATCCTTTCTGTATTCTGAGAGCTGAGTGATATTGATTACAGAGACCTTTGAACCTAACCGGTCAAGCACTTTGTCCACCATCCGCATGGTAGGCAAGTCAGAACCACTTCCCCAATAATGATCCCAGTTGATGGGTGTCTTTTCACCATAACAGTTTCCTTCAGTTCCCGGTTTCCACTCTCTACCCCTGAAAGAAACCACAAATGAATCATTGCAGAGGCTCTGTCACTAAAAATAACAACTGGCAACTGGTTAGCTTCATGAATTAGCTACAGTTATTCTCTACAATGAACTTCTGATTCATTACCATGCTATAAATAGTTTCATCTAGTTATAGCCACATCTTTAACAACAGCACAAGTCTTTTTATGATGCTAGAACACTCACCATAGATGTGTTGGCGACATCATCACAAAAAATACACGCTTCTTCATGGGAATGGCACTGGAAGCCACCCAGTCTGCCCAAGATGCCATGGCCAATCCCATCGCTCCCAGACCATCTAATTCCTCACAAACTCCATTCACTTCAGTACTCCACCTACAAAAATTCTAGTCATTCTATACCTCTCAACCTGTTGAATACATTTGCCCACCGCTAAGTAGAATGCTGATACTCACAAAAGCTTAACAGGGCCCTGTCTCCACCACAAGTATGAGTTGAAAACAAGTATGTCAGCATGCTCCCACTTTGATGAATGCATGAGAACTGAATCTGGACGAATTATTCGGTCAGCCAGTCTGTGATTCACTGGATCATCAGAGTTAGATTCTACAAGCAGTGGCGCCCAAAAGAATTCAACAGTGGCATTGTATTCCTGTAAACAATACATTGCCAACCAAATGACTAGAAAGTCATAAACAAGGAACAATTTTTCTCACCTAACCAGAAAATTTTGAAAACGAAGAGAATTTCAGGTAAGCTTTTATTGTCACGAAGAGGACAGGTCCAATGCTTATAGTCCTGTTAACTTATTTTTGGCAGCAATATGCTACAAGTTGTATAACTCCCTGAGGCTATCTCTATTAGCATACCTCTGCTCTAAAAATAGTCAGCTGGGAATTTGGTGTCATAGACCTTTTATTTGCAGGAACCACAGACTGCAGCAAACACACCATTGATATCCACTGTCCTCTGTTCAGTGAATCCCCCACAAACATAAGCCGTTTCCCTCTCAACTTCTCCCACATTTCTGTCACGTTCCATCTAAAACACAAGAGTTGAGAATATAAATTAGTTTCAATAAACCTGAACTTAAAGTATATTAGCACACTATAGTATACAAAATCTCATATGAATTGGATAGATTGGTTATAATAGTAAATGAAGCCTACATATTTATGTAAAGATGAATTAAAAATATGAAGGGGCACTCGGTTATAGAAAATTTTCTCATCTTCACCTGCATATTCCCTAAATAAAGACATTGTTGGATGTTATATCGGACAGATGCGCAACTTCTTGTTTTTTAGAATTTAGAGAACCACTTTTATATATAAAATAGAAAACAACTTTTGATGATTCTTCTATTTTTATTTTCTAAAAGAAAAAACTTGAAAACAAGAATTTCCAGATCTATAGACTAATCATGTTCTTACCCATGTAAAAGAAAAATGAATAATTTTTCACAGGTAAATGGGACCTCGAGATTTAGTAAACTACTATACTTTTTAGCGCCTGCAGCATTGTCCTGAAACATACTACTCTGAGTCTGGACTCAGCATCTATTAATTGAATTAACTCATCCTTTCAGAAGCCCTATTCTCACCTAATCAACTTCATTCCATATTCAATAGCATTAGTCGCCTTAAAGACCACCAAATGACACATTCATTATATAATTAAATTCCAAAGTTTGAAGTCATCCACACATGAGAACATACAAAATACTGCTAATATTGATAAAGATTCCAACCCAACGATGCAGGATGGTAATTACCACCATAGTCTTACTGAACTGGGAAGTGTCACCGAGCATGAAGAATGCGGTGGTCCGGTCGATGAAACAATTCGTAGAACCATGAAATTCCCAGATAAAAATCCAACATTCCACACAGAGAAATAAAATTACCTCTTCAAGTTGCAGCCATTAGGTTGCCACCTCCAGTATTGGTACCCCAAATCAGACCTGCCATGCTTGTGGCAGGCCAGCTGGTCCGACATATACGGACAATCCGACTCCTTGTAAAGCGGGTACGATTGGTTGTCGAAAACCCATTTCCCCGAGAACACATCACAGCTCTCATCGGTCACCGTCCCCGGCTTTAATCCGGGACCGGGGTCCAACCCAGCCCACTGGATGTTCTTACCACTGTACTTCCTAGTAGAGTTGCAAGCCGTAAATCTATCCAAAGCCCCTGAAAAAATCACAACAACAAAGATAACCCAGAAACTACAACTATCAAATCAAACAGAACTCATAGACAAGAAATTTTTTTTGAAAAGCAATAGTACCTGAAGCTGGAACAGGTTGATTCGGCCTCACGTACGTAACTGGAGCTACTTGGTTGCGGCGTGGATCTGGGTCTTCATGGAGTAGTTGAATGCTGCTCTCGTTGTAGAGGATCGAGCAGACTATGAAGATAATGAGGAGAAGAGCTAGTACTTGGTAGTGGGGTTTCTTTCTGTTCCACCTTTGAATTATAGTAGCCATTGGAGCTCCGTTTTCTTCCTTATTGGAGTAATTGTCGGGGCTCCGAAAATGATGGTTGTTTAAGAACCTCATCTAAGCCGCCAAAAACGGAGGCGCGAACGGCGCCATTTACAAAGACTGTCCGTAGAAGAAAGGGAAATGGGGCCGATAACTCCCAGCAGTACTGGTACGCGTTGAATTAAATACCGGTATTCAGGGACTAAAGTGATATCTGATATAAATATTTTTATATTTTATTATTTTTTAATAAAATATAATAGTGTATTGTAATATTTTGTATGTTGGTTATTTTTTATATATATTTTATTAAAAAATTGTGATATACGCGTAAATACTGTGAGGTATATATTTTGATATTTTATTTTTTATTAACATATGTGAAATATTTTTTTGTTATTTTACATCAAAATATCATATATAAATATATAAAATGTAAAATATAATAAATATACATTTTTTAACATAAATATTTACTTTTATTTTTGGTTATTTTTTATTTTGATTTTGCTTTGTTTTTTTTTTTTTTTGGGTAGTCTTCTAACTCACATTTTAACAAAAAAACAATGCTCATATTATTAAACTATTGTTTTTTTCTCTCCTATCAATAAATTTTTTTATTGAGTAATATTTATTTTTCTTTATATATTACATTTTTTTATTTTTTTAGATTAAAAAAAATCTTTTTCCATATATATTTTATTTATATTTAAAAAATTATAATGAAAAAAATTAGAATATATATAAAATTTTACCAAAAAAATTATTTAATTTATTTCATCTTAAAATAATATTATAATATTTTTTTTTTTGTAAAAATGATAACAGTTTGTGGTATAGTATACCATACAATATACCTTAAAAATATAAAATGTAATATATCTAACCATAACAATATTTATTATTTAATACTTTAGTAGTAGGAGCATTTGATTTCATTCCTTTCAATTTTTTCTGTCAAATCCTTCTCCTTTGATTAATACAGCTAAAATCCATAATCAGCCATTGAACTTGAGTACAACGGACTTCAAACATTGATTCAGTACATATAACCCTTTAAACTCGGCTAAATCGGAGACTTAAACCCTTGTGTCAACAATTACTACTCACATGACTAAACTCTATAACTATCCTTTGTTTATCTGGTCGACGATCGGCCTAAGTTGCTCAGTACGGATATGAAGGAGACAAGCTTCGTGATTCACCCCCACCAAAGAGCTTGACAAAATCATTCAAATAAAAGTCAGACTCCTCCAAAGTTAAAATCCTTTTTCCCATCTCAAATTAGTCTCACCGCTTTTAATCGGTATCACCTTCATCGACTATGTTATAAAGCTAATTAATTGATTCAAGTTCCTAAAACACAGAAATGAATTCATCAAAAAGAAGCAAAACAAGAACATTCTTTTTCTCAAATCCACAACACCAGCCACATTCCATTTTTGACGTCTTAAATTGATTTGCGACTTTTCCCAAAAGGACCTTTTCAAAGTCACTGTGACCTTCATCATTTCACCGTTGTCCCACTTCATCATTTCACTGTTGAGGTGTGATTGTCTCAGTGACTACTCTGTCAATTTGTCATAGCTAGGAACTAAAAGCAGCATGGTTATGCAACAGTGGTGAAGGGCTCCGACACCTACGAGCATTATATGGCAGAGAAAGCTGATGGTTTGGCTCAAGTGGAGGGCAGTAGTATGTGGTGGTTAGCGGTGATTGCCAAGAGGCCATGGGCTGGATGTGCCCTGATTAAGTAAGGCTTTGAGGGGATGGCGGCGGAGGACAATGATTCAGTGGAAGCAGGAGGTAGGACAGGTGGTGCTTGGTGTCGATCGCCGGAAGCAGGGCCGAGTCAATTGAGTTATGACAGCGTAATTTGGCCCTCCTCATTTAATGGCTTTGCAGATTTGTTGACTAAGTCTTGATTTGCATTTTGGTCCCCACATTGTGGAAAGTATATTTATTGGCTCATGTGCAACCAAGATGAGAGTGAATTTATTAAATTTTAAAAATCATCGATAATGAGATTTTTATTTTTTAAATCAAAATACAATTTAAGAAACTCAAATAAATCTATTTTAATCAAAAAATGACAACCACAATGATACTAAATTTTGTTTTGAAAGCTTACTTTAAAGTGTTTTTGAAAACAAATAACTTTAACCAATAAATGAAAACAAATCACCAAACAATGATTAAACAAGTAGAAGGAGAGAAGCTTGCACACAAAGATTTTTATAGAAGTTCGGTTTCTCTTCTTGAGAGCCTACTCATTTTCTCAGGTTCATCACTTGAGAGTTTTTTTCGTCACTATAAATGTCAAAAGTACACAAACACACACTCCTTTGGTAGCTCTATCTACCACCAACACTTATTAGCTTTTCCAGAGACTAACTAGAAACCTCACCGACACCCTTTTTCTTACTAGTTTTTCTAGAGATTAACTAGAAACCTCACCAACTCAATCTCACCAAATGGTGTTTATAAAGTTAGAAGCTCAAACAATAGCACTCTTACTAGATATACAAGCGAAAGCGCAAACTCTCTTGGCAAATCTCAAAATTAGCACATTTGATTTGATATAGATGATAGTTTCTCACTTCTAATAGCCAATAGTCCTTTTCAAAGTGTTTCTTCATAAATTTATACTCATTTGCAGGCAAGGAGATTGTTGCATATCTATTAGAGATGTCTAGAAAAGGTCCTAAAAATCTGGTGATCGTTACTTTTTTTTTTTTATGCAAGAAAATGTTCGTGTTAAGTTTTAGGTTTAACATGTTAAACTTGATTTCACCATTCAACGGTAAAAAATGGCTAAAGAAAGACCATTAGATGCTTTGCCAGATTGTCCAAGTGGCGTCTTGTAATTCATTCAGTCATATTTTGAATTTTGGTTGAAATCACATGAGTCAAAAAATTTGGGCAGAAGCTTTCAGGCTTTTAGTTAACAGGTTAAAACCAGAGTTTAATGCATTACCTTATATCTAAAAAATAACCAGCAGCTTCAGACTTTGAATTAAAGTATTTTAATGCATTAAAACATCAACTTGGGGGCTGGGTAGATAGGTGATAAAAAGATACGTTAAACTGTTACTTTAATATATTAAACTTAAAACAACTTAGAAAAAATTATCATTTAGAAATCAAACTTGATTCAAATATTAATATAAATTGATGATATATTAACTTCTCTTAAAAAATAAGTTTTCTTAAAACAAATATTTTACATTTGGAAATTAAATTTGCTTCAAACACTAATATAAATTGATGACCTACTAACTTCTCTTAAAAAATAAGTTTTCTTAAAACAAATCTTTTGAACTAACAATTGAAATACTTGGAAATTAAACACAACTAACAAATCTATTTTGACCCAATAAAATGAGATTAAACATATTAAAACAATGCACTTGTCATCATCAAAATTAAATATTAGCTTAGAACAAATCCAACAATATTGAAAAGGAGACCTGATATGGAAGTTAGTCACTTGCTTGCATGTGACTAATGGTGGTTGACGGATAGGCTTAAGTGCCCAATTTGATCGATTTCAAGGGGTTACGTATATTCAATCAATATTTAAGGGGTTATGTGTCTGTTTTTCTCGAGTTCAAGGGTTAGATTATAGATTTTGGCCTAATTAATACCAACACAGAATCCACGCACTCCTAGTTTGTTTGAAGGGCAAATTTTGTAAAGTCCCTAAGATCTACATAAAAATATGAATAAATATCTTATCCACCGGTGGTGAATAATTTTTTTTCCCAACAGCAGCTTTATTTGGAAAGTCTTTCATGTATTTAACTTCTTAACTGAGATTTGTTTTAGAAATTCTCAGTATATAACAAAGAACAAGATCTTGTCCAGCAAAATGAAATTTTGTGAGTTCTTGCTACAAATACAATGCTATGTATTTAGAGCTATCGTTGCTCTGCTTTGTACACTGTCATGTTTTCTTGCAATATCATTCATCTCTCTACCTAATTGGCTCTTCTTTCCCCATCTGTTCTCAAATATGGAGTCTCATCTTCCTTCATTTCCCTCGGTTTCTTGTTGGTCTCTTAATTCTCTTTTGCTTCACGGTTTATGCGTTAAACCAGAGTGTTGACACCCAATTTCGTCCGGGTGTTTTAAAATTTTGAAAAAATTTTATTAAAAAAAAATTAATTTAAAGAAAAAAATATTACTATTATTATTAAAAAAATTTAATTAGTTTAAAATATATTTTTGTTTTGTGAAAATTTGATTTAAAATGATATATGTGTGAATATGTGTATGTTTGAAATAAAATAAAATTTCATGAAAAAAATGACAAAAAATTAAAAGTTTGAGGTAAAAATGACAAAATTGAGAAGTTTCGGGAAAAATTGACAAATTCTAAAAGTTCCAGGAGCATTTGGTAGTTTGTCACATAAAATTTTGGGCCTGCCGACGTTTCTGGCGCAAATTGACAGAAAACGACAAAATTATCAAAATCAGAAGCTTCAGGAACTTATCCAGAGGCTGAGAGACGTAAAAGACTAAAATTGTCATTTTACCAATTTAAAAGATAAGTTTGAAATTTTTTATTAATTTATCCATCAACAGTTCAGCCAAACTTCCTCTATAAATAGCCCCCCAAATTTTGTGCTGAACACAGAAAAAAATCCAGAGAAAGCTTAGAGCTCCGTTTTAAAAAATAGAAAAAATTACTGCCTTAGCCCCTAGCTCTCCTTCCTTTCTCCATAAAATCCCAAAATTTTTTATTTTGACAGTTCGACCATCTTCTTCCTTCCATTTCCCGTGCGTTCTTTCTCTCTCTCCTCTCGTTTTCTCTCTCTTTCTCCTTCCTCTGCCAGCCGTCGCCTGCCGCCGCTCCGTCCGCGCCGCCGCCACGCCGCCGCTGCGTTCCTCCCTTGCGCCACCCTGCCCTTCCTCTTCCTCCCCTGCGCCGTGCCTGCTCCTCCCTCCTCCTCCCTCGCGTGTGCTCTGTCTCACGTTCCCAGCAAAATTCAAAATTAAAACTAAAGGGTACAACCCTTGTTTTGTCCTCTATTTTTTTTATTTCTTTCACTTTGGTCACTAACCTTTTATTTTGTTCTTGCAGAATTAATTCCTAACTATTTTAATTTTTACTTGTTTTACTTATTTGTTATTATTACTAACCCTTTTTTTTTTGTTATTAACTTACTAACAACTAACTTTTAATATTATTATTGTTACTAACCTTTTAATTTTTGCATTATTACTAACTTTTATAATTTTTGTTAACAATTAATTAACTTTTTATTATTGTTGTTAATTAATTAATTTAATTAACTTGGCTAACTTTTTATTATTGTTGTTAATTAATTTAATTAACTTGTCTAACTTTTTATTATTTTTGTTAATTAATTAATTAACTTGGCTAACTTTTATTGTTGATAATTAATTAATTAATTAACTTGGCTAACTTTTATTGTTGTTAATTAATTAATTTAATTAACTTGGCTAACTTTTATTGTTTTTAATTAATTAATTTAATTAACTTGACTAACTTTTTATTATTGTTGTTAATCAATTAATTTAATTAACTTGACTAACTTTTTATTATTGTTGTTAATCAATTAATTTAATTAAACTTGGCTAATTTTTATTATTGTTGTTAATTAATTTAATTAACTTTGCTAACCTTTATTATTATTTATTTTTAAAGTGGATGGCCAAAAAGCCCCACTTTATTATTATTAATTTTCCTTTATATAATTTTTTTAATTTAATTCACCTTTACCCTTACTTAAATAAATAAATGAAAATTAAAAGAAGATTATTTTTTAAGCCTAATAAAAATAATTTTTTAAAAAGCCAATTATTTTTATTTTTCTTTTATAAATTGAATAACTATTTAAAATAATAAATAACTTTCACTAAAAAAAAAACTAAAAGAAAGATAAGAAAAAGATAAGAAAGATAAGAAAAAGATAAAAAAAAAAAAAGAAAGAAAGAAAAGAAAGAAAAGAAAAAGAAAAGAAAAGAAAAGAAAGAAAAGAAAGGAAAAATAAAACTAAAAGAAAGATAAAATCAAAAAGAAAGAAAAGAAAGAAAGAAAAGAAAGAAAAGAAAAGAAAGTGTAAAGAATAAAAAATAAATTTTTTAGATTATTAATAAATCTAAAAACAAAAGACTTACAAATTAGTAATAATAAATTCCATAAAAATAATAATTATATAACTAACAATTAATTAAAGTAATTTCCATATCCGGATGATCCAGCAGGATCTACGGTTTGAAAAATATCAAACTTTCAAAATAAATAAATTAAATAAAAAGATAAAAATCCATATTTTTACGATATGGATTAAAATTTTCACCAAATTCCGTGTCCAAATGACTCGGCAGAGTCCATGGTTCGGAATAAAAATCTTCCGTGTCCAAATGACTCGGCAGAGTCCATGGTTCGGAAGTATAAAATTCTATACAAATTAATTACCAAAAATCCACATCCGATTAATTCAGTTAAAAATTCTAGATTGAAAATTAACTGAAATTTATTTAAAAGCAAAGCGAAACAAAATTAAAATCAACTAAGGTGCCAATTTTTGGGCGTTTTAACAAAGTTGTTTTAACGTAACCGTACTCCCGAACCCCCGAACTCTCGTAGACCAATATTTAAGGTGACCAATCGACCTAGGTAAACTGATTGGTGGCGACTCCCGAAAACCCGACGTTGCCACACAGAGCCTATCAAATGTTCAATGCTTTGCCTCAACCAAGATTATGGTTTGTAACTATGAAGGCCTAATTTTGATCCTTCAGTAAAGCTTGCGATTGAGGAAAGCTGAATGTTATAGAATGAAAGATGAGAAAATAATGTCATACTAAAATAATTACCTGCTTTAAAGAAAGTTTTTGCAGATAAAAATACAAAACACAATGATCGTGAGCTCTGTTTTCTTTTTGCTTGATCGTTGTAGAAATTGTTTTCTCTTGTAGCAGTTGGAACAAGTTCCAAAAGATTTTTCTTTTTCTTTTTAAACTAATAGCCGTTAAGTTAGAGTTAAGTGAACAACAAGAATTACCAAATAAAGGTACTGGTGGATGAAAACATTTACACTGTCGATGTCGATGGATAGAATATTTATCCTAAAAATATTAGTTTACTCCCATCTGTTTTGTAAGCTAGCATTTTGCCCCTTAACCTCCTATCTTGCCATTGACACTAGTTAGGGACAAAAATATTATTTTACATTAAAATTTAAGAAAATTTTAGAATTTAAACTATTTAATAATTTTCATAAAAATTTTAAGAATTTTAAATTTATTGAAAAGTAGGTATGATACAATTTAACCTAATATTTGAAAAGTTAATGACAATAGGTGACAGATACAATAAAAACAATTCTCACATTTAGGGGCCAAAGTGTAGGTCTTTGGAACAAAATGGGAAAACCTATCTTTTCATCCAAAAATCAGGGGTCTCTTTTAAATTGCCCTTATTGTCAGTTGTGTTTTTATAGTTGTTTTTCCTATGTTTCATTTTTTAAAAAAAACCCTGTGAAAATGCCAGAAAGTGTACATTGAGTCCCAAACTTTTTTCGTATTTCACCAAATGAGTTCTAAAACTCATTAATTTGCCAAATAAGTCCTAAAATTTATAACCTTTAACATCATTAGCCTTAAAAGTTTCACATTTTTCCAAGTCAGTCCTAAAAATTTTTTTTATGACAAAAAATGTTGATATAGGACTTGATGTTATCTCCTGTGACTAAAGGACTTACTAGATAATTTTATCAAAATTTAGGGGTCACTTTGAAAATTTCTTATAAGTGTAAGTGGACCTTCGTGCTGATTCCAAAAAATATGAACATCAGTAGGAAGTTTGTGGCAGATGTAGTAGGTGATACCTAAGAAAAAAGATTTGTATGAGGAATATGAGGAAGATTTGTCTTGTCTTTATCTATCAAATTTTGAATTACTTCATTCTAAAATTTGGAAAAATAATAAGAGACCTACAAATTTTTTAAATATACAATTTGGGCCTTATATTGTTTTAAAAAAATTTTAATTTAGTGCTTTGATTTTAAAAAATTATGAAATGGTCCCTAAATTTTAATAAAATTTTCAATTAAGTCACTAAAATTTGAAAGTGCCAGTTTAGTCATGGAAGATAACATCATTAAGTGACATGTCAACATTTTTTTTCATTGATAAAATTAGGACTAATTTTGAAAAATGTGAAAATTTTAAGACTAATGGAGTTAACGAATACTGTAAGTTTTATGACTTATTTGGCAAACTAAAGAGATATAGAATTGCTTTGGCGGAATGTAAAAATTTTTAGTACTTAAAGTATGCTTTCCCTTGTCTTTACGTTGTTATTTGTTAGTGAAAAATGTCATTTTTAGTCCTAAAACTTTTCTTACTTTTTAATTTGAGTCTTAAAATTTTTTATTTTTTTAAATCAGTTTTAAAACTGTGCTAAAATGTTATCAATTAGTCCAAGATTTATTGGAAGATAGTTATTGTAGAGAGAAAAAAAAATTAAATTGTCTATTATTTGTCAAAAAATTATTGTACTGTTTGAATTTATTCAAAGATAATTATCAAACAGTTTAAGTTAGATTTTTTTTTATAAAAAGGTTAATTTCATAAAGTGATGAGTTTTACGACTAACTAGTTACATAATTACAAAATTTTAGGATTCATTAATAAAAGTAATAAATTTTAGGACTAACTAGTTATATAATTGCAAAATTTTAGGATTCATTCATAAAAGTAACAAGTTTTAGGACTACCCATTTAAATAGTTGCAAAGTTTTAAGACTCTTTGGAACTAAAATAGAAACGTAAGCAAAATTGGAAAAAGAAAAATATTTGGTGGTACTAAAACAAAGATTTAGGATATGATATATTTCACCAAAAGGAAAAGAAGAAATATGAACCAGGCACCTTTAAGGAAAGAAAGGATTAAGGGGGTGAAATGGGCTACCTCACAAGCTTGCATTCTAAAACTCAACCAAGTGCATTAAGTTTCTCATATGTGAAAAAGAAAAGAATAAAAAAGGGAAAACTACAATTTTGTCCACTCAGGTTACCAACATATCACCTTTTTCTATTTTATAAAGGCAGTGCTAGGGGCAACTGCACTGTCACTTCGCTAGGTTCTGCCATGTGTTACATTTTAAAGTTCATACAACCTTAATTGCGTAAAGGATGTTTCAATTTTAAATTTCCTTATTTTCTAAGAAGAAAATTTCCCCTTTTTGTTCAAACTTACCTTTTTTTATTCATCACTTTCTTTTCTTCTTCCTCTCTCTCAAAAACTACTAGCTCTTGATGCCTTTCATTTTTAAAACCAACAGCTTTTTTAGTATTGCTCAATGCCATGCTAAACCTCCTCTATCTCTTCTACCTTAAGGACTAGCATTGATGGGTGATTGCAAACTAGGAATTGTGGACTAGTCTAGCAAATTAAGGCCAGATGTTTTTCTTGGCTTGTTAGGGGCCTTATGGCCTTACCAACAGAAACGAAGAAGACAAGTTTGAGAGAGATTGGACAAAGCTTGGCTTAGGCTGCCATTAAGGTGATTGTGATAGCAAAGAGGATGGCAGTAGAGCACAGGTTGGTTTCAAGCCTTTTGTGACAACAAATTGAGATGGGCTTAGGGTTTATGGTGATAAAAACCTCATTGATATATAGACCACAAAACTCTCCCAAGATGCTACAAGCTCCACAAATAGTGTCTAAGTGACTAGAAAATCCTCATTATTACTGAACCTATAAATAGAAATGAGAAGTATATCAAGAACACACAAAGAACAAGTAAAATCCCTATATGCCAAATTAAGTTCATAAAGAAAAATAGAGAGAGAGAGAGAGAGAGAGAGAGAGAGAGAGAGAGAGAGAGAGAGAGAGAGAGAGAGAGAGAGTTTCCTAGGCTTTTGTAAATACTTGTAGCAAATACACAAAGATTTGGCCTTATAAAGAGTTTCCTAGGCCTTTGTAAAATAAAAATCCTAATCTAGAATGAAATATAAGTAGTTTGTAGCTAGAGGTCCTAAACTTGTAGAAACACACATCAACATGCAAAAGCACTCTAAAAAAACATACAAGGTGTGATTCCTAAACATGTGCAAAATGTGTGATTTGTAAACAATTAAGACCATATCCATGTAGATGTATGCTAGGGTCATCAACCAAGCCTTCATGGACACGATGGGGTCTTCTTGAGTCTCATAGGGTTTCCATAAAGGTTTGGCCATCCTGGGGTGCACCATGCTCCCTTGTGGGCTTGGGTGCACCATGCTCCCTTGTGGTATATGTAGGCACTATGGTGCATGCTCCAAGTGTACATGTGTGCTCTTGAGTGCACCTAGATCATGAGCCTCTAAAATACTCCAATTGAACTCTTTTAGCTCCCATTTAATGTTTCCAGCCTTGTGATCCTTAAAATGTTGCTTAATGAAGTCTTGAAGTGTCATCCTTAGCTCCTTAACCTTTTTCCTAGTGATTAGTCCATTAGTGATCCTCAAAGGGTCTGTTTGTGAGCTTTATGAGCTTGGCAGGTTTCCATCTATGATGACTCGCTGACCTCCGATTTGAATTCCAGCAATATTTAGATGGAGCGGAAGTCACTTACTTCCAGTCCTAGTAGTGTAGATTTTGTGTTGTTAATGGCAAAGAGGAACAGGGATGAAGCCATGGCATTAATTTAAAAAAATGTCAGATTTCACATTTACAAGATCTGCCATGACTCACTGGATTAATCTACATAAACAAAAAAAGGCAGACAAAGATAGACAAAGGGATATGTAGACAAAAAAAGAAAAAAATTCCAGAAAAAAATTCATAGAAAAAAAGAAACAAGATGAAGATCAATTAACCAAGGGGGAAGTCTTATCGTTGTTGCTATTGTCCAAACTAATTATGATTACTGATAAGTCAACATATCATACACAAGAAACTAGAAGGTAATCTGAATGAAAAATATGGTGACATATTGTTTCATAAGTAATCAACTCAATCAAGTGGTAAAGTAAAAAAAAAACCTAAAAATAAGTCAAAATTGATTTATCGGGTCATATTTTCTAAGGAAGAAATAGTGCAACGTGTTACAATATTATAAAGCAATGGTTAAAGCAGCTATGCCTAGCACTATGATTTCATTTGAAAGTCCTTTAGGTTTTAAGAAACCTATACTTATCTCTCTTTTATCTACTTTGAAGATTAAAACCAAATGATAACGTCCAGTGTTCCCACCTCAGCTGACAATATAAAAGGATATCCCAAGCAGAAGACTAAAATTTGAGTGACGTCATATTCCAAAATACCAGGCATCAAGAAGTGGTTAAATTGTGGTAGAAATCCTCTAAAGTTTCGTGCAGCAGACACTTTTGTAACTTTCCTATAATTTCGTGTAACCATTGTAGCTCTTGTATTTATAAAGATTCTGAGTATTAAAAAAACATGGTGGATTTCTTACACTTTGAAACCCAACGTTTAGTCCTTGTTTAAGTTTTCTCCTTAACATATAAATTATTTCATTACTTGCATCTTTTAAACAATATAATATAATACATGCATACATACATACATATATATATATTGTTTTTTTTAACTTATCATCTTGAATTATTTTTCTATGATTTAATTTTTATTTAATTTTCATTTTCTATACATATTTTTATCTTTGTATTTTAATATTTAATTACATATGGTTATGGATATTATTTTTATTTTAAAAATTGATAGGTTTTTTTTTTTGTATTTATAAGGTTTAGGAGTGTCCTCCTCACACTTTATTTTCAAAACTTGTTATGATAATTATTAGATCTAACATCAAAGAAATGATAAGGCTTATATTTACAATAATAAGAAAACTTCAAAATCACTTTAGTTTGAATTAATACATCATTGGCTTTTTTCTTGTAGTTTTAGTTTTATATATTTATTTACTATTTAATTGTTTTGTAAGAAGGTCTTGTTCAACAAAATGCTTGTTAATTTCTTTATCAATTTCTCAAGTGCTCAGACAATTTCTCATCATAATTCTTTGACTTCATCTTTGACATTAGGTGAAATTGAGACCATTAAGAAATTAGTTTCTTTTAGGTTATAATCCACGAACCTTTCATATCTATTGCTCCTTTGATAAGTCTTCTTTGTCATTAATCATTATCTTCATTTAAGAGGTAATGTTATTTAATTGTGAATGATATTGCTCTTTGTTGCATTTTTCTAGTCGCCATCGTTGCTACAAGGGCTAGTGCATTTTTTTAGTTAAGGAAATCAAAATACCTTTTTTTTTTTAACCAGACTTTCTTAAAGAACAATAATCAATCAATAAATATAAAAAATTAAAATTACATCAAAATGGCCAAATGTTCCATTAACTTGAACAAAGTGTATTTCAAAGTTTCCATGCTCTAAAAATGAGCCTCATCATTTCTTTGATTTTTAATTTAGTACTTGACATGACAAGTTTTGAAAAAAGTGATGGAAATAGAAAGTGACAACCGATTTCTAAAAAAATGATATTTTTTATTTGGAGGTGATTAAAAAATTGAAAATATAAAAAAATACATACAAATAATGAAAAGGGAATAAAAATTGAATTATAAGGAAAATTTTGGAAAAAAAAAAAGTAAGTTAAAATGAACAATATATAAACATATTATGTCATTTGAAAAATAATAGTAATGAAGTAATTTATATGTTAAGAAGAAAACTTAAACAAAAGTTATGGTCTCAAAGTCTAATTATTCAATTGATTATAACTTGTAAAATAGATGGCACGAGTAAATGTAGGTTTTTTAATATTGGCAAAAATGTCAAATTTTTCATTAATGTTTTGGGTTGGGGTCATATTTGCCATTAAATCTTTTTTGGTTCTAAACTGCCACTAATGTTTCAAAGTTGGTTTAAATTGGCTACTGACCATTAACAGTTGCAGGTTTTAAAATTTCAGGATGATAATGAAACTTTTAATAAATTTTAAGAACTTTAAGTATTTATCTTTTTATTTGACAAACTCCAATCTACATTCAACAGCACCTTTAGCGCGTCTGTCAGCTCAAACATCTCTGTCGCCAATGCCATCCATCCTTACCGTCATGTCTCTACCCCAACTCCTTGCCCCGATGCACACTCGGTCCAAGGCTCTACTCTGTGTCATGAAACTCAGGCCCAGATGTGGCAACATAAACTGATCCATCTTTAGCCATCCAGCCATCGGTCGACCTCTCTTTGTCCCTCTATTTCTCTATCTGCTTTTTTAGAGCCAACATCATATTGGAAAATGAAAGCTCATTCCCAGTTCAACCAAGAGGATATAAAGAAATCTGGTCGATAGCCAAGGCATCAGCAGGAGCTTGAGTAAATTGTGTGGGGTCAGTGGGCTGATGAGGTCAAAGTTTGGGTTGGGGTTTAAGCTGGGGCTATGATGGCACGACCAAGGAGAGTAATGAATTGGAAAGGATAGACTTAGGTGTGAGCCAGGTCAAGACAAGCATACAGCCATTGGTTTGTAGGGAGAGGCAACAGACAAATACGAGGATTGACAATGAGGATGGTTGGCATTGGTGGTGCAGGTGTTGGAGGCTGTGAGCGTGATGAAGGTGGAGTAAAGTTTATTAAAGGAAAAAGGATAAAATATTTAAAGACCTTAAAATTTATTAAAAGTTATATTATTACAAAAAAATTTCAAATAACTGAAACTTTTAATGGTTAGTGGCCAATTTGAACCAATTTTGAAACATTGGTGGGAATTTGGGACACAAAAAAACTTAAATTGCAGAATTACTCACAACTCAAAACATTAGTAGCAAATTTAATATTTTTACCTTTAATATTGCATGGAATTTTTAAGAGATTTCTAAAATAAGGGAGGCAAAGTGTGATTTTAGGTAAACATTAGGGGGTTAATTGTACTTCTTCCAAGAAAATTGTACTGACATGATTTCGGCAAATGATGAAGGGATATTAATGAAATTCTAGTTTGAAGTTTAAGCAGCAGGCGTGACCGAATATTAAATTATTCGTGTGAATCATATGTATATTTCTTTAATCTCTAATAAATTATGTGCGGGTATGCTTATGGAACACACTTCATTAAACATAATTATAAGTTGAGCACCATCAGGGAATCGCAAGAGAATAAGACGGCCAAACCATGGATAATACAATACTATATATGAGGCGGCTGACCTGAGTGAGCTTGATTAATTAAGGTCCATTATGAGATTCATATCCTGCCTTGAAAAACGAAGAGAACATTCAGAAAACTATTTTTAAACAAGTGTCGTTCTTTCATTTATATTTATTTATTTATTATTTACATATATTTTTGAAAAAATTTATTATTTACATACATACTTCTTGTTTATTGATATTCAAGATATTTGTTTGTCAATATTAATATGTATTTTAGTTTATAAATATACACTCTTGGGATCTTTGTTATGTAATTTTTTTTCTTGAAATATATTACTTTCTAGATGTTTATGTTTTTATTATTGGCTTGTTTGTTCGATTACTTGATTGTTTATGTTGTTCATGAAATGTTCATTTATATTATTCCCGAACATTAAATTAACGAGCATGAACACCGGTAATTAACTAATAAACATACAAAGATGGGCAAAAAAAATATTGTTTGTGTAGTGTTCGTGTTGTGTTTGATAATAATTAAATAAAAGAACACGAAGATGATATGTTTGTATTCGCCAATTTGTTTACAAGCCTATGGAGAAATCATTAGTCTCAATCCTATACTCACCAAACCATAAAAGTGTTTTTTGGATCGTAAGAGGACAGAAATAATCTCCCAAGTAAAATCCAAAATCAAGCTCCATTTGCACATTTCCATATATATTCTGTACAACTTGTTTTTGTGTTTTCAGAAAATGTTTCTGTGATCACCAAATGTGATATTAGTCAGAGATGAAAAATATAAGCATAGAGCAGCTCATTCCAGACATCAGGCACTCCTGGGAGGCACCAGTGTATGCAATCTGCATAAGTGCTTGGGTTGGCCTCTTGTTCTGGTGTTAAGGCCTCCCACTGCTTCCTATAGATTGAGGGGTGTCCCTCTTTCCTGTACTCTGAAAGTTGAGTGATGTTTATCAGTTCAACATTTAAGCCCTTCCTTTTCAGGTCACCCAGCATATTCTCTACTATCTCCAACACTTTTGGATCTGACCCATTTCCCCAGTGCCCCTCCCTTTCAATTGGCCCTGTTTCACTGTAGCAATTCTGGTCTTCCTCTCCTCCCCATTCCTCAGCCCTGCAAGTTGTAACCCATACATGACAACCCCATTGCTCAAATTGGAAGAAAACAAGATTTGTATAGCATGATGATAGAGTCACACTTACTTTTGGTGAGTAGGTGACATACTAACAAAAAACAGTTGGGTCCTATTCCTATCTACGTGCACTTCTAACCATTCCGACCAAGTCTGGAGGGCCATTTCGTATACTCTCGGCATCTCCACTTCCTTATAAATTCCATCCTGGCTGTCAAATGAGCCCCACCTAAACAAACAAATTTGCTCCCAATCAATTAACAACTAAGCAAGATTTTCCATCAGTTAATCACCAAATTAAGGGTGACTCGCTAGAGTGGCGGAAAAGAAATTAAAATCTAATAAAATCAGTAACCTAGCAACTAATTAGTTACTTACAAGACTTTCATTTCGTCCCTTCTCCACCAGAGGTATGAATTGAAAACAAGTATGTCAGCGTCAGTCCAATGCCTGGCATGCTTCTCTATTGCCTGAACCCTAACAATCCGATCAGGGACCCGATGGTTCACCGGGTCATCGGAGTTCGATTCGACGAGCAACGGGGCCCAGTAAAACTCAACTGTAGCGTTGTATTCCTTGTAATATGTATATATATTCAAGCAACAAAATTAAATTTAGCAACCGTAACAAAACAAGCCCAAAATCAAACAGAGGACCAAATAAAATGGTATAGTAAAGAGATCCATTGAAAGATATGTAGGTGATTATTTAGGACTCACAGGGGCCCTGAAGATGTTCAGAGAGCCATTGTTTTGCATGGATTTGAAAGGCGGAGGAATGGCAGAGCCCAGGAGGCAGACCATGGAGACCCACTGACCTCTGTTCAAAGAGTCTCCCACGAACAAAAGCCTCTTATTCCTTAGCCTCTCCAGCACTGCTGTGGCATTGAACCTTATTAACATAAAACAACAAAACCGTTCCCAACAAGTTCAACAACCACAGCCCAAAATACATATGGATGGAACCGCCAGCCAATCACTCGACACGATCTCGGTCCATTTTTTTTAATTAGGAATGTGCTACTTTTTATAGTGATCATAAATGCTCCGGAAAAGAAAACGAAAAAGTTCAAAAAAAAAACAAATTTGCAATTGGTGGAACCTAGGGAGGTCGCAGTGGTGAGGCTGCCATCGCCAGAACTGGTAGTTCAAGTCCTTTCTGCCGAATTTCTGGCAGGCCAATTGATCAGACATGAACAAACACTCTTGCTCCTTGTACAAAGGATATGACTTGTTGTCGTAAACCCACTTCCCTTCGAACAAATTGCACCTCGCCGACAAGCCCCCGGAACTTCGGCCCACTTCCAGAGAGAGTTGGTCCTCGTTTCGACGGAGGTAGGCAGAGGCGAGAACAACGACGGTGATGAGGAGGGCGATGAGGGAGTGGAAGCTGCTCCTGATGGACCAGGTGGTCGCCGGAACAACGGGAGAGGGAGGGAGCTGCTTCTTAGCCATAACAGTTGCTCGAAGTGTTATGGCTTGAGCTCTGTTTTCTTTGATGTTTAAAGGTTTGTTGTAGTGCGTTGTCTTCTGTTTCCTGTTTTTGAAGCTTCCCAGCGGTTGTTGGCAATCCCTTCTCTCGCAACCAGGTTCCCATCGTTGCTTGCTCCGGTGGTTTGTTGATAACGACCGACGGACTGGGGCTCATGGGCGAAACTAAATGGGGGATTAGCACCGCCCGAGCCTCGATTCTTAAAGTTGGTCAAATTTTTTTATAAGAATTAAATTTTTTTTTTTAAAATGGTCTGCCGGGGTTTGCAGTTGTTGATATGGGTCTTCTCCTTTTCTTTTTCGGTTGATGAATATGGTTGTTCTTCTTCTTCCTTCTTTTTTTTTTTTTTTAATTTCTGATAATATATAATCCATATTAATAACAATTGCAATTCAATGGTAAAATATAGATAATAAATAGTGCACAACTCATGTATTTATTATACTATGTACATATGTCTAATTAGACATAGTAATTTATCTCTAATTCTCTATATATAATTCACTTCCATAAAAAAAAAAAAGACAAAATTGTCTCCCACAATCTCTCTCTCTCTCTCTCTCTCTCTCTCTCTCTCTCTCTCTCTCTTTCAATCTCTTCAGAAATTCAATTCTCAATCTTGCCGTTGTTGAGGTTACCGCTGCTGCCACCACCACGACTGCAAATCATCCATCATTACTCGCATTACATAAGTGTCAAAAACAAAACATGCAAAATGTCTAAAGAAATTGGAAAAAGTGTGTGAATAAGTATGTATAAGTGTTTGAAATAATATATAGACCATTTGTTCTTTTCAATAACATGTAAATTATTTGTTCTCTTCCAAAATGATATGTAAACCTGTAGGAGTATCAGAATAGATATGTTTAAGCGTCTACTGAAATATGTTAAAGTATTTGAGTAAAATGCAAATAATTTATTATATTTGAGAATAAAATTATTTAAATCAATAAACAAAAATGTCTGAATGAATATCTAAAAATGTCTAAATATGATATGTAAAAGTGTACGAATAAATATATTAAAGTATCTATAATAATATATAAAAATGTTTGAAGTAATAAGGAAGTAATTGATCTTCAAAAAATGAATGTCTGAAGTAATAAACGAAAGTGTCTGAATAAATATGAAAAAATGTCTAATTTAAAATGAAAAAGTGAGGATAACAATATGTAAGAAACTATTAGTTTCAAATTTAAAAGTATCTTTAAAAATAAATCAAAATGGTCCAAATAAATGCAATTTGATCGAAGCGGAAAGGCGGCGATGCTAAAGAGATGCGATTTGGTCAGAGCAGAGAGGCATCGACGCTGAAGAGGTGTTGTGATTCGATTAGAGTGGAGAGGCGGCGATGTAATTCAATTGGAACAGAGAGGCAGCGACGTTGAAGACACGTGATTCGATCGGAGCTGAAGAGGCGGTGACGTGATTCTGTTGGAGCGGAATTGGAGATTAAGTTAAAAAGGCCATGGTGATGCGATTTAATCACTGGCAATCTATCTAGAACAAATAGTGGCGGTGGTCGGTGAAGATGAGAAAGAGAAAACGGGTTAGGAAATAAAATTTGGGGGGTAAAATAGTAAAATAACTCCTCTGTCTAATTAGACATTTGTGCATGATATCTATTTTACAACTCATGAGCAACATAATATGATATGTCAGGGATGAAGACGGATGTAAATATGTAGCATATATAAATTAAGGTCGCAATAGAAAATTGGATACTTTTTCCTTTTTCTTATTTGGGATATGATACTAAGAGAAATTGTATATTTACCATATATTACACAGCATCTAATTAGCCAACTCCTGGTAGCAAATAACGCAAATATTTTATACAAGTTAGGATTTGAATATATTATATTATTATTAAATGGGAATCAATGGAGTTTTATGTAATTGTTTACTCTATTAGAG
This sequence comes from Aquilaria yunnanensis, assembly GCA_039654915.1. Lineage (NCBI taxonomy): Eukaryota > Viridiplantae > Streptophyta > Magnoliopsida > Malvales > Thymelaeaceae > Aquilaria > Aquilaria yunnanensis. The sequence continues at coordinate 53,654,070 of CM077600.1, forward strand.
TCTAATTGAGTGTCATGTCATTTCCCCTTCAATAATTACAAAATTACCTCTAAATTAATAGTTGAATCCCCCAAAATATTCATCAAATGTTCTTGTCAATTTTGGCCATATCTAACCTTTAAGCCAAAATTTCTAATCCACAAAATATCCATTAAATATGTTCTTGTCAATTTTGACCATATCTGACCTTTAATCCAAAATTTCTAAATTTACCTTAACAATTCATGTTTTTTCTTTTACTATAGCATAATTTGAACCCCATTTGTAACTTGGAATCAAAATCAAAATCATTTACCAAATTTTGGCCAAGAAAAGCTCATTTAACAACTTTGGATCAATCACTTATTAACTATAACAATTTACCTTGGTTTCAATTTACCTTGTGATTAAAAGTAACTACTAGTGTGTTTTGGAAACTAAAAATTTCCTTTAAAATTCACGACTATATATACCACATGTTAACCTCATAAAACCTACACAATGGTAAGTTACTTTTATCATCCCTTCAAAATTTTGATTCTTCTTTCTTTTATCTTACATGGTGTATTACTTGTATTAGTTAGTACTCAACACATGGACTTTTTATGTGCTATATTCTATGTATGAAAAATGAAATGCATATGAGCAAAAGAAGTAAAGATTTTACTCAAAATGGAATTTAAATTTTTATTTATCATACAAATTTATATTTTTTGGGAATTGGTTGAAATGTGTTCTTATCTATTAATAAGTTTTTGGTTCACAAGACCCCTTGTAGCAAATGCTTGTCAAAACACATTTGTACATGCTGCATTCAGGAAGGATGAATCACTTTCAAAAAGATATCTACTATTCAAATTTGATCTACAAAATGCACAAATTTTTCATCAACAAAAAAAAAAAATGAACAATCTGACTGAAAGAACAAGCGCACTTTACTTTAGAAACTAGAAATTATTAATTAAATAAAATAAAAGGATAATAAAGATTCTTTTTTTAACCTTCCAACTTCTATTAAAATGAAATTAAATGAGTTTTATTCCATAATTTTTAAAGCCTTTTTTTAGTAGTTTTATTTTATATTTCTATTTGTAATTTAGACATGGTAGAACCTTGCACTATTTATTTTTGTATTAGTATTGCATTTATAGGAAATACACTATGGATGGCGTTGAACAATTGTTAAGTGTGAAATTCACACCTCCCAAATTATGGTAATTATTTATAGCAATTATTTAAAAGTTGAACAATAATTAGTTCTAGGTCAACTATTGTACTAAAATTAAATTATTTTCAGTTTACACTATTATTAGCAACATTGAATTTTATGGCCAATTAGAAGATACATTAAATGAAATAAAAATTACAACCACATACCTTGCAACTTTCATTTCTTTTTACCTTCATAAAATATATCTTTTTTTATATTACTTATACTATAGATATTGCATGTTGAAAGTTAATTTCTTTCCTTTTACATTTTTGCCCCTTCCAATGCTATCACACTTACAAAACCCTACACAAATGTAAGTTATCTCTCCTATTTTCAATTTTAAAATTTTTATTTTCCAACCTTTGGTGTTTTCTGGTTTAAATTATTAGGTTTTTCTCTTTATTGATTGTAAGTATTTCTGCTCAGCAATTGTCTTTCATTAAATATTGGATTAATTGTTAATACTTTAACAAAGTAGTAGGATTACTTTAGAAAAACTAAAATTTTGAAGTTTAAAAGTAGAGTTCAGTATTTAATTAACCGGTAGAAATTTGAAGTGTGATCCAATTATGCCATCAATTGGATTCTTAATTCCAATTACTACCAACACTACCCCTTTATAATAATGCAATAGAATAATATATCATTATGCTTATCTATTTGAAAAATTAACGTACAGATTTCACATTAAAAAATTAATGGTGACCTACATTTTCATCTAAAAAATTTTGCTCTAATTACATTCTTACTCCCAAGGTTTGAAAAACTATTTCTCCCACATCTTGGAATGCCAACGGGAAAAAATTATCTAGCATTTAATAAAATGGAGAACAATTAACTTTTAATTATTATAAAAAACTTATTAAAAATTTTGAATTTTCTATAATATTAGTATCGAGTAATTCACCCTAAGATTTTCAAAAATCGATATCGATAAAATATGAAAAGTAGGGAAAAAGGAAGTTTTCAAAGTTGTTGGGGGTAAAAGCGCTAATTCTATTGAACCTTATAATTTACTAAATAATATTGTGTAGTTATATTTCACAAATTGTCCTATGTCATCTTTTAAGTAACTTTCCGTGAGGTGTTGAATTTATTTTGATAATATGAATATCTCTACCAATACTTTTTTTTCTTTTGTTTATAACTTTAGGGCCTATTTTTTCACATTAAAAATAATACATTATCCTATTTTTACCATTTTTTTGTTTGAAATAAAATATATTTGAAAGTTAATATTCTATTTACTTAATAATTACTCAAATAATTTTTTTAAGAACAAAATTTATTTTGTTTTACTATTTATCTATAAAAAAATAAAAATAGTTTTTAAAATATTTTTTAGAAACATTATTTAAGCTTCTTAAACTGTAAAGGTTCTTAAAGTGAATAACTAATATATAAAAATAATTACTTTTCATCTATGTTTTAATAATCACCCTATGATATAGCTGTAGTTATGTATTAGTGTTAACCTAAATATTTCTCAATGGCTGCATTTGATTTTAATTGCAAAAAGATTATGAACTAAAAAAAAAAGACAAAAATAAATGTAGAAATATATTAAAGTATGCCCCATCATAACTATTTTCTAATAGTAGTTTGAACACAAAAATACCATTTGAATTCATAAATAAAATTAAGACATTTGTTATGACCTAAAAATCTATAGTTTTTTTTGTCTTTAGATTGTTAGAAGTACTAATTATTTTCAATATATTTACATATCTTAAATAATATTTATTTTTTATGTTTTGTATTTAAATTAGGAATATATATGATGACAATGACTATAAAATTTTTCCTTGAATTACATTTATTATAAAAATATCATCCATCCTCGGGACAAGCATAAAACTAGTTACGATTGATAAACAAAAAAATATATTTCTTCTATTTCACAAAAGTTGGTCATTTTATTTTATTTTTACTAAAATTTGAATTAAATATATTCTTATTAATTTATATTATAAAAATTTATTAAAATTATATTTATAAAGTTAAGTCTTTAAGGTATGATTTTCATATAAAAAATTTATATTTCTATAAGAAATTTTGAAAGAATGAATGAATTAATTGCTATGAATAATAAAATAGATGAGCTTTATGAGATAGAAGGAGTATATAAGCTTCATAATAGACCAACATATCCATTGAAAAAAAATTAAATATTTAGTTGTTTCCAAAAGAAGCTCTTAGAGGTGAAAATAGCTCTGATATGCTACTCTTTTATCTCAAGTCATTTGTACAATTCACTTTTTACAATACTTTATTTGTAAATTTATATTGGTTGGTAAAAAATACACAACACTTTTGTGTGCCCCACCCTTCTAATTACTATTGTGCCTTCTAGTTCGTTTAGAATTAACCCTATTTTATTAATGTGTTATGGCTGAGCAGGTAGACTGGAGAATGGGCCTGCTTTATTATTTGCCCCAAAGTTGGTCATAATAACCAATATGCCCTGACTTTATCTACTCATGTGTTTGTCAACCCCCTCCCCCCCTCTTTACTCAGCAGTTCCTCTTTTCTCACACCACCATCAGCCTGTTTTGAAGGTCCGCTGAGCTACCGTTAACATGAACAAGATGGTGTAGATTTCTCTACAAGTCGCAGAGCTCCGAAAGACGATTTGAACACGAGGCGGCGGTGTACGGTGGTCGCATGACGAGCTGTCCAGCGGACTAACGGCCAAGGTGACACTTAGACAGCAAAATTGGTACTAAACTCGTCGATTCGTCATGAACCACACAACTTCTAACATGCGCACAGAATGTGTGACAGAGAAAGAGAAGGAAGAATCATGACGACTGGACTATGCACGAAATGAAAAGATGAATTAAGGTAGAAAGAGTTGGTGGGTGGAGTCGGTAAAGGCAAGTGGGCATCAAAATAATGGCTGGAAAGATGTAATTTTTTTTCAATTTTGGGGGTATCAGAGGAAGAAAACAGTGGGACTCTTACAAATTCTTTGGCCAACTCAACTAAAACAGATTAATGGATTTGCATTAATATATGCCGAACATGTTTTTTTTCTCGCCGATATTTCGTCTCCATCTCTTGCCACCAGTTCCCTCTCACCGCACCTCCTCCTACTAATGTCTTCTTTGATTCACCGTCGCTGGTGACTTATGATGCGGAGAGCGGTGACGTTCGGTTACGCGAGATAGTGAATCGAAGAGGACAAGCTTTGCGAGAGCTCAGTGATACGAAACAGTCTTCATACGGCGTCGTTTCCTTAATAGACTCAATAAACGTGATTAGCACATGCAAAGGGGCGGGAGAAGCGGTTAAAGTCGTTAGGCCTCTGCTCCTTCATTTTTCATCTTCTATCCTCTGTTAGACGCGAAGTATAAATAGGCATGTACATCTCGATTAAAAAGTAGAATAGAATATATCAGATTTTCATCTCTCTCTCTCATTTTCTTCTTCTTCTACTCTGCTCTGTTTAGTTAGTCTTGAGAACTCTCAGTTCTTGGATCCCTGAACTCAAGCCACTCTGTTCTTGGTTTACATAGTAGCGTGCATCAATTGGTATCAGAGCATTGAACCTGAGGAAGCTATGGCGGAAGGCACCCGTTTTCAAGAATTGAAGAAGGCGTTGGAGGACAAACTGGCAGAGAAGATCCAACACCTGGAGCAGAAATTGGATGATTGGTTATCAAGAATGTTCGAGGAGATCAAGAACACGATATGTTCGAAGGAAGACGCCAGTGAAGCCACTTAATCAAATGTGATACCAACTAGCCACTACCCAGGAAGTGGGTACGAAATGACCAGAATTAGCAAGGTGGACTTCCCTCACTTCAGTGGAGCTGATGTGGAAGGGTGGGTTTTTCGCTGCAATCAGCTATTCGATACTGATGAAGTTGCAGAAGATAAGAAGGTACAGTTAGCCTCAATACATTTAGAAGGGCCGGCATTACACTGGCACAAGAGGTTTGTGCGTGATTGGCCAGGGTGAATGAGATTTTCATGGGGGTCATACTGTACAGCCATTGTTGAAAGATTTGGGGATGTCCACAAAGATCCTTCATCATAATTAAAGAACCTAAAGCAAAACGAATCAGTGCAAGATTATCAGAATCAGTTTGACATGTTGTTGACACAAGTAAGTCCTCTACCCGAAGATCACTTGATTGGCCAATTTTTGGGTGGGTTACATAAAGAGTTGGAAGCCTCAGTAAGAGCACTACGACCCTGTTCTTTACATGAGGCCCAATATTTTGCTAAACTACAAGAAGTTGTCTTAACAACTTATAGGAAAAGCAACATAGAGAAGGGAATACTGCCGACCCCTAGACACCCAGTAATAACCAGTGGCCCCAGTAATCATACCAAAAACACTATAAGGTTGACAGAAAAAGAGTTAAGTGACAAGCGAGTGAGGAATGAATGCTACTGGTGTGATGAAAAGTTTGTTCCAGGTCATAAATGCAGGAAACCTCAGTTCAACAGGATTGAGGTAGTCAGAACTGAGGACGTAGAGTCTGAAGAAAGTGACGGCGAATCTGAAGAATCTTGGCAACAAGATGGCAGTCCTTGCATTTTCCTACATGCTCTTACAGGTATTCCCAACTACAACACCATGAAGATAGGGGTTATGTGGGAAACAAACGAGTAAACATGTTGGTGGACTCGGGTAGCACTCATGTTTTTTTGGATGAAATTGTTGCCAAGAAACTAGGGTGTGAAATCAAAGAGGTTTGCCCTATGGGAGTATCAGTAGCAAATGGCCAACTAATATCTACAATTGGCAAGTGTAGGAACCTGAAATGGAAAATCCAAGGGGTCGAGTTCAACCTTGATGTATTGCTGATTCCTTTAGGTTGCTGTGAGATGTTCTTAGGGGTGCAATGGCTTCGAAGCTTGGGAGACATTAAGTGGAACTTTGAACAACTAAGGATGTCATTCAGATACAAGGGGCAGAAGATGGTGCTGAGAGGAGCTACTCAGATCCAAATACAGAAAGATTCAAGGCAGGCAACCTAGCTCCTCCACAAAGTTTGTAAAAGGGAGGGACAAGCTTTTGCGATACAGTTCATGGGGTCTGGTATCAGCTGCTGGAAGGCAGAAGTGATCACACAAAAGCAACAAATTGACATGGGTGAATTATTGGAAAAGTTCCAAGATCGATTCCAGGAGCCTACTGGACTACCACCCCAGAGAGAACATGACCACCACATTCACCTAGTGCATGGAGCAATACCAATCAATATCAGACCCTATAGGTATCCTACGATCCAAAAGGATGCTATAGAGTAGTTGGTAAAAGAAATGTTGCAAGCTGGGGTTATTAAACCAAGCCAAAGCCCATTTTCTTCACTGATAGTATTGGTTAAGAAAAAGACGGAACGTGGAGGCTTTGCCTGGATTATAGGGAGCTGAATAAAGCCACAGTCAAGGATAAATTCCCAATACCAGTGATAGAAAAGCTATTAGACGAGCTGAATGGAGTGACTTACTTTACAAAACTGGATCTGAGGTCAGGATACCACCAAATCAGAATGGTTCAGGAAGATGTACATAAAACAGCCTTTCGAACACATCAAGGTCACTATGAGTTTTTGGTGATGCCATTTGATTTAACCAATGCACCATTGACCTTTCAAGCACTCATGAACTCAATCTTTCAGCAGCATTTGAGGAAGTTCATACTGGTGTTTTTCGATGATATCTTAATCTACAGTTCTGACTGGAACACACACCTGGAACACGTGGAGACTACATTAGGATTACTTCGAAGCAACGAACTACTGGTGAAGAGAAGTAAATGCAGCTTTGGGGTTACCCAAGTAGAGTATTTGGGGCACGTCATCAATCAGAAGGGGGTGGCGACCAACCCTCAAAAAGTAGAAGCCATGCAAAAGTGGCCAATCCCTAAGAACGTGAAGCAGCTGAGAGGGTTTTTAGGGCTAACTGGATACTACAGGAGGTTCATAAGAAATTATGGAGTCATTAGCAAGCCATTAACCATGCAACTCAAGAAAGAGGGATTTAAGTGGAATAATGAGGCTGAGGCAGCCTTCTTTCAACTTAAAGAGGCTTTGACAAGAACGCCTGTGTTGACACTCCCAGACTTTAATAAGCAGTTCGAGGTCGAGACAGATGCAAGCAAAGAAGGGATTGGAGCTGTTCTACAATAGCAAGGGCGTCCCCTAGCTTTTATAAGCAAGGTGTTGTCCCATAGGCATCAGGTACTTTCGGCTTATGAGAAAGAATTCCTTGCCTTAGTCTTCGCAGTTGAAAAATGACGACCATATCTGATAGGGAGGAAATTCATCATTCGAACCGACCATCAGAGTCTGAAACACTTGATGGAACAAAGAATTATGACCCCACTGCAGCAGAAGTTAATTATCAAGCTATTACCATATGATTACGAAATACAATACAAGAAGGGAAGAGAGAACATTGTTGCTAATGCCTTATCACGAATCACCTGCCAATAGCTACAGATGATGACCTTCACTACGCCATTGATCGAGGAAATACGAAGAAGTGTTGAAATGGATGCCAAGTTGCAGGAGTTATGGCAAGAGAAGCTGAAGGACCCCCAGGCACATCCCAAATATACCACCGATGCCCAAGGATTGAAAAAATTTGGGATGTTAGTGGTAGGGAAGGATAACTCTCTAAGGAACAAGATCATTAAGTCTATCCACCACAGTTCTAGTGGAGGACACTCAGGAGTAGAGGCAACAATAAGACGAATAGCTGCTTTTTGCTACTGGAAAAACATGAGCAGAGACATCCAAAACTTCATACGCCAATGTGATACTTGCCAAAGGTTTAAGTATGACAATGCAGCATACCCTAGCCTCTTACAACCTCTTCTTATTCCCCCTAAAGTTTGGAGCAGCATATCAATGGACTTCATTGATACATTGCCAAAATCAGAAGGAAAGGAAGTCATACTCGTCATAGTGGACAGACTCAGTAAGTATGCCCATTTTATAGCTTTAGCTCATCCTTATTCAACATCTATGGTGGCTAAAGTTTACATGGAAAACATATATAAATTGCATGGCATGCCTCAAGACATCATTAGCGATAGAGACACAGTGTTTATGAGTAAGTTTTGGCAAGAATTCATGGGACAACTGAAGGTTGAACTCAAGATGTCCACTAGCTACCACCCACAGACGGATGGTCAAACAGAAGTTGTAAATAGATGCGTGGAAGCTTACCTTCGCTGCATGACAAGAGACAAGCCAAAGGAATGGGTCAAGTGGCTTCCATTGGCTGAATGGTGGTACAACACCAACTATCATTCATCTACAGGAATGACCCCCTTCGAAATCAAGTATGGACAGCCTCCCCCAAGCCACTTACCATATATTTCTGGTGATTCGAAGGTAGAAGCTGTGGATAGGAGCTTGAGAGCTCGAGAACAGATGATCGCACTATTAAAAGATAGACTGAGGAGAGCACAATAGAGGATGAAAACACTGGCAGATAGACACAGATCAGAAAGGGAATTTCAACCAGGAGAGTGGGTGTATCTGAAGTTACGCAGGTACAGACAAACTTCTATGAAGAATGCTTCAAGCCACAAACTGGCGGCCAGATATTATGGCCCATTCCTAGTGCTGGAACGAGTGGGAGTGGTACCTTACAAACTACAGTTACCAGATGGAGTCAAGATACATAATGTCTTCCATGTTTCCTTTCTCAAAAAGAAGATCGGTGACCAACTGGTACAAGCTCAACTACCTACGTAGGACGAAGAGCTACCGAAGCAACCCCTCAAAATTCTGGAACGGAAGATGGTACAACGAGGGTGACAGGCAGCCACCAAGGTTTTGGTGCATTGGACCAACTCAGGACCCGAAGAAGCTACGTGGGAATACTTGTTTGACCTGCGTTAGTGCTTCCCCGAGTTTACTGATGCTTGAGGACAAGCATCGTTTGAAGAGAAGGGCAATGATACGAAACAGTCTTCATACGGCGTCGTTTCCTTAATAGACTCAATAAACGTGATTAGCACATGCAAAGGGGCGAGAGAAGCGATTAAAGTCGTTAGGCCTCTGCTCCTTCGTTTTTCATCTTCTCTCCTCTGTTAAACGCGAAGTATAAATAGGCATGTACATCTCGATTAAAAAGTAGAATAGAATATATCAGATTTTCATCTCTTTCTCTCATTTTCTTCTTCTTCTACTCTGCTCTGTTTAGTTAGTCTTGAGAACTCTCGGTTCTTGGATCCCTGAACTCAAGCCACTCTGTTCTTGGTTTACATAGTAGCGTGCATCACTCAGCCACATTTAAACGCCGATTTGCTGCCTCCGGCCGATGATTCGCTCCGTTCACATCTCCTGGAACCAGCCTTTTCTGAAGCGACAAAGCCCGAGCCACCATTGCCCTTGTTTTGCCATCCGATGACTGAATCGAATAAATCATGACTCATTGCCGAGATTCATTCGATAAACCAAAATTTCCCAACTTTATGAAAAACTTGCAAACTTAGTCCTTCAACTTTTGTTTAATTCTTATTTTGGTCATCAATGATTTTGGATTATCATTTTAGTCACTCTAACAGGTTTTATTTATTTTATTACAATTTTTTAAGTTTTTCCAAGTACATAGACACACACACATATGTGAAAAATGATATGAACAAAGATATGAAAATATATGTATATAGAAATAATTTAGGAATAATTTTAATATCATACCATAATATAGATAAATAAATAAACAGAATCTTACTAACATAAAATTACATATATACAAAAAAAATAAACTCATTTCTACAAACAATTTCAAATACATCATTATTCACATGTAAAAGTTTATTAACTTTTTTATTTGTAATATATCTCTAATCTCATTTGCATATATTTCTCACATATTTTGTACATAACTTTCACTAGCTTTATATATCGAGTTTTATACATATCTGTTATCTAATTTGTAAATATCTCAAATTTTTGCTGGAAGCGGGATTTGGCACGTTCATACTTGTGTTTTTACTATTGAATATAATGGTAATATATCTATTAACTTATTTGTACATATGTCATATAGTATTTTTTCAGATCCATCACCTTCTTTATATATCAAATTTGTATATATTCAGTATCTGACATATACATATCTCCAATTTGAGGGAGATACAAGATTTAATGTGTTTATATTTATTTTATGCTATGAAGAATAGTATTAAAATGTAAATATATGTAAATATACATGGGCATAAGGGGGTAGGGTGCAGCTTTGAATTACCCAATTTATATCTTTAGCATTTTGATGCACATATACAAAACTTTAATGCATAAATGAAAAATGAAAAATTTTATTTTTATTTTTTTAGTAAATAATAGTAAAAATAAATTTAGGCTAAATTATATGATCTACCAAAAAAATCATTTTTCATATCAACCCTTGAATTATCGAATGTTGCAAAATTAAAGTAGGATTAAATTAATGCTTAGTAACAAAAATGTCCTTCCATTTGTGACTTCTGTTAGTGTGGACAAAAATTTGAGGGGAAAATATAAAATTAACCATTGAACGTGAGCAATGCAAAACCCCCCAAATATAAATTTGTGATTCATAACTCCTCATATAGCCAGAAAACTTTGGAATAGAATAAAAATGAAAAAAAAAATACACTATAAATTTGATATGCCCGTTCTAAGCATCTAGTCCCTTGAAATAATTATCTAGATGCCAAAAAATAAAATTTGACATACTTATTTATTTTTTTCACGTTAGACTATAAAATAGGAAAAAATTGAACAGTAGGATGAAAAATAAAACACTGAGACAAAGCATCTCCCCAACCTTTAGCCTTTAGCCTTTTGATGTTATAGGGGTAGCCACATTTCTATTCTAGCTGCACCACTTCTACCTGCACCACACTTCCAGCCTTTAGCCTTTTGATTTTCATGCTTATCGATGCCCCAATTTAAGCCTCAAACCTAAACAAATGAAGAATCAACACGCTCAGCCCCTCTTCCATGAATGATGCGATCGGATCCGAACTATGGCAAATTTCAGTTCATACAGTTTGGAAACCCTCTCGGATGGTTGAAGAGGACCAATTAATGTGTATCTGATGGCCACTGCTTCATCCGCCTACTTCTCTTCTGGCAAGTAATCCCTCCTTGAATCCGTTCAAATTGACTTCCTCCTCGCTGCTCTCCTCAATTCCTACTTCGATCTTGCTTTCATGGTAGGGACAGTGGCATACCGAACCAAGCATCTGGAGAAAAAAAAAACACAAGAATCACAAAAATCAAAGGTTAGGGTTCTAAATTTCAAGTCAGGATTCGAAGGGGTTAGGATTGGAATTAGACTACAGTGTTTTAGATAAGCTTAAAGGAGAGTGAAAGGAAACAAATCATGAAAATAGATTTAAAATCTAATTTTTTTTTTGTCTCCGGCCAACCGTGGACGGTGGTGGGGAAACGCCCGCTGATAGTGGTGATCCGTCAGTAAATGATCAGCATGATTGCAGGGACGGGGACGCAAATATATGAACCCATGATGGAGAGTAACGAACGTTTGAGAGTATTTTGAGATAGAGAAAAATTCAAAAGAAATACAAGTTAGGCATAATCAAGATGGGCTAAATTTTTTTTCAATTATATTTTAAGATTTTTTTTTTATTATTTGAGGGGCTATACATCCTAAATTTATATTTAAGGAGTCTTGTATTTATTTTTTTTAGTTTCAGGGCTAATTTTAGATTTTTGTCCTCAAATTTCTGTCAACAGTGATGAAGATAACAGAAGGAGAGGCAATTTTTCTTATAAAATGTTATTTTAATCCTATATTTATAATATTTGATATTCACGAGTAAATATTTGAATTGTGATATTTTCTAAGGTCAGATCATGTCATTAGCCATAAATTTAGGTCTAACTTAAATTAGAAAAGAGTAAATTGGAGAAAAAAAACAAGAGACGACTTGAAGCCTTCTTACTCGGGCTATAGGGCATGTCAGCTAGTGGATTTTTCATTTTTTTTTTTCTTGCAAACAGCTTACTACCTGGCCTTTGCATGCATGTATGGTCAAGACCCTTAAATAAGGTCCCATTTTTGGGTGTGGATGTGGCGTTTGACTTTGCCCCCCAATGGTACACATATATGTTTTTTCTGGCGGTTTTGTCATGAAGCTCTTCCAACTAGGAGCAACCTTAAGCGGAGGGGTCTAAATGTTGAGCTTGTGTGTGCCCGGTTTGTGGAGATCAAGAGAAGTCTGTGGTACACTTATTTTTTTAATGGTCTTTCCCGAGTTTGGTAAGCCAAATGCTGGGGCTCCAATTGCTTAATGTGTCCAGGAAATGACGAGAGGATATGCGAACAAGCCTTGCTGGTGATGGGGATCGGCCTTTACGTGTAGCGGTCTTCGCTTAGTTTGTGTGGCACAATCATAATAAAGCTGTTCATGAAGGTTTCTTTCAAAGGCCGATCAAAGTTGCCCATGCAATTTCGACTTAGGTGGATAGCTAGAAGTGAGAGGTTAAAGCAAATTTGCATGGAGCTAATGCGCATCACCAGGTGAAACGAGCTTGGCTTCCTCCCCTGGGTAGGCATAAGAAAATTAATGTGGATGCGGCACTCGATACCGGGACTAATGAAGGAGGTGTGGGAGAGATATGCAGAGCTGCGAAGGGCGCTGTAGTTTTCGCATTATCAGTTGGCTTGCATTACTTTGGCCGGGATGCCAAGCAATTGGAGGCTCTAGCAATCTTGTGGGGAGTCAAGGAGGCTAGAAGACATGGATTTGATTACGTTGAGATTGAGTCTTATTTGCTTCTTGTGGTTTCTGAGCTTTAGAAAAGAGCGTTACCTTCTTTGTTTTATTTTGGAGCCCTCATAGATCAGGTCCCTACTTTAGATAGTTTCTTTTTAGAGTGCATGTCTTTTTAATAGCCAATTCATTTTAATTTAAGTCAACTAACTTATTTTTATTTTTATATATTTTTTTTCTTGAAACTAGTTTCATTTGAAAGTCAGTATTAAATATATGTAATAATCTATTTGAAAATAAAATTTTATAATGTTATTAAATTTTTATAAATTTTTCTTTTTTAATGCCTTAAACTAGAAAAATTCATAAAAAAAACTTAATAATATTACAAAAATTGTATTTTCAATGGATAATTGTAGCTATATAATATTAAATTTTAATTAAAATTAATTTTGGGTAAAATAGGTATAAAAATAAAAATAAGTTATTTTAAAGTTAATTAACTTAAGTTAAAACGAACTGAGTGTAA